>JANRFK010001785.1:19975417-19998730 GCA_030068395.1 Apalone spinifera
CATCTTTCTTGAAATGTGGTGCCCAGAATTGGACACAATATTCCAACTGAGGCCTAATCAGTGCAGAGTAGAATGAAAGAATGACTTGCTCACAACACTCCTGTTAATGCAAAAAAGCAATCATAATTCTGGGATGCAACAGTGTCACACTGTTGACTCATATTTAGTTTGTGGTCCACTATGACCCCTATATCCTCTTCTGCAGTACTCCTCCCTAGACAGTTGCTTCCTATTCTGTATGCATGAAACTGATTGTTCCTTCCTAATTTGAGTACGTTGCATTTCTCCTTATTAAACTTCATCCGATTTACCATAGACCATTTCTCCAGTTTGTCCAAATCATTTTGAATTATGAGCCTATCCTCCAAATCACTAGCAACTCCCTTCCAGCTTAGTATCATCTGCAAACTTAATAAGCGTACTCTCTATGCCATAATCTAAATCACTGATAAAGATATTGAACAGAACTGGTCTCAAAACATACCCCTGTGAAAGTCCACTTGTTATGCCCTTCCAGCATGACTATGAACCATTAATAACTATTCTCTGAGAATGGTTATCCAGCCAATTAGGCACCTACTTTATAGTACCTAAAGTCTAGGTACACCATATCCACCACTTCTCTCTTATCCACAAAACTTGTTATCCTATCTAAGAAAGCTATCAGATTGGTTTGACATGATTTGTTCTTTACAAATCCATGCCGGCTATTACTTATCATCTTATGATCATCCAGATATTTGCAGATGAATGCCTTAATTTGCTCCATTATCTTCCCTGGCACAGAAGTTAAGCTGACTAGTTTGTAGTTTCCTTTTTCTTATTTCCCTTTTATACAGATATAAAAACTTCCTTTAAAAGTACATGGTGGTATTATCTGAGGCAGCTCCATTTACTTGAGTTCTTTAGAACTAGGTAAGGATCACTACAGTTGGTAAATACAGTAGAATTAGGGCCAGATTTTTAGAGGAATCCAGCTGCATAAAGATGCAGTCTGGTACTCAGTGATTTAAATAGGAGCCATGGAAGTTGTTCACTCATTAGACACTTTTGAAAATCCAACTGGGCATCTCTGTATAGAGTCCTGCAAACCCATGGACACCTGTGTTACATCTGCAAGTATCCACATCTGCGGACATGGATGCGACTATATGTGGCTCAATTTTGCAGCTACTGCTGCAGATGTGGGTACAATTTTGTATCTAGAACCCTACACATCGGCAGATACTGCTTTATATCTTTAGGTATCTGCAGCTGTGGATTTTTGCAGACACACGTGATGATGCAGATACAAATTTTGTATCTGCACATGACTCTTCCCATCTGCTTCTTTGGGCACCTAAGTGACTTTGAAAATCTGTCCCTCAATATGATATAGTACATATCACCGTAATTAAAAGTTGAGTCCCATTTAACAATCTTTATTAAATGTAACAAAAATGTTAATGATTGGTTAATTATCATAGGCCTGCAGACAAATGCATAAGTAATGAATATATGACAGAAAGGTTGTAGGCAAACTCTATAGTCTAAAAATAATCCAGTAGAATAAACCCTAAATATTCAAACGTGATTTAGAGTAAAAAACTGACAATTGCAGTAACAATTCTATTATAAATTTAGAAATCTTTTAGAAAAATATCACACTGCCTCTCATGAAAGGCCCCTCATGCCTACCAAAATGTGGTAGGACTGAAGTAACGACAATGTGTTTTAAGGCTTTGCATTTAAAAACTATGGGCTATATCCTCAGCACATGTACAGGCCCACTGACAGAGAAGGGAGGAGCAAAGGGGGACTGCCCTGAGGCACAGCAATTCAAAGGGGCCCAGGGCAGTCCCCTAGGCTGAAGCCCTAGGCCCTTTAAATGTCCCCTGGAGGGCCAGATGGTGCGTTCTAGTCAGCACTGAAGGGCTTACAGGCAGAGACTAGACCCAACCCTGCCCATTCTTCCTCCATTCTAGACCTGTACACACCTTGCCCATGGGGTCAGCAATTCTGTCAGCACCCTGCTGGTGTATGTTAGTACAACTCTATTGCTGGAAGAGTAGCTGTACCAATTTACAACTACTGAGGGTCTGTATCTGTGCATTTTCAGATTTTCTTTGAGACAACTAGTAAATCTTATTGACATGGAATGAGTACAGACCATCTAAATTCTAATCTCAACTCTGATACAAATGCCTTATATGATCTTGGATAAGTCCCTTAAGGTTTTCAGTGCCTAACTTTAGATACTTTGAGCCAGAATTTGAATCCCGTTATGGCTTCTTTTTTAAGTCAGAAAGTTGGTTTAACCAGCCAGATGAGAATTCCTAAGGGGACACAAAGCTAGTGTAGGTGACGTGTCAAGTATATGGCTGTGGAGAGTATATGCTGTGGGTATATGTGGTGTGTCAAGTATATGGCTATGCTCTTTGTTGGTCATTTTGGGATTTGGGGGTTTTGGTTTTGTTCTTTTTAAATTAGAAGACAATATTTCTATAAATTTTCAGGAAAAATGTTATGGCATCTTTTACCCTTGCTTCAGTGCTGATAATATACTATAATTTCTGTATAAATTTTATATATCTTCTGTATATTTCTCGTTTTCCTTATTCAGCTGTATAATAAATAAATAAATAAATAATATTATACAGCTGAATAAGCAGCATGAGAAATACACATAACAACACTGGAAAAAAAATGAAATGGGAAAAAAAGAGTCAAACATGCTCAGCTTGAGGGAAATTTCTTCATTTCTCCTCTTTACAAGGTACTCATGAGGTAGATTAGCACAAAGTGCAGACCCAAAAGCTGAGAAGAGTTGAGGACAAATCAGAGCTATTTCAAGGATTCAGATCAAATGCTGATATATTTCAAGGTGCTATATTCTAGATCGGAGGGTTTTCTTCAATGCCATTTTATTACACTGCAAGGGAGGAAAACAGACAGTTCAATCACAAAATCATAATGCTTAAGCAGCATGAAATCATAAAGCCAGCAACAAAACAGGTGAAGCATGCTACATTTGTGATTCATATGCTTCCTTTTGCCCTAGTACTGTATTAGTTTACTGATACCCCTAAATAGCCAGTCCCTGCTGGCCTTCCCTGCAAAAGAGGAGCATTATCCATCTGGGTGTACTTACTGTACTGCATTCCATCATGTAAAAAGAATGCATGTGAACAGTTAAACTCTTTATTCAACTGTACACATTGGTTACAAGGTATAGTAACTAGAACTATTATATAAACATATACATAGGACACAATGCATACAAATAATCTCTGAAATCATATTCCAGACACGACTGAAGGACTAAACACTGTTATAAGGTAATGTGGTAATTTTGTTCTACTACAGCCATCCTGCTATTTTAAAATAATGCTATGAACTGAAATAGTAAATTATTTTAAAAGCGTACCCAAAACCAGCAAGTTTGGGTTTTCCCCAACCTTTTTATTTTCCTCCTACTATTTCATGATGCAAGGTTAATTTACTTCATTGAAAAGTTATGCCAGGGGTTCTTAAAAGTGACGTCTCCCACAGATTGAGCTCCATTATTTGAGTGTTAACCCAGAGAGCAAACATTTCAGTCTTTACTCCCAACTTTATCTTGGGACTCCCACATCATCATCACACAAATTGTCCACCAAGCTACTACATTGACTATGTAACAGTCATTTAAAATAAAGATACCAAACAGAATTCATCCCCACAGTTCATCCCAGCACAGAAGCCTTAAAGGGAAGCCAAGGGAACCACTTAGTACCACCTCTGTACCTTCCCTGTCCTAATCTAGCCAGGGGCTACTTCAGCTGCTGGTGCAATTTAGAGTAGCCCGATAACTACCTTAACTTTTACACAGCTGCCTGTGGCTGCAAACTATACTCCAACTTCTCAGAATTCCCCAGGCACAGCCCCTGCACCAGGTTTGTGTGCAGGTAGATGGCACGCAGTCAGGAGCTGCTCCCCACCTTACAGAATTAAACCTTTATTGTGTCACCTCAGCAACGATAGTACAAATTCACTGCCTAACCTAGGGGCAAAAATTTTCAAAAGTGCAAGTGACTTGAGAATGCAATAATGTTCTTAAGTCACTTTGGCACTTTTGAAAAATTTACCCCCTAGGTCTCATACATTATCATGTGTTCATTACCATTTTAGCCATTAAATCAGCTAATGTCAATCATTTTTAACTGTAATGAGATCCTCAAGCCAGGTGCCAATAGAATGATCTTTTAAGTGACTTTTTAGGGCTTGTAAAAAGTGCTGGATTGGCAGCCCAAGTGCCTGAAGTCATTACATTATCCATAGAACTGGTACAGCATGAGCAGCAGAAGCTTTCTCCACAATGTACCCCAGTAATGCCTCAATCCTCCCTCATAGAGATCACCTTTGGTTTCTGAGCATTACTAGGAAATAGTACATTATATCCAAAAATTAGTTTCATATTAGTTCAAAGTCTGTCTCACTATCTTCACGTCTCCTGTACACCTGTGTAAATCCAAAATACCTCCAATGCAGTCAGCAGAGTTACTTCCAGATGTATGTAGCTGTAACTGTGATCAGAATAGGATTCATGAGCTCTACTTCTAATGTTAGCAATAATTTTAATAAATTCAGATTTGTTAGTCATTTTTAGAATATTTATTTGTCCCTATGAGTGGACATGAAATATTCCATGATATATTGATGCAAATTTCTGAATTATTTTCAAGACAATAGCATTATTTATAAAATGAAGTGAATTACCTTTTACTGTGTAGTATAAATCCAAGACAAATTTTGTTTTTCTGGTATTTACATATGTATAATCCACTTTGTGCCAACAAGGACTTTTTTGTTATAGAGTCAGAAAACAATTTATTTTCATTTCTTAATTGGTGAGGTATATATTTATTTTATATTAGCATTCCATTTAGGTTTTATATATTTTAATTTTCAATATAATTTTCAAACTTTTCTACATATATCCATACATATGTTTGAAGGTAAGAAACAGAACTCCTAAAGTTTCTCTTTTCAGACAAAAGATGGAAGCACTGTTTCCCTATCAATACTGTCATCACATATACCATTATTCTGTCCAATATCTATAGGTAGAGCCAGTTTCCTTCCACACCTACAACAAAAATAATCTGACCAATAGTTAAAACTGCCTCACAATCATCAGGAAATGGCAATGCACAGTACAGTGCTGATTTACCTATTGAAATATGCTCTATTAAATTGCTTATTTTGTCTTTCCAGTTTATATATATATGCAGTTTATAATTTACATTCTTCACTTTTTAAATTTGATGCTAAAAAGTAAGTTGACAGTTAAATCTACATTTTAACCACTATCTTTTATGTAGCTCCTATATCTAACCACTTGTCAAGCAGAATCATTGCCATTAGTACTGCTGTGCATAAGAACAGTCATACTGGGTCAGATAAGTGGTCCATCTAGCCCAGTAACCTATCTGCAAGTGGCCACTGCTAGAGGATTCAGTGCAAAGGAACAAAATAATGCAATTTTGAGTGATCCATTCCATCATCCAGTCCTAATTTCTTCCAGGTGGATTTCCACTCCATCTGGCTGAATGTGGTGCCTTAAATGTTTAAAAGTCTCAGAGGGGCTGTCATTTGAAGAAGTGGGTTGTGCCCATGAAAGCTCATGATACTATTTATATATTTTTGTTAGTCTCTGGGGGTTTGTCTACTCTAGGGGATTAAGATCCCTTAACTCAACTTTTGGTGCTGTCCACACTGCAGGAAGTTGAAGGGAGAACACTCTTCCTTCAACTTCCCTCACTCCTTGTGTAAGCAGGACTATCGGCATTGACCCCTCTCAGTTCAAATTAGCATGTCTTCACTAGACCTGCTAATTAGAATCCTGGAAGATTGACAGTGGCAGCTTCGATCTTCTCTGTAGTGTAGACATACCCTAAAGTGCTACAGGGATTTTTTTTTAAGTTTTTTAGTTACAGACTCACATGGCTACCCCTCTGAAATTTCTTCCAGTTGAAAGGTCAGGAACAGGACCATGGACAGGGCAGGACAGGGATAGGGACCATGCCTCCCTAACCATTTTGGCTTATAGTCATTGATAGTCCTTTCCTCCAGTAATGTATCTATTTTTTTAAATAAATTATACTTTTGGCCTTCAGAACATCCCAGGACAACAAGTTCCACAAGTTGACTGTGTGCTGTCAGAAATACGTTTGTTTTCTTTTTTAACCTGAAGCCTATTAATGTCATTGAGTGACTGCTAGTTCTTGTGAAGGGGCAAATAACACTTTCTTTATTCATGTTCTCAATACCATTTACATTTTAAGGATCTCTATCAAATCTTGCTTTTGTCATCTCTTTTCTAAGATGAACAGTCCCAGTCTTTTTAATCTCTCCTTATATGGAATCTGTTCCATATGCCTAATCATTTCATTGCCATTCTCTATACCTTTTCCAATTCTAATATATCTTGTTTGAAAGAGGGTGACCAGAACAACACACACTATTCAAAATTTGAGTGTACCATGAATTTATATAGTGACATCATGATATTTTCTGTTTTATTATTACTCTTTCCTAATGGTTCCTAACAGTGTTAGCCTTTTTTGACTGCCACTATGCACTGAGCATATATATTTTGGAGAACTATGCACAATGACTCCAAGATCTCTTTAACAGGTAATTTACACCTCATCATTTTGCATATAAAATTTGGATTTTTTTCCAGTGTGCATTACTTTGCACTCATCAACATTGAATTTCATCTGCCATTCTGGCTACCACTCACTCCTTTTTGTGAAATCCTTTACAACTCTTAGTCAGATTTGGACTTAACTATCATGAGTAATTTTGGATGGTCTTAACATTTCTCCATAGCACTGTTCATCTCCCTTTCCAAAACATTTATAAAATATGTTGAACAGTGCAGTTCCCAGTGCAGATCCTGGGGGGCAGGGTTTCCTGTAAATTGAGCACTTGGGCAGCCACCCAGGAGAAATTCAAACACTGCCCAGCTGATTTGCAGAGCATCCACAGTGCCCAGAGCTGGCTGCATGTGTTTCTACTGGAGGTGCACATCCACACATACCACAGGGCACATAACAAAATGTATCCCACACATGAAAGGAAAAAAAATTGAGGAACGCTGCTTGGGTGACCCTGCTAGTTACCTCTTCCCATTGTGAAAATGGACTGTTTATTCTTACCCTTTGTTTCCTATCCTTTAACCAATTAGGGTATGCCTAGACTACATGGCTCCGTTAACAGAGCCATGTAAACTAGTTTACCCAGCACAGGTAAAGAAGCGGGGATTTAAATAATCCCCGTTTCATTAAAATAAACATGGCCACCGCGCTGTGCTGACGATCAACTGATCCGGCAGAGCGCGGCAGTCTAGACACGGATCTGTCGGCTGGGGAAGCCTTTGCTGACTGATCCTTTATGCCTCGTAGACGGAGCCATACTCATGGCTCAGTAAGACATACTCTTACTGACCCATGAGAAGCCATTTCCTCTAATCCCAAGATTCCTTATTTTACTTAAGAATCTTTTGTGATAAATCTTTTCAAAGGCTTTCTGAATATCTAGGTATGCTATTTTAACTGGATCACTCCTTTCCATGTGCTTGCTCACATGCTAAAAAATTCTAATAGATTGGTGAGATATAATTTCTCTTTACAAAAGCCATGTTCACCCTTCCCTAACCAATCATGTTTATCAAGGAGTCTGATAATTCTTTTCTTTGCTATAATTTCAACTAATTTGATAGATATTGAAGTTAGACTAACTGGCCTATAATTGCTAAGATCACCTCTGAATGTAATGTTAAAAGGTTTAATTACCATCTAGTCATCTAATACAGGGACTGATTTAAATGACAGGTTACATTCCCCATTTAGTAGTTCTGCAATTTCATATTGAGCTAGGGATGTTAAGGACTAGTCGATCCATCCACTCCCACCTCGCTCCCCCTCCCCCGCTGCCTCTATCAGATAGAGGCAGCAAAGGAGGGGAGGGGGAAAGGGGTACTCCAAAGCGGCAGCACCACAGAGCTGAGCCTGGGATCAGCTGTGCGGTGCTGCAGCTTTGAAACCGGAAGGCTGTGCCACACTGCTCCATTAAAATGCTGAAGCGCCATGGAGCCCAGGGTCAGCTGGGGACTTCCCAGCTGACCCTGGGTTCTAGGGAAATGCCGTACAGAACTGGGGTCAGCTGAGGAGTCCCCAGCTGACCCCGGGCTCCATGGCTAGCCCTTTGAAACGCTGCCTCAGTGTTTCAAAGGGGTAGCGCCGTGGAGCCTGTGGTCATCTAGGGACTCCCAGCTGATCTTGGGCTCCCCACAGCATTTCCCCAGAACCTGGGGTCAGCTGACCTCAGGCTTCACAGTGCTGCTCCTTTGAAATGCCGAGGCGGCATTTCAAAGAGGTAGCTGCCACACAGCTGATCCCCGGCTCTGAGTCCCCTGCTGACCTCAGGCTCCATGGCTTTTGAAATGCACAAGAGCCCACACTGGGGACTCTTGTACATTTCAAAGCAGGACTTCCCGCTGACTCCCAGCTGTATGCTGGGGCTGTTGTACATGTCAAAAGAGGAATGCGGAAGTGCTATCGACTAGTTGAGTAGTCAATGGAAATTCCATCAACTAGTCAATTAACCGCAATTTAACATCCCTAATCTGAGCTCCTTCGGAACTCTTGGGTAAATACCATTTGGTCCTAGTGACTTATTACTGCTGAATTTATCATTTTCTTCCAAACCTCTCTATTGACTTCTCAATCTCAGACAGTGCCTCAGATTCATCACCTAAAATGAATGGATCAGATTTGATAATCTTTCCCATATTCTCTCCAGTGAAGACTGAGTCAAAGAATGCATTTAGCTTCTCTGCAACAGTTTTGTATTGAATGCTCCTTTAGCACCTGGATTGAGACTTAATGACTAATTGGCAGGCTTTTTCCATCTAATGCACTTAAAAAATAACTGCTATTAATTTAAAAGAAACTAGCTAAACTGTTACTTGGCCTGTCATATACTTTCTATTAAGGTGTTTTTAAATAGCCTCCATGCCCCCATTTTACAGGCATTTCACCCTTCACTGTTTCTTTTAATTTCTACTTAATTAGCTTTGTTGTGTTTGTGTAGGTCTTGTTTTGAAGTAAAATACAGTAGACTTCCGATAATCCGGAACCTATGGGATTTAGGTGGTGCCGGATTATCAGATATGCCGGACTATCAGGAGGTACTATAAGCAGGTTATATATATATACTGTATCCATTATATACTGTATATAAAGTGTTCTTAATCCTTTTTATTGTACATACTGTATACAGTATGCTGTAATGTTTTAGTTTTTTAAAGCCTTTTTTACCCTTTTTGCTCAGTTCAGCTGCTGCTGCTGTTACCTTGTGACTCATTTTTTGCTGAAGCTCACTCACTAGGCTCTTGCCATTTTGATGCCGGACTATCAGGAGTGCCGGACTATTGGATGCCGGATTATTGGAGTTTTACTGTACTATTGTGGTGGGTTTCTTTGGCATTTTCTACCCTAAGAATGTTAATTTTAACTTCACGGTGGCCACTATTACCTTTTAAGGGAAACTGGAAAAGGGTGGAGGGGTATCTTCCCACTCTTTCAGAAGTAAGGAGCCCCAACCCTTCCTTTGTCCATTTTCCTTAAATTCACTTCCAGTTCTTGTCTGTAAGGGTACATCTACACAGCAACATTATTTCAAAATAACTTAGTCCGCATCTACACAACAGAGAGTTATTTCAAAATTATGTTGAAATGCTGTCAAGGTGGAGGACTTCTCACTCCGACTCCTGTATCCCTCATTGTATGAGGACTAAGGGAAGCCAGAGGAAGAGTACTATATTTTGAAATAAGTGCTGTGTAGATACTCCCAATTTTGAAATAAGCTATTTTGAAATAAGCTATGCAATTGACATAGTTCAATTTGCACAGCTTATTTCGAGTTAAACCCTGCTGTGTAGACACACTCTAAGGGAACAATATCATCTCTATAATGAGTACCTGCACTAAACACTTCTCATGTTTGTTATCAACTAAGTTTTAACATCTTGACCTTACCTCCTTATCCTCCTCACTGTGTCCCTGATCTGCTGTAGGGAAGATAAAAAACAAAAACAAAAAACCACCAGGTTGATCAATCTGGGGGTGAGGAAGGGAAGAATTTCCTTCCAGCCCCAGAGAAAAAACATGACTGGCAGAATCCCCCAGCTAACAAATCTCATAGGAAAGAGTAGGTTTCCTCATAGTTCATGATTGCTGCAAGAGAAGGAAAGTCTGGAAAGCATGGGATATAAATGCTCTCCATTCCCCTTAGTGCATAGAGAGAGTCCACTTGCTCTGGACATTTCCTGTTTTCCACTTGGAATTTCACAGCTAAATCCATCCCCCTTTCTCCTCCCTTTTATACCAAATGCAATACATACCTTTAAAGCAGCTCTATTCTCTTTTTCCTCTTGTCCAGAAGAGGAGCCACCACACTGCAATCACTCTTTTCATCTGAATGCCACTCTTTGGATCCAATCCTGCTCACACAGAAGTTAACTATAACTTTACTATTGACTTCACCGGGAGCAGGATCATTCCCTATGTGTAGTTCACTACTAATCATTTCACTCTTGCAGCTCAAAAAGGGGGTAGCACACTGTTAGTTCTTCATGAGGCATTAGAGATTTTTGTAGTTTAGAATTACTTAAGTAATATCTTTTGGAAACTAGCACCGTTACATCAAAAAGCACAGCAAGCAAAAACAGAGTTTTGAAAAGAGCAGAAGACAAGCAATGGAAAACTTGTGCTTTAGATACAGGTGTGACAAGGAAGAAAAGGAACTTTCAAACTCCATATGGGATACTTGAAAAATAGCATACTGGAAGGTGACATCATCGGCTCCAATAGTAACTAAGCCATTAAGTACCATGATACTAACTATTATCACTTCATGAAATAAGTGATCAGTCTTACAAAAGCTTGTTCGTGAGCTATTAATATCACAGAAGAACAACTAAACAAAAGGTTACTATAGTCCTATGAAGGGAGTTTTTATAGACCCTTTAAATCTACTGATGCCCTTGGGGAGTAAATGTATCAGTGATGAATTCAAAATCTATACAGAAGAAACTATGTTAGTGTATTTAGGAGGAAGGGACAAGTAAACAGAGATTCACATTTTTCAAGGGCAAATGACATCACCTAATTCTTTGTAGCTGTTTTTTTTTCTTTCTGTAGAATATTCTTAAAGAATTTTGCTCACTTTTAGGACTATCTTGTATGATGCACCCACTCTACCAATGAGTCAGTGGGATCTCCCAGGTATAAAAGCACCTTTTCAAAAGAAAACCACAGCACCAGTATTTTTTTCCTAGTTGGAGAGTTCTTTTGAAGTTTTTATGAGAGGACTTCAAAATTATACAGTCCCACTCCATGAATCATTGGTTCTCAAAGATGGATTTATTGGAGCAAATGTATTATTATTTACTGAGTAGATATGTCATTTTTAAGACATACTATATAAGCTCCCTTTATGAAATTCATTAAAATGAAATCATTTCCTTCAGAAACTATTATATAGTTCCTCATTCCTTTTTGCTATTGAGAAGCATGGATTATATGAATTGCACCACCCACAGAGTTTACTTAAATTGAGACATTTATATTGTGCTTTCATACAGAAATACATGGATCTGTAGCACTTAAACAACCCAATACCATATTGGTTACGTAAATAAAAGTGTGAGCATACTGATGTCAATATGTCACCATCGTTGGCATTTCTCATAGTTCATTATGTTTTCCTTTACCAGAAACAATGAGTAATTGACATCAATAGAGTTGGACCAGTTAACACCAAGTCTAAATGTGGCTGAATGCTTTTGTTCTAAAAGCCTATCTTTGTGAATGGTATTTTATGAATCATACATTTATAGTACATTTTCACAGCTATTTGAGTGGTAAATGGCCATTCTAAAATTAATCAATGGCTTCAATCCTTAATCACAAGTAAGGTATTTTCAGCCATCACACACTCCCTGACAGACTTGTACCTGACAAAACAATACTTCCTGCGAGTCTATGGCAATCTATTCCTGAATTCATGCACTTTCTAGCAGCTACGAAAAGGGCAATCAGAATAGAAATCACAATGAAAATCAGGATTTTTGCAGTAATAACTACAGGGTACATTTTCTTGACTTGTCTTTCCATGGGTTTGAAAGCGGTTAATATTTAATGGATGATGTAAGGGCTGAATTTACTAACTCTTCTGGGGGCCCAGGGCTAGTAGATTTTGGGGGCCCCTAGGCTGCAGGGTGGGGCCAAAATTGAGGGGTTCAGTGTGTGGGAAGGAGCTGCTGGGGAACGGGGTGGATATGCAGGGTCTGGGCAGGAGATATAGTGCAGGAGCAGGCTAGGAGTGGTAGGTAGGATGCAGGATGAGGCTGAGGTGCAGGATCTGAGAGGGCAGGAAAATACAGGAGATGCAGAGAATTAGGGCACTTACCTGCTGCAGTTCCTGGAGATAACAGGTGGTTCTGTGCAGCCCTATGCTTGCAGGCATCACCCCTGCTACTCCCATTGGCTGCAATTCACAGCCAGTGGTGGAGGTGGAGCCTGCCGGCAAAAAGCTCTAGTAACAATGCACATAGCTTCAGTGGGTGGGGAAGGGGAGAAGGGAAACAACAATGTGCAGAGCTGCTTCCCCCATCCCCTTCTCCAGCCAGGCA
Organism: Apalone spinifera; assembly: GCA_030068395.1. Lineage (NCBI taxonomy): Eukaryota > Metazoa > Chordata > Testudines > Trionychidae > Apalone > Apalone spinifera. Next base: position 19,988,142 of record JANRFK010001785.1, read on the forward strand.
GAGCCACAGCATGCAGAGGCTTTAGTGGCTGCATCCCAGGGATCACAAGGCTCTGAGATGTAGCCCCTAAAGCCCCTTTCATAATCCATCTCTGGATGGGTCCAGTTTTCATTCCATTTCTTGTAGTTTAGAGTAAAGCAAGCAAACCAACACCAAAATAAAAAAAACCACATGAATGCCAATGACATCTCAGGGCCTTGTCACCAAAGATACTTAATCTATCCTGCATGAGAAAAATGTTCACTTCACTCCAGTGAAATTAGCCTGGTGAATTGCAGGTACAAGAAATGCAGTTTTCACTTCTTCTAGGCTTATATTTACGCATATCTGAAGCTTATTTAAGCATAGCAAGACAAACACTGTTTACAACTGAACATATTCATAGACTCAGAGAAATGTATGGTTGAAGGGACTTCCAAAAGTGATCCAGTTCAGTCCCCTCCACTGAATCAGGATCAAGTAAACCTAGACCATCCCCAACAGTTTTTTGTCCAAACTGTTTTTAAAATGCTCCAGTGATGTGGATTCCACAACCACCTTTTGCTATTTGGAAGTCTATTTGGCTGCATCTAGACTGGCAAGTTTTTGCGCAAAAGCAACTGCTTTTGCACAAAAACTTGCCAGCTGTCTACACTGGCCACTTGAAATTGCGCAAGAGCACTGACTTTGTAATGTACAAAATCAGTGCGTCTTGCGCAAATACAATGATGCTCCCGCTTGGGCAAAAGCCCTCTTGCGCAAATGCTTTTGCAGAAGAGGGCCAGTGTAGACAACCAGAATTGTTTTGCGCAAAAAAGCCCCGATGGCTAAAATAGCAATCAGGGCTTTTTTGCGCAAAAGCGCATCTAGATTGGCCACGGATGCTTTTGCGCAAAAACATCCGTGCCAATCTAGACACTCTTTTCCACAAATGCTTTTAATGGGAAAACTTTTCCATTAAAAGCATTTGCAGAAAATCATGCCAGTCTAGATGTAACCTTTGAGTATTTTACCCCTATATTTAGGAAGGTTTTTTTTTAATACTTAACTTAAATCTTCAGATTAAATCTGTTGGTTGTGGATTGCTGTTCCCAGCCAAAGGGAGCTGCAGGAAGCAATGTCCCAGTCCACTAGCTGGGAACAGCAATCCACAACCAACAGGAGCTGCAATTGCCTGTATCTGAAGAGGTATAGGTGAATAACACATCTCATGGCCAGCTAACGGCTTGCCCTTACAACCTGCGACCCAGAGTTTGCACTAGATATATCCTCTCAGGTTGTCAGCAAGTTGTTAATAACTATTATTTGGGTACAGTCTTTCAATCAGTTTATAGTCATTTCATCTAGACATATTTCCCTGGTTTGCTTACAAAAATATCATGTGTGACTGTGTCAAAAGCTTTACTAAAAATCAAGATATATTACGTCTTATTGCATCTCCCATCCACTGAGCCAACAATTCTACCAAAAAAGGTTGGTTTGGCATTACTTGTTCTTGAAAAACTCATGCTGGCTATTTCTTAACTCTATTAACTCAAACGAGCCTATAAATTGATTGTTTAATAATTTGTTCCAGTATCTTTCCAGGTATGATATCAGAGTTAGGCTGATGGGTGAATAATTCCTCAGGTCCTCTTTCTGAGTTTCCCTTTTTATAGCTTGATTCTATATTTGCCCTATTCCAATCACCTGAGAACTCACGTGTCCTCCAAGAGCTCTTGAAGAGAACTGTTAATGATTACAAGACTGTCGCAGCTACAAGTTAAACCTCCCAAATCCAGGATTCTCTGGTCCAGCAATACCTGTGGTCTGGCAGAGCCAGACATTGCTAGACCAAAGAGCCCCGGAACCAGCTAAGACAACACAGGGGCTGGGAAGCCCTGGCTGGGCCAGGTGACATCTGGGGAGCCCCTACCCTGGCCGAGGAACCCTTGGCATCAATGGAGCCAGGCAGTGGCTGGGGAGCCCCAGTTCCTTCCAGGGAACCCCCAGCATCAGCAGAGCCAGGTGGCATCTGGGGAGTTCTGGCTCCAGCCAGAGGACCCCCAGTTGAAATGGGGCTGTGGCAACCAGGAAGCCCCAGCCAGAAACCCCGGGAAACCCCTGTAGCAGTGGGGCCGGGGTGACCAGACAGCCTCTGCCAAGGAACACCCAGCTGAAGCAGTGCTGGCAGAGGTGGGCATCCCCAGCTGGGGAACCCACGTAGTCCCCAGAGGCAGAAGAGCATCCCTAGCAGCAGGGTGTGGTGGCTGGGCTGCCCCAGCTGGGGAACTACAGTGAACACCCTGCAGCAACAGGGATGGCAGCAGCCAAGCAGTCCCCGCAGGGACCCTAGGAAACCCAGGGTCAGTGGGCGGACAGCAGGGCGGGTAGGAAGCCCTACCGAGCCAATGCTAGTGGAGCCAGCAATAGGGCAGGGATCCCCAAGGACAGGAACACCAGGGCAGCCAGCAGGGGAGCACTGACCTCCGCTGGTCCAGCTAATTTCCTGCTCCAGAATAGCTCAGGTCCTGAGGGTGCCAGACCACGGAGGTCCAACCTGTAGTTCTTTAAGCAGGATATAATGAATTTAAATCAGTCCTGAGCTGTCAGGACTAGGACATGGACAATCAGTACTACCCATTAAAGCCTAGTAATCAGAGCCAAGGATCAAGCCAAGGCTCAGAGCCAGAGACCAGAGCCAGTGCCAGAAGCTAGGCAAGGACTATGAGCAGCACGGGGAAGTACAGACTGGAGCAAGTTTGAGGTAAGAGCAAGCACAGCTGCCAGCAGAAGCATTGACCAGCCAATGACCTGATTTAGCTGCTGCCAGTGAGCTTAAATGCAGGCCTGCTGGCACCTGCCAGCCAGTTGGGCAGGTTAGCTGATCAGTTGATACTGCTGCAGCCAGGCCAAATTTATTAACCTGCCTGAAGATTAAGCCAGCCAGCCTCAGGCTCAGATGTGAAAACTCAAACTCATGGTTCCTGCCATCCAGCTTGAATATATCTAAACTTTCTTTTACTGGTTCTTTTCCTATTTTGGCTTGTATTCCTACCTCTTTATCAGGCCTGCCAATGGAGTGAGGGGGCCAAACAGGCCAACTTCTCCAGGCAATTCAAGAGCACCCCAGGGCTCCCAGCCACTACCACAATACTGCGGCAACCCTGGGCTCTTTAAACCACTGCTGGAGCCCTGATTGGCGCACTCTAGATGATGCGGAAGGGCTAGGGAGGGGAGATTAGTCTTCAGCCCCACCTCTTATACCCAAGGTCCTGCCCCTTTTGGGAGCATGAAGCCTCTCTTCCCCACCTTACCTAGGGACCCAGCAATTTGGTCACCCTCCCTGCTCTTTTTGTAATATAAAAAAAAGGCATTTATATTAAGCGTGTTGAGTATCTGGTCACCATTTACTTTTGTTAGAGAAGACTGAAGCAAAATAGGCATTAAACACAACTATGTTGATAGACTTAATTATTAGCTCTCCTTCCCCAGTAAGCAGTGCACCTACATTTCACTAGTTCTTTCACCTTAACTACAGTACAATAGAAGGCTGAAACTGTTATATGCATAACAAAGATGCAACATTTGTTCCACTGTCAGATATTTGTTCAGGAAGATTTCACTTATAACCTAAATATTCTGTAGTTTGATCATGAAAGGTAAGTCTGCACTGCAGTTAAACCTCCGCAGCCAGCCCATGTATGCTGACTTGAGCTTGCAGTGCTAGTGCTTCCAGGATATTGTGGTATAAATGCTCAACCTGGAGCCCGGGCTCCAGGACCCCATGGGGGGGGAAGGGGGTTCCCAGAGTCTGGGGTCTAGCCCAAGCATCTACACCACAAATAAACAGCCCCATAACTCAGACTCATGGAGCTTGAGCAAGATGATATGGGCCAGCTGTGGGTGTTTAATTGCAATGTAGAAATATTCTTAACTAAACAAACTTTATTGTATTACTTCCCAAAAGTTACTTCACTCACATCTGTAGTTCAAAAGGCTGCATCTTTTAAAACAGTATTGCCAAAAGTTATGATGGTGACTCTACCCAAGTTAAAAATAGAGCATTGCCATTATTATATATGTACATAGGAGTAAATTAACTGTCTGCCAAATCTTTGTACACCTATTTATTCTTTGGTACATAAAAAGGTTTAATCTATTAGCTTCCCTTTTTTTTTTTTTTGGTAGTTAATACTGTTGTTTGAGCCGTCTGCTTCCTTTATTTGTATTAATATGGCTAAAATTGTTAATACTCCAGAAGTAAAAAAGCTGAATTACTAAACTCAGCATTTTTATTGTTGCATTGTCAAAGCCCATACATACAGTGTACGCAAGGAGAAGAATGCATTATTGCATAGCATTCTTAATTGCACCTCACTCTGCAGGATTCCATCAAAAACTCTGCATGTTGTATCTTTATAAGAAATATTATGTTGGGAGAATTTAGAAAAGCAGAAAGCTTGGAAACAAACAGCCATTGCAGATAGAGATATTACACATTGTGCATTAAGTAATCTAAATCTTTCAGATGATTATCAAGATATTTAGTAAACCAATTCCAAAGACACTAACTCATCTGCTTATATTTAGTAGTGTCTACTTTGTTCCTGAAAAGGAAATAGACTTCGTTACAGCTACTGCTTCCATGTGTCCAAAAATTGTCAAGATATTCTTTCAGCCACAGAAACACACATTTGGATTTGAACATTTTTCAGATTTAAAATTAATTAAAAATTTGACAGTAGGAGGGAGACTACAGTCTGAATTATATTGGATAGATAATTGAGTGTGTTCACTGACACCACACTACCAATGTGTGGTTGGTTGAAGGAGAGAAAAGAGGACATAGAGTTCTCACTCGTTGAATAGTTTTTCCAGATTGTCTATATTCTCTCATTCATTGATAATTATGATGGTACAAAGATTCAGCTGAGTAGCATTAGAAGGCATGCGCCTACCTATAGAGGCAGAGAATCTCATTCAGAGACTTGTTTGGATTTTCCACTCAAAATTGGTATAAGAATGAATCACAGGCATAGTCGTTAGATTTACAAGTTATGGATATACTATGTAAAGTCCTGTCTTATCTCAAAGGAATTTTCTCATAAAAAGGCATTAAAGGAAGGGCCCAGTCATGTCCAGATCGGTGTTTTGATGTTTCCCACTCCTATATAGTCTCTCTAGCACTATAGAAGCGGCGAGGGGTCCTGTGGCACCTTATAGACTAACCGAAGTGTTTGGAGCATAAGCTTTCGTGGGCAAAGACCCACTTCGTCAGATGCATGTCTGACGAAGTGGGTCTTTGCCCACGAAAGCTTATGCTCCAAACACTTCGGTTAGTCTATAAGGTGCCACAGGACCCCTCGCCGCTTCTCCAGATTCAGACTAACACGGCTACCCCTCTGATATCTAGCACTATAGGTAAGCAAGGGTCAGCCAATAGCCCTCTACCTCAGACCTTGGAGAAAACTGTCTTCCCTGGTTTGGGAAACCAGGTTCCTGTGTCACACCTAGGGACAGAGACACGGCATCCCTGGAAAGGGGGAGAAGTGGATCACTTGCCACACCCTATTGAGAGGGGTCAAAAAAGATAATAGAGCATCAGCTTTATTACATGTTCCATTGCCGTCTTCCAAACTAGAAAATTGTATTTTTCATGGGATCATACTAGTTTTGATAAACTTTTCCAATGATAGTTTCTCGGGTCCAGGATGAAATGCCTGGTTAAAAATGAAATTTTACATATATCCATCTCAGAATTGTCAATATCCTAGTGGCAGCTGGGGCACTCAGATGGGAAGTAGAATATTCAGGTTCAATTCCCTGCTCTGTTCAGTCCTGGGGGTGACTGAGCCAGAAATGAAGGTTCTGTTCTATTCTGAAGGCCAGAAGGGGAAGAGAGAGTCTCAATGCTTTAAACATGGAAAGGTCAGAGGCAATAGGCAGGTCTGCCCCATGAAGAAGAGGGATTGTCAGAGCTGTCCCCAGGATTCCACTGTTGCAGGTTGTATTTACTCTCCTAAATTTTCAATAGGGTTTGTGGGCTCTCCCTTTTTTGCTCCCAGGACCTGATTCAAAGCTCACTAAAGTCAACAGAAAGAGTCCCAGTGGGCTTTGGGTCACACTCCTTATTCATAGCTAGCTACCTCTAAGGCATGTGAATCAGATGAAGAGAGGTCTATGAAGATAGACCATGCAGGAAGGAGTAGATCCACATGAGGAGACATGCCTTGCAATAAATCTAGGCAAGATACTCCTTAGTCTATTTAGTCTTATAGGGCAAAAGCCTCAGTCTTCAGTCCTTACTCAGGCAAAATAACATTGCTTTCATGCAAACAAGAGTGTTGCTTGTATATGGATATTCTATTTTGTACAGGTTATACAGTACTCATCAATGTAGTATCTGAGCACCTATCAAGAATTGGCCCATAATTAGTACAAGGCACTGTCAGACACTATAGAAACCAGTGCAGAACAACAAATACATAATAAAAGGAAAAAGGTTTATAAAAACAGAGAGTCCTTCCCCCGTCCCACATAGCTGGCTAAGTCAAATGAGCTCTTGATAGCAGTTTGCAGATACAAAATGAATAGCTTCCATAACTCGGTTCACATTTTTTATTTTGTTCACCAAATAGCACTGCTATAAAAACAAAGAAATTGATTTTATTTAGTTAAAATCCTGTAACTAGTCCACATTTATCTGTGCTTCAATAAACTGACAGCATATTAGTCTTCAAAGATTGTCAAAGTGTATTTAAGTGATTCATTCCAATCTCAGCATTCTCTCCATTTGATTCTTAGCACACAGACGTCTGAAGCATAACCTTAACAGTCTGCCAGTTAGTGCAATACCAGAACAGGCTTGCTGTGCTAGAGTGGCCATTTCCTACACATGTCAACTGTTCAAAGTGAAAACACTCAGAAGTATTAATATCTGCAGCTGTTGCATTTCTTTTTATGTAGTCACACGCTCTAGACTGTAACAGACAAAATGTACTACATAGTTTCTCTCCCCTTTTTGCTGCCCAAAGCCTCAAAATGACTGCACAAACTTAGCAAGTGGATTAAGCCCTGTGATGATTGCATTCTTTTTTGTGAATGTGGTATCTAGACAGAATATGCTGTGAATTAAATTACCTAGATGTTAGAGGTTGGGATTGAGAAGGACTAACCACAGTGTGTGGGATGATATGCTCTTTTCTAGGCATTACATTTATCTGAAAAGTGTTAGATGTATATAACAAAAACTGAGCATGAGCCAATGATTTGTCAAAACACTGCAAAGAAACCACAGTATGTATGTGGAAAATGCATTGAGACAGCTCCAGTATACTGTATGTATTATCACACAAATCCTGCTGTTAACTGGACTTAAGATCACTAAAATGGACTTTTTACAGCCAGTCACCCTCCCTCCCCCCCCCTAGCACTACTTTTTCTTCAATACCACATAGCCATTCTCTAGTTATAAGTCCTCAGATATTTGACTCTCTCCCCATTGCAGAAAAACTGGCAATTCAAGAAGAAAAAAAGCAAGCCGAAAGACAGCAGGTGGACTATATCAAATACGCACAATCAGGAAGGCTTTGTTTTTTCCATTTTCTCCATCTTTACTTGTATGCCTGTTGTGTGTCACCACATTTCTCCAATCAGGAAGGGTCAGTGGCCCTTCTTTTTGTCCTCCTTTAACACCAATTCTGATTGGCTATTGAGTGACATAGGCCTTACTCTCTCATGCACCGTATTTGTACAGTAACTATGGTATTGATCTGATGAACACCACAAATTCAGCTTCATATAGATATGGATAATTCCCCCAAACAGGCCCATTCTGAAATTACCATTGCTATCAAAGGGAGATTAATTCCCTTCTGATGCATTCCTTTCAACAAGTCTCCTTTAATTCATTGATATCACAGGACAAATTAGTGCAGTCCATAGGCAAACAATAGGATCTTAAAATTGGACATTGTTCTGCCTCTGATATCTGACAAAGTAGCAGATACCTTTTTTATTAAAAGACTTCCATGTCACAGCAAAAAGCAGCACAACCCAAAACATCTTTTTGTTGGAAGTTGCTCTTACTTTTTTGACTGTATATCAGGATCCACATCTTTGATGTAAGAAGAGATTACATTTTACAAGAAAAGGTCAAAACATTTACTACTGAGCAGAAGATAACAGACTTTACAACAGGGGTGGGAACCTCAGGCCTGGGGACCAGATGCAGGCCCCCAGCTTGCCTGGATCTGGCACTTGAGACTGAAGCCTGCCCTTTCCCCCCCGCATTGAGAAGTCTGCGCTGTTGCTCCAGCCTCCCTGCTGCCCACCACAGGGTGGGAGAACACAAAATCTACTAGGCTGACTCCTCCTTCCTGCCCCCCTCAAGATCTGGCATGCAAGGGGAATGTGGGGAGTGTCTTTCCCTATCTCAGTCAGGGGCCACATCAGTGAGAGGTGGGGTTTTTTGGATTTTCACTTGTGTAGCCCCCCACTGATTTTTCTGAGGGTGAGTGGCCCCGATCCAAAAAAGGTTCCCCACCCTTGCTTTACAACTTCATGGCTGCGACTAGACTGGTATGATTTTCCGCAAATGCTTTTAATGGAAAAGTTTTTCCGTTAAAAGCATTTGCGGAAAAGAGCGTCTAGATTGGCACGGACGCTTTTGCGCAAAAGCACTTTTTGCGGAAAAGTGTCCATGCCCATCTAGACGCGGTTTTGTGCCAGAAAGCCCCGATCGCCATTTTCGCCGTCGGGTCTTTTTTGTGCAAAACAGTGCGGAGCTGTCTACACTGGCCCTCTTGCGCAAATACATTTGTGCAAGAGGGCTTTTTCCCCCCCGAACGGGAGCAGCATAGTATTTGCACAAGAACACTGACAATCTTACATTAGATCGTCAGTGTTCTTGCGCAAATTCAAGTGGCCAGTGTAGACAGCTGGCAAGTTTTTCCGCAAACTGCTTTTGCGGAAAAACTTGCCAGTCTAGATGCAGCCTATGTGTTTTGGCTCTGTAAATTTAGAGAACAAAATAGTATGCTGGAAGAGATGTGGTGAATTTGCCACACATATTCAACTTTAGTAAAATTGCCTTTTTATTCATAAAATTTACTAACAGAATCATTGGGGATTTTTCCCAGTTCGCTTGGGTTATAAGGGCTTGATCCTGAACCATGGGACACATTGGAAATTTTATGACTGAATTCAGCTGGAGCCGGATCAGGCCATAGAAGACTGTAAGATCAATCAACAGTGTTCCAAAACATTTGGTTTCTATGTTGGGCTTGAGCTTGTTCCCACTGAAATTAATAGGAATTTTACTATTTTTACCATTAACTTCAATGGGAGCTGTATGGAACTCAGTGCCTTATTCAAATGATTTTTTTCCTATGATATTAACAAGGTGTTGGTAACACTTGCTCTTTCATTCTCTGTGACCACAGCTACTGGATTCGGATTTTAAAATACATTATGAGATTTGAATGCCCAGCAGCGTGAACTTTAATGGTGCTAAGAGCGAAGCCTGACTGTTTCAGGGATAATAAGTACTCCAACAAGATGGGGAAGGGGGCGAATTCCAGACGTGACATGTGTGAGCATTTAAACCAGTGAAAAAATCTGTTCCATTTATGGAGATATGTTCTTTTGGTGGATTGTCTTCTACTATTGATCAGTAGATCTTTCACCGGTTCTGAACAGGTGTTTTCAGCATCTTGGAGCCAAGAAGGAGCCAGGCATGAAGATGAAGCCTGTGGAGTTCTGGATGGAGACTCCTCCCGTAGTTCTGTGATAGGAGGTCATGATGGAGAGGGAAGGCATATGGGTCTACCATCGCCATCTTGTGAAGGTAAAGATACCACATCAGTCTGGGCCACGCTGGTGCCACTAGTATTACGCAAGCTTAGTCTGTCCTGATCTGGTTGATGACCTTGTATAGGAGGAGAAAGGGAGGGAAGGCGTAGAGGAAAGTAGCGTCCCACCTGACAGAAAAGGCGTCGTCGAGGGAGTACTTCTCTAAGGCTGCTCTGGAGCAATAGAGATGACACTTTCTGTTGCTCTTTGTGCAAAGAGGTCTATATCTGGTGGAGCATGTGCATGGCTGTCTCTCCCATTTGTGTTAATCGTAGAATGTGCGGCTTAGGGCATCTGCTGTGACGTTGAGTACTCCAGGAAGGTAGGAAGCTATCGGGGTGACCTGATGTGCCAAGCACCAATTCCACAACTTGATGGCCTCCGTGCAAGGGGATGGGTATCGTGTACCTCCCTGCCGGTTGATGTACTACATGCAGGTGGTGTTGTCCATCATTATAGTAATAGACTTGCGAGCAATGTACGGTTGGAAGTGTTGGCATGCATATCTGACTGCTCGTAATTCAAGGAGGTTGATATGAAAAGTTTGCTCCATGAAGGACCATTTGCCTTGAGCTGTGATGGTCCCTAAATGGGCTCCCCAGCCCATGAGTGACGTGTCGGTCATAAGTGTGAGTGTGGGGGACTGTGATGGGGTGGTCCAGCCCCGCACTGGCCAAGGGGGGAGCCAGCCGGCCTGCTGGGCTGTGCTGGCCCTGCCCGCGCAGCAGTGCTGGGCATGCTTCAACTGCAGGCCAGGTATAAAGGCCAGGGAAACA
>JANRFK010001785.1:20013597-20031032 GCA_030068395.1 Apalone spinifera
CCCCCCCCCCCACCCACAGTCTAGTGTGTCCGGTTTTTTGGGGAGGTCTACCTGGTAACCCTAGAGTCTGCACATCTCTCTCTTTACCCTGAAAAAAATGGCAAACATGAGCTTACCTTGTTGAAGTCTTTATACAGAAGAAGGATATATTTGGGGTTCAGGTCCCATTGAGGCTATGCATTTGGGTGCTGAGCAGTGTTCCCTATAAGCTGTGAGCTTGTGCAGCTACTCAGGAGAGATTCAATGACACCCAGGTGATTATCAGAGTGCCCACAGTTTGTTTTTTATTTCCACTTGTGGTGCACATTCACACATCTTAGTGCACATAAAAATTTATTCTGCATATGGATGGAAAAAAATCCACACATGGATGGAAAAGATTAGAGGAAATCATAGAATGGGTAGGAACTTCAAGAGGTCATCATGTCCAGTCTCCTGCACTCATAGCAGGACCAAGTACCATCTAGACCAGCCGTGGCCAACCCGCGGCTCGCGAGCCACATGCGGCTCTTGCCCCCAGAAAGCGTGGCTTGCGAAGCTGCTCCTGCACCCTTCTCCAAACAACCTCCGCCGGCTCCCCTGTGCTTACCGGATCAGAGCTGCAGGGTTTTAAAAATGGTGCCCAAGATGGCAGCTGTCTTAAAGGGGCAGCATCCTTTTTAAAATGGGGTTTTAAATTTTTTTTTGTTTTTGCTCAACAATTCTGTTCTGGGGGCTTTTTTTTTTTTTTTTTTGCGCTTGACAATTCTGGTGAGGCGCTTCACATTTTTTCTGTCGCTGTTTTGGCTGTCTTTGTTAAATGTGTTGGCCACCCCGATCTAGACCATCTCTGACAGATGTTTGTTTAACCTTCTCTTAAATACCTCCAATGATGGAGATTCCACAGCCTCCCAAAGCAGTTTATTCTAGTGCTTATTCAACCTGAGAATTAGGAAGGTTTTCTTAATGTCCAAGCTAAACCTCCCTTGCTGCAATTTAAGCCCCCTGCTTCTGGTCCTATGATCAGAGATTAAGGAGAATAATGTCTCCCTCCTCCTCACAACCTTTTAGATACTTGAAAAGAGGTGATCATGACCCCTCTTGCTCTTCCCTTTTCCCACACTACACAAACCCAATTCTTTCAGTCTTCCCTCTTAGGACATGTTTTCTAGGCTTTTAATCCTTTTTGTTGCTCTTTTCTGGACTCGCCCTAATTTCTCCACATATTTTCTGAAATGTGGCACCCAAAATTAAACACAGTATTACAGTTGAGGCCTAATCAGCGCAGGGTAGAATGGAAGAATTACTACTTAAAACACTCCTATCAATACATCCCAGAACAATGTTTGATTTTTTTTTTTTGGCAACAGTGTCACACTGACTTGTATTTAGCTTGTGGTCCACTATGACCCCTAGATCCCTTTCTGCAGTGCTCCTTCCTAGATAGTCGTTTCCCATTTTGGATAGGAAAGACCAATCGGTTTCAATTAAGTGGATTCCTTAGCATTTGTCGTTGCTTCTCACCTGGTCTGAAGCTGCTGCAATGAGAGAGCGCTGGCGTAGTCATCTCTCTCCAAAACAGCCTGCATACTGAACCCCTCATCCCCAGCCCCAATCCAGAGCAATGATTTAAATGAAGCATGTACATTTTCATTTTATTTTCCAAAAAACAAAGATTGAATTAAGGATTCAAGCAACACTGGGTAAATCTTCTAGTACTATCATATAAGTAAAATAACTTTTATATCTTATTTTTCTCAAGGAGCCAGCATAAGCTATCCACTTACAAATCCCACAGTGTTCTCAGTTCACTAGCTCTGGTTTCTCTCCTCCTGTTTCCAGTAAGACAATAATTAAGGAAGTAACTTTCTCCTGGCTCCTATTCAGTTTTCAACTCTTATTGTGTCACCTGAAATCTCATCTCAGAGCTTTTTCACACTGTCTCTTTCAAAATCAGCCTTCTAACCATTGCATGACAGATTAACTGAAAACACAACACTAGTTTTTAAAGTTTTGGAGTCCCCGGCATCTTAAGGCTTAACTTTTCTTTTGTCAGTCCTGCTGGGTTTTCTCTCTCTTCTCAAAAAAAAGTATGATAAACTACACTCCTCAAATTGTCTTCCTCATGGCTGGAAACTCACTCAATCTCTCTGTTCATGGGCTCAGCAGTGAGAGGCTAAAATATTAAGGAAAACAATTTGCACAACAACTGATGCTTTCCCTAACTTTTACGCATAAAGGGTTTTTTTTTTTTTAATCAGACTCTTTTTTGGTCTCACTGAAGAGTCAGCACTTTAAAAGACAATACAGTAGGTTACTGTGTAACCCTTCTGCTAGGTAGCACTAGCAGCAGCCAGGGCTGGGTTCGATATATAGGGGTTCCTCTCCATCCATCCAACACAGAACTGGCTTGAGCTTCCATTCAGTAACCTAGGAAATTCACACAACTCTGAGTGCCTCTGAGAGGTAGTGCTTCCCCACTCGCAATCTCAGAGTCTGAGTGTAGAAAAGAAACTTTTATTAAAAGGGGAGGGAAGCAGCATGGCATTAATTTGGACGAACACCACAAAGTTCATAACCAAAACCATGAGTAACAGTCGCACCCCAAGTAAGTTGGGCAATGTCCTTTTCCTCTCAGGTTCACATGCCCAACTCTTTTGGGCACATACTCTTGCTGCTCTTGGTCAGGGAAGACCCAGAATTTAGAGGTGCATCACAGAGTTCACCTCCCATCCTGTGGGAGGCATCTTACTCTGCTGGTCACTCGTTATCCACGTGCTTGCTGCTCTCTGCCATTGCCTTGCTGGCTTTCGTCTCACCTCACTGCCACCACTCTGCTGGCCATTCATTACAAGTCTCCGTCGCTGCCCTGCTGGCCTCTCATCACGCCTCTCCATTGCCACTCTGCTGGCTGCTCATCATGCTACCACTGCTCTGCTGGCTGCTCATCACATCTTCTACTGGCTTGTGGTGGATTTGACTCTAGGCCAAACCTAATGATTTCAGCTGTCAGTGATTTCAGCTCTTGGCCCAAAGCACAGTCCAACCACAAGAAATTCCAGTATCCACTGGAGTTAATTTTAAAATAATAAAGAGACTCCATGTGGAGTCTGCTCTAATTCTATCATTAGAAGGGGGGGGGAGGGAAGGAGCAGGCTGACAATGTGAGCATCTACACAGACATTCTGTTATTTCAAAATAATTTCAAGACAGACAGCTTATCCCAACTTCTGTAAACCTCATTCTACGAGAAGTAACACCTATTCCAAAAAGCTATTTTGAAATAAGGCATGTGTAGACGTTCCACTGCTGCTATTTTGAAATAGCCCCATCACCAGGGCAATTCTAAGTTATTCCTCCCCAGTGCCTCCTGCGGCTCTAAATCAAAATAGCATGTCTACTCTAGGGAAGCCTGCCTCGGACTAATTTTGAGGCTTCCCTGAAGTGTAGATGTGCTATTTCAAAATAACCATTCCAGAATAGCTTATTTTGAAATAGGTGTGCAGTGTAGACATACCTTCAGAGGACATTTAACCTGCTGATTCAGAGTCCTGTCCTCCCCCCAGTTAACTCCACAGAGTTTTGGCAAGGGAACCCTTGTCCATCCGAGGTTCTTTATATTGACAGTCTCTTCTCTGAACTGAATTAAACACAGTCTGATTTTTCTGCAAGCATTGGTGATCATAATTCCTGCATTTAGTGCTAACCCAGTGACTGACCCCCACAACAGCCATTGGTTACAATGGGCAAAACACCACTGTAATATTTGAATATCTAGCAGGCCTAAGCAAACTGAGTGAACTGTACTTACTGTGAACTGTATTTACATGCACACACCCAGAATCTCATTCTTTAAACTGAGAATGTTTCCCTCCTTTGTCCCAGGTTATATATTCCCCCAATAATTAGACATCGCAATTACTATTAACACAATTTGTGACCCAACACCAAACAATTTGATTACAATGAGCAAAACAAAAATATCTAATACATCTATGCAATGCAGAGACAAACTGTATTTACATAAACACATCCAAGATTTCTTTCCCATTCCAGCTGGCTGTAATGGAAGCATTGATTTCAGACCCTGCTTACAATTGAATGACAAATGAACAAAATCTAGCAAAACAGCTGACAATCTCAGAAGTTGCAGAAGGAGTTGTAAATGTGAGTACAGAAATTGAAGAGAAGAAAAAAAACCACAGTCTATTTTATGTAAAGATCAATTCCAAAGTATATGACTTGTAGTCAGATAACATATGATACAAGAGAAGAAAAGCGAGAATGCACAACTGACAAATTTTCTGAAGTCATCTCTACTACTGTGACTGCATTTTATGTTCATATAATTGTTTGAATGCATTTGTACAAGAATTAGAGATGATCCTGAACCCCAGTGTTTAAATTCGGATCTGCATTTGAATCTGGGATTTTGGTTCAGCACCATCTCCAGTACAAATGCAAGGTTTGTAGAAGCAACAATTACACCTCCCAAGTGTTACTTTGGATGTAATTTCAAAAACCAGAATAAGATCATTTGAAAATCTGATCCATTGTGTTTTAAGAACAGGTCAAACAAACTTGAGAAAAGACACAGAAAAGGGGAAACAATTTATAGGGGGGAGCCTAATCTTTTGCTAATATCAGAAAAAAACCCAATGAGATCAGCAGAGAGATTAATTATTATGCAATTTTAAAAATAAGAACATAATTAAACGCCACAAGACACCAGAAGTAACAGAAAAAAAGTCAAGTCATGGTTATTCTCTAAATTATAACTTCCAGTACATATTAGTTTACAGCTTTTTCTGTTTCTTTAGTCAACATATTATACTTACCTTTTCCAAAAAATGGAAGATACATGAGATTTAAATATGTATCAGCAAATAATAGAAATCAGCCTCTAGATGTCATTGTTGCAGCCGAAATATCACTACTTTGAGTTTAGAAAAGCTGAATATTAAGAAATGTCTATGTAAATCTGAATAATCTATTTAAATAATGCAAATTAAATTCAATGTTAATATTTCAATATCCAAGCCCAAAGGTGTCCAGATGTCTTAACAAAAATGTAACTAATACTTTGGAATATGGAATAGAAACATAAGGAACATAGTGCTATCTAATCCAGTATCCAGGTTGTGCCAGTACCAAACGTCCAACACACACTTTTAGTACTTCACCTACAATCTCATTGCAGGAGCTACACAATAATACTCATAGTGGCACATAATAGAGTCACTAACTCATATGGAAAGAGTCTTCCTAACCTCTGTCAATTAGTAATTAGTGTTTTGCTTAATGCTTGCAATATTTCAAACACTAATTATATACACACACCATTATTATTCCATCTAATGTAGCCATAGATAAAGGTTTAATTCCTTTTTAAAATCCTACTAAGCTCTTGGCTTCAATTATCCTTTAAACCTTTGGAACTCATTGGTGAACTAGGCATTATGTAAAAAAATTACTTCCTTTTTATAAGTTTTAAGCATGTACCATTTAAATTTAATTTACTGTTTCTTTTTTCTTATACTATGAGAAAACAGGAGCTCATGATATACTTTATTTATAATTATTTTGTATACCTCTATCATATTCCACCTAATATTTCATAAAGTTTAACAGATCCACGCTTTGCTTCCTCCTGACACAGAAGATTCTCTGTCTAATAAGTTTACTTCTTGTTTTCAAATATCTCTATTTCTGCAATAGTTTGTTTCAAACCATTACAAGAACTTAGTGTTTTATGTAAATGATATTATATTCAGTATAACAGCACTTACCAGGCTTGCAGGCCTGTACATTTAGAAGGATACATGCATGGCCACAATCCCCCCCAAGCTCAGCTCACACTAACCAGAACCTCAAGATGTCAGACCAATTAGCCAACCTACTTACACCCAAACCCCATCAAAAGATCAAACTGACAAACTATAGGCAACCTTCTTCAGCTGTTCTACATGCCAATTAAAAATATCTCTTTCTTATCTGAGTTCACTTTTAATCAACTTTATTTCATCCATTCTGTAGTCTTTCTTTGGCTGTGGACTAGCAGTTAGGTAAAAATTGCTATGAACTGATGAAATAATAATACAAATATGGATATCATGAGACAGATTCTGCCCTTATTTTCATCCTTTCACAGTGCTTCAGCAGCAAATAGTGAATGAAAATGAGCAAAGTGGCCCTCAAGTGAATTCAAAGTGGCAGCATATGGTCATAAGCAATGGTAGGAAGGAAAACAGCAAGATAAAGACAGTGGATTTCAAGGCAGACTTTAGCAAACTCAGGGAGTTGGCAGGTAAGATCCCTTGGGAAGAAAGTCTAAGGGAAAGAAAAGTTCAAATCAATCACCATTATTAAAGGCATAAGAGCAAACTATTCCACTTCATAGGAAAAACAGGAACTATGGCACAAGACCTCCCTTAACTAAGAGATCTCCAACCACTTGAAATCATCTGAAACTTGAAAAAGAGCCCTATTAAAAAGTGAAAACTAGGTCAAATTACTGAGGATGAATATAAACAAACAACACAAGTATGTAGGGACAAAATTTGAATGGTCAAGGCACAAAATCAGATTAAACTAGCTAGGGACATAAAGGGTAATAAGAAAACATTCTACACATACATTAGAAGCAAGAGGAAGACCAAGGACAGGATAGGCCCAATACTCAATAGGGGAAGGAGGCAAGAATAACAGAAAATATGGAAACGGTAATAGTGCTAAATTACTTTTATGTTTCATTTTCAACAAAATGATTGTAGCAATTGGACATCTAACTACATGAATGCCAGTGAAAATGGGGTAAGAGCTGAGGCTAAAATCCCTAAAGACAAGTTAAAAAACATTTAAACACTTAGGGTGCATCTACACAGCACCCTAAACTTGAAATAAGATACTCAATGTGCACTATGCATATTGTGAATCTTATCTCTAATCTATTTCAAAATAACTTATTTTGAAATTTGGCGCATCTACACAGTGCCAAATTTCAAAATAATGCACTATTTTGAGCCATCCCTTAACTCTCATGCAACAAGGTTTACCAGGATGGCAAAATAGTGTGCGTTATTTCAAAAAATATTTCAAAATAATGGGAGGCTTGTGTAGATGTGGCATAGCTATTTCATGATACCTCCAGTATCGTGAAATAGCCATGCAATGTAGATGTACCCTTAGATATCTTCAAGTCACCAAGGCCTGAAGAAATACATTCTAGAATACTCAAGGAACTGCTGAGGAGATATCTCAGCCACTATTGATTATCTTTGAAAAGTCATGAAAGTTGGGAGAGATTCCTGAGGCCTGGAAAAGGGGAAACATAGGGGAATAAGGACAAACTAGAAAATTACAGACCAGTCAGTTAAATTAAAGTTCCTGGAAAGATAATGTAGCAAATAATTAAGCAATCAATTTGCAAACACCTAGAAGATAAGAAGTAATAAGTAATAGTTGGCATGAATTTGTCAAGACTAATTCATGTAAAACCAAACTAACAGTTTTCTTCAACAGGGTAAAAAGCCGTGTGGAAGGTGGGAAGCAGTAAATATACTATATCTTGACTTAGGTAAGGCTTCTGGTAGTAAAGGCCTTCTCATTAACAAATCAGGGAAATACAACTTAGATTGCGCTAATATAAGGTAGGAGCATAACAGGCTAGAACACTATTCCCAGAGAATGGTTATCAAGGGTTCACAGTCAAGCTGGAGGGATATATCAAATGGAGTCCTGCACTTCTTGGTCAGGTTTTGTTCCATATCTTCATTGGGGATTTAAATAATGGCATAGAGAGTACACTTACAAAGTTTGTGAATAATACCAAGGAAGCAAGGTGTTGTGAATGCTTTGGAAGATAGGATTAAAACATAAGAGGATCTGGAAAAACTGGAGAAATGGTCTGAAGAAAACAGGATGAAATTCAATGAG
The DNA here is from genome assembly GCA_030068395.1 of Apalone spinifera. NCBI lineage: Eukaryota > Metazoa > Chordata > Testudines > Trionychidae > Apalone > Apalone spinifera. The sequence goes on from JANRFK010001785.1 coordinate 20,021,512, forward strand.
GGATGTTAAATATTGTGTAATTGAATAGTCATGTAACCGCATGAAATTTTAGCAGTTACATGACTATTTGATACTCCCCAAAGGCAGGGCTAGCAGCCAGCATGCCCTCAGACCTACTCCCAGGAAGCCCACTGGTATCCTGCACTGCTGCCTCTGTATCAGAGGCAGCAGCACAGGGAGGCAGGCGGGATCTACTCTGCAAGGGGAGCCGGTTTAAAAACTAGCTCCCCACACACACTTGCTGCCTGCTGCCCCACACTGGTGCCTTTGATACAGAGGCAGCAATGTGGGGCAGCAGCAGCCCCTGTCAGGGGGTCCCTGCAGACAGAGGCTGGTCTGCAGCAGCAGCAGCCTCTCTCCATGGGGCTCTAAACTTTCCATGGACAGGGGCTGCTGCTGACCAGCCTCTGTCCATGGGGAGCTCGGACCCCCTACAAACAAGGGCTGCTTCTGCAGACAAGCCTCTGTCTGCAGCAGGCCCAAGCTTGCCATGGACAGAGACTGCTCCATGGGAGGCAGAGCAGCCTCTGTCAACTGGGAAGTCAAACCTCCTGCAGACAGGGGCGGCTGCTGCAGACCAGCCTCTCTCTATCCATGGTGAGCCCCAGCTGCCAGGTTCAGAGATTGCTTGGTGGGAGGTAGAACAACCTCTGTCCACAGGGAGATCAGACCCCTCCTCCCTCCCCACAGACAGGGGCTTCTGTCATGTCCAGCCCCTATCTGCAGCAATCCCAAGCCACCACAAATAGAGGCTGCTTCGTGGCAGCCTCCCCTGTCCCCCACACTGCTGCCTCAGATAGAGGTAGTAGTGTGGGGGGAGGGGTGGAGCAGGCAGCACTGTGGGGTTGGTTCTGGGGGGGGAACCAGTTTTAAGGAAGCTCCGCTCTCCCCCCCGGCTCCGGCTCCGGCTCCTCCCTCTCCCTGCTCCCTCTCTGTAGGAGGCAGCAAGTGAGGGCAGGTGGGTCTGTGGAACTGCACATATTGGTGCCAACCTGCCCCCTTCACCCTCCACACTGCTGCCTCTCAATCGGAGGAAGGTGGATCCAGTGCTTATGGGGAGCCTGCTTAAAGCCAGCTTCTCATGAGCAATGGCTCCCCCCACCTCTTGCTGCCTCTGTGTCAGAGGCAGCAAAGTAGGGAGAGTGCATGTAGTCAACAAGATTAACCAATAACCACAGGCTAATTGATTAATTGTGTAGTTGACTACACACTGACATCCCTCTCGAGGTCCCTTCCAGTCCTAGTATTCTATGATTCTATCCCTAATTTCAATATGGAGAAATGCAAAGTATTCTACTTAGGAAGGAGCAATCAGTCGCACTCATATAAAATAGTCAATGATTGTGTAGGAAAGTGCACTGTAGAAAATAATATAATGGTAGCTATAATGGATGACAGGCTAAATATAAGTCAACAATGTACTACTCTTGCAAAAAAAGCATACATCATTTTGGGATGTATTAACAGGAGTGTTGTAAGCAAGACACCAGAAGTAATTCTTCCACTGTACTTTGCACTAATTAGACCTCAGAAAGAGGATATGTCCACTTCTGGGTGCCACAGTTCAAGAAAGATGTGGACATATCGGAAAAGTACAACAAAAATTATTAAAAGTCTAGAAAACATGATTATAAGGGAAGATAGAAAAATTGGGTTAGTTTAGTCTGAAGAAAAGAAGACTGAAGGGAGACATAACAGTTTTCAAGTATATAAAAGGTTGTTACAAGGAGAAGGGAGAAAAATTGGTCTCTTTAACCTCTGACAAGAGGACAAAAAGCAATGTGCATAAATTGCAGCAAAGGCAGTTTAGGTTGGACATTTAGGAAAAAACTTCCTGACAGGATAGTTAAACACAGGAATAAATTGCTAGAGAGGTTGTGGAATCTCTGTCATTATAGACATTTCAGAGCAGATTAAACAAATACTTGTCAGGTATGGTCTAGGTCAGAGGTGGTTAACAATTTTTGATGGGGGGGGGGGCACTCCAAAAATTTGGTAAGTGGTTAAGGGCCACACTCTTCCATATTAATGGAGGAGGTATGGAGTCTGGAATGGAGGTTGGGGCAGAAGGAAACTCAGGGTAGGGGATTGCAGTGCAGGAAGGGTTGTGGGATCTGGGAGAGCATTTGGGTGAAGGAGGGGGTTGTGACCTGAAACAGGGGTTGAGGTTCAGGGAGAGATGCAATGTCCAGGAGGGAGTATGGGTGCAGGAAAGGATTGTGACCCAGGGAGTGGCAATTAGGAGGAACTTCAGGGTCTGGGAGGAGTTTGTGTTCTGGGGTAGGAGTGCAGGAGGAGGTGCAGGGGTTTGGGTTGTAACCTAGGGCAGGGGATTGAGGTGCAAGAACCGGGGTGCAGAAGATTAGGGTCTCCTCTTTTCTAAGATGGAAAGTCCAAGTCTTTTTAATCTTTCTTCATATGGGACCCATTCCAAACACCTAATCATTTTTTGTTGCCTCTTTCTGAACTTTTTTCAATGCCAATATACCCTTTTAAGATGAGGTGGCCACACCTGTATGCAGTATTCAAGATGTGAGCGTATCCATGGTTTTAGAGGCAATAAGATATTTTCTGTCTTATTCTCTATCTCTTTTTTAATGATTGCCACTGCACCCTGAGTGGATGTTTTCAGAGAACAATCCACAATGACTCCAAGATCTCTCTCTTGAGTAGCTGTAGCTAAATTAGTCCCCATCATTTGTACATGTAGTTGGGATTATTTTTTTTCAAAAGTGCATTACTTTACATGTCAACATTAAATTTCATTTGCCATTTTGATGCCCAATCGCTTAGTTTGATGAGACCTTTTTGAGGCTCTTCACAGTCTTAATTATCTTGAGCAGTTTGGTATCATCTGCAAATTTGGCCACCTCACTGTTTACCTCTTTCTCTAGATCATTTATAAATAAATTGAATAGGATTGGTCCCAGGACAGACCCTTGGGAGAACCCCACTAATTACTTCTCTCCATTCGGAAAACTTGCCATTTATTCCTACCCTTTGTTTCCTGTCTTTTAACCAGTTATCAATCCATCAAAGGACCTTCCCTCTTATTCCATGATAACTTACTTTGTTTAAGAGCCTTTGGTGAGGTACCTTGTCAAAGGCTTTTTGGAAATCTAAGTATATACTATACCCTCTGGATTCCCCTTGTCTACATGTTTGTTGACCCCCTCAAAGAACTCTAGCAGATTAGTAAGGCATGATTTCCCTTTAAGAAACCATGTTGACTTTACCCCAACATCCAGCCTCTTACTCATTCCTGCACCCTTCTGTCCTGAGCCCCTTCTCACACACTCCCAAACCGACTCCTGTATCCTCCACAGCCCAACCTTCTGCTCCGCTTCATGTCCCCAGTCCTGATTTCTACATCCCTCTGCAGACACACCCCTAACTCTATGCCCTGAATCTCTTCTCACATGACCCAACCCTGATTCCTACACTGCTCCCTGCCCTGAGCAACATCTCACACCCGCATCCCTGACTTCTGCATCCCCACACTCCAAACCTCTTCCAAGAGCTCCTCCTCAATTCCCCAACCCTGACTCCCGCACCCCTCACAAACACCAACCCCCCAGCCCTGACTCCTGCACCTCCCACATCCCCACTCTCCTACTCTGAGTCTACCCCTGCCCATACTTAAAAATCTCTTACAGAAACTGTCATATCATACACACACCCCAATCCCTTGCTCTGAGGTCTTCTCTGGGAGCAACACAACAATACCTACAAGACATTTAAATTACTTCCACCCCAAAAATGGGAGCAGTGAACAGAGCTGAAATTGGGAGTTTGGAGGAAGGAGTGTTGGGTTTTCCTGGGTTGATTGAGGATGATGATGATTTATTTCTGGACAGGAGTTTACGTAGAAAGGCATCTATGACAAGTACAGAGGTAGCACTGATTATGGCCTAAGGAATGGATGAGATAATGAAGAGGACCAGATGTAGAACATGGTTATTCATCCAAAAAGAGCTTTGTATGAAATGCTGCTTGATAAAGCTGATGGGAAAAAAGATGCAGATAGAAACCAGGGATGGATTTCAAAGAGACGCAGGTGATGGAGGAAAGGTAAGAGGAGACTGAAGGGAAAGAAATCAAGACTTGCAGATGCAAGCTGGACTGCAGAACTGTGAGCTTAGATACCTGGATGAGGAAAGTAGCTAAGTAGTGGAAATATGTGACTATGAGAAACAGGCAGAAGAAAAGACTGGCTAGTGAAGGAGAAATAGAGCTCAGGAACTGGAGTGCTGAATTGCAAAATAAAGAAGGGACCCAGCAAGCAGTAACAGAAGGGTAAGAGACGAGCCTTCTTTTAACTCTACAAAAAGAGAGGAGAAGCTAATGCCAGAGTTCAGAGCTCCAGGAGAATAGAGATTGCAAGAGAGAACAAGACAAGAGGACATGCAGCTAGATCAAACAGGAAAAAGGCTGGAGAATTACACCAACACCAGAAAGAGTCAGGTCTGCAAGACTGGTAATTCCCTCTTAAGAAGAACCAAGACCTGACCAGAGCTCATTTGAAGAAGAGAAGAATATGCTATCTGCTGGGAGCTAAGATAGATGATATGGACCTGAGGCTCAAGAGGATCCTAACTGAAGCAGGAAAGAATCTACTGATTGTCCTTATGGGGGAAGAAAGGATACTACTAGATGCTTGCTGGTAGACATCAACAGAGACTGTGACAGGCTGGGGAAGAAGTGTAAAAGAAATGGAGGCTCAGATGCACTTCAATGGGATTCTCTCTGTTCCTAGAGGAGGAGAATGAAGCTGAAACAAGATCATGATGATCAATCAGCAGATGGCTTAGGCAGTGCTGCTATAAAGAGTTATTTGGGATTTTTGACCACTGGACGCAGGACTGCCCTCAGAGGATGTACTCTATTTAAAATTAGGGAGAGACATAGACTTCAGGGGTGGAGGCTGGCACAGCTCATTAAAAGAGCTTTAAACTAGGAGCTCAGAGGAGACAGTCAAGAGATACGTGTACTCCCCATGCCTGATTCTAATACTGACCTAGAAGAAAATCACCAGTGGGCAGCACTGGGGAGGCAAATGGACAAGCTGAACGTCAGTGTACAGGGGGTGAAGAGCGAGCTGGATGCTGAATGTCTGGGGCAGCTGAGCTTGCCCCTTAGCCATGGGGCTCCCCGCAGGTGCCTACGAATAGGTGGCCTGTGCCCTTCCGTAGGCAGGGTCTTTGACTTTTCCTTTATCTTGGGGCCCACCCTCATCTCTATGGTAACAGGAAGGAGGAGAGGCGACAGGGAACTTTCACTCTTCGATCACCTGATCTGGCTCAACGGTCACGTGATCCCATCTCCATCACCGCCATTTTGAAGCAGCGTTCCCAGGGAAGGAAAGAAAAAAAAAAGCAGCAGCAGCAGCCCGGAGCGACGCCGGTGCGAGAGAAGCGAGGCGAGGTGGCGGGCAGCGGCCCGTCCCGTGCAGGGCCCGGCAGGTACCCGCGTGAGCAGCGGGGCGCGGGAGGGAAGGAGCGACAGAGGCAGAGCGCCGGGTCGCGGAGCCCATGTGCATATCCTGGAATCCCCCGCCACCCTGTGCAGCACCTCGCAGGGTCCCCGTCTCCCTCAGTCTCTTTCCCACGCCGTCCTCTCCATTCGGCCCCCGGTTCCTGCAGAGTGACTGGGGTACTCGCCCCCCTCGGCCGGCGCCTGCTGCCCGGCGGGGAGGGGGGGGGCGCCTGGTGCCCACGCCACGTACTGGGTTCTCCTTTCACGCCCTGCCTGCAGCGCTTGCTGTGCCCTTTCCCTTTAATGTAACTCAGGGCTTTCGCACACCTCTCGCGGGCTGAACTGTGTGCTCTGCCCTGGCTGCTTGGGCCCCTGGGGTCATTGACAAAGCTGGACAGGAGGCTGCATGCGCCTTACTGTAAGAGAGGAATGTTGAACAATGATGATTTAAATGGGGAGGTTTGCGAGCGCTCCGGCAGGGAATAATATGACCGCCTGACCCCTCACGTTACCACCTGCATATGGCAGTGGTTTGGGGGGGAAACAAGTCTCTGGTTGTTCCAGCATCCCTTGAGATACAACCAAACGCTAAAACCAAAGTGCCGCTGGTAATAATTTCAACGTACCAAATCTGATTAATCTTAGTTCCACTGAGCTATTTTGAAATGCAGGAGTAAAAAACAAATTGGTGCTTGAGTCTAGCCTCCCTTACCCCCCATACCTTTAGAGAGGGAATGATATGAGAAGTGTGTCATGTAAGGTTATTGCATTTCAGATTCCCAGAAAGAGCGGAGGATGTTGCTGGATAGGGTACCTGTGATGTGGGTACTTGGTGGAAGTGGGGGGCTGCGTTGCTCTCAATTAGGGTGGGAAGGTGGCTGGCGTAAACCCAGAGTGCAAGAACAACCATCAGTCAGTGCTTCCCAGTGGGATCCCCTCACCCAGAGCTAGAAGCTGGAGCCTGAGTGGATAGGAGGATCTCACAGATGATGTTGGAGGGGATTAGACCAATCTGTAGTCAATGTAGGGAAAGGAACATCTGAAAAGTGGATCAATCAGGGCTTTTTTTGAACTATATTTGTTTTGCAAAAAATGCAGGACATTTTATTTTAAAAATCCTTCCTGGCAGAGGATGGAGACTCAAAAAAGGCAAAATCCAGGAAAACCTAAATATATGGTTATCCAGGATCTTCTAACTTTTCTCTATTGTTTGGTGGGTATCTATCTTCAGGATTTTGATTTGACAATAGCTTTGGTTTCTGAAGATTGAGTAATAAAATCAATAGTGGGTAAAAAGTAAAATTCTCATGATAGTTTTCCTACTCCTAAGATTTATAAAGGCTACTGTGATGGCTTTTTGTTTTACATTACTGTGTAGAGCAATAGTTGGCCTTTCTTAAACCTAAGGCCATTTAAAATTGAAAAAATGTTGGTAGGGATGCAAAAGACAGTTTATAAAGTAGCCATGTAACTGTTTAAAATTCTAGCAGTTACATGTGCTACAGGCTCTGCAGTATAAAGCTTGTGCGTGTGGGCTCTGACTGTTGCCCCACATTGCAAGCCAATAGGATCTGTGGGAAGTAGGGTTCCAGTCTGCAACACTTCCTTCAGCATCCATTGGCTCGGAACGGCGAGCCGCAGCTAATAGCAGTTGCAATTCCTGGAACCTGCAAAGGCACAGGTAAATATAATGGCAGCAGCCTGCCAGGGGCTAACCATGGCGAACCACTGCTATTTTATTGCCCACTCCTGGTCCAAGTGTGACTGGTACGTTAATGTTTGAACTTTTTTTGCAATCTTCAGAAATAAAAATTAGTCTTTCTTCTATAACACTCCATTGTAAAATAGACTCTCTCATAAAACGTTTTCTTACTGCACTCAGCTTGTAAATATGGTAAGCAACAGTAATTTTATCTGTAAAAACATGAAGAATCACTGATGTGTGACTTTTTTACTTTCGTTGCAGATATCAAAGATCACTATAGTGATCTTTTCCTAGTAGAAGATAAACTAACTGCAAACCCACAAAAATTAGCTCGAGTACTTAAGCAAAGGCATACTACTTAGTATTACTTTTAATTCACACTTAGAAATTGACTGTTTTTTCAAGTTGATAAAATCCCTCAGTCCAGGTCTACACAAGACCTGGAAGGTTGGCTTAAGGCACCAGCTATGTAGAATACGTAGCTGGTGTCTGCTTACTTTAAGCTGAAGCTTGGTGCCATCCCGACTGCAGGAGGCCAATGGAAGCAAATGCACCCATCGACTTCCCTTACTCCTCATGATTGCGAGAAGTACAGAAGCTTGCCGGAGCTGCCCTCAGAGTTCGATTTAGCGGGTCTATACTAGACTCGCTAAATCTAATGCCAGAACATCAATATCTAGCATGGAGAGTGAAGACATGCCCTCCAATTATGTTTGAGTTCTTAAAGACATCTTACAAGATGCATAGATAGTATTTGCGTACTCTGCCCTAACAGTTGTGGCACCTATTAAGATCAATGTGAGATAAACATCTAAGCATTATATTATGCTGAAAACATTGTTAAATTGCTTTACTTAGTCTATAAGTATTAAAAAAAAATCCAGTCTACATTTTAAAGACTGGAAAGTGAGCCATGATATCAGCTTTATTATTCTCTTATCACTCTGCTAACAATTGCAACTTTAATTGAAGACACTTGTAATGGCAGCAGTTTCTATAGTTTAAAAGCTTTATGTGAAAAGAGTATATTTGTATTTGTAGTTATTCAACAAAACTATTAAGTCTAAATTAATTCTATGACAACTGAACCATCAAAATGAAAGTACAAAACACAAAGCATACTTTTTCGTGTTGGAATAAACAGATACATTATCACATTGATTTCTGTTACCAAGAAGATACTGAATTTGAATGACATAACCTGCCCATCTGATATTCTTTTGTCCTACATAAAAGTTCTAAGATGTCATAACTGTACTTTCGGCCTACATTTGCTGACACAGGCTTGCTATTTCAGTGGGACTCTGCACAGAATTTACCTACATAGATCTGACTAAAGACTTGAAGCTTTGAATTGTTTTTGTATTTACTGCGGAATCTAATGCGTGTGGGTTTTTAGGATAACTTGTATCTTTTGAAGATGAGTTTGAATTAATTTGATTAAGTTTTATCCACTTCTGAGTAGTTTAGGTACTTAAACATTTTTTCAAACTTAGTGTTAAGAATTACATAGAAGAGATCATTCTTGTTTGTCCTGATAATTCACATTTTAGGTGATGTTTTCAATATTTACTTCATTGCCAGGTTAAACTTAGGGTTAAACTCTTAAATCCCTACCTTCAGCATCAGCATTTTTACAATAGAAAATCCATAACTACAGTTTAAATAAACTAATTAGCTGCCAATACTTATGCACTATAACTGTATGCAAATAAAAGTTACATTTTGTTTATTTTTCTGTAAGAACTTTCTTACAAAACATATATATAAAACCTCCAAGCTGTGTTCCCTCTAATCTTTTCCATCACTGTGTGGATTTTTTTCTATCATGTGCAGAATAAATGTTTTATATGCACTCAGGTATGTGTGAATGTTCACCACCAGTGGAACATTGTGGGCACTCTGCTAATCAGCTGGGCAGCATTTGAATTTTTCCTGAGCAGCCACACAAGCACATAGTTTATAGGGAACGCTGCCTACAAGGGGTCTGGTTCTGCAAATATTTACCCCATGCTTATCTTTGATCCTGGCAATAGTCCCACTAAAATCACTTGAGAAAATTCCATTCTGCATAACTCTGTTTAATTTATTTAGTCAAATGGACTTTTCTTCTGCACTGAATGAGGATGAGAGGAAATTGAATTGTGATAGTAGATTCCAAGCATTAGCACGGAGGAGGCTTTTCATTGGATTTAAATACATCCTCAAAAATATGTACAGTAAACTTTCAATAATCCGGTACCTTTAGCACCCAGGGGGTGCCGGATTATTAGATATGCCAGACCATCAGAAGGGGGGGGCTTATAAGGGGTCTGGAGTGGGGTGGGAGCGGATGCCACCC
>JANRFK010001785.1:20031132-20041765 GCA_030068395.1 Apalone spinifera
AAGCCTGTCCGGCTGCCCCAGCACTTCCGGGTTCCTGATGGTGCCAGACCATTAGGAGTGCCAGAGCATTGGATGCCGGACTAATGGAGTTTTACTGTAACACCTTTTAAATAGAGTACTACTACTACAAACATTAAAAAGCATAAATTGGCAATAACATACGTGTGATTACTATTGACCTCAGTGCAGAGTACTGTGGGTATTTCCCTTTTTGTCAGAACAAATAAAAATCCATGAAGGCTTGCACCCTTGAATTGTTTTTGTAATTATTACATAATCTAATGAGTCTGGATTTTTAGGATAACTTTTGTATCTTTTAAAAAATGAATTTAAATTAATTTGAGCAAATTAATCAGAAACACTCCAGAGGACAAGGACTATATATATGTCCAATTCAGAATATGAGGGAAAGTATAAAAACAAAGCTGTAGTCTAACTTTCCAAAAAAAGGACCATATTCTCTGACTGACTTCTTTTCCCAGAAAGATTCTTAAAAGGGAAGAGAGTGTGCAAGCAAGTTGTAGAATTGGCTACAATAATGGTTTAAAAAAATACAAAATTTATGTATTTATAAATACTTGTGGGAGAAGTGCTTGTGAAAGGAAAGTACTTTTCCCATGTGTTGTACAAGAGTGTTTTTTTTAAAATGTATTAACTATTACTGTTGACAAAGCTAAAGTTGGCTTAATTTCCCTTTTAATGTATCACATTGAACTGCAGCAAAAAGTTCAGTTTCAAACCAATCTTACTTGAATTAATATTAAATTTGTAGTCATAGTGGTAATACAATGGACTTAACTCAGTGGTTCTCAGACTGTGGTCTGTAGACTACTAGAGGTTTGCAATTGCCTCCCAGGTGGTCCACGGTTCGAGCTCAACCTCCTCCCTGTTTCCCCAGAGCAGAGAGCCTGCGGTGGGGCTCCAGCCTCCCGCTGCCTCCCCCATAGAGTTAGAGTACCAGTACCAGCTTCCTGCTGGTGGGGCCAAGGGAGCGGGGAGAAAGCCCTGAGTCTTGCTGTGCAATCCATCTCATGGAGAAGAAGCACTCCCCCTTCCTTGGCCAGTGGGAGCAGCGGGAGACTGTGTTACACGTTGCCTGGGATGGGTGTAGGGCTCAAAGGCAAGTATTTGCCCTCCCATGCCCAGCCCCCCCTCATGTACCACTCCTCTCCCCACCAAAACCCTGCACCTCCAGCCTGCTCCTACACCCCCTGCTGTAGTCAGACACCCAATTGGCTCCCAGCCTGCTCCTCCACCCTCCCTTGCTCCTGCACCCTCCCTCCTGGCCAGAACCCTTCCTCCAGCCCGCTCCTGCACCCTCTCCCCTGGCCAGACAGCCTACCCCAGCCTGCTCCTGCAGCCACCCTTGCTCTTGTTTCCCCTGCTCCCCCAGCCAGACACCCTACTCCCACCTTGCTCCTGCACCCTATCTCTCATCCAGACCTCACCCTGTTCTGAACCCCACCTCCCACCCAGATTTTGCACCTTTACCCCTTCCTGCACACTACCTATTGCCCCAATCCTGCTCACTAATCCCTCTTACTGGCAGCCCTGTCCTGCACACTGAATCCTTCATTTTTGTCCCAGAGCCTAGGGGATCCACAAAGTCCCTAAACCTGGAACCCCAAGAGAGTTAATCTGACCTATGGGACACACAGAATGTCAGTCCTCCCTGTTCCTCTCCCTCCCCAGTGGGGATAGAGCGCCAGAAGAGTGAAGAGTCTCAATTGAGGGCCACATCAGTGAGGGTTGGGGATTTTTGGAGTGTTTTTTTCTGTGATCCCCAATTGATTTTTCTGTGGGTCAGTAACCTCTGACCCAAAAAAGTTTCCCCACCCCTGCTATAAATAAAGAAAACATGGGAAGTTTTTGTTTTGGACATAAATAATATTTTACTTTATATAAAATGAAGTTTGATAAATTAATATAAGAAAGTTAAAGCACTTAATCTTTTTAATAATTTAAATTCATATTTCCTTTTTTACTGGTTAAATTAAACTGTTCTCCCTAGTTGCAGCACTAGTAAAATGGCTCAAGTCTAATTATGTAATTAACAGTGAGTTTGCATTAACAACTGGTGGTCCACAGAAAGGTTTGCATTGAGCAGGTGGGCCATGGGCCAAAAAGTTTGAGAACCACTGACTTAAGTAATTCTTATATGCATATCACCCAGTGTTCTCCCCTCTTCCCCCTCCATACTCCATGTTAACTATCCACTCCTTGATATGTGAAGAGCCAGCATGGTATTTTTCTCAGTTTCCTGAGGCATGCCTATAGCAGCACTTTCATGGACAGATCATTGAGCTATCTGAGAGACATGTTTCCTATGCACTGCATAGGGATAGAAACTGATTATTATAAAATCTTCACCTTTGTACTGTTCTCCTATATGATTTTAAAAGTTCTCTGGTTCATACCCATAAGTTTCTATAGCCCCATGTTAATTTAGCACAGGATGCAGTTTTTACTGTCTCTCATGAACCAAAAGCATCTTCCTATAGTTATAAATACCTGTCTAATGTTGTGGTGCTCTGTGCTATTTGTCCAGTTCATGAACTAAAAAGCTCAATCTAATTTCTGTAATTGACTAAAAATACTATTTCTACATTACTAACATGTTTGATAAGTTCTAGCCCTGAACAATGGATGCTTTAATTAAAAGACACTTCAACTGACTTGTAGTATGGTTCTGCTATAAGGCATTGCTATGCAAAAATGGCAGTATATTATGTACTCTTGGTCTGCAGATAGAATCATGCCTACTATCTCTAGTGAGAAAATTAAGCGTACACTGTTTTTTAAATTCCTATTAGAGCCAACCCCTTCCTCCTTTTACACCAGAGCTATGTACTGAATGCAATTAATTGGAAGATGCTGGAGTTTCATAGGTGTAATTGAAGATTTAATTTACCTAAAGAACTTTTCATTACATCAGAAAAAAATGAGAATAAAATAATCCAGGCTGAGTTTGGAGGACTGCTGGTTAACAGAAATACATTTCTAATTGTAAATTGAGCATATTTACTGTGGAATTCAAATGCTTTTTAGTTACTTTTCAGAGAAGAACTCCACGATAAGTGTATTGTATTATTAACATTATGCTGCATTTTCCCATTCCGGATTTTTTCTCCCAGTTAACAGTCTCAAACTATATTTGTGGTTAAATTTGTGGCCACATTTAAGCTGTGGCTACACTACATTGTCGTCTGTGGTTTTTATGGTTAATGTTTTTAAAGGAAGTAAAAAGGGAAACGGTTATTGCCTTCAGCTTCCAGAACTATATAATTTTTAAAACACAGAAAGTGATTGTTTGGAAATGCTAGCTGCCAGTAGAGCTTTACAGTTCAGCAGATATTGGCTTACTATCTTAGAAAGTTGGTTTTGTGCTGAGAAATAGGGGTGATTTTTTTTGTACTATCTTAATGAGTAAAGTCATAGCAAAATGATTAATACAGGTAATGATGGTAGAACCATTTCATGCCAAAATTTTAGCTCTGTTCTGAAGTCTTTTGTTACATACCTACATTTACTTCAGAAGACTTTGTCTGATCAGCAGAAACTGTAATTGATACTCTTAGTATTAAAGAGTAGGTCTTCCTGCCGTGGTGAAACTTACTATTTTAATGTAAATGTGCTGGATTCATTTAAAGTCAATATTTTAGATAGGGTTTCTAGTGTTCAGGTGGTGGTGATCATGGTGAAGAAATAAACAATATCCACAAACAATACAAGCCAACTTACCCATTGGTAAAATCAGCAGCTCACTCTAGACCTTTGTGGTTTGAGGCACTTAAATGGTGGCTAAAATGAAAAAGTGCTCTGTCAAAATGCAACATGATATCCAAAATGCTGTGTGTATGCTTCCAGGTGTCTGATTTTTTTCTGTCTAAAACTGGGAGATTGTTAGTAGAATTACAAAGTTAGTATTTATCAGTAGTGACTACATATATTTCTGTCTTTGTGCTTATTAAGCTAATGTTTCATTTCATAATACTTTTTCAGATATTATGGAAGAGGGAAGCAGTATTGCTGTACTGGTGCCAAATGTCGGGGAACAGGAAGCTGTACTGATTTCTGAAACAGTCATTGGCTCAACACTGGAAAGCAGCGAAGATCATAGAAAATGTAAAACTGATCCTCTAATACATGTTATCCAAAAATTAAGCAAGATAGTAGAAAGTGAAAAATCACAGAGATGCCTTTTAATAGGGAAAAAACGTTCCCATCCTAATGCTTCTACACCATCTTTTGAAACACAAGATCTTTGTGCGATTCCAGCTAAAACAATGATGCTGCCTGTTATTGGCATTAAAAAGACTGATGAGCTACAAGCAGATTATGTAACCAGTTGTCTTCCACAAAGTAAAAGAAAGGTTATATGCTACCAATGTAGTCTATGTAAGTTTCTGTCACCATCTCTTTTAAGTCTACAAGAACATATAAAGCAGCATGGTCAACAGAATGAAGTGATATTAATGTGCTCCGAATGCCATTTTGCTTCTAAAAATCAAGAAGAACTTGAAGTTCATGTTAGAATTCACCATGAGAATGATGGCAAAAACCACATCCAGTCAAAAGTGCAACAATGTGTAACTCTTTCAACTTCATCTTTGCAAGGGCCAGTGGAAGGAATAGTCAAAGCAGGCACTGATCAGACAGTAAATCTGGACTGTAAAGATATAACTCAGTCTACTCCTGTGGCTGAAATGGGTAAGAGAAAATGGTATACTTATGAGCAGTATGGCATGTACCGGTGCTTAATTTGTAGCTACACTTGTGGTCAGCAAAGAATGTTGAAAACACATGCATGGAAACATGCAGGTGAGGTTGACTGTTCCTATCCTATATTTGAAGAAAGTGAAACTATTTTGTCAGATGCAACTGTAACTCATAACCCTCATAGTGGGGATACAATTGTTCTTGCTCTAGAAAATAATGAATTGGACATCACTAGTGACCATTCTCTCCAACTCCAGATTTGTAGCTCTGAGCAGGTGTCATGTAAGTCACCTCTGGTAGAAGCAAACGTAAAAGAGGAAGAGGTCCTAAGTCAACCAACAGCCTTTTCCCCTACTGGAGAACTGCTGGAGGAAACGATATCGGATACAGAAACAGAGCAAGATAATTTGATAACTGATAGCCTACTTTCATCAGCACAGAAAATAATTAACTGTAGCCCAAATAAGAAAGGTCATGTTAATGTAATAGTAGAACGCTTGCCAAGTGCTGAAGAAACTGTTTTACAGAAACCTTTCTTAATGAACACAGACATTGAAGTTGAGAAAAAATTAATCTCAGAGGAGTCCCAGGTTGTGTGTGAAGGATCTGGTGAAGTTTATCACTCAGATGAAATTGAAGAAGTGATAATAGGATGGAGTAATAGTGAAAAAAAAGATAATGATTTAATCTCTAATAAAGGCATTGTAGCTGATGAAAATGCCCCTCCTGTACGAAGAAGAACAAATTCAGAGTCTTTGAGGCTGCACTCATTAGCTGCAGAAGCTCTTGTTACAATGCCTATCAGAGCTGCAGAACTAACAAGATCCAGCTTTAGGGCCTTTGCTGCGGTAAACTCTTTAGATGCAGATACAGGACAAAGACAGACAGACAGCACTTGTGCAGCCCACTCTAAAATGGTATCCTCACTTAAAAGTCCTCCAGAAGGATTAAGTAGCTTAAACCAAAGTGACTGTGCAATAATGGAGCTACAGAAGGACAAACCGGAGATATCAGAAGCGCCAATTAAAATGGGCATTAGTATGTCACTGCTCACAGTAATTGAAAAATTGAGAGAGAGGACAGATCAGAATGCTTCTGATGATGATATTTTGAAAGAATTACAGGACAACGCACAATGCCAACCTCCAAATGACATGAACATGCCCGGAAGTAACCTGGTAGAGTACATACCTAATGCAGATCGGCCATACCGATGTCGTCTATGCCATTATAGCAGTGGCAATAAAGGCTACATAAAACAACATTTGAGAGTCCATCGTCAAAGGCAACCATACCAGTGTCCTATCTGTGAGCATATAGCTGACAATAGTAAAGATTTAGAAAGCCACATGATCAACCACTGCAAAACCAGAATGTATCAATGCAAGCAGTGTGAAGAATCCTTCCATTACAAGGTGAAGTTATTTCCTGTGCATCTTTCTAGTTTAACTGTTTGCTGCTGTTTTATTACTACTTTTAACTAAACTTAGCCATAGTACTCATCAACATAAGGTCTCTTGTCTGCAGTGTTAGTACAAGTGAATACTATTAGAGCAACTCTAATATTTTTGTAGTCTTGCAACATGTCTTGCAGCTTCAAGTTATTTATTCTCATATGTGTCCTGTGTTTCTTTGTGAAAAATACTGAGTCATCATATTGACCCATTAATGCCTTACTGCTGGCCTGGCAACCTGTAGCAATAACAGGAGGAAATGGAAGCATTTGGAGGGCATAATCTAGATAACCTAAAAGACTTCCAAAGGGGATGCAAACATGATCCCTCATTGGGAGTGGGTACAAGACCAGAGATTGTTCTTCTAGAAACTTTAGCTCAGAAAAAATCTGTCAAGAAATGAACATTTCTCATTCTATTGTTGCCTTATGGAACGGATGTTATACAGAGGACCAAATTTGAAAAATTACCTGCCAGAGCTGACTATTGTTCCACAGTCATAGCATTAGCCTCTTGGTTTAACACATTAATGCGGCTGGAAGATGTATTTATATGTGAATGTAGTGCTTATGAAAAGGTATCAATAGCACTGGTAACTAGTCGTTCAGTCATTTACACAACTGGGATCGTCACAGGCAATGGCAGTGCAAACTTGCCCGCTTGTCCTGTTCAATCCTAATTTGGAAGGATGACATTTAGATTAAAGTACATCACCTCTGTAATTGATGAGAGTTTTTATCATGACCAGTATGAGTTGTTTCATTTCATCACCAGGAAATGTAGGCTTTACTGACTTAGTCCACATTTGAACCTGTGATTGCTTTTGTATTCTGTTACCAGTAACCTGAGCAACCAAGTCCTCTTTTCTCCTGTTTCCCTCCTATCCCTATCCCCCTCATTTCATTAAAAAGAATTTTTTCTGATTAGAATGTTGTTGTTCTTTAAACACTGATTCACATTCAGATATAGTAGTATACTACAATTTTTAATCTCTAAATTATTTTACATTTAGAATAATTGATATTTACTCCACCAAGCCACTTTTTTCTAACGATCAATTTTGCTTTTTAAAATCTTCTTGCCATCTAATATCTGTCATATATCTAATGTCTACTCTTTTAAAAAAGTGAAAAACATTTTAATTGAGTTGTCACCTTAATACCATTTTTTGCATTTTTTTATGTAGTACAGTTAGTTAACTGAGGCATTCTGCAAATCTGTCTGAGCTAAAATGAACATTTTTTAACATAAAAAATATCTTTGCAAATTACTGCAACAGGTATTTGCAATAAGTATTTTAGGGAAAAGTGATTTTTGTTTTTTTGTTTACAGAGTCAGTTGCGAAATCATGAGAGAGAACAACATAGTCTTCCGGATCTGCTCTCAACAGCAACATCTAACAAACTAATGGTTTCCAGTGAGGCAGATGAAAGAGAAGGTACTGTATGCATATATTTTTATGTAAGATACCAGTGAAGAGTCAAATATGTTGCTACCAATGAATTGTATTTGTGAACTTATGTTTCTCAAAACTATCATTTAGGCAGAAAATTGTCATGCTTATGCTCAGCCTAAATGTGTGTGCGGTTTTTAGGGGACAAAGCTTGGGGAAATTGCATGGTTTTTACATACCTGATCAGCATTTAACAAGCAGTGTCTTTCACCAGTTAAGATCTTTTTGTGTGTGTGTGTGCACTGAGAGAACACTTTTTTTAAAATATCAAAAAAGACTTCTGAGGACAGTCTTTTATGGACTAATGTTCTTTGATTTTTAAGTTTTGGGGTTTTTTTAATTTGCTTATTGAATGTGGAAAAGGATTTTTTTAATGGCTTTCAAATAGCTTAAGAATTGGGGAACATCATCAAATAAGCACACTCGCATGGACATGCCCTTGAATGACATACAATAAAATAATTTGAAGTATTTGCATTGTGTGCATTGTGCGACCATTAATCATAATATCAGTTAAGTATGCTAGGTAAAAATATTTACATGAGGGGGAATAAATAAAGCATTCTGTTTTCTCTATCATTGTTTTTTCATCTTTTGCATCTATTTTGTAAGCTCTTTGGAGCAGGAATGGCCTCCTGCAAAAAATATATATATATATAGCACTTAGCACAATGGGACACAGATCTCAATTAAGCCTTCTAGTTGCTGTTGTTGTAATATGTATAACAGCAAAGTAGGTAACAGCCCAGTTCTGTCACCCTTACTCGTGTTTAGTAATGACAAAAGTATTACCATGGAAATCAGTTGGACCATTGATGGAGAAAGATACTGCTCAATGTGAGCAAGTATGGGCTATTAGTTTCACTACATGCATCTGACGAAGTGGGTCTTTGCCCACGAAAGCTTATGTTCCAAACACTTCGGTTAGTCTATAAGGTGCCACAGGACCCCTCGCCGCTTATTCTTATTGTGACGCTAAATATGCAGTATCAGAAAAATCAGTTATTTATATCACTGGCACTGAATAAAATTACCCATGTTAGCTATTTTTTGCTATCCTGGAAGCCAGCAAGAATTTAAGCATATATAATAATATGCCAGGTGAGTTTTGCAGGAGCTTTGTGTTTTGGTTTTTTGTTTGTTTGGGGGGGGATGTTTGTTTTTGGTGGGACATGGACATACAGGAATAGCTCCTTTGTAGAAGAAAAAGCATTCTTCAGGAACAAGTCATCTTTTTTCAAAGGAAATAGCATGAGCATTTTTGGAGAAGTGATGGAAAATGAGTGTTCCTGGTTTTGCTTTAGATACAGATGTTTGCACAGCTGTGAATATTGCCATTATCAATGTTTATAGTTGTTTAATCTGAGGTTTTAAAAACTGACTAATGATTTTTATGCCCAGTTGAGAAACCTGAAAGGGTCCTGATTTCCAGAAGGTGCTGTGTATCTCTTCTAGAGAATTAGGCCCCATTTAAGATGTTTCTGTTGAAAACCCAAAAAATGAGAGAACCAAAACTGCTCATAATCTTTGAAAATCTTACACTTCAAAAAAAATCTGTTGCAATTCTTGCATATTAAAGGCTTGATTGTTATAATTCCTTTGCTAGTAACTTCTATTCAGGAAGCTGGGCCTGCTATAAATTTACTTCAATTGTTTTAATAATTTGTACTCATTTTTACATTTTGTAGAAATGGTAAGGTCATTCATTTTAGATGGCTTATCCCTCTCCCCCAATTGAAGCTGGTAATATGGTTTAAGTGAAAACATTTCTCTTTAAATTTTTGTTAATTTAAGATTTCCAAAATATAATTTATTTCAAATATAATTTACAGTCGAATTGTGACACAGCTTCCCTACTACAGCAGTCTCGTCAAACAGATGTCATCCCTATAAAGTAACCCAAAACAAAGACATTTATTGCATAGCATCTGTTTTATGTGAAGGATTCTGAATTGGAACAGTTTCATTTCTTGTTTATGAAATAGTTAGTCCTAAACATCTCTCTTCATCATGTTATACAGTAAATGTAAAGGAAACATTGTAACATGGATATGATTGGATTGTAAATCCCTAATAATGAAGTACTGTTGTAATAAGCTACATTATACAAGCACCTATTTTTGCTTCTAGAATAAGGTCATCATTTTACATACACGCACTCTTTCTCCTTCTCCCCCCCCGCCCCCCAATCCAGTCTCCAAAAACCCACAATATCATGGTGGGAGGAAAATAATTCCAAACTGGCAATTTAACTACAATCTGGGACATATTGTGTATCATATTTAAACAGCGTTTTGTTAAAAGAATAAATCTAAACTAATGATTAATATAAGTAATTGCTCCTAAGTGTGTGCTCGCTGGTGGTTAGCTATTTCTAACTGTGCAATCAATTTATTTGTTTGCTGTATCCTTTTATCTTGTTAGCAACTATTTCTTTAACATTATCTAACTAATAAATACTTAATTCCTTACTAGAAAATAAATTCAAATCCAAATTAATTCCCACTAGTGGGACCTTGCCTGCAGACACTTTGTGGTAGAAAGCTTACGGGAGTGCAATAGCAGAAGGCATTTAGTTTCTGCTCTGCTGTGGGGTCTGGACCTTGTTGGTGTCTTATGCTGGAGCCAAAGCATGTTAATCTCCAGAATGTACAGCTCTATAGCTGCCTATATGAATGAGTATGATTAAAAGTGGTTAATACAAACATAATAAATCTGACAGAGGCGTAGCGAAGGTGGGCCGGGGGGACATTGCCCCCGGGAACCACGCTGGGGTGGGGTGCCGGGCTGCAGTGGGAGTGAAGCACACACTGCTCTGGCCCATTTGACGCTTTTGAACAGAGACCTAGGAGCTGGCTGAGGCAGCATGGCCGGGTGACAGGAGCGGCCACTTTAAAGGTTAGATTTCCTTACCCAGCCGTCCCATTCCTCCGGTGTCTGGCTCTGTGCGGCTTGGGGAGAGGATTTGATGGAGGGGCACTCCCAGCGCTGGGCGGGGGGGGGGGGG
>JANRFK010001785.1:20041928-20053022 GCA_030068395.1 Apalone spinifera
AAAAGGAAAAACTTAAAAAATAATAGTCTGGTAACATTTTAAAGACTAACAAATATATAGATCAGGCAAGTCAAACTTGAAGCCCACTGAGGGCCACACAAATGAAAACGGATAGCTTTCAGAGATACCAAAGAAAATGTACTTCTGTCGGACAGTTATGCCGGGAAAGGGAGGTCCAACCTGTATCAGACTAGAGCTCCAGGCTAATGCCACTTGATTTTTTTATGTTGAAGATCTACTTTTAGTTGCTTTTGGAGTGTTTTTCACTTAGAGGATAAATCAGCAGTCTGCAAAACTGAAATTAATGTGAAGTATTTTAAAAAATACTTCACAGCACTTATTTGTCTAACTATGGAACAAACTGAAATGACACACAGAGGAAGTGTTTTTGTACGTCTAATTATAATAGGCTATTTATTCGCTCAATAAATATTTGCTCTAAAAATCAAGAACAAGTTTGTGTACTTGCATATTATGCCATTAAATTTAAAGTAAGACTTTCTTAATTACATTTGGAAAATCTTGGCTTTGCTATTTTATCTCTTTAAAAATTTTGCTCCCAGCTTATCATTCATTTTGGTTCTCTGCAGTTATCTATCTATATCCTCTTCTATAAGTGTGATCTGGCAAACTATTAATGTAGAACATTCAGCAGATATTTAAACCCCTATTTCATCAGTTGCTACATCTAGAATAGAGATAGTTGCAACAGTATAGGAGCTTTCAGCTTACAAATTAAAAGAATGTGTAAAAATTCTTAACAGTATTAGTAACCTCAGCACATTGTAGGTGGTCTATCAAATTTCTGCTTTGGCAGTAATTATAATCAAATGCTGATCGGCATCTGGATCTTCAGAGACTTTAAATCTTAGAGTTTAATTCAGATTGCCTTTATTCTTTTCTGATATTATTATTGATATTGTTATTGTGTGTCCTTTATCAGTTTTATCTTTCTGATTCCTGAAGTCTCCTTTAGGTCAAGGCATTTGGGCTGGGTTTTTGTCCTGACAAATTAAAGAAGCAATTCAGTCTTTTCCATGTGCTTTCTCTTGTACACAAGGTCTAGAACGCTGTTAATATAGAACAATCAGCAGATGTTTAAATACCTGTTCATGTCAGATTCTGTGACTCTGGCAGCACAGGTGGAACAGCAGCTTAGGACTTCGGTCCACTGCAGTCCTGACTTTGTAGGGTAGGTGTAGGCAATAAAATGGCAACAGTTCACCAGAGTTAGCTCCTATTGAGCCGGCACAGCTATATTTACCTACGTCCCCTCAGAGAACTGGTGAGGGAAGCTCCCTTTGGCCAATGGTATCTACAGGAAATAGCATGGACCAGGATAGCCTGCTGGTGTCAAGTTTACTTTTAGCAACATGTATCCAAACCAAAAGATAAATCTTTCTTCCCTATCTGGAATCTGCTCACAATACTACTATCTCTCCCTCCGTATCCATTCAACCTGATTGTATCTAACTCTTTTGTGGATGGGTGGGTGAAGGAAGGCAGAGATTTGCTTCCTGGTTATAGTCATGTTAGCAAAAAGTTTTGAAATCTCTGTTGTTACAAGATTTGAACCTTATTGTGTCTTCAGCAGAGAACAAAGTTGTCCTTGAGCCCCAGAATTATTCATTTCCAGGTCAGATTTCCTTCCATACGTCATAGCAGTGCATTCTTTCTTGATTTGCCCAGGCCTCAGCACTCAAAAGAAAAAGTATTGCACATAGTAGATATGAGTAGTATTGTTAAAATATATCTTAGTAGAAATGTTTCTCTTCTTTCCTTTTAAATGCCTACACCTCAAAGCATCCAGATCAGCAGCCCCCGACCCAAAAAAGGTTCCTCACTCCTGGTTTATATCATAACCTAATCTAAAGAGTCTCAAACTTTTCTGAAAAGATGGCGTATGAGTGGGAGATGAAATGGATCTATTAACCAGAACTTATTCAGGAAGCTTTTGATTTAGTTTGTTCTGTTAATTTTTTTTCTTCTTTATTAGTGCCAGCCTGTTCCTTTGACTTCATTCTGCGGTGCAGTGAAAATGCTGAGTCCAGCATTTTCT
This sequence comes from Apalone spinifera, assembly GCA_030068395.1. Taxonomy (NCBI): domain Eukaryota; kingdom Metazoa; phylum Chordata; order Testudines; family Trionychidae; genus Apalone; species Apalone spinifera. Next base: position 20,043,988 of record JANRFK010001785.1, read on the forward strand.
GTAGCATCATAATATTACAAATTTTATGTCCTGACTTCAGGAACCAGAGAAGGGGAAAGGCTGGGTTGAGAGAGAATGCTCTTCCTAAATCTTAATGGCTCTAGTAAATAGCTGGGAGCATACAGAATAGCTCTGGTAAGCTAAATGTACATGTATTAGGTGTATCTGTCAATTTCTAGTTTGCTTCGTTGTTAAATATCTCTTCAAAATGTTGAAAAATGTTTCATAATCCTATTCAGTCTGAAACTATCATCCTAGAACTTCCTATAGTAGAAAAAACATATTTTTAAAACAATGAAATGTATTGCACACAGGAAACAAGTCTTCAGTCCAGAAACTCTATAGATGTGATGTATGTGACTACACAAGCACAACTTACGTTGGAGTACGAAATCACAGACGAATTCATAACTCTGATAAACCATACAGGTGAGTGTCTGAATAGTCATTCATTATCACTGGGCTTTAGAATGGTAACTCAAAAGTTTAAATTGCTGATGTGTTTATTTTAATGACTGTTTTTAGGGTATCATTGTAGAAGACATTTAATATCAGTTTAAAAGTTCTTCTAAGAAGCAAATGAAATTAATCCCTTAAAAAATGGAAGGAGCTGCTGGCTCAGTCAAACTATATAGTTAGAATCCAATAAGTTACTTGTGATGGTGCAACAGTATGCATCTTCAGTTGTAGATATCAGCTGTTTTTTTTTCTGAATTTGAAACAATGAAATATGACACTTTGGAGGGGGAAATATGAAAATGTTATCATATTTTACATTAAATAGTTCATTAATTGTCTTGGAGTGAGGTACGAATCTGGATTCTCTGTAAAGTTGAGACAGTTATACCCAATTATGTTTAAAACTTTAAAAGCTTTGTTTTAAACTATTAAACAACAAATAACAAGGTTCAAATGTCTCAGTATTGAGGGTCTCCAAGCTTTTTAACCACAAGATCATTTTTTCAATTTAAGTGCAATGTAAGATCTACCTCAGACCCAAATACCGTTTCCCAGCCTCCTTTCTGCCCCTTCTTTGAGGCCCTGCCCCACTCCACCCCTTCTCTGAGGCCTCACCCTCACTCACTCCATCCCCTTTCCTCCCCCATCCTTACTCAGTTTCACCAGGCTGAAGTAGGGGTTGGCGTACAGGCTCTGTTCTTGGGCCAAGGGGTTTGGCATGTAAACAGGGCTTTAGCCCAAGGTGGAGGATTGGGGTCCAGGAGGGGTGTCAGGGTGTAAGCTGTGGGAATGAGTTTGGGTGCAGGGGAACTCATGTCTGGTGCAGGAGGTTGGGTGTAGGAGGAGGGTCAGGGTTGGGACAGGGGTTGAGGAAGCAGGCTCTGGCTGGACACAGTTTAACCGAGACAGCGTCCGGGTGGTGGAGTAGTAGAGTTTAGGCAGGCTTGTTCCTGCCCTGGCCCTGCACCACTCCTGAAAGCAAATGGCATGCACAGCAGTGGCTCCAATGAACCACGTGCTGTCCCTCATCTGCAGGCACAGCCCACAGCTTCTACTGGCAACAGTTCCCCATTACTGATCAATGGGAGCTGCAGGTGTGGTGTCTGCAGGCAAGGACAATGTGTGGAGACTCCTTGCTCTGCGCCTTTCAGGGCCTACAAGGACATGCCAGCCACTTCCACAAGCACCACAGGGATAATTACTCCAGCCACGACACGTTAGGCATTTGAGAACTCACTACTCAAAGAATTAAATTTAAGTGTAAGAGAGAAATGAAAACTATGAAATGCACAGACCAGTCAAAAGCAAAAATGGCACACTTTGCAAGCTGTAAAAGAAGTATCAACAACAGTGTGTGTTTGTGGGAATGACAGAGACACGCAGTGTGTGAGAGTGACAGAAATTGGCATTGCCATGCTCTCTCCATCCCCTTCTCTCTGTGTGGAGATAAGGTACTTGAAGTGGGGGGAGGATGGATACCCTGACATCAGCGCCCCCCATCTTTCTCCCACACCCTTCACAGCAAGCAGGAAGCTTTCGGGGGCATCTCCAAGGCAGAGGGTAGGAGCAGCATGACAGTGGGTGGATGGGCAACTGACGTGCCAGAGCTTGATAGCTTTCCAGTCAAACCAGTCAGGATCACCTGTCAGAGGCTCCAAGATCTACCAGTAGTTCCTGATCTACTGGTTGGTGACCATTGTCATAATGTCTTCACAGAGTTCTAGCAGGACTTGAAGATTTATTTTAGAATCCAACATTTATAAGATGAGCTTTTTTATTGTGGTGAGGGATCTCTCCTTTAGCTTCCCAAGAGTTATTTGTTCAAACTTGACAACGCTGTGGAAATCCAGACTTCCAGCAGGAAAGAAAAGAACAAACCAGAAAATATCCTCTACAATCAGTGATGGCTGGCTGTTGATATAAGTAGTGAGGTGGAAGATACCAGAAATCCTCCTTTCTTGTCCCTAGTAAGGATGTAAGTGACTAGTCAGGTAGCTTATCAGGTAGTCGAATCACTACTCGACTACTTGCTTCTTCCCCACCCCCAACTTTGCTACCTCTGTCGGCAGAGGGAGAAGCAGGAGCCGGTGCTCGGGGGGGCCAGCTTAAAAGCTGGTTTCCCCCCAGCACTGTCTCCATAAGGGGCTAGGAGAGGCAGAGTCACAGTGGGGGACCAGATGTGAGCTGGGACTCAGCTGTCCTGGCTCACGCCCGGTCCCAGAAGCTGCAACTCTGCTTTTGAAATGCTTTTCAAAGGCAGAAGCACAGCAATTGGGATCCTGCTCGCCCCGGTCCCAGAAACTGTGCCTCTGCCTCCCTTGTCCCAGTTTCCCCACTGCTCCTCTGCCCTTGAAATGTAGCAAGAGTCGTGTTTTTGCCCAGATCTGACCTAGAATGCTTTGGTGTGAACGTAGGGAAATTCCTAGTCAAGCAGATACAAAAGTGGACTCTAATTGGACTCTCATTGCTCTCACCAATTTTCCTCTTACAGAATGGAAAACTGAGATCCTTATAATAAAAGGTTGTATAAGAGAGAGTAGTATTTATTCCTTTAAGATCTTGTCTAGATTACAACTTGCATTGATAAACTTTACGTCACTCTGAGATATTAATAATCTGTATTCCATAGCAACTTAAATTATACTGACATAAGCACCTGTGTAGACATTGCTCTGTCAGTGAATAGGCTTCTCTTGCCAACGTAAACTGCTTTTTCTCATGGGCGGGGAAGTAAATAAGCCAACGGGAGAACTCTCTCCATTGGTTTTTAGTGTCTCAACTACAAGTGTTACAGTGGCACAGCTCTTGTTACTCGATACTGGTGACATAGAGTGGATTGATTTAAATCACCAAATGGAAAGCATCAGTTCAAGTCACTGATCTTAATTGAGTTTTCCATTTGTACTTAATTTATTTTCTAATAAAGGCCCATGCTTATTCTTTGAGAGAACCATTAAAACGTGCTTGTTCACAACTAATAGCATGTTTAAAGTATATTTATCGTATATTTCTGTTACCAAGGAGAGTACACTATAACTATTAATTTAAGTAAACCATTTTATATATATATATTTATTTCAGATTCTTATTTATTGTACATTTTTAGTATGTTAAAAATGATGATTATTATTCTTATTTACTAGATAATTTACTTTTTGCTCATGATTTGTGTCAAGCAGCATTAGGATAACTAGAATTTAAACACACAAACTACATAATGTATTTTTATTAAACCAAAATCGTCAAATATTTTAGATACATACATTTATTTTATCAAAATGCATTTTACATTTATAACTGAATGATTTACTAAAGGATCAGAAGGATTAGTCAGTAGTCAGTGAATTCATCTCAGCCTGGGAAATTTTTCAAGCATGCCTACATTGAAAGTGACTTGAGTTTAAGTTCCTACTTCCCTCAGTCTCTTGAAAATGAGACAACAGCCTCCTAAGTTACTTAGGCTCTTTTTCACGCTGTTAAAACTACAGGATGCCCCTCTATAAACCAGCATACTGTGGAAGGTAGGGGGGCCGGGAACCTGTGCAATGCAGAGGAAGGAGGAACACGTAGCCAAGCTGGGCTACGCGGCGAGGGGCTGGCAAACAGCTCGGCTGGATTGCAGTGGGGGCAGGAGCCAGTGTGTGTAGCTCAACTGGACTGTGTGGAGAGATGGGGGGCGGGAAGCTTGATGCAAGACCCAGCTGGGAATCCTGAGAAGGGAGGAGGGCAGGAGGTGGGGCTGGTAGCGCTGGGGCAATAATGACTTTCCCTGGTCCTTAAAAATTTCTCATCTGGGACCAGTCAGGTCCTGAGAGTCCTGGACCAGGTAGAGCTCATCTTCATCCTCCTTGTTTTTATTCATCGATTTGAAGAAAAGTTTCCCTTCCTTTTTTAACTCCCAGTCCATTTTGCAGCTTTGAAAGTATTTGTTGCCTGCCGAAGAAACTGCAGTGAAAATTTGATTTAATACTTGACCAAACTCTGGTTTCAGATGCTTAAAGTAGTGTAGTATGTTCTTATACATCTACCTTACTATTTTGAGCTGAGAATATTGTAGAGAAAAATAAACAGAGTAAATGCTTCAGTCATCTGCTTATTTACTGCCTGCAATTTAACTTTGTTCTTGGGAATTTCTTTCTTTAGTGTCCCTTTCACTATGTTCTTTCCACATTTCAACAGCAGCAATAATTTTTTTTTTTGCAGTTTGCTCTAGCTATGGAAATATAGGTTTTGGTGTATTCAACATATCTTCTATATTTCTCTTTAGTTCAGTTTTGACTGTTAGCTGTGACAGTTCCATCTATTGTCATTATTTTCTTCACAAATTATCTCAAAGAGGTCTGATCTTAATAAATAGTTCAAAACAGTCAACCACTGAATTCCATTGTACTTATTGGCAAAGAATTAGTTTAGATCCTCCTATCCTTTTCACTAAACCGAAAAGAAAGTGTACTGCTTCTTTGCATAATAAGTTCCAGGTTCTCGTCATTTCTTTAGTTCTTTAGTTCTGTGCTACATTTGTCTCTGAGGGCATATCTACACAGCACCATTATTTCAGAATAATTGACATTATTTCAGATAACAAAGTGCGCATCTACACACAAGCAGTTATTTCGACATAATATCGAAATAATGTCCAGACAGAGGACTTCTTATTCTGATTCCTGTAACCCTCATTTTATGAGGAGTAAGGGAAGTCAGAGGAAGAGTGCTCTATTTCAAAATAAGTGCCGTGTAGACGTGCCCAAATTCAAAATAAGCTATATCGACCTAAGCTACTCAATTAACGTAGCTCAAGTTGCATAGCTTGTTTTGAGTTTAGCCCTGCTGTTTAAACATACCCTGACAGAGCTATACACCTGACACTTGATTTTTTTTATTCAGTTTGTTATAACTTTGACAGCTCCTACTTTTTAAGTATTCTAAGTAAGTATGGGTGTTTTCTGATATAGCTGTTGTTTCTGTATGATAGACAAACGTCATCTGTAACATAAGGATAATTATGTATGATGTTTCACCAATCTAGACTCATATTAACAACTTCCTCATTTATTTTTATATATTGTTCAGTTTCCGCCTCCAACATTGGAGCAAACTTTGCTGGACACAATTGGTAAAGCGTAGCCTTGTCATAATGGTTGAACCACGTCAATGAAACCTTTGTTCTGAACAAGATAAAAAGAATTTGTTGCAGAAATGAACCACAAAAGCAATTATTTTTATCTATGCAATCTTTCTGGAATTTAGTCCTGATTACATACTCATCCGTGATTTTACTGAATGATGAATTTTTGATTCGGGTTTGGAGGATTTGTACAAGTAATGTTGTATTTCATACCAGCAGATGAATCTGAAGTTGTAGACGCTACAAATGATGAATCTTAAAATCCCTTATTTCTAAGATGGACCCTGCAATAAAATGATTTTTAAAAAAAAAGTCACTCTGAGTGCTTCTCAGTACACTTTATTAAAACAATGAGATTGTAAATGAAAAACTGTTGCAGATGCATGTACCCCCCGTTTAAAATTATATAATTTTTTGATCTGAGATTTGTAGGGATAATACTTATGATTTATTAATTATGTAAATCTGTTTAAATCCATATCTCTAGCAACGTACCAAACAACTAGCAAAAAATTAAAAACACTTAAAATATTAAAGTGCCTAATAAACTTTACATTTTACTTTTAAAACAGATAGTCTTTGCCCAGGGTGTCTGATTATATTGAACAATTCCACAAACTAAAATACCAATTATATTTTGAATAGAATAAACATTCTGAAATTCATAAATAATCCACCCAAAATACAAATGTATGATAATCTGAGATATTGTTTACTAACATAGTAAAATATGGTAGGTAGACAATAAGAATGGTGCAGAAATAAGTTTACTAACTGATCCAGATTGTTGATATATACTCCTATCACCTTCAAAGTCATTGTTTTCTGAGGAGTATGTTTCATAAGATTTCATTTTGATAACCAAGCCTTTCACCTCTTTATTGCGCTGTTTACGTTTGGCATATTTGTTTTTTACCCAGAAGTACAGGAATTTCTTTAAAAATATTTCTAAATACGGTCTTTTTTTTTTATGATGTCCAGCTATGGACTTTATTTCTCCAGTTCCCAGATCTTGAAATCAACAGTAGATGCTGCACTCTGAAAAATGTTGTCCCTTCTTCTTAGTGTTTTGCTTTGACGCCAGAGTTGCTTCTTTTTGATTACATGTTCTGTGCCTTTTCCCTTGGATCAAACTTTTTAATTCAGTACGTGACCTATTGTGTCATAATTTATAAAACTTGACCTTAAAAAATTGGGTTTCCCTGTTTGTTTTTTTTAATAAAGAAAAGCAGCCTTTAACTCAAGTTTTTTATAAAAAAATGCAGAATGCATAAGCCTTTATTTAAATGTTTTAAGAGATGATCATAAGTTTAGATTTTACTATATCTTGTATTAAGTTGAGATTTCATTATAAACAGGTTTATTTAAACAAATTAATTAAAATTAAAATCCAATTTAAATAAAAATCTAGTTAAATATCATTAATTTTTGTCCATGCTGTTTGTGAGTTATGAAGGAGAGCATACTGAAGTCTCTGATTGAGCAGAAACTTGATTTTTTTAACATACATTTTTATGGTGGGGGGTGTAAATAATTATTAGCATTCTGAGGAGACAAGGAAAGCTCTTGGGGAAGGGCAGAATGGTTAAATGTATAGGTAAACATTGCAGTTCTTCTGATTAAATCTATTGTTTCATAGGATATCAGCTTTAGAAAGGACAAACTTGTGAGAGCCTCTTTGACCTGCTTGCTTTTGTGAAGGTGAATATTTCTGGAGAAATATGAATGCCAGATACGCAGTGATTAAGATCTAATTTATTCCCATATACTGATTACAGTTTCTATATACTAAGTGATATTCTGTGTATTGGGTTTATTTTGAAAGTGTTCTCAGTTACATTTAAACCCTTTTGACCCAGAGGTTTTGGGTGTTTGTGTTGTTTCAAGTAGCCTGTTGTCTAAAGCAGAGAGAATATACAAAATATCCAGAATCTGTTTTGTTTTGTCAGCACACTGTCAATGTTGTGAAGACCAAAACTATAACTGATTTAGGGGAAAAAAACTGTAACTGGTTTAGGGAGTAGTTCAGTGGTTTTTCACTGGGCTGGGTGGGAATGGTGTCCCTAGGCTTTACTTGCCAGAAGCTGGGAATAGGCAACAGAGGATGGATTACCTATTCTGTTTATTCCCTTCGGGGCACCTGGCATGATCACTGTTGTAAGACAGGATACTGGATAAGATGGATACTTTGGTCTGACCCATTCTTATGCTCTTTGAAATTTTTAAGCTAATTAAATTAATGGTAGTGGATACTGATTTCGATTTTTTTTTTTGATTGGTAGGATTGTCTGATAAAGGACAAATTAGAGACCATTATCTGCTGGCAACATTTAAATTGCTTCTTCCTCTTGAGCTTTGAAAGGTGGCCACTCAAAGTGTATTTCATTTTATATAATACTATATATGTGTGCGCATATATATATATGAATGTATGGTAAATATTGTATGAAACTAATTCAAGAGAGAGTACTCAGTCTTGAGAAGTTAGCTTATCACTGTTGCTTTTTTCCCTCTAGGTTCAAGTGTTAGTCCTTGTTGTAATGCTCATTAATATTTTAAGTTGCAAAACTAAAATCACGTAATTGGAGTACTTATTTACTTGGTAACTGTCAAACCAAACAAATAGGGCCTGATACTAAAGTGTGTAAAAGTCCCCTTGACTTGATTAGGAAATGAGCAGGCAAATCATATTTTGTGTTCCTGACCAGATAAGTACTTTTAATTGCATAGGAAAAACATACTAGATTATTTATTGGATATCTTTGAAATGACCATGCAGGTGACCTAACGACTTTCCTGCCTATGTAGTAATACCGATTCTAATTATAGGTTGTTTTAAAAGAGTTAAATATAGAGTACTGTATATCTATTATATTTGATTCTTAATAACTTTTTTTAAGAAACAGCTAAATTCTTGAAAATTGTATACCTATAGTATTTTAATTGAATTGAATGGCTTTAGTAAGTAAGGGTATGTCTACACTACAGCGTTATTTCGAAATATCTTATTTCGAAATAGTTAATTTGAAATAGCTTATTTCGAAATAATGCGTCTACGCACAAGATGCATTTCGAAATAGCGCGTCCACACTGAATGGACGCTGAGTCACATTTAAGGCCAGCCGGAACCAGGTCTGGCAGGGCATCAGGTCAGGAGTTACTTTGTGTGGCTGCTGCCTAAGGCTATCTGAGGCCTATGCTTAAAGGGGCCCCCCCGGACAGCCGGTTCTCTACTTCCCCTGCTTGCTTGCCTACCTCGATGAGGGAGAGCACAGCATTTTGTCTCTGCATGCTCTGGTTGCCCTCACTCAGGACACCACAGCACTCTGCAATATGGAGCCAGAGCTGCCTCTGGGCACTCTGGTGCTTCTCGTGGACGTGTTGCTGCGAGCCTGATTGCACTTTCTGCAGGCTGCCATCCAGGAGGTCCATCAGGGGGCTGTTAGTATCC
>JANRFK010001785.1:20070833-20084552 GCA_030068395.1 Apalone spinifera
AAGGTGCCACAGGACTCCTCGCCGCTTTTGCAGATACAGACTAACACAGCTACCCCTCTGATACTCAATGCTATACAATGGACATAGCACTGTATATAAAAATAGTAAACCAGTCAACAGATCAGCCCACAGACTGAGGCTGCATCTAGACTGGCATGATTTTGCGTAAAATCTTGCCGCCTGTCTACACTGTCCACGAGTATTTGCGCAAGAACACTGACTTTGTAATATACAAAATCAGTGGTTCTTGTGCTAATACTCTGACGCTCCCGCTCAGGGATAAGCCCTCTTGCGCAAGTATTCTTGTGCAAGTGGGCCAGTGTAGACAGTCACGTTAATTTCTTGCACAAGAAAGCCCAATGGTTAAAATGGCCATTGGAGCTTTCTTGTGCAAGAGAGCGTCGACACTGGCACGGATGCTTTTGCACAAAAGCAAATCTTTTGCGCAAACGCACATGCCAGTATAGACTCTCTTTTGCGCAAATACTTTTAACGGAAAAACTTTTCCGTTAAAAGTATTTGTGCAAAATCATGCCAGTCTAGATGCAGCCTGAAAGTTTGTTCAAACTACTTGGCAAATGCTAGTTCAAAAAATCAGGATCAGTTAATAAATGATGACCCTGCTTACAAAGGGCTACCTGGAGTCACCAAATGGTTAATACTGGCTTATGTTGGGTGCCCTGTAAAAGGTTATAGATCTGAGCGTATGTCTATACTTGCTCCCTAGTTCGAGCTAGGGATGCAAATGTAGCCGATTGTTAATGAAGCGCAGGATATTTAAATCCCCGCTTCATTAGCAATTTCAATCTCACCCATGCGTTATTCCGTTCAACAGTTTATTCGAACCAGGAAGTGTGCTCCGGGACGTGTTAGTTCGAATCAAACCCCTTGGTTTGAACTAACGTTACTCCTCATTTTTTGAGGAGTCATATTTCCATTTTATAAGACATTATGAGAGATTAGAAATGTACTTTAAATTAGGTTGTTTAGTGAATGTTAAAAGCCTGGTGGCCTTTTTTTAAAAAAACATCTGTAATGCACCTATGCTTTGAAGAAGGAACATGAAATTTGGGAGGAGGTGGCCTTTGCAGATTTAACCTGCTAGGCAGAGACAACTAAGAGGAGATATGCTAGAGGTGTATAAAATCAAAACTGATGAAGTATATAAGGCAGTTTTATTTACGTCTCATAACACAAGAACTAGAGGTCACAAAATGAAATTAATAGGCAGCAGGTTTAAAACAAATCAATTAGTAGAACTCTTTGCCAGAGGATGTTTTGAAGGCCAAGACTATACAGGGTCATAAAAGAAGTAAATAAATCCATGACGATGGGTCCATCAATGGCTATGGATGATGTCCCTAGCCTCAATTTGCCAGAACCTGGGAATGGGCTACAGGGGATGGATCACTTGATAATTACCTGTTCACTTCACTTCCTCCAGGACACCTCACATTGGCCACTGATCGAAGACAGAATGCTGGACTAGGTGGGCCTTTGCAAGTATGGTTGTTCTTATGGACTGAACAGCGAACCCATACCATACTCACCAGGCAGTGGTGGCTCCAGTCCTATGGGGGTTGTAGAATCATTCAGATTTTGCCCAGCCACACTTCCATGACAAGGGAAAGATTGTCAGGCCAAACACTGTAATGCGCTGATGAGAAAGATGGATGGATATGGGGTGGGCTCGTTCTATAACCCCAGGTGAAAAGTTGTGTTGTGTACTTCCTCTTGTCAATTGCATAATGTGCTTAAGAAGGCAGCACACATAAACTTACAGCTGCCAGGGAAGGTGATTCCCCTTCAATCTAGGGATATTAGACAGCATGTAATTGAATAGTCATGTAACTATCAAATTTTAGCAGTTACATGACTAATTGATAGTCCAGACTATTCCATGCATCAGAGGCAGCAGCACAGGGTTACAGGTGGGAGCCGGTCTGAAGGGGAGCCCCATAGATAGACGCTGCATCGGCATCCTCGGAGCAGCCTCCGTCCACAGTGAGCCCAGGCAGCGTGGCGGGGGTGGTGGAGGGCAGGTTGCTTGGCGGAGCCAGCATGCAAGGAGCCAGCTTAAAAGCCAGCTCCCCGCATGCTGATAGAGAGGAAGCAGTGCAGGCAGGAGGGGTGGGGGAAAGACAGCTTGAAAGCTACCTCTGCATGTACTGGCTCCTGTTTGCCCCCCTCAACCTCCACATTGCTATCGCTCTATCCGAAGCAGCAGTACAGAAGTGAAGGGGGGAGGTGGCTTCATGAGATCTGGTGCTTAGGAGGAGCTGGCTCCTGCCTCCTCCCCAACTTGCTGCCTCTGATACATAGGCAGCCAGGGGAGGGGAATGTGTGTAGTCAACAGGATTAACCAATAAACCAAGGCTTATTGGTTAATTCTGTAGACTACATGCAGACATCCCATCTCCAATCCCCACACTTCCAGAATGCCAGACTGATTCTCCCCAAAAACGCAGGCAGACATTATGGGAGAAACTTGAGCCCTGCCTCCAAAAGGTAAAATGGAACTCAAGATTCCCAAGTTGCACCATTCCTCTTCTGTCAGTATATCTCTCCTGAAATCCACTGGCCAAGCATACGTCTCATCTGCTCGTAATACTTGTTGTACTCTGTTATTTTAGGTGCCAGAAGTCCATGTGATGGATTTAAAGTTTCCAATCTCACTGATGAACCATAAGGGCAAAAATAGATTGGATTTGTTTTTTCAGTTTACTTTTTTTAGAACTTCTCCTCAAAACAAAGAAACATGATAAACGAACACAATAAAGGTTGCAAAATCAGAATTAAGGCTAGCTGTTCAATTTTAATTCACTCTCTTGTACAAATGCATTATAGTACAATCTTAAATTACATGATCATTTGCTATTTTTTCCATAGGATCCTGGTTTCATTTAGAGAGCAGAATGGACTTGTTTTAGTGATGAACAGAGTACTAAACTGTTCAAGATAGTCAAGACAGAAGCAGACTGTGAAGAACTTCAAAAAGATCTCACAAAACTGAGTGATTGGGCAATAAAATGGCAAATGAAGTTTAATTTGGATAAGTGTAAAGTAATGCACGTTGGAAAAAATAACTCCAACTATACATATAGTATGATGGGGGCTAATTTGGCTACGACAAATCAGGAAAGAGATCTTGGAGTTATCGTGGATAGTTCTGCAAAAACATCCACACAGTGTGCTGCGGCAGTCAAAAAGGTAAATAAAATGTTAGGCATTATTAAGAAAGGGATAGAAAATAAGACACAGAATATCTTACTGACCCTGAATAAAACTATGGTACGCCCACATCTTGAGTACTGTATACAGATGTGGTCTCCTCACCTCAAAAAAGATATTTTGGCCTTGGAAAGGGTTCAGAAAAGGGCAACTAAAATGATTAGGGGTTTGAACAGGTCCCATATGAGGAGAGGCTAAAGCGACTGGGTCTTTTCAGTTTGGAAAAGAGGAGACTGAAGGGAGATATGATAGAGGTATATAAAATCATGAGTGGTGTGGAGAGGGTGAATAAAGAAGTTATTCATTAGTTCCCATAATATAAGGACTAGAGGACATCAAATGAAATTAATGGGTAGCAGGTTTAAAACTAATAAGCGAAAGTTCTTCTTCACACAGCGCATAGTCAGCCTGTGGAACTCCTTGCCAGAGGAGGCTGTGAAGGCTAGAACTAGAACAGAGTTTAAAGAGAAGCTAGATAAATTCATGGAGGTTAGGTCCATAAAAGGCTATTAGCCAGGGGGTGGAGAGGTTAGAAAGGTGTCCCTGGCCTCTGTTTGTCAGAGGCTGGAGAAGGATGGCATGAATCAAATTGCTTGATCATTGTCTTCGGTCCACCCCCTCCGGGGCACCTGGCACTGGCCACTGTCAGCAGACAGGCTACTGGGCTAGATGGAGCTTTGGTCTGACTCAGTACGGCCATTCTTATGTTCTTATGTAATACAAAAAGTAAACAAAAACAATACATCTTACATTAAATTTAAAAGGCTTTCAGCTTTGAAAAATCTAAGTATTAATCCACTCTGTCCTTCCCTCCTGTGAGCAAAGAGGAAAGAATGGCATCTCTGATCCTCCTCTGTCCCTTCAGTATTCCAGCCTGAGAGGAGACAGAGGGGGCAGCTGAACTAATAAAGACTGGGTCAGAAGTAATCACTGAGCCTGAGGATTGGGGGCGGGGGCAGATGTAAAGACATGAGCTCCTACAGCGGAGGCCAAAATCACCTTTCCCACTAAATTTCGGAGAGCAGCCAACACTAATTGTCACACACAGTTGGAGCTGGGGCAAAGGGAATTTGAAGAAAAAAAAATCAGAGGACAGACAAAACACAATAAAGCTTTAAAAAAAACCAAACACTTGTTTTAGATCACTTGAGGTTGGCAATATGAGAATCTGGTGTACTCTTTCATTGCTTTCCAGTAAGAGTTATCACTGCTTACTTGAATATTATTTCTCAAAAGAGTCAGTGTTTTGTATGGTTTTGGATATTTCTGAAGATAAAGCACTACTACTTCACCTCATAATCCAGCTTCAGGATGCTAACTAAAAGAAATTTGGCACCTTGATCCCAGCTCCAAGTAAATATTACTCAACATTAAGGAAACTACCATACATACTCTGGAACAATCAGGAAGGACTGGCAGCTAGTGATCACAAAAATACTCTTAGGCCTGATCATTTTGCTTCTAGAAGACGGCAACATTAGGAGATCAAGATTGAAGAAACTGATCAGGCAGCCTGAGGTAGCTTGCTTTGGGGCTTCAGTGGAATGCCTGGAGATAAAACATTCATTTTTATTGCAGTTAATCTTGTAAGTATCACAAGTCAATACTTTCCTTTTACCTGAGGATGATTTCACTAAATAAAATTGTAAGTATGAAACATTAAAACTACTGGATGCAGGGGGGGCCCATGGCTTGGTCAACTCGGCCGTCACCTATAGCGCTGCCTTCAACGGCACCCGATGATTACGTTATGGGGTGCCCGGGTAGTCTGATGATGACCTCACCCCATTGATGGCCCACTGACAGCCGTGCAAGCGGGGGCACCGATCGCGCGTTCCGCCTGGGGTGCCAGCTGCCGCAACCCGCTCCTGACTGTATGGCAACTTAGCCTCCTATTGCATTAGACTCGGCTAGGTTAGTGTAGCCCGTTAAGCCACCATATCTACAGTAATTCCTCATTTAACACACGCTTAACACATTTTCACGATAGCACGATTTTTTTTTTAGGGAACGTTTTTTGAATTACATGACTGTCCCCAGAATAACACAATTTCTCCAACTAGCCCGTTGCCAGCGGCGGCACAGGGCTTCTCCTGCCTCCCTGTAAAGTGGCAGAGGGTTTGCTGCTCGCCGTGCCATTCCCTGGCGACTCCCCCTTGCTGGACGCAGTGCGGGTCCCAGCAGATCTGTCACAGGGGTATACTCCCAACCCAATCCCCCTGCCCTCTCCTCCCCTTCCCTTCCCTTCTCCAGAGCCAAACACCTCCCCTCCCTGCTGTAACCCAGTCCCCTTTCTCCCCCAACCTTATGTCCTGGTCCCAACAGACACCACCGCTTGAAACGCAACCCCCACCTTTTCCATTATTTTCAATGGGAAAATTGACCCCGCATAACACATTTTTCACTTAACACGATCGTTTTCTGAAACACATCTCTAGTGTTAAATGAGGAATTACTGTATTGAGGATCTCCTCCCCTTCAGGACTTTAAAAGTCCCAATAGTTCAACCTTCACTATTCACACTTGCTCCTCTCACTGCCAACCAAATTCTGGACACCTACACTCACAAAAGGCCAGCTCAGCACCGTATCCCACCCCAGAGACTCACTTCCCTTGCAGTCCCAATACAACTTCCCACCGTGCTGCCACGTTTATTCAGCATCCTATCCCCAAATTAAATGACCTGCTCTCCCGCTCACTACCACTGCGGACCCTCCCTTCTTCCGCAGTCAGCTCCTAGCAACCCCCAGGCAGCCGCTTACCCTGGGCCCGCTCCAGGCTCCCCGTTTCCCCAGCAACGCGTCTCAGGCACCGCCCCGCCCCCTCCAACGCGTGTCCCAGGCACCTCCCCTCCCCCGCAGCGCGTGTCTCAGGCACCCCCTGTTCCCCACAATCACAAGGCAAGTCCCAGGCAACTCCCTCCCCCGCAACGCGTGTCAGGCACCCCCTGCCCGCCGGCCACGCGTGTCTCAGGCACCCGCCCCCCACAAGGCGAGTTCCAGGCAGCCGGCCCCGGCACCCCCTCGCAGACTGAGGAACAAAAGACACCGCGTCCTCCCTCTACCCGCCGCCGGGCTAAGGCGGTTCCGGTAGGCAGCGAGCCGCCGCCCCGCCACAGCCACGGCCGGACCCGGTGCGCCCGCTCCGCAGCGTCCGCAGGTATCAGCCCAGGGCGGAGGGTGGGGAGGCGCCAGACCAGGCCGCGGCGGTGCAGGCCGCAGCGCGGGGCTGTGAGAGCTGCGCTCCGCGCCGGGAGAGTCTGCGACTGAAGAGCCCGCCCAGGCAGCTCTGGGAAGCCGGGCCGGGCCGGGCCTGGCGGGCGCGGGTTGAGAGCAGCGCCCCAGAGCATCTGCCCCGCTCCTCCCTGGCCTCTTCCCACCGGCCCCCTCTTCCACTGCCCCCCACCTACCGCTTCCTCCACACCATTGTCCCCGTCCCTGCCCTCTCTAGACCACTGCCCCCTCCACCCGCCTTCTCTTCCATCTGCCTCTTCATCATTCCCGACTCTGCTCCTATCACAGGTCCCTGGCCATCTGTGCACCTGCGGCTTCTCTCCACGTTCCCTCTCTCCGTTGTATCCCAACCACCTCTGCCTCAACACCTGTATCACCTTGCTACTCCCACTGACCTGTATACTGTAGACCAGGGGAGGGGAAACGTTTTTGGGTCAAGCACCGCTGACCCACAGAAAAATGAGTCGGTGGCCACACACAAGTGAGAAGCCAAAAAACCCAAACAAACAAAGGAAACCCACCCTTACTGATGTGGTCCCCGAAGAAGAAGACTCCCCACACTCCCCTCGCACACCAGAGCCTAGGGGTGCCCAAGTTAGTAGATTTTGTGTGCCCCAGCCCCCTGGCCTTAGCTTCCCCCACCCTAGCTGTAGACTAAGGAATTCAGTGGAATTTATGTTTTTATGCCTGGTTATTCTAGTCTTTATTGTCATATTCATGGTAAAATTCTTATTCCTGTTTGGCTGAGACTTCTGTGCCAGCTCTACTTCCTTCTTTCCTGTTTTTGATTGATTTGTTGATGTTCCTTTATTGTTTGGATTTTCTACAGAGAAATTGGAATTTTTAAGTGATGTATTCATGGTATTTTAAAATTTATTTTCCCTTCCTTTATTTCTGGGGGGAAAACATACTGAACTGTGTCTTTTCCACATCAGTCTAGACCAAGGATAGGCAACTTTTTCAAATCAAAGAGCCAGACTACATCAAAATTCAGAACAGGTGGCCAACAAAGTGCCATATAAGAATGCCCATTTGCGTGACTAAAAATATACAACTGAATATTATTGATAATTTACATAATGATTAATAATAGCATAAATGAAACATACTCACAGACTTTATTTAATGGACTTCTGCTGCATCTTTTTGCACATTTCTTTGAAGTTTACATCATAACTGTTCAAATCCCTCTTCATGCACTCATTCAGGCTGCCTTCTGTTACTCTTATGGCAAAGGGGCTGGGGATGTGGCGGTGTGGGTGTCTGGGTTGGAATGTATGAGGGGTTCAGGGCAGAGGGTTTGGGGGCATGATTGACTCAGGGCATAAGGTTGGGGTGTGTGGGGTGCAGGAGTGTTATGGCAGGGGACTGGGGATGTGGGGGTATGATGGGCTCAGAGCAGAGGGGTTAGGTTTATGATGGGCTCAGGGTTGAGATGAGGGGGGTTGCAGGAGTATTATGATGCTGCGGCCACATGGAGGCTGGGCCCCAGTTGGGGGCTTGTTAGCCAGGCTTCATTTTTAAATAAAATAAAATATTAGGTCCAACATAAAAGGTTTCAAAACTGACTTTATTTAGGACAGGAGTGGAGAACTTTTTTTGGGTCAGAACTACTGACCCACAGAAAAAAATCAGTCGGGAGCCACCCAAGTGAGAAGCAAAAAAACCCAGAAAAACCTCCAAAAACTCACAACCCTCACTCATATGGCCTCCAACTGAAATACTTCACTCTCTCCATGGTGGGGAGAGGAT
Source organism: Apalone spinifera (assembly GCA_030068395.1). Classification (NCBI taxonomy): domain Eukaryota; kingdom Metazoa; phylum Chordata; order Testudines; family Trionychidae; genus Apalone; species Apalone spinifera. The sequence goes on from JANRFK010001785.1 coordinate 20,079,050, forward strand.
CAGGGAGGACTAAGTTTCAAAAACTCAGGCCAAGATTTACTCTTCTGGGGTTCCAGGGTTAGTGGATTTTGTGGATCCTCCTACGCTCTGGAGTGGGACCAAAAATGTGCAGGACAGGACTGCTGGGAGTAGGGTGTCTGGCTGTGGGGAGGAGTGGAGCAGGGAGGGGGCAAGAGCAGGCTGGGGCAGGTTATCTGGCCAGGAGGCTGGAGACAGGATCGGGCTGAGGGCAATGTTTCTGGTTGAGGGGAGGGGGGTAAGCAGGGGGCAGGGTGTCTGGCGGGGAGGGTGAATGAAGGGGGTGGGAGTGCAGGATCTGGACATGAGAGGATGGGGAGCCGGGCACTTACTTTTGTGCCGCATCACAGGCACCAAGTAACATGGCCTCCCGCTGCTCCCAGTCGCCAGAAGGAAACCTCCAGGAAGGATTTGCAGGGGAAGCTTCCAGGAAGTGCATCCTGCAAGGCTGGCCTCCAGCCAGGAGAAGGAAAACAGCAACGCATGGAGCCATTTTTGGCTCCGTTTGTTCCCCACATGCTGGATCTGGAGTAGGGATATAAGCGACTAGTCGACTACCTGATAAGCACATGCTTATCGAGTAGGAACTCAACTAGTCGCTTCCCCTCTGCCCTTGCTGCCTCTGTCAGAGGCAGCAAGGCAGAGAGCAGGAGCCAGGGAGCAGAGGAGGCAGAGGTGAAGCAGGGGTCCCCCGTTTGTGCTTCTGCTTTTAAAATTTATTAAGAGTCATCAGCTGCTGTAGAGTATCTAGTAAAGATACACTATACCAAAGGGAGAGCTCTCTGCCATAAGTATAATTACTCCACCTACATGAGAGGCAGAAACTATGTTGACAGGAGAGTGTCTCCCACTGATATAGCACTAGTGTTGTCAGCACTTAAGACAATATAACTAACTTGAGGGGAAGTCTTCTTCACAATGAGCAACAGAAGTTCTATCAACTCAAGCAGAAGTGTAGAGAGCCCTTAAGGTACGTCTTTGCTTGCTCCCTAGTTTGAGCTAGGGATGCAAATGTAGGCGACCGAAATTGCTAATGAAGCAGGGATTTAAATATCCCACACTTCATTAGCATGATCTCGCCAGCGTGTTACTCTGCTCAACAGCTGATTTGAACCAGGAAGTGCATGCCGGGATGCGTTAGTTCGAACTAAACCCCTTGGTTCGAACTAACGTTATAACTCAAAAAATATTTAAATCCCCCCTTCATTAGCCATTTCAGTCACCTACATTTGCATCCCTAGCTTGAACTAGAGAGCAAGTGTAGATGTACCCTTAGAGATTAACTTTTAAGTAGAAAAGCAACTTATTTTTTGCATTCAAAACTGGTTATTGATTTTAAAAGCTAAAAGGACTTTAAAATTCAAACAGGTCATTATTTATGGACAATGCAATATGTAATATATTTTAGGGAACAATCTTGCCTTGCACTGATTTTGAACATTGACTAAATGATCTTAAATAGTTTCTCTCCACCCCATCACCTCCCCTCTATCTTGTGATATGTTTAACCTGTATAGTACATTAATATTACAAAACTTGAGGATTTTTTCAGCTGTATTTTTTAAATGTTTTATATCACAAGCTTTCTTTGATTTAGTAACTTTTGCATCTTATGGCTCCCATCCTCCAACGATTTACGTATATGCTTAATTTTACACATTGTGAACAGTCCTATTGATTGCATTGAGACTCCTCAAAAAGTCAAGAATTTCAAGTGACTAGTGACTTTGATTCAGCTGAGACATCTTAGAAAGGACTGATGTTAAGGGGGCTTATATTGAGCATGTTTTGAAAAATAATCCCAATAATAATACTCCCAAAATAAATTTCAAGATGGACACTGAAAATAACTAATCACTTTTGAAAATTTGTCTACCATGTGTAAATTTAAGAATGAGCATCAGTCTTTGCAGAATTTGTGCCAGTCTTTCGATTGTTCTCTTTTTGATGTCTGAATAACAGAGAATGACACTCTTTCTTTAGTAAATATTTTGGATTAGATGGGTATAACTTTTTAGGCCTCAGTGCACAATACAATATGCTCCAGTGTTTTCATGGTTTGCCACTCATTTTGTGATATTTTATATTTTTGGTAAGGAATATTTATTGGTTTGTGTATGTGTTTTTAGGAGTGAGGCGGAAGAATAATATATAAAAGTTATTGACATCATGACTACCATCAGACACAGAAAGGGAATAAAAGTCACAGAAATTTCTGAAGATCATCTTTCACAGGAGAAAAACGTGAAGCCTGATGGAAAAGTTCTATCTGGTAAGTAATTTAAAAAAAAAAAAAGCATTGTGGATTCTCGCTAATGTCATATTTTTGGTATCTCTCCTTATGCATAGACAACAACTAGGTATTGATAGTTATTATCAAAGTACAGCCAACTCTTATTATGATCAAAGCTACTGTCATCAAGGGCACAAAGTGATGCTGTAGAGTACTGCACTAGCTTCTTTTATCCCATTTTCAAATTCTAGATTAGGTTACAAATTAAAATAATTTTTCCAACTTTGTAAAACTGAGCACACATTTAGCAGTGTTCATCATGATTGGCAGTCTTTACTCAAGAGAGGCATAGGACTGGAGTGACTTAAATCTGCCAATCAGGCAGCTCTGTTAAACCTGTAAAATGTGTGCTTCCGACACAGAAGGCTCATGCAAATTATTTGAACTGTGATTCTTTAATATGAAGATTTGAAGACCTCTGATAGATAATCATATCTGCATGACTTAAGAACAAGCAAATTACAAGTGGTGTCAGAGCTTGCTTTAACTAAAACCTTAATGGCGTTGGTAGATGTAAGTTGGATTCACAGTGCTACTTTCAAAATATTTTTGTTTTGTTGGGATTGTTATATAAATAAAAGAAGGATGAAGGGAAATTCTCTCACGAAAATGCTTGAGAGTTCACACCATTTGTTTTTATTTTTGTTAGGGCCAAGTTTTCAATCTGCAACATCAGATTTTGTGCTTGCAAAATTGGGCCCACCTGCGTTTGTACGTACATTTTGAACAGGGGAAAGGCCAATTTATCCAATTTGTGTGTGCATATTTAAATAGGCAAAATACAGCTCAGATATATAAGTGAATTGTCTTCAGTTCCATTCAGTCACGCTTGCTTATATCTCATCTAGTTTTGCCCAGTGTGACAAAAAGCAGGATTACTGAAGTCAACTTCAAGAAGATTTTAAAACAAAAAATGCACATGAGTAGTAAACTGGGTTGCTTTTTTTTAGAAATGCAGTCTCTGCACAATATAGTTTATAATCTTGTTCTGATGTCAGCAGGTGATCATCTGCAATTCAAAGCATGACATCATCATCAGAGATTGCTTTGATCAATACTCAGCCTCAGTGTGGACGTTTATTCAACATGAAACGCTGTTTTGAAAAAAAATAATAAAACAAGCAGCCAAATTCAGAAATTTAATGAAAAAGATTTTGATATCTTGCTTTGTGAACTGTCATGTTATAGATCATTAATTAAAAACAATACCCTGGAGGATATTCCAAACTATTTGTAATTTAGATTTATAAATTAGATGTGGTGTTTATCTAGATTTGTAGGAGGTTATAGGGCAATTTTTAAAACTGCAAATTTACATTTTCCCCTTCAAACAAAAGATTTTTCATTCTATGTGTAACTAAAATATTCAAAGTTTCATACAACAGAAAAATCACAAGTAGAGTTTCCATAAAGCAGGTTTCAGAGGTAGCATCATGTGCCTGCAATGCTCCTCTGCCATGTACATTGGACAAACTGGATTGTTTCTGTGCAACAGAATAAATGGACACAGATCAGACATCAAGAATGGTAATGTACAAAAACCAGTGGGAGAAATCAGCCTTTTAACTGATTTTAACCTCGTTGGATACACAGTTACAGACTTGAAAGTTGCCATTCTCAAGCAAAACAACTTCAAAAGCAGGCTGCAATGTGAAACTGCTGAGCTGGAATTTATATGCAGATTTGACACCATAAGAATGGGTCTGAATAGGAACTAAGAATGGCTCTCATTACAACAAATAATTTTCCACTTTAGGTGGTCTCATCTTCTTATTCACATCCACCCTGATTAAATTACAGCTGTTCCCTGACTTACAACCACCTCAACTTATGACCAGCCGCACTTACGACTAACCTCACTGCAGCACATTGTGTTTGCGTGTCTGTGGTCAGGCAGCGTGTTTACGTTTCGTTCTCTCACAGTGTTTTCGGTGTTTGCTTGTGGCCATCATGTCAAGTAAAAGAAAAAGGGCTAGTGATAAGGGTGGTGAGAAAAGAAAGAGGAAAAACTATTGATTTGGAACAGAAAATAGTGATAGAGAGACAATATGAAGGGGGTCAAACAGTGTCCTTCATGTCGCGTATGTTAGGGCTATCGAAATCCACTATCAGCACCATTATAAGGATAGCGATCGCATTCGTGAAGCAGTGAAAGGGTCTGCTCCTATGAAATCAAAAATTCTAACAAAGCAAAGAGCAGGTCCCATCCTGGAAATGGAAAAACTCTTAATGCTTTGGATGGAAGACCAAATTGAAAAATGCATGCCATTAAGTCTCATGACTATACAAACTAAGGCTCGTAGTCTTTTTGAAGACTTAAAGAAAAAGGAGGGGTATGACTATGACCAAACTTTCACTGCCAGTCACGGTTGGTTCAACCGTTTCAAGATGCGTGCAAACCTTCATAATGTGAAATTAAGTAGGAGGCAGCCAGTGATTCGAAAGCAGCAGAACCTTTCGTAGAAGAATTGGATAAGCTGATAAAAGAGGGAAATTATTTTCCAGAACAGATCTTTAATGGTGATGAGACAGGACTCTTTTGGAAGAAAATGCCCGAACATACTTACATACATAAGGAAGCAAAAACTATGCCTGGTTATAAGGCTTTCAAAGATCATCTAACAGTCTTGTTAAGAGGCAATGTTTCTGGGTATAAATTGAAACCCCTCTTGATTTATTGCTCTGAAAACCCTAGAGCCTTGAAGAATATCAGCAAGGCTACTTTACCAGTCCATTATCGCACTAATAAGAAAGCCTGGATGACGCTTTCACTTTTTGAAGATAGGTTCATGAACTGCTTCATCCCTGAAGTCAAGTCATATTTTCTGGAGAAAGGCATTCCTTTCCAAATTTTGCTTATTTTGGATAATGCTCCAGGTCACCCTCCATACCTCAGTGACTTACATTCCGATGTGAAAGTGGTGTTTCTGCCTCCCAACACCACATCTATTCTCCAACCCATGGACTAGGGGGCCATAGCTGCTTTCAAAGCATATTCGCTTCGCAACACATTTGCAAAGGCAGTAGCTGCCACAGAATGCGAAAATGGCAAAACATTACGTGAATTTTGGAAGGACTACAACATTCTGCGTTGCATAAGGAACATTGCTGCAGGGGGGAAGAAGTCACTCCACAATATATGAATGGTATATGGAAGAAAATCCTAAAAAGATTTGTGAACTGTTTCAAAGG
>JANRFK010001785.1:20084652-20097424 GCA_030068395.1 Apalone spinifera
TCTAATAACATTGTACAGCTGGCGAAAGAAGTGGATCTGGAAATGGATAATGAACAGGGCTCAACAAATAATACAATCTATTCGCCCGTGGCCTGTGGCGAGTAGATTGTAACCCAGAAGAGCCGGGTTCGGGCAATCTGCACATGTGCAGAATGATCTGCACATGTGCAGAATGATCTGCGCATGCGCAAATCGCCAGACAGTGCGGCTGGCGAGCGGGGTTCGCTGCGGTTCGGCGAGCCCTGATAATGAAGACATACACCAACTGGTTGAGGATGTTGGGGAGGAGCTGAGCAATGAAGATTTAATGCAGCTTGAGGCGGAGAGGGTAGCAGAGGAAGAGAGACAATCAGCCCAAGAAGAAGAAGCCCGCAAAAACTTTGTGATGAAAGAAATGGCTTCAGCTTTCAGCAAAATAAATGAAGGAATGTAAATGTTTGAAGAAATGGATCCTAATGTTGTGAGATTCTCAAAGGTGGATCGTTTAATTCAGGATGCCCTGGCTTGCTATAAGGAAATTTATAACGAGAAGAAAAAACAAATTGTCCAGTCCAAAATGGATATTTTATTAAAGAAAGCCCCCAGCAGTGTGGCCTCCCATACTGAACCAATGCCTTCTACAAGCAAAGGAACTGCTGACATAGAATCTGTTGATGATGTTGATGATGATCTTACTGTAGTTTTTTACTCCTCTGATTCCTCATCCAATTAATTCAATTCACATTATTGTATTTAAATTACTGCATTGTGTTTTGTATTTCATGTTCATGTTTGTTAAATAAAGTTTGCTGTTGCTGCAGTAGTGTTGGTTTTTTTTGTTTGTTTCTATTTTTCGTTGTTGATTGCTGTGTTGTTGGTGCTTGGTTACACTTCGAGTGCTTCGTATGGGGTATTTCCGACTTACAGACAAATCGAGTTACAACCAGCTATTTGGAACGTAACCTGTTCGTAAGTCGGGGAATGGCTGTAGCTTTGATGTAACACTCCCATCTCTATATCTCTACTGTCTGGGGTTTTTTTTTCACTTCATGCATCTGATAAAGTGAGTAGCAACTCACAAAAGCTTATGCCATAATGAAATTGTTAATTCTGAAGGTGCCACTGGATTCCTTGTTGTTTTTCCATAAAGCAGTTTGAGAACAACCTTCAGTTATGTGCAAGTTCTGCACCCCACTAGTGGTGGTTCTGAAATCCATTTAAAATACATACATCAGAATGACAAGCTTCACAATTGCAGAGTGAAAGTGATTTTCTTTTGTACATTTATACAGATGGAAAGCTATGGAAGAGACTTTCATTTATGGTTGGTGGAACTGTTGCCATAATCCTTGGACTTCTTACTTCTGTTTATCTTGCTACCCTACATGAAAATGACCTGTGGTTTTCCAATATTAAGGTAATGAAATTATTTTGATAATTGCTTCTGTGCTTTCTTCTTTGCAGCCTATCACAAGTATTCATGTTTCACACTTAAAAAAAAAGTATTTGTCTCGTGTCTCATACTCAAATTATAGAATGTTCTCTCTAAAAACAGGTGTGTGTGTTAGAGAGCAAGAATGCACGTTTCCCATTTTAACTTTTTCCCCTATTTCCTCAAATCGAGAACCTTTCAGTTACTTCCATAAATACCTTTTTCCAAATTATGCTCCAAAGATGTTTACACAAGAAACTCTATTATGTTCCTGCTGTATTAATAGGTGCTTAAAATCTTGCCTACAAATGATCACCTAGAAAAATAAAAAATGCTGATTTCTCAACTTTTAAAAAGCATTATTTTTTAAAAAGAGATGCCTTACCAAAATCCTGGCATGCATCTCTGTAAGCAAGTCTTCAATATGAACAGAAAGTTATAGCGCCTCTCTCCGACTTACGAACCAGTTATGGACCAAGCAATTGGTCGTAACTCGGTTTGTTCATAAGTCGGACCCCATTGAGTTACACACGACCACGCCGTTCGTAAGTGCGGATCGCGTTCGTAACTCAGGGTCCGCCATTTATGACATTTTTGGTCGTAAATGCGAACGGTCGTAAGTCGACCGTTCGCAACTCAGGGACCAGCTGTATTTACAAAGCAATCCTTCTGATGCATTTAGGGCACAGATAATCATTAGTAAAATGAAACACTCCAAGTAGTCAGTGATGATGTTTATTTTCATGTAGTAGCATCCTTTATTTGAAAACGTAAAAGCACTTTTCAAATATTAATTAAAGACCTATGTGAGAAATGGGATTATCCCCATTTTACAGAATAATAAATTGAGGCATGGGTCAAGAAGGTCACTTAAGTCATTGGCAGAACTAGAAGTTGAGCCCTACACTGATGTACTTCATTCAAACCACTAGACCAGTGTTTCTCAACCTTTTTTTTATAAAGTACCCCTTTAAAAAAAAGGAAAAGTACTCCCAGTACCTACAGTTTTCAGACATACACATTTTTTTCCTATCATTGCAACACATTTGATTAAACAACTTAATTGTAGCCGGGTGGGCGATGAATGTTTTGGGTGTAAAAAGTACAAAAATAATAAAATGCTGTAAAACTTAAAACAAAAAATTCAGTTGTCTTCACATTTCAGTTGTGTTGATGTACCCCCCAAACTTCTCGAGTACCCCTAAGGGTACTCATACCACTGGTTGAGAAACATTGCAGTAGAGCAGTTATTCTGGTAAGTTTGTTTCTTAATATAGTACCTCAAATGGGGATGTGATATATAGCTACACTCTTTCTTCTTTGAGATTGTTACATGCAAATTCTTACCCTAACATTAGTTCTAAAAATCTTTTTCACAAGTTAGGCAGCCTCCTAGTTTAGGCCCTATTCTTGTCCCTCTTCATTTTTAGTTTTTTCCAGCAGGCACCTTTGGTAGTGGGGGGAGGGGAGAACTGTCTCTTGGCATCTGGCAACAGCCCCTATTGTTTGGTTTCCCACATTAATTCTTTGTCTTGAGTGGAAAGTACAAGATCCAAAATGGCCTGGCCACATGTCCTGGCAGGACCAACTACCATCCAGTCTTACAGGAAAAACAAGACTACTCACAGGTCATCAATTTGAGTACCGAGCCTTTCTGTTTTCAGAGTATCGTTAATGGCCCTCATGAGCACATCTAGATTTATAAAAAGAGTCACACTTCATATTTCTAACTTCTTATACTAGAATGATACATGCACAGAAATAGAATATACACATTCAGCAGATCATAACTTTAAAATGTCAAGTGATGCAGTTTGTCTAAAGTTTCTTTGAATTATGCATATTCATAAGCCAATTTTCATAAAGCATTGGGGGCAAGAGAGTGTGTATGAGCTTCTTAAGCACATTAACACCTTTTTATAATATGCACTTTTTTGTATTTCTAAAAAAGCATTTTCATACAAGAAACAAAAGCAATAGTTACCAGTTACAGAAATAGTTACTGCTGGACTGCATGAATAACATTGTTTTGCAGCAGCCTCATCTTTCTTTGGTTGCGCAGGTAGAGGTGCTTGATGTATACTGTTGATAAACATGAGGCTCACTTTTGACAATCTGTGCTTTTTTAGATTAAATGTGTCTATAAATCCACATACATGACTGAAAAAATAAAATGTTTTATATTTACCTCTGAAAAATAGTTTGTGAAAATGTTAAAACTTACACAAGATGGCACTAGTGACAAACATGTTTATCATCACAATAATATCGCTAAAAAATAGACAAATGCACACTATTTAATTTTTTCTTATATCTAATGGAATTAGAAGTAGTATACATTGTAAAATAAACTTTAGATTTTTACATTGTTTCTGAGGCTACGTCTACACTACAATGAAAAGTCGGAAAAAGATACGCAAATTGCAAAGCGCGGTTTGCGTATCTTTTTCCACTTTTCTTTCAAAAGAAGCTTTTCTGAAATGTGGCATGTCTACATGGCACCAAATTTCGAAAAAACCTCCTCTTTCGAGCCTTCCCTTCTTCCTCATAAAACGAGGTTTACAGGGATGGCGAAAGAACGCCTCTGCTTTTCTGAAATTTTTTTTATCCTTGGATGTGGCACAACTTTTCTGGGATAACAGAGGTATCCCGGAAAAGAGCAGCAGTCTAGATATAGCCTGAGAAAATTGTTTCTTTCCCATTTAGTAGATGTTAAGTATCATATTTTTCAGTGGGCTTCAGATCAACTTTAACTTTGTAAACACAAATATAAAACTTGGACTTGAATAGGCAGATAAGCATTTGCAAAAATATACTTGTTACAAGCTTTTACCTGTTTGATCATGCACATTTAGAGGTTATTTCTATCAAATTGGCTTAAAATTATTAAACATAATTTAAGAAAAAAAGGGGTTAGGCTCTGCTACTTGTGCTTTATTTGCCAATTTAAGGAGGACTTTGGGATGATTCAAAACTGTGGTCATATACTCTCTTGCAAGGTACTATATATTTAAGTTTATATACAAACACACATACTCCATGTCAGGAATTGGTTATCTTTTCAGTTAATACAGACCCCTCATGCATACATCTGAGTTTTAATGCTAAAACAGACTCTCTCTCCCCTTAAACTAGACAATGAATATTTTTTCATCATCACTACATCTTATAAATGTGTATTGTGACATGTAACTTACTTGTCAGGAGTGTTATGTAATAAGAAGAGTACTGTAGTGAGGTGGAGTGGTTGCCCACTGACCTGGAATGGGAAGAGCCCCTCTAGGAGCCCTCTTGGGCAGAGTCTGGCCTGCCCATTCACCTGACTGAAAGTCAGGAGGCATGGTTAGGACTATAAAAACCTAGCCCAGGAGCTCAGTCAGGGCTCAGCCACCAGGGAAGCCAGACGCCTGCCCTGTGTTCCCAAGCTAGGAGGCTGAGGACTGGTCTGGACTACTGAGCTTGCAGGAGGCTGGGGACTGGCCCACTGGGACCTCTAATGGACGGTGACTGGGAGGAAGGTCAACCCGTGCCAGAGCTGTCAAGCCCCAACATCCCAGCGTAGCTGCCGGAGGCCCTGGTATACATAGAGGGGGAAAACGGAAGAAGGCCAGGGATAGCCGACATTAGTTAGGCCATTCTAGAACATTAGTCAGCATATTGTGGTGTAGATTCCCAATGACCCAGCAGCAAACTGTTCTGCTGCTGTTAGGACCCTCGGCTGGGACACAGTGGAGTGGGTGTGCCTGTGTCCCTCCTACCACCCAATCCCTGTGTGGCAGTCTTCCCTCTCTGCCACTCCAGGCCCATCTCCTGTGCTGGCTGGATCTTTGCTAGAAGTAGGAGACCTGACTGTTCCTTTATTTTACTATAATTGCTTGTTTCCCGCCCCACCCTGAACTAGGGCCTGGGCCTCTGTGGCTATTTGTTTGTTGCCTTGCCCTGCACCAGGGCTGGGACCCCTAGGGGTATACCTAGACTGCGTTCCTTTTCTGAAAGAGGAAATGCAAATGAAATGCTGATTAGCATATTCTTATGCTTCATTTGCATATCCTCTTCCGATCCTTTTCGTGGAAGAGGTTTTTCTCTCTCTCTCTCTCTCTCACACACACACACACACACACACACACACACACACACACACTTTTTCGAAAGAACCTATAAACCTCATTTTTTGAGGAATATGGGTTCTTTCAAAAAAGGGGGTTTTTTTGTGAAAAAGCTGCGTCTAGATTGCATTTTTTGGCAAAAAAAAATCTTCTGCAAAAAGGGTCAGAAGAGTATATGCAAATGAAGCATGAGGATATGCTAATCAGTGTTTCATTTGCATTTCCTTTTTCAGAAGAGGAAAGCAGTCTAGATGTACCCTAACTGTGTAGACGGTACTAGTTTGTTTGCTGCCCTGGCCTGCCAAGACCTGGACCTCTTTCTATAAGCTAACTGTTGATTTGCTGTCCCCCCCGCTCCCCCCGAACCAGAGCCTGGGCTGCTCTAACTAATTGCCTATTTGCTGCCTCTCCCTTACCCTTGTAGAGCCAGGACTGTTGGCTTGGCCTGAGAGTAGACCTGAGCACCAGGACTAGAGACTATCAGCCTTGAAGATGGCAGCTAGTTTTGTAACCCCTGGTCTGGGCTGATCACAGGCCTAACACCCAGGAGTACAGGATTCAGTGGACCTAGGCGGAGTGGCTGCCCGCTGATCTGGAGGAAGAAGAGCCCCTCTGTGAGCCTTGACAAGCTACAAGTACATATGAAGAATACATGGGACTTGTTTTTCTAAATGTTGGTCATGCTGATGTCCTTCTATAAAAGATATTTAGACATATGGATGTCCAAATATAATCTTTTCCCATCATGTTTTTCAACTTGTGTATACACTATACTAATACCAAGAATGAAGTTTAGTGTAAAATAATTTAGATCTTAAAGCTTATGTTGAAAACAAATAGAAATGCTCTATATATTTCTGTCTTGAAGGGGTAGCTGAGTTAGTCTGTAACTTTAAAAACAACAAGTACTCTTGGGGCACCTTAGAGATTAACAGAAATATATATAGTATCATGAGCTTTCTGGGCAAAACCCACTTCCTCAGATGAACTGCAAGCTGGAGTGGAAATAACAGGAACCCAGAATTTATCATAGAAAAAGAAGAGAAAAAACAAAAGGTACGTGGATACCATACAGGATGGCTATGCTACAATGGGTTTCTCTAACTGCGGCGGAGCGATAGACGGAACACAGATCCCCATATTGGCCCCCCGACCACCTTGCCAAGGAGTTACACTCTTTTAGGTACTTGAAAACTGATATCATATCCCCTCTCAGTCTTCTCTTTTCCAAACTAAACAAACCCAGTTCTTTCGGTCTTCCATCACAGGCCATGTTTCTAGACCTTTAATCATTTTTGTTGCTCTTCTCTGGGCCCTCTGTGGACCCTCTCCAAATAAAATTTCAGTGAACTTTTAGGAAGAGTAAAATATTGGAAATAGTATTATAATAGGCTCAACTACTTGAATAAATAAATTGCAGTTTTTGGCTAGAGCATTAATTACTACAGTTTTTGTTTTTAAATTAGTTTCCAAAAATTTTAAATAGAATTTAGAAGTGAGATCACTATATAATAGGAGACTTTGTTGGGAAATGTGAATGATCTGGTTTTTTTGTAATTTTTTTAAGCATTCAGTCTGCTCTTTCACTGATAACAGGGATATTATTCATATTTTATTTTATTATTTTATTTATCTATGTATTAACATTTTTATATGTATTAAAACTATGATCTGTCTAAAGAATAGCTCTTTATTTATTAGATCTTGGCTCTCCATTGTGCTGTAACAGATTTCTGCTCTGAGACAGTGGTGAGGTGACACTGTCAGGGAGTCAGTAATGGATTCCTGATTCTTAACTGCTTGGCCGAAGCCAAGCTAAAGCTGTCAGGAACATATTTAATGTACGTTTCTGATGCAGGATTTGTCAGGGCTCTAACAGTAAATAAAGGGACATGGTGGAAACTCGGTCACTCCCACTTCTCTATCATCTTGTGCTAGAAATATTTACACACACACATACACACAAGAATGCTGTAGTGATCCTTTGGCCCTTCTTTGGTTTTGAATTAGATGGACCAGAGAATTTGGGTCATTTATTTTTGCAGATATACCATTTAAGTGTAGAAAATGAAAATTTTGTTTAGAATAAGTGTTCCAATGTGGAGCATTGATTTGTGGACATTTCAGTTGTTTGGTTAGAGAATTGGCCAGAAAATCCACCAACTTTTTTCAGCTTCAGGAACTGAAAATGAGAAGTACATATTTTATACAGCTATGAACTGTAACACAAAAGTAGAGATAATTGAATTTGACATTTATGAACCTACTACTAGTGATGGCCTTGTTATAGAAATGTGGCATCAGTTACACTGTGGAAAGCCAATCTTGAAACCCAATTTTCAATATCCTGCAATAATGAGAACAACTTTACAGTATAACAGCCATGTCACACAGTACTTGTTTGCAGATGGCCTTCCTTCAAGAAGCTAGTATTAGCACCTGCTGAGGTAGGAAGGAGACCCATGTTGATGAATTAAACACATACATACACTGGTCTCTGTTTAATCTAATTTTGCTATGATAACTGGAATAAGGGAAAGCCAGTCTGGTACCTCTTGTCACAAAAATACTACGGGGGAGGAAGTAAATGTCCAAGGGCGGGCATATGCTATAATTTAGATGGTCATAGGAGCCTACAGTCAGTTACTCTGGTTAGATGACATTGAAGAAAACACTAAGCTTGATTCTCCTCTCACTTCCACCACCTCACTTCTTTGACTTCATTGGCATTATTTGCAATTTATGCTGCTGAAAGATGAGATTAGAATCCAGCCTGACTTTCTTGTGTCAGTTCCCTGGCCAACTTCTAAGGATACTCAAAAAACAAAGGTCCAGTGTGTCTTCCCACATGTCATTTCTGCAACAACAGATGTACTCACAAATCTACATTTTTCTTAGGAAACTAGCCAATTAGCCTGACATAAGACAGGATTTTCGGATCTCTCCTCCACGTCCTATTCCCTTTCTATCTCGCTCTTCTTTCCTGAGCCTCTGGTCTCTCTCTCCTCCTCCTACTGCCTCCCCCTCTCTCTCTCTCAGCTCTCCTCTGCCTCCTGCCTCTCTCTCCGTCTCTCTCTTTCTCTTCTCCTCCCCCTCCTGCCTCTCACTCTCTCTTTCTCTTCTCCTCCTCCTCCTCCTGCCTGTCACTCTCTCTTTCTCTTCTCCTCCTCCTGCCTCTCACTCTCCGCTCTCTGTCGGGGATGTATGCTCGTCCAGGCCCCGCCCCCTGGCCGTATACATCACCACCCCGCCCCCCTTCGTCTCCCGCCGTGGCGCTCGGCTGACTTCTGCGCCACTCAGCCAGGCTGCCGTGCCGGAGCAAGCGGTACAAACAGCTGTTTGCGCTGCTTGCTCCCGCATGGTGGCCCGGCTGAGCGGTGCAGAAGTCAGCTGAGCACCACAGCGGGAGGCGAAGGATGTTACAGAGACAACAGCGCTGCCCAGAGACAACACCAAACGTTACAGAGCCACAGATATTGGGTTACTATATATATATGATGAGGTCTAGTTTGAATGTCAGAAAATTAGAAAAGAGTTAAGACTTGCTTCTCTTTTCATATCCGTTTTAATCTAGTATTACTCAGTTTGTCAGTGAATTTCCACAAATGAGGATAGAACTAAGATGATAATCAGGCACAAAGTCTTTCCTGTAGGCTATATTTGAGTCCTGATATTCTCCACAGTTCTGGCTAATCAGGTGTTTGTCTTCTCATTTCACATGCTAAAACTCAAGTGCAGATGAACAAAGAAGCAGGAAGCCAGTATTCAGTTCATTAATAAACCTAACCCAAGAGAACAGGTATAATCTATTGGGGGTGGAGGGAGAAAGCTTGATCAATACTGAGGAAAATACTGAAGAAGTATAATTTCCAGTGTTTGTCCAGCTATGTGTGGTGTTTGGCACTCATATCCTATATCATAAGTCTAATCAACATTTGAGCAGAAGCCACACCATTCTGATAGATGGACAGGAGGTTAACCAGCTAAAAGACCATGTACATATATTAAATATTTTTGCTAATGGTATGATTCACAGTCTGAAACACTGACAGCAGCTGTCTGTATTGTGTTTCCACTTGTATAGCATTTTACCAATCTGAATGATCTGCATTAAAATTTAAAGCTTGAGAATATGTATTTTCAGCTACACAAACTATATTTTGGCCTTGTTAAATCAGATTGAAGAATGCTGGATGAAGGCAGTCAGTGTAATTAGGTCCATATTTCTGCTGCTTTACATAGAAAGTTTCAATTCATTTTAGCCATTTTTCTGAATTTGATTTGAATTGATTAAGAGGGTTGAGGAAACTTGTTCTAGAATCTAAGGACTTTGATTGTTTGAAAGAAAAGCAGGACATTAACCATAAGCCCTTTTGTGTGTGGTTTTCATCACTTAATACTGCAATAGATGAAAGATTTTAATTTAAAAGACTGCACTGAAAATGTGCCAGACAAGTATGGACCTTTGTGACATTAAAGTATTAAGTGAGTTTCCAGGGGTAGTGCTCGGGAAAGAACATTGCAAATCCCCAACTCAGGTAAAATAAAAACCTAGTATTTTAAAGCTATGCCTTAATGAAAGGATCATATGCCTGGATGAAAGGATCTGTCAAATTAAGTGTAAAAATATAATTAGGAAAGCCAAAAAGGAGTTTGAACAACAGCTAGCCAAAAACTCAAAAAGTAATAGCAAAATATTTTTAAGTACATCAGAAACAGGAAACCTGTTAAACAATCAGTGGGGACCCTGGATGATCAAGATGCTAAAGGAGCACTCAAAGATGATAAGGTTATTGCGGAAAACTAAATGAATTCTTTGCTTTCATCTTCATGGCTGAGGATGTTAGGGAGATTCCCAAATCTGAGCATTCTTTTTTAGGTGACAAATCTGAGGAATTGTCTTAGATTAGGGTGTCATTAGAGGATGTTTTGGAACAAATTTATAAACTTAACAATAACAGGTCACCGGGACCAGATGGTATTCACTCAAGAGTTCTGAAAGAACTCAAATGTGAAATTGCGGAACTATTAACTGTGGTTTGTAACCTATCCTTTAAATCAGCTTCTGTACCTAATGACTGGAAGACAGCTAACGTGACACCAATATTTAAAAAGGGCTCTAGAGCTGATCTTGGCAATTACAGACTGGTAAATCTAACATAAGTACCGGGCAAATTAGTTGAAACTATAGTTAAGAATAGAATTGTCAGACACATATATGAACATAATTTTTTGGGGAAAAAGTCAACTTGGATTCTGTAAAGGGAAATCATGTCTTACTAATCTGCTAGAGTTCTTTGCGAGGGTCAACAACGTGTACAAGGGGGATCCAGTGGATATACTGTACTTAGATTTCCAGAAAGCCTTTGACAAGGTCCCTCACCTAAAACTCTTAAGTAACGTAAGTTGTCATGGAATAACAGCGAAGGTCCTTTCGTATATTGATAACTGTTAAAAGACAGGAAACACAGGGTAGGAATAAATTGTCAGTGTTCAGAATGGTGAAAGGTTTATACCAGGACCAATCCTATTTAACCTATTTATAAATGATCTGGAGAAAATAATAAACAATGAGGTGGCAAAATTTGTAGATGATACTAAACTGCTCAAGATAGTTAAGAACAAAGCAACTGTGAAGAGCTTCAAAAGAATGTCACAAAACTAGGTGATTGCGCAACAAAATGGCAAATGAATTTTAATGATGATAAGTGCAAAGTAGTGCACATTGGAAAAAATAATCCCAACTACACGTACACAAGTCGTTAGTTCGAGTTAACTGTTACACCTCATTCCACGATAAGGACTTAGTTCAAGTTAAAGTTTGACTGCTGCGTGTAGCCGTGGGCAGTTAGTTCGGATTAAGGGGATTTAAAAATGGCGCCCGGACGGGAAGATGCAAATAAAGGCTGGGATATTTAAATCCCGGCCTTCATTTGCAAATTCGAATGCCTACATTAGCCTCCCTAGTTCAAACTAGGGGGCTAGTGTAGACATACCCTAATAGATTAGTAAGAGATGATTTCCCTTTACAGAAACCATGTTGACTTTTGCCCAACAAATTATGTTCTTCTACGTGCCTAACAATTTTTTTCGTAACTATTGTTTCGACTAATTTTCCCGGTACGGATGTTAGACTTACCGGTCTGTAATTGCCAGGATCACCTCTAGAGCCCTTTTTAAATATTGGTGTCACGTTAGCTATCTTCCAGTCAGTAGTGCGGAAGCCGATTTAAAGGATAGATTACAAACCACAGTTAGCAGTTCTGCAATTTCCCATTTGAGTTCTTTTAGAACCCTTGGATGAATGCCATCCGGTCCCGGTGATTTGTTAACGTTAAGTTTTGCTATTTGTTCCAAAACCTCCACAATGACACTTCAATCCAGGACAGTTCCTCGGTTTCATCTCCCACAAAGGACAGTGCAGGTTTGGGAATCTCCCCAACACCCTCAGCCGTGACAGCTGATGCATAGAAATCATTTAGCTTCTCCGCAATGGCTTTATTGTCCTTGATTGCTCCTTTTGTATCTCAATTGTCTACGGGACCCACTGGTTTTTTAGCAGGCTTCCTGCTTCTAATGTACTTAAAAAAATTTTGCTATTGTTTTTTGAGTTTTTGGCTAGCTGTTCCTCAAAATCTTTTTTGCTTTTCTTATTACATTTTTATACTTAATTTGACAGTGTTTATACGTTCCTTTCTATTTATCTCACTAGGATTGGACTTCCATTTCTTGAAAGATGCCTTTTTGTCCCTCACTGCTTCTTTTACATGGTGGTTAAGCCCCGGTGACTCTTTTTTAGGTCTCTTACTATGTTTTTTAATTTGGGGTATACATTTAAGTTGGGCCTCTATTATGGTGTATTTAAAAAGTTTCCATGCAGCTTACAGGGATTTGACTCTCGTCACTGTGCCTTTTAATTTCTCTTCAACTAACCTCCTCATTTTTTTGTAATTCCCCTTTTTGAAATTAAATGCCAGAGTGCTGGACTGCTGAGGTGTTCTTCCCACCACAGGAATGTTAAATGTTGTTATATTATGGTCAGTATTCCCGAGCGGGTCCTGTAATAGTTACCTCCTGGACCTGATCCTGCGCACCACTCAGGACTAAGCCCTCTCCCCTTGTGGGTTCCTGTACCAGCTGCTCCAAGAAGCAGTCATTTAAGCCATTGAGAAATGTTATCTCTGCATCTCTTCCTGAGGTCACATGTACCCAGTCAATATGGGGATAATTGAAATCCCCCATTATTATAGAGTTT
>JANRFK010001785.1:20106511-20121573 GCA_030068395.1 Apalone spinifera
GCCTAATCTACATGCCTCTGGCAACAGAGGCATGTAGTCTAGACGTACCCTGAGAGTAAGGCTAGTGGTTGACCATGGGAAACTTGGCCCCACCCATGATAAGCGGACATCCAGCTAAATAAAGTCATGTTGGACCATGGATGTTGTGGGACCAGAGTGCAGGACTAGAGAAGTTCAACCTGTACTGCTTTCCTTTCAAACAGTGAAAGCCTTTAAGTGGATTCCATTAATGGACTACCGAGAGGTAATTGCCCAGAAACTGTAACAAATATTGTTGTGCATGATTGATATGTTGCATCATAAACTGCCATGGAAAATGTTGCTCTTCCTAAGGCTATGGCTACACTAGAGAGCTTACAGCAGTGTAGCTGTAAAACTTTCTGTGTGGCCACTCTAAATCAACAAAAGAGAGCTGCTCAGTTTATTTAATTTCTCTAGTCCCCACAACATACGGTAGTTGTGTTGGTGGAAGAAGCTCTCCCACCAATATAAGTGCCAGTGTAGACAATGCTAAATTAGCGTATATTATGTTGCTCAGGGGGTGGGTTGGCTAATTTACACCCCTAAATATGTAATTTATGTTGACTTACGATATAGACTAGCCATAACCTAAATCCTTCAAAATGTCTTTTCACGTGTAAACTTATTTTCATGAATATTTTCTTAGAATATCTTGGAGCTCTTAAAAAACATTTTTGCTAAGAATGCTATAGATTCTCTCATAAACATTGCACAAGTTGAACAACAGTAGTAAAACATGTTTTCAAAGTGTTTACCCATAACAGTATAAATTTTTATTCTCATGGCACACTAAGGAAAGTATAAATTGCTATAGAACCAGGAAAAGTTTTATGAATGAGTAAAACAGATGTTATCTTAGCATGAAACAGTTGTAAAAAACTCACTAGTATTTGTGTCGTAAAATATAAATAACATTTGGTTGAAGACAGCTGGTTCCAGGATTACATATTTATCATGTTTGAATGTATTTTTGTTAATTAGATCCCCTCTGTGATTACTTCCCCCCGCCAATAAATTCCAAGTGTTAAAAATTACTTCTACTTAAACACTTAAAAAAATCTTGCTTCTGTTTTCAAAAAATTTTTAGTAGTGGTGAATTCAAAACTACTGAAGCTATCCCATCCTATGATCTGGTTCAACTCTGTTCATTTTGCCTAGAACGATATTTAATACTAAATGACACAAAGTCAATGTAGTCCACTGACAAAATGTTTTATTATACTGTAATGCAACTGGAAAGTTTCATTGTGAACTAAGATGATTCAAATGTATTTTTATTTTTCAGCTTGTCTCAGCTTATAGGGGTTTATTTTTGTCTAGTTAACTTCAGTAAAATGTGTTTTTGAAACAAGAATTAACATTGGGAAAAAAGAATCTATTTTTGTCTAGTTTTATGTTAGCATGGAGCCACCATTAATTCTGGTCCAACATTAGGAGATGAAAAAATCAGCATGACTGTGAAAGGAGACACAAGTCTTAGGGTACTATACAATATTGCATTAACAAGAATGGCAACCGTAAAAGCAAGACTATTCAGTTATTTTAGCAATGTGCTTTTGTACAGGAAGATAAATTAATAGGATTCGGGTTGGGAATCTTATTGGGATTACTTCATGTCGAGATTGCCATATGTAGAGTAAGCAGTCATTAGGCTCTCAAATCTAGAGAGAAACCATTTCTAGTTTTGTAAACTATATAAAAGTTAAAAACACCACAGTAAAATCTTCATTTATGCACTAAAAGTAACTATTATTTGTAAGATAAATTAAACTAAATGATTTCACTTCATGATGTTTTGTTTTCTATATTTTAATTTGTCGGAGTATGCTTATCCAAGACTCTAAGGCTATGTCTAACCTTCACCCCTCTGTTGGCATAGAGATGTAAATTAGATGTTTCGAAAGTGCAAATGAAGCGGGGGATTTAAATATCCCACGCTTCATTTACATAATCATGTTCTGGCGCTGTTTCGAACAAGCGCCATTTTGAAACTGAAACCGCAGTTTAGATGCAGTTTTTTCGACAACAGGGAGATTTTTGTACTCCTTGCGAGTACAAGATATTTCAAAAAATCGCCCCATTGTTGAAAAACCGCATCTAAACTGCGGTTTCAGTTTCAAAATGGTGCTAATTTGAAACAGCTCCAGAACGCGATTATGTGAATGAAGCGCAGGATATTTAAATCCCCGCTTCATTTGCACTTTCGAAATGTCTAATTTACATCCCTCTGCCAACAAAGGGGTGTAGATTAGACATAGCCTGAGAATGGGTATCAATCTCATTAAGTCCACAAGATTCATGAACTAATGGAATTCCCAAGTAAAAGTCCTCCCATTGAAAACCCCTGGGTACGTCTACACAGCAGGGCTAAAGTCGAATTAAGTTATGCAACTTCAGCTACATCAGTTGCGTAGCTGAAGTTGAAATAGTTTAATTAAGCTTTTGGCACTGTCTACACAGCAGGAAGTTGAAGGAAGAAAACTCTTCCCTTACTCCTCGTGAAATGAGGGTTACCATGAGTCAGAGTAAGAAATCCTCCAGCTCAACATTATTTTAAAATAAAGGTTTGTAGGGTAGACATGTACTGTGACATTATTCCGAAATAACGCTGCTTGGTAGACGTACCCCTAAACTAAAGCTTTGTAAATTTTAATACCTCACTGCTGCAGCATCACTCAAAAGTTGGACTTTTGAAGTATTCAGAATTCAAAACAATTTAAGGCTTTATAGTTTGTAATTATCACCTTAATTTGGAATGTGATGATAAATAGGAGTTGTGTTGCTTTTAACCAATAAAGTTAAATATAAAGTGTTAAACATCTGGCTCTCTGCAAGAAACATCAGTTAGCAAGTGGACACTGCATTCCACATTAGCTGATGTCTTCAAGGCAAGTTAAAATATAGTCCTAGGTAGATCATGTTTGATTAATCTAGCCTTATGGTGTCAAATACATGGATCTCTGTGGCTATGTCTGTATCTGGAGGATAAGATGCAGCTTTCTGGCGAGCATATACGTGTGAAAATATGTGGCTCTTAGCTACTGTAAATAAATAAATAAAAAGGAAATGAGGAATCAGTAACATCCTTCAAATTTCAAACTTCTGTGATAAAAGGCAGGCAAGCTTCTTTAATCAAAAGTAATACAGGAACCCCCAACATGTGACTGCCCAAGTTCTGACCCCTTGCACTTACAGCCATTTTTGAAAGTGTGGAAGGGGCTGAAAATCCCCGATTTACGTCCTTGGCCTACATTTATGACAGCGCACAGCGCCTATCGTAAATAAGGGTTCAAGTTACAACACCCCTAAATTGCATCACAAGTTGGGGGCCACCTGTAATACCATCTCTGCCATTTTGTCAGTCCTTCTCAATCAGTCTCCTCCCCTCTTCATTTCACCAACCAAATTTGGATTAAGTCACATAGACCATATGAAATAGATTACTCCAGACACTATGCATATAAATTTAGGTTCTTAGCCAGCCTAACATGAAAGAGAATGTTTAGATTTTAAAAGTTAATTGAAGCCAATAAATATAAATGTTCCTACTCCAGCTACAGTTGCAAATTTTTTTATAAAACCTTAATTTGGGTGTAAACTCATTAAGCATGTCTTTACCCAAAGGCCCATTTTTACAGTTCTAAGTCTTGAATAATTTTTTTCATGTTGACTTTGATGGGTAAAAATT
Source organism: Apalone spinifera (assembly GCA_030068395.1). Lineage (NCBI taxonomy): Eukaryota > Metazoa > Chordata > Testudines > Trionychidae > Apalone > Apalone spinifera. The sequence continues at coordinate 20,110,221 of JANRFK010001785.1, forward strand.
TAGAAAGGGGAATAGGACTTCATAGGATTAGGCCCAGACCTTTCTGAAGCAAGCCATGTTCACCCAGTACTAATGTGAAAATACTAAGCTTTGGTGTGTGATTGTATCATAAATAGCAAGGCTTCTAATTTATTTGCAGGAAGTAGAACGGGAAATTTCATTCAGGACTGAATGTGGATTGTATTACTCCTACTACAAAGAGATGCTGCAGGCTACATCCATCCAACAAGGTATTTTTAACCTGTAAAGTAAATTTTATTGCATTGATGAGGTGCTGTTTTTAATAAAGTAAAAAATGAACATATTGTTTATGAAAGGCACTGTAGTAATCATGCTAGAGACAAATTTGTTGAATTCGTCCACAAAGCAAAAATAGTTTAGATAATGGAAACATGAGCTCTACAATAGTACATCAGTTCTCTCATGTACTACCCAAGGGCAACCCGGAAAAGCATATGCAAATGAAGCGCAGCATGGAATATCGCCACACTTAATTTGCATAAGTAATGAGCAGCTGCTTTTGCGCAAAAAACCTCTCTTGCGCAAGAGCCGTTCTTCCTCATTTTTTGAGGAAGAACGGCTCTTGCGCAAGAGGGGTTTTTTGCGCAAAAAGGAGCTGTCTACACTGCTCGTTTTTGTGCAAAAGCTTCTTGTGCAAAAACAGCTGCTCATTACTTATGCAAATGAAGTTCGGCGATATTCCACGCTGCGCTTCATTTGCATATGCTTTTCCGCAAGAAGGCTACAGTGTAGCCACAGCCCTCGAGAAAGTAAGATCACTCGTAAGGGTGATAATTTCCATTCTTGCTCAATGTTTTACATCATTGATTTACTTAAGAGTGGCTAAGCATTTGATATGCTGTAACTACTTACTACAGCAATTATAATAATCTCTGTACTACACTGTCTTTAACCTGCCCCTTCTTTTGTTTTGTATCTATGTGTTGTGTCATATGTAGATTCGTGGAAGGTACAATTTTTTGCTGTATATTTGTACAATGCCTAACACAATGGGACTCTGATGTGTGTTGACTCCTTGTAACAATCTTTTAGGTACTCAAAGGTTGAATATTATTGCAAAACAGATAAATAATATCTACTATAATGCCTTTTGGGGCTATTTGTGATAAATTTTCTCTTCAAGACATTGGACTGAGATTCCCAGTTCATTTTCCTTATGCTGCCTAATAGCTAGTATGGTTGATCAATGCCAGTGTCAGCTTGCTTTAAACCAGTGACTTGAGAGTGAATGACTCATGATCCGAATATTAATGCCACAAGTCTAGAGCCCCAAACATAATTTGTTGCAGTTTCCACAGCATTACAGAATGAGAAGAAACTTCAGGAGGTCATGGCGGGATCAAGCACCATCTAGAGACCATCCTGATAGGTGTTTGTCTAATCTGCTCTTAAAAATCTCCAATGATGAAGATTCCACAATCTCCGTAGGCAATTTATTCCACGGCTTATCACCCTGACAGGAAGTTTTTCCTAATATCCAATCTAAACCTCCATTGCTGTAATTTAAGCTCACTGATTCTTGTCCTATCTTCAGAGGTTAAGACAGGGATGGGCAAAATCAGGCCCAGGGACCAGATCCTGCCCATCCAACTGATTAGCAGAGTGTACATACTTACAGCTGGCAGCGTGTGTTCAGCCGTCCCTCCTCCACCTTACTCAGTCCTGCAGTTAAATTGCTCTCATAAGTCTCCTGCTAACTATGCAGAAGAGAGGCAGGGACAGGGAAATGCTCAAGTTAGGGTGTCCTCCTGGTCCCCATCTTTGCAGAGCAGGGATCCATGAGAGAGACACATAGTGGGTCTGCTCTAATCTGAAGCATGGATAGTGAGTGACTCAGAGGATTGCCTGTCTTAAGAGGCCATGCATTGTTTTTAAGATTTCAATGCTTGTGCTCTCTCTCTCACACTCACATCCCACCCCCGTGCCCAATATCTGCAGAGAGGGATAGTAGGGAGACAACAGAGCAGGACAGCGTTCGTTGTCTTAAAGAGACGTCAGAGCAGCCAGCACACACTCTTTCTGTGTTACTGTCACACACACCTAGTCTGTGCCACACACACCATCACTGTCTCACACATATTTTCCCAGTCTCTGTGCCATACATATTTAATCTGTGTCACAAAGAATAATGTTTCTCCTGACTCCTTGTAACAATCTTTTAGGTACTCAAAGGTTGAATATAGGCATAATATTGTAATGTTGCCATATATTACTAATTATACAGAATTGTGTTTACTGTACAGCAGTCAAGTAATCATCATTCTAAGAGTACATAAACACAACAGTAAAAACAAAACAACACTATGTCACAAAGTCTCAAGAGCCTGAGTCAATTGATTTAGACTTGGTGGTCTAATAATAATAGTGTAGAACTTGGGTCTCAGGTGGGAGCCCAGATTCAGTACTCCTCCTATTCTGGGGAGGATCTCAAAGCTCTGGGCTTCAGCCCACGCCTTCATATTTACACTCCAATTTTTAGCCCTGAAAGTCCAAGTTATCTGATCTGTGCCAGTCATAGTCTTTGAATAAATCTATACTGCTATCAAAGTGGGGAAGTTAACTTGAATTACATTTTTAGATTTTAGTAATTGAACCAGATATAAAAAAAACTATTTTGAATCCTTAATGTAAAGCTTTGCAAAGTCTTCCATGGAAGATCTTAAAATACACTTGTAAACTCTTTTCACTGTACAACTGAAGTGGGAGGGAATGATAGATTCTTCTATTTTAATTTCTCTTTAACTTTTAGGTTTACATGGCTTAATATATGATAATAAAACTGAATCTCTGAGGACAATTAACATACTTGAAAGAATGAATGTTTATCAGGAAGTGTTTCTCAGCATTCTGTACAGGATTCTCCCCATTCAGGTAGGTATCTAATTATGATTTGAGTTAAATAGCTACGTATTGATACTTTGTGAAAGCTTCCCAGTGAATGACAGCCCTCATTTTGGCTAATTTCTATGGATAAATATATTCCTGTACGGTTTTTTTTAATCTATACAAATAAAAAGCCTTAGTTTTCAATGCGATCATACATGAACATAATAGGAAAACTAATTTTTAAAGGTTTAAGTGTTTGGAATTATCCACTTGTGGCTGCCATTATGGATTTACACCTGCAAAAGGAACAAGACTCTCTATATTAATTTTAAATCTTTAAACAGTCTGGATACGTCTAGACTACATGCTTCTTTCGAAAGAAGCTTTTGAAAGAATCTTTCAAAAAAGCTCCTTTTCAAAGAGATTGTCTAGACAGCTACAACTTTTTTTGAAAAAGCAATCTGCTTTTTCGAAAGAGAGCACCCAGGCAATCTGTTTGCAGTCAAGAACACCTTTTTTTGAAAGAGCTTTTTTGAAAAAAGGCGTTCTTCCTCGTAAAATGAGGTTTACCGCTTTCAAAAAATGCTGTGTTCTTTTGATTTAATTTTGAAAGAACGCAGCGGCAGTATAGAGGCAGGTGAAGTTTTTTCAAAAAAAGGCCACTTTAAAAAAAAAAACCAAAAACCCTGTAGTCTAGACATAGCCTCAGTGTGTGTACACATATGCTCTTGAAGTATTAAGAATCAGGATAGGTCTGGCCAAGTCATGTTAGTGGCTTGTAGGAAAATGGGAGAACACTCCTATCTTGCCTCCGTTCACTAGCAGAGCAAATGTAACCTTCCTGTTACATTCTCTCTTGCTACAGTTCACCTCATCCTTGGAGGTAAAGGGATATGATGTTCCTTGCAGGAGAGTTCCTTCCCTTGAGTGGACAGAGTACGGACCAAGCATCATCTAGACCAGTGTTTCTCAACCAGTGGTATGAGTACCCTTAGGGGTACTCAAGAGAAGTCTGGGGGGTACGTCAACACAACTGAAATGTGAAGAAAACTGAATTTTTGTTTTAAGTTTTACAGCTTTTTATTATTTTTATACTTTTTACACCCAAAAATGTCATCACCCATTCGGCTACGATTAAGTTGTTTAAACAAATATGTTGCAACAGTAGAAAAAAAAATTGTGTGCCTGAAAACTATAGGTACTGAGGGTATTTATAATTTTTTAAAGGGGTACTTTATAAAAAAAAAAAAGGTTGAGAAACACTGATTTAGACCACCATGAGAGTGTAAGATTGGATTTCAAACAGGTAATTTTGAAAGTGTTTTCTCCATGGCCATATTATTATGACTATCAGTAAATCTACATCTGGCACTTAATAGATTTTTGAATCACTGAGTCATAGAGATAAATGTATTTTTGAAAAAAGTATGGATTTTTTATATCTTTTTACTTTTACATAGATTATTTGTATTGTAATGTTGCATAAGTGTAGAGACATTGCCTTTAAATTCACATTGTTATAAAATACTAGAAATAATTTAACTTCAGTTTTCTCTGTTTTACAGACGTGTTTAGATCCTGTTTATTTTTATATCTACACTTTGTTTGGACTTCAGGCACTTTATGTCATTGCTTTGTATGTGACCAGCTGGCTTCTTAGTGGAACATGGCTTTCAGGTTTGTTAGCGTCTTTCTGGTATATTACAAACAGGTAAGTGGATTTACATGTGACCCTTCTTAAGTTTTTGTTTCTAACACAAGGTGAAGATGTATTAAACAGTCAGTTGCTAGAATTAAATTGGGGGTAAGAGAGAGTTTAGAATAGCAGAGGTGTGTCACTTTAGATCAACCAGATATTTAAAATCATGACATATGATTACAAATAAGCTGAAGCTGCAAAGAATCAAAAGTTTGAGGAAACTAAAAATATGACACATCCATGTTCTTTTTGGACCCGGCTCAGGTGGGAGTTTCCAAGTGAATTTTAGCCACCTGTTCAGTTCCCAGATTATGTAGCCCTTCTGGGCCATCATCATATCCCCTCCCTATAAGTCAAATTACTCTATGAGGTGCAGTGATTTATACCAGATGCACCACAGCCCCAAGAACTTAGGGTGACCAGAACTTATGTCCTGACAGCTCTCCAGAATTAAAGATTCCTTAAGAGATAAGCTGGTGGTAAGGCAGTGCAAAGCAGGTAGAGTGAAGCTGGCTCTTGGACTTTCAGTTGTTTTCTGTAACTTACATAAAGAAAATAAAAGCGTAATGCCAATGCTATCAAAGGTGTGCCAAAGTTATTTGAAATATTAATCAGCAGTTGTGATTACTGTAAAGGAGTTTGAACATAAGAATGACTATACTGAGTCGGACCAAAGGTCCATCTAGCCCAGTATTCTGTCCTCTGACAGTAGCCAATGTCAGATGCCCCAGAGGGAATAATCAGAACAGGTAATGATGAAATGATCCATCCACTGTTGCCCGTTCCCAGCTTCTGACAAAGAGAAGCTAGGGATGCCATCCCTGCCTATCCTGGCTAATAGTTATTTGTTACCCCAGATCTCACTGGAGACCACCCAGGGTTACACTCATATGGATTTATTAAATGAGGAATTAACAATCCACTACAGGGTTAAACTCAAGGGCTATGTCTACACTGGCGGGTTCTTCCACAAGAACGGCCGTTCTTCCGCAGAACGTCCACACTGCTCACCCGCTCTTATTCAAGAAGATTTACAGTAAAGTGTGGGAAGAAAGGGCTTCTTGCACAAGAGCTATGCTCTTGTCTAACAAGTGTAAGCTCTCTTGCACAAGAGCTCTTGCGCAAGAGGGCAGTGTGGAGGGCGGCAGAGGTTTCTTGTGTAAGAAAGCCCTATGTCTAAAATGGCCATCAAAGCATTTTTGCTCAAGAGAGTGTTCACACTGCCATGGATGCTCTTGCGCAAAAGCACATGGCAGGGCGGATGTGTTCTTGCGCAATGGTTCTTGCACAAGAACCCTTGCTTAAGATGTTCTTGCGCAAGAACCTGCCAGTGTAGATATAACCAAGGGGATTGAGCAGTCATTGAAAGCCACTATAGGAATAAACTGAATGGAATTGAGCTATCTCTCTCACCCACACAAACACACACATTCATTAGTACATTCACACACATTCATTCATGTCCTCAGGCACTCACACATTTACACAGGCAAAAGATTGCAGAGCCAGCCAAGACATGTTGACGCCGGAAGTTTGCCTCTAGCCATGGATCCCACTGGGGAGCTGGTCAGAAAGAGGGCTTCTGTCATGTGCTCTCTCCTTTTATTGGAACTAGGCTGCTCCTGTCACTCACACATGGGTCCTTCCTCCAGATTCCTCACTGAGGAGCCTGCCCAGACCTCCCTCAGTTCTGGTTCTTTGTTTGCTTAGTAAAGCCTTGTGTCTTTAATTAGTCACCACCTGGCTCCTGGCTCCATGGCTATGTCTACACTCGCGGCTTCTTGCGCAAGAACATCTTGCTCAAGTGTTCTTGTGCAAGAAGTCTTGCACAAGAAAATGTCTACCCTGTGCGAGCTGTGCTTTTGCGCAAGAGCGCCCATGGCAGTGTGGACACTCTCTTGCGCAAGAAAGCTCTGATGGCAATTTTAGACATAAGCTTTCTTGCGCAAGAAATCCCTGCGGAGCGTCCACACTGCCCTCTTGCACAGTGCTCTTTTCGTTGAAAAGCCGCTTTTCCTCATAAAAGGAGGTTTACGCTGCTTTTCGACAAAGGGGCAGGGAGGTTGCCGAAAAAGTCACTTCTTAATTACTTTCTCTTTCGAAAGCAGAGCTCTGCTTTCAAAAGTACAATCAGAAGAAGATATGCAAATTCCCATGATATTTGCATATCTTCTTTCGACCGTTTCCTTTCGTCTAGATGAGCCCTTAGAAAACAACTGCCCCTGTTAAACCATGTACCACAGTAATGCAGTAATCAGCAGATTTTGTCATTCTCTAAGTCATATGTTGGCAGGACCTTACAGTTTAATGCATTTCCACAAAATTTGTGTGTAAATCAAGTAGTAGCTCGGGCGGAGGCTTTATGCAACATTATTGATGGACCTATCCTCCATGAATTTATGTTTGACTGTAAGCAAATCAATTATAAAGTGTTTCCTTATACAGATCTAGTTATAGTTAGTGCTGTAGAGGAGAAAGTAATTTTAAATTATGTACAATAGAACTTATATTTAAGAGGTCAATTTTTTCCACATATGGAAGACTTGGAATGGACTTGTTTTCTCTCCAACTTTCTAATAAATAGTTTTGAATAAAAGGATGTTACTTATCCAGATAAAATGACTACATGGGATAAATTTGGATAATTGGGGTATTCTGTCCAAAGGGTACACATTTAGCGTAATAGAATTGCTATTTGAAATAGTAGAGTCTTCCAGATAAGAAAGGTTCAGACAAACAAGTTATATTTTCAGTTTTAGAAAACACTTTCACTATATAAGGAGAAATAGACGGGATTATTTATGTTTGTCTGAGATTTTGGAAGTGACTGTGCTGAATGGTTGCCCTTGTCTTTTGACAGTAACACTTCTAATGTCAGAATGTTTCAGGAAGGCCAAGAAGTCTCTTGCTCTTCAGTTCAATGGGATTCAGTCATGCTATTAATATAATGCATTTGAATTGCAGTGAGGAAAATGACAGCTATCTGTTCAACAATGCCTCCCGAAAACCAAACTGAGGAGAAATATATTGCCATTGACTTGGAAAGTACCAATACTTTTTTCTTTAGATCCCTATGACTCTGCTCTGTAAGGGTATGTCTGCACTGCATGCCTCTTTCGAGAGAGGAATGCAAATGCAGACGAATGAAATTGCAAATGAAGCACGGATTTGAATCTCCCACACTTCATTTGCATAATCGCGTCCGGGCGCTTTTTCAAAATAGCCTATGTCGAAAAAAGAAACGCTGTGTAGACGCAGATATTTTGAAAGAAAACCCTTCTTTCGAAATAACCCTTACACTTCATTTTATAAGGAGTAAGGGTTATTTCAAAAGAAGGGTTTTCTTTCGAAATAACGGCGTCTACACAGCGTTTCTTTTTTCGACATAGGGTATTTCGAAAAAGCGCCCGGACGCAATTATGCAAATGAAGCACGGGAAATTAAAATCATGCTCTTCATTTGCAATTTCATTCGTCTGCATTTGCATTCTTCTCTCGAAAGAGGAATGCAGTGTAGACATACCCTAAGAGGGGCTTGGCTCCACAGTAATAGCTATCCATAAAAAAGGGGAGTTAAATATTCAAGAGGAAGATATTTTGGCCACAAAAAGAAATTAACTAATTTGTAAAACACTAGAACAGGAAGGCTCCTCTTGGCAAGTTTTCAGGGCTAGGGATGACAAGAAAATTCACTAGTCAGCTACCTAAGAAACAATTTGCAAGAGCCTAGATATGATCAAAGTAATCTACTGGCAGTTTTCCAAATACAATTTCAATTTTAATTGAATCTTTTTTCAGGAGACTGGGTTTTGGTTGCATTTATGAATCTCTGCATTTGTTTTGTGCAGAATAGATACCACAAGAGTAGAATTCACCATTCCATTAAGAGAGAACTGGGCACTTCCATTCTTTGCTGTTCAGATAGCAGCAATCACATACCTGTTCAGATCTCATCTACAGCCTCTTCATGAAGTAAGTATTTCTAACATATTTGATATAGCAAAACTAGTATCTAAAATGTCAGGAGAGCTACTGAAACATAAGTGTGTGCTTCAGATAACTAACGATAAATAAGGCTGAAAGCACTATTCTTAATTTTTACAGCCATGGAAATGTACAAGGCACTGTACAAATAGATGGTAGAAAAATTGTTAATCTGAGAAACTTGCAATTAATTTAAATAAATAATTGAACTTAAAGGGGTGCAAATATTAAAAAAAATTACAAAAGATATCAGTTTATGAAAAATATTTTGCTGTACAATGGGAAATTCTCTAGAGCAGTTTTATATATTTGGGATGTCGTAAGAGTGTTGCCCAAAAAGAGGTTAGGAAAAAGACTTGTAGAGCCCAAAGATTAAAGGGTTTTTTTCACACTACTTTAGTTTACATGGGAAAAAAAAGTGGTAACCCCGAGTTATAATAAAAACATGTATTTGACACAGTTTTTGCATCTGTCAGTTTTAAGTCATTACTTTAGATTTGGTCAACAACATATAACGATATACAGCATACCTCTTGTGAACCTATCAGATGAATTTTCAAAAGCATTGAGACTTAGCCATTTTTCCAAGTGAAATTACAACTGTAAAATTTGCTATTGCAATTTTGCAACTGTAAAATGAATTGTGTGTGTATATTGGGATGCTTGACATTCTAATACTAGTTGTCCTGCTACAATCCAAATACTGTAATTAAAGTTAAGATGTTTTAGTGTCAAACTTTAGATGTCTACTCTTCTAATGTAGCCCTTGACAGAACCCTCTCATACACCCCCACAATACACTTCTTGATGGAGATATGTAAGTTACATAATAACTTTCTCTTTTCAGAAACTGACACTTCTGGCAGTGTTTATATCAACCTTTCTCTTTAGCCTGACTTGGCAATTCAATCAGTTTATGATGCTGATGCAAGCATTGGTATTATTCATATTGGACTGTTTTGACATGCTTCCCACGACAAAGGTAATCATATTTCTGGTTGTGACCAGACTTTCTTTCTGAGTTTAATAGTGATATTGTTTTGAGATGTTCTTTTGCACAATGTTCTACATTTGAAATTAGCACATAATATGTAGTTCACTTTTGTGATGTAAATAACCACAGTCAGTTTCAAAGAGGTAGCTATGTTAGTCTGTTTCAGTAAGAACAATGAGTAATCCTGTGGCACCTTAAAGAATAACAAAATTATTTAGACATAAGCTTTCCTGGGCTGGAACCCACTTGTTAGATTCATTAAGTGGAACCTTCAGTTTGGTAGATATATACACATGCAAAGATGGATGTGTTACATTACTATGCAAAGGACCAGTGCTAAGGAGATCAATTCAGGCAAGGTGAATGTGGCCTATACCTCAAACTTCAAAAACAAACTTCAACTGACACTCCTTGCCAGAGGATGTTGTGAAGATTAGGCCTTTAACAGGGTTCAAAAAAGAACTAGATAAATTCATGGAGGTTAGGTCCGTCAATGACTATTAACCACAATGGGTAGGAATGGTGTCCTTAGCATCTGTTTGTCTGGAAATGGATGACAGGAGAGGGATCACATGACGATTACCTGTTGTGATCACTCCCTCTGGGGCATCTGACATTGGCCGCTGTTGGCAGACAGGATACTGGGCTAGATGGACCTTTGGTCTGACCCAGTATGGCCGTTCTGATGTTCTATGATCTCTTCGTTGCAGGTTACATGGGTCTACATTATACAGTTAACAGGCATACTACTGGTCTGTGTTCTACAGTTCTTTAATTCCATGATTCTTGGATCTCTACTTATAAGTTTTAATGTATCTGTCTTACTAGCAAGAACATTTCAGGTATGTGCTCAAAACCTTTTTTAAAAAATAGTAAGCTAGCAGTATGACCAATTTAAAAGTAGTTCATTTTTTAAAGAAATCTTTCTCCTTCCTCAGCACTTTATGTCTGGCCATACCAAAAGAAGGACAAGAGACCTTTGACAGGGGTTTAATCAGTCCACAGTTTTATTATTAGATGTCTGAAACTACCCAGCAGACTACCCCTGTTTATTCTGGAAATACCACCAATTCCTCCTTTTTTCATACAGGTCCCTTCAGCAAATCCATTCCTAGGATCTTACCATCCATCTGCCATTGTAGGAGGGTGAAGGTGGACTATAAGAATGGGAGGTTGTCTCTGTGACGTACCAATCACAGTAGTCCCCCATTGCCCCTTCTTTCCTTTAAGTCATACCTTTCGTATAGATCAGGGATGGGCAAAAGGGCCTGCGGACGGGGGAGTCCGCAAAGTCTCCTCCCCCACCCGGGGCGCAAGGCACTTTGGCTATGTCTAGACTACAAGATTTTTTCAAAAAAAAGTGGCCTTTTTTTGGAAAAACTTCACCTGTGTCTAGACTGCCGTCGCGTTCTTTCAAAATTAAATCAAAAGAACGCAGCGGTTTTTTCGACAGCGGTGAACCTCATTTTATGAGGAAGAACGCCTTTTTTTCAAAAGAGCTCTTTCAAAAAAAGGCATTCTGGAACGCAAACACGGCTTTTTCGAAAGAGACTGTCCAGATTGCCTGGGTGCTGTCTTTTGAAAAAGTGGATCACTTTTTTGAAAGTCTTGTGACAGTCTAGACAATCTCTTTTGAAAGAGGCTTGTAGTCTAGACGTACCCGTAGTCAGCCACCAGGGTTAACTCTAAGCACCACGCGCCAGAGACTTCGTGCACTCTCCTTGCCCCCAGGCCAATCAGGGCAAGGGGCATGCAGGAGTTTGGCTCTAAGCACCGTGCGCCCCTTGCAGGATGGGGACAAGGAGGGAAGAGAATTTTACGTGCCCCCCC
>JANRFK010001785.1:20133055-20145653 GCA_030068395.1 Apalone spinifera
CCCCCGCCCCGGGACTGCAGTCCAAGAGTGCCTTACCTCCATGAGGAGGGCCCTGACAGTGGACTTTCCCACACAGAACTGGTTGCCCCTAGACCGGTAACTGTCTGGGGTGGCGAGCTTCCAGACAGTGATGGTGACCCACTTTTCCAGGGAGATGGCAGGTTGCATCTGGGTATCCCATTGACAGACGGCAGGGGTGAGCCAGGCACACAGCTCCATGAAGGTGGCCTTCCTCATTCTGAAGTTTTGGAGCCACTGCTAGTAATCCCAGCGCTCCATCACCAGCTGGTCCCACCAATCGGAAGTGGTGTCCAGCCTCCAAAACCGTCTCTCCACCATGGGGTGCGGTTGCAAGGGCCTTGGTCCTGCACACAGGCAGAGTGTCTCGTTGATGAGCTTGGTGTTGAGCTCCTGCAGGACCATGAAGGCAGCTTGCAGAAAGTGCTGCAGAAACTGCAGCTTGGCAGTGCAGGGCTATTGCATGCCCAGAGGCAGCTCCATGGCAAGAAGTGTGCTGTGATGTCCAAAAGCTTGGCAACCAGAGCATGCTCTGCAAATGCTTTGCTGTTCTTCGGAGAGGTAGGCAAGCAAGCAGCAGAAGCTGAGAAACAGCTGTCCAGGGGGGTCCCTATAAGCACGCATCTCAGATAGCCTAGGCAACAGCACCTGAAAGCAACTGCTGACCTAATGCACTGCCTGAACTGGTTCTGGGCGGCCTTAAATGTGAGATGGAATACAATCAGTGTGGACGCTGTCTTTTGAAATAGTAAATTGCTATTTCGTTGAGCTTTTTACATCTGGAACCTCTCTTTCTAAATAAGCTTTTCCGGAAGATCTCTTCCAGAAAAGCTATTCTGGAAGAAGCTTGCAGTCTAGATGTAGCTTGAGATTCCATAGAAACATAGGGAAAGGACAACCTTATTTCCACTTATAATTTCCATATAAGGTGATATTAACATTCTGGTTGCTTTCATCCTCAGGCGAACAGAAACTGCAAGCATAACTTTAGCAATAATCTCCATTCCATTAGACAATGAAGCCAAAATGTAGATGATTAATTTTTTCACCTAAATAAGGGTTGTGGTATTTTTAGCAGTGCCAAACACTAGAATCACTTACTAAGACAAGTTCTTGGAATGTATTGAAGACAATTTTTTTATTTCAGAAAGTGGAGAAAGCTGAGACAAGTGGCTGTTCCTGATTTGAATGTGACAAATGGGGTTGGATTGGTTGAGAAATTGAAAGTGGAAGTCATCTTGGGTGAAAATGAAATGGTTGAGTTCATGATTCTAAGCAATGGTAGGAGGAAGAATAGCAAAATCATGGCAATGTATTTCAAGAAGGCAGATTTGAGCAAGCCTCAGGGAGTGGGTAGATAAGATCCAATGGTGAGCAAGTTTAAGAGGAAAAACAATTGAAGACTGTGGGCAGTTTTTCAAAAAGACATTATTAAGGGAAAAGAGCAAAAAATCCCACTACATAGAAAAGATAGGAAGTACAGCAAGAGACCATCTTGGCTGAACCAGAAGATATTGAATGATCTAAAAATCATAAAAGAGTCCTACAAAAAGTGCAAATTAGGTCAGATTAAAAAAGAATGAATATAAACATATAACACAGGTATGCAGGGACAAAATGAGAAAGACTAAGGCGCAGAATGAGATCAAACTAGCTAGAGATAGAATGGGTAACAAGAAAACATTCTATAAATGCATTAGAAGCAAGAGGAAGACCTAAGACAGAGTAGGCCTGTTACTCAATGAGGCAGAGAATCAATGGTGATTAGATATCTAATATTATGAATGAAAGTGAAAATGGGGTAGGATCACAGGCTAAAATAGAAGAACAAGTTAAAAATTATGTAGACATATTAGATGTCGCCAAGTAACCAGGGCCTGATGAAATGTATCTTAGAATACTAAAGGAGCTGACAGAGTTTATATCCAAACCATTAGCCATTATTTCTGAAAAGTCGTGGAACACAGGAGAGACCCCAGAAGACTAGAAAAGGGCAAATATGGAGCCCATTTATAAAAAGGGGAATAAGGATAACCCAGTTAATTACAGACCAGCCAGCTTAACTTCTGTAACCAGAAAGATAATGGAGTAAATAATTAAGCTATCCATTTGCAAATATCTGGAAGATAATGAGGTAATAAATAACAGCATGGATTTTTCAATAACAAATCTTTTCAAACCAACCATATAGGTTTCTCTGACAGGGTAACAAACCTCTTAGATAGGAAAGAAGCAGTAGATGGAGTATTTTGATAATGTCTCGCATGATCCTCTCATAAACAAGCTAGGGAGATACAACCTAGATGGAGCTATTATAAGATGAGTGCATAACTGGTTGGAAAACTTCCCAAAGAGCAGTTATCAACCGTTCATAGTCATGCAGGAAGGGCATGAATTCTGCAGGGATCCATTCTGGGTCTGGTTCTGTTCAATATCTTCATAAAAATAAGTTTTTAATTTGAGGGACTCTCAAAGGACACAGCTTGACAGCAAGCCCCTCCTTTAAATTGAGTGTTATCTGTTGTTTCACCTCTGATTTCAGGTATAGACGTATCAGACTGTGAGAGAAGCAGTCAGCACAATTGATTTAGGTCTTTGAAAGTTGTAACAAATAACTTAGACCAGTAGGCACCCAGTACAACCACTGAGTCTCACACAATATCTGCTTCAGAAGCACACTCCATATTTACCACTAACTTCCATTTCTAAATATATTTAAGGTGTTGCATAATCTCTAGGAGACAAAGCCACGGAATGGTCTCGTTCGTTCTGCTCTTATTTGATCATAAGCTGGGAACTGGAACAGGCCCCAGCTTGCCAATGATGTGAGGGCCATCAGAGGGGCAGATATACTAAAGCTCTTTAGCTTAACTGTAAAGTAGACAAGACCAATACTTCAAGCCAGTCATTTGCTCTTATCTAGTAACTGAGGTCTGTTCCAGTATGTAGAACTTGATTTGTTCATTTTGTCTTCAGGTTGTTTTGTTTGTAATTCTAGTTCTATCCAGGAATGATGGATGAGCTGTCAGAGCTGAGAGAATTCTATGATCCAGACACAGTGGAGCTGATGAACTGGATTAAGTAAGAGGAATTTTATTTTATTTAAATTAAATTGTGTTTATAATAATCCAGTGTACTTCTTAAATGTATTGCTCTCCTGTTCTATTTGCCACAAGTGTTCAGTAGCTATAGTGACCTGTGTGGATAATTAAAGGGGAGTGGGATATCTAAGGGCTAGAACATCAGTGACTATGGAAATAGCTAATTTTGATACTTGCCAGCCTGCTGTGCCCTGGTACTGCAGTTTACCACTGTTTGACAAGGTTTCTGGAAACAAGTTGTCTCCATTAGTCCCTGAGGGTGGATAAGTACAGATGATTCCCTCGGTTGAAAAGGCGAGAGAATCTTCAGTTGGGAGAAGGTGATGGTCAAAGAATATATTGGTATCGTTGAATCTCCATGTGACCTTTCATATCTCTTTTCATGCAGTTCTGCTTCACTTCGTCTTTATTTTTTTTCGATATCATTAAAAAGCGAGGGGAATTCATCTGTGAAAATCTGTTTTCAGAGAGTATGCATGTGCTAATCTCTTACCTTTGTTTTAAAATAACTCAATCTATCTTGTGTATTTGTAGTGGTCTTGCTGGCACATGGGCACGTTTCAAAGCAGCAGCTCCACACGGAGCTCGGGGTCAATTGGGGATTCCCCAGTTGATCCCGTGCTCCACGTGTTCCTGCCCCTTTGAAACGCTGCCATAGCATTTCAAAGCAGGAGCACTGCACGGAGCCCAGGGTCAGCTGGGGAGTCCCCACTGATCCCAGGCTCCATGTGGCATTGTTGCTTTGAAGAACCCTCCCTTTCTCCCACCTCCCCCTTGCTGCCTCTGTCTGATAGAGGCAGCAATGGGGGGGAGCAACTAGTTGACTATTATGTCTACTATCTGATAAACATTTGCTTATCACATAGTCCACTAGTCTTTAACATCCCTAACTCAGACTGGGAGTTTACCAGAGTTCTAGTGTTTGTCATCCCTGGAAACTGCATTTATTTGGAATTCTGACATTGTCATTTGCTATTTTATTTTTAAAGCAGAGTTGTATTCTTGAGGAAATATTTTGAAAGTAAAGCCTGAACTTGCTGCTTTGTAGTCTTTAGATATTTTGAACATCCTAGTGTAGCACTGCATTTTATTCTTTCTTCTAAGCTTGCTGTTAACTTCAGTTATTCAAATGTAGTATATTATTAGGGTTGCCAATTTTGGTAGGATGTTTTCCTGGAAGTTTTAACACGACAGTCTTCAGTTCAAAATAATCTTTAATTCTTGAAAACTCCAGGTCTGTGAGGGTTGGCAACTCTAGAAGCTAAATGTGTGCAATGTATTGTGATAAAACTAGTCACTCAGCAGTTTAACAGCAACTAACCTTTTTCACCACTAGCAATAATCTTATGGACCATAATGCTATATTTTCCAGTTCTGTATCCTATGGGAATCAATGTAATTATTCACAAGTAAATATGTTACTAATTTCACAGTGCTATTCTGAAAGCAGTCCCATTCTGCCTCCATCATTTAACATCTTTGTAGCCACATTGACACCACCTTATGACTAATTTTTATCAGCCAGTGCCATTTAATGCCACACATTTATTAAGATATGGTAAATATTTAATAGCTCAGGTCTCTTGAGTACCATACACAGAGTTGGATATAGATTTATACATAAAATATACCTGGCTTTGGTCCCAACCATGAACTGGATTTCACTCAGTGCAATGAGAATAATTTCTCACATCTTCCCACTGCTGAGAATGTTAACAGTTTAATTTTAAATCATGACACAGTAAAGTATTTTTCTTTAGGATTTAATGCATTTAGAAATAATATTGTTCACATAAGCTAACTAATTTTTTTATGCACTGTTTGTAGTCAAAACAAATGTATGATGTGCACTTGAAGGTTAGACTAATATTGTCTTAACTTAGAAGTTGTGGAATCAAAACCTTATAGAGTGTTATCACTTGACAATGTTGCTATAGTTAAAGGTCTGCCAGAATTTGCATTATAAACTCTTGGTATCAAGAAATTATTCATTCATTGAAAATTAGTGTAATTGAATTTCAGTTCTCTCTCTATAAATACTTCAAAAACTTGCTGTGGGATGATAGAGTGATGTCATCACGTCACTCTGCATCCTGCAGTCCCTCCCTCCTCCCCTTTCCCCAGTGCCCCTCTGTTCCTCCCTCCTTCTTCCTTCATCTACCCCTCTCTCTCTCGCCCTATACCGCAGCTGGGAAGAGAGCCAGACAACCCTCTGGCAGCCAGAGGAAGAGAGTTGGGCCAGTCTCAGCCTTGGCCCAGCCCAACCCCCTAGCAGCTGGAGGAAGAGAGCTGGGCCAGCCTTGGCCCGGCCCAACTCCCTGACAACCGAGGGATTAGGGAGCTGGGGCTGGCCCGACCTCATGGGTGTCCAGTGGGAGAACCAGGACTGCCTACACCCAAAGAGGGAGGTTGGCGAGTGTAGCGAGCAGAGGGCGCAGCCCTCTAGTCTCATATACTAAGAATTAAGATATCATTGTTCCATTTTACAAATCATTCAACATCAAAAAGGCCTTTGAATCTGATAGATCCAAATACAGTATAACAGAGTGTATCCAAATACACACAGGTGACAGAAGCCATTAATCCAGTTTAAAAAAAAGTCCAAATACATATTTCCATAGATTTACCCCTTTTTAAAAATATTAAAACAATCTTAACAACCTGCAGTGTTTTGTATTTTTAGTCTTTTGCCATGTTTTGGGCCATTACTGAAGAATATTGTACCTTTTAGGTTGCGATTTTATATAGGGATGTAAAAGGTTAACCAGTTACCCGGTAAGCATTAGGCCTAACGAAATACTTACTTAGTTACTGATTAACCAGACAGACAGCTGCATGGAGCCAGCTGTTGGAACCAGACCAGGTCAGGGCAGCATGCAGGGCCGCATGACAGGCAGGTTGGGCCATGGCCATGCTGCAGCTACCCCAGCAGGGGCAGGCAGTATCCAGTCCCGGCCATACTGCAGCAGCCTTGGATCCCAGCTGCATTGCAGCAGTCCCAGAGGGGCCAGGCAGGACCAGGCATTTGAATTGGATTACAACTGGTAAAAGAGGGAAGAAATATGTATATAGAAAATAACAAATGCATTTTTCATCCCATCCTTGATTTTCTGCATTCACATTTTCTGCATTCACATTCACCCAGCCTCAGATCCTGGCCCTGGCCGCACCATAGTCCCAGAAACCTGGTGTCCCTGCCAGTAGCTTCAGTCCTGGTGCTCCCATCAACAGTGGCTCCAGCCCCAGCCATCCCACTTGCTGCAGGCCCAGTGACTGCGGTGCAGAGGACCCGGACTCCGACCACATTGCAGTAGACCCAATCCCCGACATGCCTACCTGCAGCCCCAGTAAGACCTCTCGCCCTGGCTGCTCTTCCCTCACCAACAGTTAACCTGTTAAACAATATAATTTTATATTATAACTGGTTAACTGTTTCAATAAATATTTACATTTCTAATTTTATACATTCTCTGATACACTCCTGCTTCCTGCTGCAAGACTATTTGTTATTTTTGAGGATTTTTTTTACTCATTTTTGTGTGTACCAGAATGTTACAAAATAGAGGAAGCAACCAGTGTCTTAAGGGTAGCCCGTAGAGTTCTGTGTTCCCACATAGGAGCTATATTAAATTATTAGCTTTGGTCTCTCTCGCTAAGACAACATAATCATTAGTGAGATGGGGAAGAAAACCAAAGTGAGGTCCCTTATTCAATTTACTTCTGGGAGGTGATCAAGGAGTAATGTCTTCCACCTTCAAAGGGGATTCTGACTATAATCATGGAATCCTTTTTAAAGAAACTAACCCCATGCAAAAGTTTGTTATAAACCTAAAGAGGCCAGGTTTGTTGAAAAGTTTACTGAAATTCAAACCTTTGTGCAAAGGTTGGCTGGATTTCAACTGCATCTGGGTCAAATGTTGAATGAAATTGACCTAATTTGTGATTGCACATAGAAATCACATGACACTCAAAAACAAAGGGTCTGTGCTGATGAGAAAAGAAGAAAAAATGTTTTTTTGCAATTAATAAAGTGAAGCAGTGCTCATATTTAATCTTCAAGCTAAGGATAGCATTTCTACCCTTATGGTAGCTTTACTGACCTATGCCATAGTGTCTAGTTTCAGAGCTCAGAAGAATTCATACTGGAAGCTAGTGTATGTGCCAGGCTTTAAGCAGTAATGCTAACTAGTTTTTCCCTTTTTACTGTATTGGCACAATATTTTGAGCCGCAGACTCAGATGGCAAACCAATTCATCTGGTCCTGCCTAATGGCCGGGTGCCTCAAATAGGTGCATGCCCACTTTACAGGTGAATTCAGTTTTGTGTACAAAAATGTGAATGCAGAAAATCAAGGATGGGATGAAAAATGCATTTGTTATTTTCTATATACATATTTCTTCCCTCTTTTACCAGTTGTAATCCAATTCAAATGCCAAATTGATCTTGACAGAGCTTCCCTGAATATGTTTTACTGTGCATCAGTTTCAGCTAATCCCATAATATTTTTAAAAAGTAGTATCCTCTGAATAAATGGTGGTGGTTTTTTTTCAGGATAAATCTGTTCTGTATTGCTGTGTTTGGGAAGCCCTTTTCCGAAAACTCATTCTTTTTCTATTTTGAATAGATTCCTTCCTTCTTCATAACTGGACACTTGACTAGTAAAAGGATAACCTGAGATTTGCCACCTTTCATAACCTTGAACTCCACAGTCAGCTTTCAGCTCTAGAGTGACTATTTCTATTAATAACAAGTAGCGTTGTGACACATTAGAGACTAACAAGTATATAGTATCATGAGGTTTCATGGGCAAAGCCCACTTCTTCAGATGAGATCATCTTGAGTATATAATTGCAATGTTAGCTATTTCAGTAGGAGCTCCTTAAAATAAATGTATTAAATTTCCGCAGCAGTTTACAAGGATCAGCAAGAATTACTACTACTTTCTAAAGTCTATACAGGTTAATCTCAGACCTATAATCCCTTTTATTGTTAATGAGTTATTCTGTAGTATTTACATAATTATATAAATTCTTAAAAGTATAGATAAAGGGTTCACACATTATATTATAGTGCTCAGTTTACCCATTAGTTCAGCAGTAATTAACTTGTTGAAGCTTAGAGCTTCAAATATAAATGAGATTATTTGTTCAAAATGCCATCAGGTTTGCTTGGAATGACATTTAAATTATATAATGCAAATCAGTTTGACCTGTAAGTCCTTGTCATTATTTAGTGACATTTCTTAGAGAATAAATTGTTTGCAGGTTGGGCAGCCTGCTACAGAGTTTGGCAGAAAGCTATAAAACCAAATTATCCTTTCATTTTATACATCATTTGTTCAGACATTTGTAAAAATTGCTTCTCTTTTTTTCTGTAATAGAGAAGTGTCATTCAGTGGTTTGAAGCATGTTAATTGCTTTAGATACAGACTACAGCTGTTAGTGGCTGAATCAGAAGTTTTAGTGAAGTATGCATACATGATACATTGCTAATTATGCTATACCTTTAACATAGTGGCTACATGTGTCATATTCCCTCTTGGGGCTAATCCATAAGATAAAAGTCTGCTACTATGATCAGCTGAAGGAATTACTCTCTCTCTCTCTCTTTCTCTCTCTCTCTCTCATGATACAGTTCTGTATTTTGTTTCTGGTTCAGGGTTCAGTCACTGCTGACAGCTAGCGGTGAAGACCATCATATGTGCATACTGTTACATTCCAAGAGAAAATAGTTTCTTTTTGATGGAACAGTTATTCATGACACTTGTGGCTTTGAATGTTTTTAGTGCAAATATAAAGCAAGATTAAAGAGTTTCAGAATTTCAAATAAAACTGGTTTTATAAATTACTGAAAGTGATGTTTCAGTAAAATTAAAATGACATATTAAAAATTAACAGAAGGCCTGGTAGCACTTTATAGACTAACAAAACATGTAGGATATGTCTAGACTACAGGGTTTTGTCGACAAAAGTGAACTTTTGTCAACAAAACTATACCTATGTCTACACTACCGCCACGTTCTGTCGACAGTAAGTCGACAGAACGTGGCAGTTTTGTCAACGGCGGTAAACCTCATTTTACGAGGAATAACTCCTTCATCGACAGAGTTCTGTCGACAAAAGGTAACTGTGGATGCAGGAAAGAATTTATGTCGACAATAAAGGCCTCCAGGAAGAAGCCCTGGTGGACACTCCTGCCACAGCTTTCAACTCTATTGTTCCTGCTTGTAGCCATCTTTAAAAGGCACAGGCACCCAGGATTAGCATTCTGGCAGCAAGCCAGCTCCAGCCAGGACCCTGACTGCGCAGCTCTTCCTGGTAGGGACAAGCCCCCCAAGACCACCCCTGACCCTTCCAGGGACACATCCCCGCAGGAAGCCAGGGGCACCAAACGCCGGTCACCCTCCTGGTCTGGGCCCGAGATAAAAGCCCTCTTGGAGCTCCAGTCCGAGGAGGAGGCTCTTCAGGCCCCACAGTCCAGGCGGAAGAACGCTGACATTTACACCAGAATGGCTGATGGCCTGGCAAGGAAAGGCCACCAACCCCAGCTCCTTAGACCAGGTCAGAGCCAAGGTTAAGGAGCTGCATCAGGAGTACGTTAGGGCCTATGAGTGCAGCTCCCGCTCTGGGGAAACGGCACGCTATTGTGCCTATTTCGAGGACCTGGGCCGGATCCTGGGTGCAGGGGAACCCCTGCCTCCCGAGAGGGTTGTGGTGTCTGGTTTGGCAACCCCTGTGCAGTAGCAGCTGCAACTCCAGGGTGAGACATCAGCAGACGATCAGCAGCTCCAAGAGGAGAAGGAAGACACCACCAAGAGCACAGCAATCCTGACCCAGGAGTCAGACACCCACACTCAGACGCCCACGCCCCAGACAACTTCGGACACCGGGGAGAGAACATCAGGTGAATGCTGTGAGGGTCCAACACACACAGGCAAGGCAAGTGGGAGCAAAGTGGATGGTGCAGTGCTGTGACATGTCATGCTGATCACAGCCTGGAAGGGGGGGCACACACATGACCGACCTCAGGGAGAACCGTCCTACCCCTGCACCTGCATGGCTGCGAGGCACCACTTTCTCCTGCAGGCAGTGATGCCAGGTGCAGGCATGGGTTGGGGATGCTGGGATTGCCACACAGCTTCAGGCCTCTCAGCAACCTGCGGAAACCACAACGGTGGCCTGACACTTGTCTGTGCTGCTTGGCCATGGGGTGCATGTGAGGGGGGGCAGGATGGTAGCCTGCATACCTTCTGGGCTCCAGGGAGGCCGTGGCTGCTGGCCAGGCCACACCATGCCTTACTGAGACACACATGAGCATCCTCTGACCCTAGGACAGGCACTGACTGCTGAGAAGAAGGAGGGCATGCCCTCTAAGGGAAAGTGTGATCATGCATGACTGACGACTTTTCCCTCTTGTCCTCCACAGCCAGACCAGCTGACCAGCAGGGAAGTGCCACACCTGCCCCACCACCCAGACGGCTGCAGGGAACCTGTCGGCACTGGCACACATATTTGGACCTGGTGCGCCAGCGCATCTCACTCCTTCAGGGGATACAGGACGCAGTGAACCAGAGAATGGAGGCAGAGGCAGAGTGGCGCAGGCGCTTGCTGGATGAGTTTGTCCAGCAGTGTACTGAGATTTGCGCTGTTATCCGTGAGGCCATGACCTTCCCCGGTCCTGTGCCTGGTCCTGTTCCTCCTGCTCAGCCTGCCCCCCCGAACCACTGATCCCCTCCCTCAGCCCCTGCCCCTCCCTCAGCCCCTGCCATCCCAGACTCAGGTACAGCCCCACCATCTGCCCAGCCCCCTACTGTCCCAGCCCGTATATGCAGCTGTCTGCGAAAAGACTTCCGGAGCCAAAGTGCCAGGGTCTCTTCATCAAGGAAGCACCCTCAGCCCTGAGTCTCCCTCCCCCCTTCCAGGTTGACATTCCCCCTCCCACCTGTGAGAGTCACTGAAGGGAAGCACTTTGTTTACAAACACTTTATATTTCTGAACAAAAGAGTATTTTATTTAAAAAAAAAAACCAACAGTGAAATAAACTGTAAACTTTTTTCACCAACACCTGTCTCTGTTGTCAGTGTGTGATGCTGCGTACAATGTGTGAATGTGGGACTGGGCAGGGTTTTGAGGAGGAAGGCAGCGGAGGCATGGGGCAATCCCACAATTAGAAGGCCCTGGGGAAAATCATTGGGCTCCTTGGGAGAATTGCTCCCTCGGGGCTTCTCGAATGCGCAATCCCAGGTGGTGGGCTTGCCAGATGCAGCTGTCTGGGGCTGCTCAAAGTGCCTCCCTTCCACATCAGCTCGTGTCCCCCATATAGGGAGGAAGGCTTCCCTTTCCTCATCACTAGGTTGTGCAGCACACAGCATGCTGCAACCACATCGGGGATGTTGTGTTCCCCCATGTCCAGCCAAGTGAGCAGGCATCTAAATCTGTCCTTCAGGCAGCCAAAGGCGCACTCCACCTGGAAGCGAGCCTGATTCAGGCAGGAGTTAAAGAGTTCCCTGCTCGCATCTAGATGTCCCGTGAATGGCTTCATTAGCCAGGGCATAAGGGGGTACGCCGCGTCGGCCACGATGCATGTAGGCATCTGAACATCCCCGACTGCATAGTTCCTCTCTGGAAATAATTCCCCAGCCTGCATACAGCCTGCGGTACAGGTATGAGTTCCAGAATATGCAGGCATCGTGTGCCCGGCCTGACCACCCGACACAAATGTCTGTGAATTGTCCCCAGTAGTCGACCAGGGCCTGTAGCACCATCGAAGAGTAGCCCTTTCTATTAATATACTGTACTGCTCAATGGGGTGATGCGCAGATTGGGATGTGAGTCCCGTCGAGTGCTCCACAGCAGTTTGGAAAACCCAGCACCGCAAATCTGACCACGATGGTCTCCAGGTCTCCGAGGTGGACAGTCCTGTGAAGCAGCTCTGAGTTGATGGCCGTCACCACCTGCATAAAGGGACAAATACAAACACACATAACAGGACATTAGAGGAGTTGCATGAGCTGATAAGAGGTGCTCCCCCACCCCTCCCCTCTGAGACCCCAAGAGTCCAGCCCCCGTACCCCACGCACCACCGCAGGGTGAGGCCAGGCAGGCTTCTATCACTCCCACCCTTTCCCCCATTCCTTGTGTCTGGTCCTGACCATCTCCCTTATCTGCCCATCCCCATGGACTGTCCCCCAAGAGTGATTTACCTCCATCAAGATGGCCCCGACAGTAGACTCCCCACGCCAAACTGATGTCCCACAGAGCAGCCAGCTTTCACAGAGCAATAGCGATGTGCTTCTCCACAGGGGTGGCGGGCCACAAGTAGTTGTCCTGGCATTGCAGGGCAGGGGTAAGCCAGGCACACAGCTCCTGGAAGGTGGACTTCCACATCCAGAAGTTTCGGAGCCACTGGTCGTCATCCCACTGCTACATAACAAGCCAGTCCCACCAGTCAGAACTGGTGTCCAGCCTCCAAACTCGCCT
>JANRFK010001785.1:20170875-20201338 GCA_030068395.1 Apalone spinifera
CTGGGCTAGATGGACCTTTGGTATGACCCGGTACGGCCATTCTTATGTTCTTATATTCTTATCTAGACCTCCCCCACTGTAACTTGAGACCATTGCTCCTTGTTCTGCCATCCATCATTACTGAGAACAGCCTCTCTCCACCCTCTTTGAAACCTCCCTTCAGGAAGCTGAAGGGTGCTATCAAATCCCCCCTCA
Organism: Apalone spinifera; assembly: GCA_030068395.1. Classification (NCBI taxonomy): domain Eukaryota; kingdom Metazoa; phylum Chordata; order Testudines; family Trionychidae; genus Apalone; species Apalone spinifera. Next base: position 20,171,071 of record JANRFK010001785.1, read on the forward strand.
CACTTCTCTTCTGCAGACTAAATAAGCCCAAATCCCTCAGCATCTCCTCGTAGGTCATGTGTTCCAGCCCTGTAATCATTTTGGTTGCCCACCATTGGACCTTCTCCAATGTATCCGCTTCCTTTCTGTAGTGGGGAGCCCAGAACTGGACACAATACTCCAGATGTGGCCTCACCAATGCTAAATAAAGGGGAATAGTAACTTCTCTAGATCTGCTGGAAATATTTCTCGTAATGTACCCTAATATGCCATTAGCTTTCTTGGCTACAAGGACACACTGTTGACTCATATCCAGAGTTGCATCCCAGTTAGTATCCAGGTCTGTATGTGATTTGGTGAGGGACACCAGCATCAGTTACCATTTCATTATGATTTTTAAGGGAGGATTCAAATAGCCAGAAGGAGAGGAAGTATATTTTTCTACTGTTTATCTGTGTCTCAGGGAGTAGGAGTGGCAGAGGAGAAAACAAACTGCAGTTTATGAAGGGACTGTCATACAAGAACAAAAAAACCCCAATAATGATTGAAGCAAATGCAGATGCACTATCAATAAAGAAATTCTAATAATGACTGCATTTGTAAAACAGAATATAGGAACCTAGTTTTGAGATTCCCCAGTCCTATGTTTCATCCATCAGCTCATTCCTCCCCAGAGATGTTACTATATGGTTGCAGGAGGATTAACTGAAGGCAAGCCACTGATCATGGAGATGGCAGCTAGGAGATGGGAGTGATGCCCAGATTATACATTTGTCTGTGCACTACTATACAGTGTAGTGGGATATGCCAATATTGTGTGCCATTATAGAAGATACAGGTTGGTTGGAGTACCCTTAGCTCAGGGGTGGGCAAAGGGGCCTCTGCGAGCCAGATCCAGCCTGCCAAGTGGTTGGATCCAGCCTGCGGATGCCCTGCCGCTCCCCAGCCAATCAGGGCCTGGGGGTGGGAGGAGCGTGCAAAGTCTCCTGCTCCCTGACCCCACCCTACAAGTGCCTTGTGCCCCTTGAAGGGCAGAGGCAGCAAGCAAGATACTTAGCGTGCTCCTCCAGTCCCCAAACTCTGATTGGCCTGGGGACAGGGGAGTGCATGAAGTCTCCTCCTGCCCTGCAAGGGGGTGGGTGCCTAGAGGAAACTGCCAACTGTTCTAAACAGCTGGCAGTTCTCACTAGGTGGAGGGAGGATGAAGGCAAAGACTTCACATGCTTCCCCACATCCAGGCCAATCAAGGTCTGAGGGAGATGGAGCATGGAAGTATCCTTCCCTGATCCTTCCACCAGAGGTCCCACCCCTTCTTGGGGGGGGCCAGGGCCACTTCAAAAATGAATGAAGTGGCCCCACATCTAAAATTATTGCCCACCCCGCCTTAGCTCCATGTTTCCCTGCTTCCTCTTTTTGTACCCTTAATTTTTCATTTTCTGTTTTGATGAGCTGTTTGCTTTTCAATTGACAACATTCTATTAAGACCTTTTCCCTTTCCATTGTTGATACATATTTGAAAACCTTCTTAACTCTACTTTAACAAACATTCCAGGTGACTCCATTATAACCTTTCAGCCTGGAGACCATGAGCCCCAGTAATCCAAAAAATCCATATAGCCTGTTGCTGTTTTCCTAACAGTGTTTAAGATCTGTGTTGCAATGTGCTGTGCAATCAACAATGTGTATCACAATAAAGTAATTTGCCCAGCAATTTAGGAGCAGCAGATGCCCCAGACATAGCAAACTGGATGCACAGAGTAGATCCAGGCTTGCATAACTAATTTACGGGCAGAATCTGCAGTGTGACTGGAGAGGGTTGCAACCAGTGGATTTCCAGTTACACACAGAAGCTTTTGCCACAAACTTCTGTGGTGTACAGGGTCACTGCCCCTGATTTAGGCCAGTGGCTAAAGTATAATTGTGGATGGGGCTCTTCTGTACTTTTTCCCTAAATGAGGGGTAGATATTTATTTCCTTCACAAATATCCACAACGTTGCCTTGCCAAAACACCTGTTTAACTCAGGCTTTGTGAAGAGAAAGTGAACTTCACTTAATGTGCACCCTTCATACCAATAGCCCTTCTACATTCTGATCTCCCACTTAAACCAAGAATTCTTTACCTTGAAAACTTTGGTTCTGAATGACAGGGTAAGTGTTTCCAAGGACCAGACTACTGGGATCAATCACAATCTCTTTGCATGTTCCTGCTGCTCTCAGGATTTCTCTCTTCCCACCTCCTTCATAAAGGCGAAGGGTAAATTCATTTCCAATCCTCTCCAGGGCGATATGATGCCATTCACCATTATCAATATTGTAGGAGGGAAGAGTTACGGTATAGTCTCCATCACCCAGGTTATATGAGACCGTTAAAAATCCCTGCACAACCTTGTGAAATATTAACAAAGTATTAGGGAAGACAATCACATTCTGTCCTATAATTGATCTGTCAGGTTACTTCAACCAATTTTCTTTTAATTAATGTAAACTCTTGACAAAAAGATTTTCTTACATTTAGACAAAGACAACGGGATAGCTCAGGGAGTTCGGAATTCAATGCTGTCACATTTATGTTGCCAGTCAAACCAGCCCAATTCACCAGTGACCCGCCAGTTGCCATTTATGGCTGTTAGTTACCCTATATTACATGAAACTGGCACTCTCAGGCTGTGTCTACATTGGTGCGATCTTGCGCAAAAGTGGCTGGTTTTGCGCCAAAACTTGCTTCCTGTCTACACTGGCTGCGAGTTCTTGCGCAAGAACACTGACATTCTAATGTATGAAATCAGAGCTTCTTGCACAAGACCTATGATGCTCCTGCTCAGGAATAAGCCCTTTTGCGCAACTGTTCCTGTGCAAGAGGCCAGTGTAGACAGGCAACATGAATTTCTTGTGTAAGAAAGCCCTATGGTTAAAATGGCCATCAGAGCTTTCTTGTGCAAGAGAGCGTCTACACTGGCAAGGATGCTCTCGCGCAAAAGCACATCTCTTGCGCAAAGGCATATGCCAGTGTAGACGCTCTCTTCTGGAAGAGTATTTGCACAAGAACTTCCGCAAAAGAGTTCTTGCACAAAATCATGCCAGTGTAGACGTAGCCCCTGTGCAGAGACCAACATCACAAAAACTGCTTCTGGTATCTTTCCTGACAGGTCATCAAAAATTAGTGGAGACTCAGTTATTTCGTCTCACTGGAGGAGTGGACCATCCAAGGCTCACACGCATGTAGCCCTGGCAGACAGTGCTCAGACTAGACACGGGAGTAGATGGACCACTGTTCTTATCCTGTATGGCAGAGGTTCTCAAACATTGTAATACCACGACCCCCCTAAAATTCTAAATTAATTTGTGTGACCCCCCCCCAACCTCACTGCTCCACGAGTAAAGGAGGAGTTAGGGGTAGCGGGGCTGGCTGGGGGAGATTGGGCAGGGGAACCGGCCAGCAGGAAACAGGGCTGGCGGGGGGCGGGTGCAGCAGGGCTGGCCGGGGGACATCGGGAGGAGGAGGGGAGAACTGGCGGCTGGAAGCAGGGCTGGCGGGGCACCGGGGATGGCTGGGGAAGATCGGGAAGAGAAGTGGGGGAGAACTGGCCAGCCGGGACAGGGTCGGGGGGAGCGCGAATCAGCCGGTGGGGAGCGGGACTGACCTGGGCACATGCAGATTCCAGGGCGCTGCCCATCCCACACACAGTCCTGGCAAAGTGCGAGTGAGTTTGGCTGTGGCTCCACCACGCGCTTGACCAGCGCTCAGGAGCACGTACAGGGCAGTCCCTCCTCCCCAAGGCATCACACGCAAACAGAGGCTCTCAGCACTGATCGCGCCCCATCTCCCAGCCACTCTCCCCACCCCCGCCAGGTGCCCAGCTGAAAAACTAGAAAATACCAGACATTGCACATGTCCTGTATTTTCACAATTTTTTTACAGGACTGTCCCAAAAACCCCAAAAAACGGACTGTCCTGCGACCCCCCTCAAAGTTGCTTGCAACCCCCTGGGGATCGCGACCCACAGTTTGAGAAACGCTGCTGTATGGTCATCCCTTTGTTTCTGTCTTACACTGATGTAACTCCACTGCAGCCCATAAAGCGACATGGGTGCATGGTCAGTTTAAATAGTGGAGAATTAGATCCACTTTACTAGAATGAATGATCAGAACTGTACAGTACAGATTTTCAGGGACTAGTTTTGTTTTACTTTCTAGGAGAGTGTACAGCACAAAAGTATTCTCTCATCCATCTGACAAAGTGTTTTTTACCCCCAAAAGCTTATACCCAAACAGGACTCCTCGTTGTTTAATCCTATCCATGTTTCACTTGGCTATATGTGAGATAGAATTGAGCTCACTCGATGCTGAGATTATCTAAGACAACTCACTGACCTGCCAGGTGATGTGTTCATCCTTGGCTCGGGAAGACATGCTCATGATGACACCATTGGGCTGTCGTGTCCTGACCATTACCTCTAACAGCATCCTGTGGGCAGGTGCAGCAACAGGAAGCAGATACCGAATGTGGCTCCCTGGCCCAAAGGTGAATTCTTTGGCAACTAAGAAATTGAAAAAATTGTAAAAATTGCACTCCGCAGGAAAAGAGCAATGTTAGTAAAACAAAGATCACCAAATTAGTGTAAACAGCCCTGTTAAATGGCCCCTAGTGCTGACATAAAAATGTCTTTTCAGGGAACTCCTTCAAGACTCTGCCACTGTTCTCCCAGTAACTATTCCTCTGCCTTCATTTTCAAAGACATAGTAGCTTCCTCTACTGAGTAGGGCCAGGCACATCTCTACCTGGATCCTGTTAATGCTGCTGTTTAAAATGCTCAGAACAGGAGGTCCCTCATGCTGCTCCTTCCCCCAGAGAGACAGCATGTTTTCTGCATAGGGATCCCTGCTCAAGTCTCCTCAGCACTCCTTTTTTTCCAGCCTCCTGACCATGGACGAGTCCATGTACCTCCGTAATGAGAAATGAATATTTGAATTATTTTTAAAGCATGTTTACAGCAGTTTCCTTTCCTAAGAAGACAGTGAACAATGAAGCAATAAGAAAAAAATTAACTCGAGGTAGAAAAGGCCTCATTTCAGCAACAAAATGGAATTGCCTTTTAATTTTGCTCAATTACTCTTCTTTTTTTCTCCAGCAATGGACTGAATGCCTTTTTGAACTCTTGCTTCAGGATGAAGATCAAACACAATCTCTCCTCTGTGTCCTCAGTCTCTGACCAAGAAGGTAGGAAGAGGCCGAGGACAAATTTTCATTAATGTAATAAATCTGTGACCACTTAGGACTTGAAGGTTGTCACTTGGCTGCACACACTGGCCACGTGGAGACCGCCAGGATGAAACTCAGATTCTCCTGCACCAAAAACATAGCCCTCTTGGCTCTAGAAAACAATATTCTTTCAGTGTTAGCAATACAATGCTTATGACACCCAGTGGAGCAATTCTGATTCTGTCCCATCCCAATGACTCAGTGAGCGCACAGACACCTTAGTGTAAAAGGGATGATGTGGTGATGAGAATGACATATTTCACAAAGGAATTAAAATGAAGGGTGGGATTGACTAAAAATGCCCAACCAAAAAAAGTAGATGATGACCCTGGACGATCAATATGTTCAAAGCCTTGTTAGAAATGTCATTAACTGGGTACACTGTACGCATTCTGTGATGTAAATTGCGCCTTCATAGCCATCAATAACATAACAGAGAAAAAAAAGACTTCACCTTTGTCACATCTGTGGCCATAGTAACCTGGCAAACAGTGACAGCTGAATGAGGCCCACTCGCCAAGACATCTCCCATGAATGCCACAGGAAGAGGCGCCCAAGCTCTCACAGCTCCCATCAGTCAATGTGCAACCAGGGGAGCTATTCAGGGACTCTGCAGGAGATTCAAGGTCATATACCTTGAAGAGAAAAATCATAGAAAATTGGGATTTTGTTTTAACAAGCAGTTAAAATTTATCCTGTAGATCAACACTTACACTAATCCATACTGTACAACTTTATCTAATCTCTCTGTTTTGTACAGCTGATGCCATGTTTTGTTTTCACAGGCACTATTTTCCAGTGTATTTAATAAAAATGTTTGACCTTTAAATATTAAACATTAAGGGTCAACCTTTGTAGTCGGATATGCTCAAGCAACACACACTGACTGTAAAAGAAAACTCCAACATTCAAAACAGATCTGGCATAGGTCTATATATATTTAATTAACATTCAGAAATTCATTGAGTGGGAATGGAGGAGTCAGGGAATGTTACCTGGCAAGAGAGATGGATAAACAACAGAAGGCTTGTATAAGGAGATAAACAACAGCACAGTTTCTGTCTCTAGAAACATCTATTTTCAGATAAGAGAGAGCTTGTTATGTTTATTACACAACTCTTGTAAAAAAAACCAGCCAATGCCGTTCTATTGTGCCTGATACACGCTGAAATTAATCTGACATTTAATAGAAAATGAACCCAAGTTCTGGTTTACTTGAATGGGATCTGCATGTGTCTGAAACATCTTCTAACTATTCAACCAATATCATAACAGACTGGAAAGCTGGCTTTTCCGGTTTTCCAGGGGACTCCCACATTGCCAGAGAAACACAAATGACAACACATTTCAGTAAGATGGCTGCCCTCAGCAGGGGCTCAGAGATGCCTACTGTTATTAAAACCACAAATGGTATGTTCTATCTTCTATATATTTTAGAGAAAGTTTGTCTGTGTGTTTGATCAAGAACTCCTCCTAAATAGTAAGAGCTAAGACTACCACACACAGAGACAGCCAAAGAATCCTTAAAGTAACATAAGGGTTTGGTTGTGCCAGGAAAATGGGATGTTTCTGTGATGGGACTGCTTCTCATAAAACCAAACAAAAATGAGACAGAATCACCAAAGCAAGTACTGTCCTCAAAACTGACATAACTGAGTGAATGGTGGAACAGACTGATCTAAGATGGACCAGAAAAATAGGATGAACCTGGAATAGGCTTGCTTTCTCAATAAACCTTATGGAAAAGAGATAACATGGAGAAATTTGGAGTACTGCTCTGTATTCCCACAGCTAAATCAATGCTTAAGGTTTGAAAACAAGAAAAAAACCAAACTGGAAACCAAACTGATTATAGCCCTTGTTTGTTAATACATAGCAAATGATAAGAGTTTATAGGTATGAAAACCCAAAATACTCTTGATAGACTTCCTGAATTATGGACCCAAGCAATGTTGGGTAAATCTGCTTGTTTCTTTATACATGGCAACAATGTATCTATCTTCTACATTTTGACAGACTTGCTAAGCAAAATAATCACAATTATTTGTGGAGGTTACAACCTTCTCAAGCTTACTAATGGCAACTATTTCCCCATGATATAGCATTATTTCAAATGATTCATCATCCTGGCACCTTAACATTAAATTCTCTATTTGCTACTCAGTGTAAATGCCATGCCTTATACATGGACATTCCTGTTGCTGAATATACAAAAATTGCTCAGAAAATGATAAAAAATAAAACATAGGCAACTCATTAAAAATAAGAGATGTTCTATCAAGCCAATCCTTCAGGGAGCTGCTTAATCCCTTATGGGATCAGTCCATTACTAATCAGAGTGAGAAGAATCCTATATCTTCAGAGTACAAATCTCATTTCTCATACAAAATTCCTAAATATCTAGATCCAAAAGTGATACATCTTTGCAAATGCAAAAATCATGACACAACCTCTCTTACCTGAGTATCCAAGATGAAATTGCGAAGGCAGCCAGTAAAATGCTTGTGCTGTAACTGAGGATATGAATAGGGAATGGATTCTTTTACACCACCCAATTGAAGAACTTGGGTCACGTCTAAATACCTTTGAAAAGTGAGATGCATAATAAACATGAATATGAATGGTCATGTTTTACCTTCAATTACATACCGCAGTATAAGAAAAATAAAAAGCACCACTGCTGCATTTCCAAAGAATAAATTGGGGAATAAAAACTTTCTAAAATAATACAGAAAATTAAAAAAAACCCATTATTTGCTGGTGTAACTCCACTGAAAACAATGAGTCACCCTGCAGAAAATTTGGCCCTAAAGATTACAGATGGAATTTTCAAGTATAGCACTGAAATTGTGGGAGTATTAAGATGCTGAGCACTGCTGAACAACCCCATTCTAAATGTACATGTGAATAATCCAGGAATGTGGGTTTTGCACTCTAGTAACCAGATTTCAGGATTACAAATTACTCTTAATGATGCAGATTGGTACCATTAAGGTAACCCTGTTGAAGTCATAAAAATCACAGAAATGTAAGGCTCCAGATTTGCACTTGTGTAATTGACAGCAAAATTTTCCCATACACATGTAGGTTTGTTATTAGTGTTATCTGAGAATTTACAAAATGTATTGTATTGAACAAACAATATCTGATCTAGCTGGAGTCCGACCCTGCTCAGTTTAAAGTCAATGGATCAAATTAATTGAGTAAAGTTTTCAGGATCAGGTCTAATAATTTCTTAATAATTAAGGAGTGTCTGCTTAATAATTGTTTATTAATTGCTTAATAATTAATGGAGGAAAAATCCTAGGGTAAAGGCAGTGTAATGAGGACCAGGAGATACGGATTCTTTTCCTGGATTTACAACAGACTTGATCTACAACCCTGAGCATATCTCAACAGCTGAGGTAGGTTAGTTCATTAATGTTTGTATAGTGCTTTGAGATCCTTGCCTAGAAGGCATTGTAGATATGCACAGATGTCTTCTGAATCATTATATCACCCTGCTTGCATCTTGATAAATTAGATGTTCAAAGATATTAAATTTTTTTAATCTCCAGAAGTATACTGTTACCTTCCTCTTTGTGGAACTGTCCCAGTGACCTCACAGTTTGTGCGGTCTTCAGTTGAAAGCCATTTACCTAGTCCCTCTATCTCTGAAACAATAGCTGCACTGCAATGATCCACAGTGAATCGAACATCCTGCACCAAAACACAGAAGGATACTGTCATACCAAAAAACAAAGAATTACAGCCTGCTTTACTAAACTACTTCAAATGTTGTATTGAAATTTGTAATCAATTCCCTTTCCCTTGCACTATGGAAATGGCAGGTCTGGGCAACTGGGCACTGGAAATTCACCCTACTGGTAGGTCACTAGACCATGCCAGGGGCCCATGTTAGCCCTGTCAGTTGTGATTGAAAGAGACATTGTGAGGCAAGTCAATGTCTGGAACTGCAGGCCCTCTATTGAGCATTGCGCCAGCAAAATGGCAGGTAGATTAAAACTGAGATTCGAGGCTGCAGCTGGATGCCTGTGATAATATGGCTGATCAATTCACACTTTCTCTCACTTGACGATGGCCATACTGAAGCCACCAAATGTCCTGATTTTTCACCTTGGTGGACTGTAAACAGTGGTGGGGCTTGCACCAGATTGAATTTAAGAATTAGCATCCAGATGGAGATGATTAGAGGGTGGTGGAGATCATGAGCAAGACTGGCTTTGTCAAAAGGGTTCTTGCAAGGCAAGTTTGGTGGGAAGTTGTCAACCCAACCGTTTCCAGCCAGGAAATTGCTACCAAGCATTGTGGGTCAGGATGTGACCCTAAATATGATACTAATTGTTCGTGTCCTCAGAGGCCAGCACAGGGTGACTCAGGATTGCATTTGTAGTCCTTTTGCTGATGGAAAAAAGAAGAGACCTGAAGTCTTGGCTGACTGAATTCCTAGTAATAACATATTGGGGGAGATGAAGAGGATTTGGAAGTGAATTGAGTCCTAGGGGAAGGCACAGGGAAGGGCCCATTCTAAATTACTGGTTTGATGGTCAGAGTCCTGACAACTCAGATAATCTCCTGGCATGAGAAAGCAGAGGTGGCCCACATAATACCCTCCTTCCCCCACGTATTAAGTACATAAAGTTGTACCCTGTTGTTTAAAATCCTCCATGTCTTATGTTCATTTGGCTGCATATCCTGATCAATATAGGGTTTTGCCATTTTCTGCACCATTTTCTATATTGCAACCAAAGGCAAGGGCAATATATGACAGTTTTAGTAAGGCATGCAGCAATTCACTTACATGTTTTTATGTGGCTTAAATGGGCATCCTCCTTGCAGCATGATTTCACTCACATGGTGGCATGTCAAGTCATACTGTGTGGCGCATCCTCCATGGGGGCCAGATGGAATCATCTTGCCTTCTGGATCCAGCCCAATGACCTCCAGTTGGACAATGCACAGCCAGCTGGCAATGCAGGCCATGAAATACATGGCTTGATCTGCAGGCAGCAAGTTTAAGCTCACTGGAGGAGAACAGAGTTCCAATCCCTTTTGAAGATAGTCCTAATGCAGCTAATGCTTCCCACTCAAAAGCCAGGCTGTCAGTTGTAGACACACTGGGTCTGGATGGAGGGCCCTGGTAAAGCATGTAGTCTCACTGGTAGCTGAAAGGTTGGTTCTAATTTCCATTCTAGCAGATTTGGGGAATCAAAGTCTCTTTTGCCAGTGCGGAGCTAACATTTTCACTTTAGTTTCTCCAAGCCTTATTTTCTGGATCACTTCTCCTAGAAGTGGAAAGGGTGGGAATGTGTATAGCAGGCCTTGTGACTACCTGTGCATCCATTCCCAGGGATTTGAGGCCTGTTTCTCTGGTGAAGTGCTGAGAAATCAGAGTGAAGACTCCTTGATTCAGATATTCTTCTTCTGAGTGGTTGACAGTGCATCTGCAAAACCAGTCTGCACTTTGGTTCATCTTTTCTTTGCTGTATTACTCTTACAGAAGAGAAGGTCCTGTCTGTCTATTAAATTATCTTCATTGCTTCTGTGTGTAGGGTTAAACTCCTAAGTCGCCTGGCTTGTTGATATACACCATAGTTGCCATGTTGTCCAATTGGACCAGAACAAGTTTGCTGTCTAGGTATTTCTGGAATTTTGGTTGAGCTACTCTCTGAGCTCCAATAGGTTGATATTATGGTTCCTCTCCTTAGGGTTCCAGGCACTTTGCTCTGTGCAATGCCCAGATTCCATCAGGCTGGCAGTGGCTGTGAGTGCCTGTAGGTCTGGAATGCATCTAGGTAGACACTTCAGGATACACTGTGGGATTGTCCACCACAGTAAAGAGATGAGTACCTAGTTCAGAACCAGTATGTGATCTTGCATGAATGACTCCATACTTTCAGGGGAGAGACCCGGAGGCCCCAGATAATTTTGCTCCTGGGATGATTCCTACACATGAAATCATGAGGCCAGATAACTGTAGACAATGAGCTATGGTCAGCCTTGCACTTTGCCAAGATGGATATCAGGTTCTGGATCTAGAGGAATCTGACCAATGATGGAAATCGGCTATGCCACTTTTGCCATAGGGTCTATATCCACTCCTAGGTGAACTGTCTATGTGGAGAATCAAAAAGCTCTTTTTGGTGTGTATCACAAATCTATGCACTTGAAGCAGACCCAGCACTTGGACTGTGGCATTGTGCATCACTACTTGGGTCAGAGTTCTGATCATCTAAGAAAGATACAGGTAAATACTCTGAGATCTTACTGTGGCTATTTTGATCACTAGCATCTTATGAAGACACTGGGGCTGATGAAAGCAATTCATCAATCTGAGGTAGTATAGTTATATGGAAATCATAGAAATCATAGGGTTGGAAGAGACCTCAGGAGATCATCAAGTCCCGACTTACTCACTTGTTTGTGGTCGATTGAGTCTGTTCTTCTAAGAAAGTGGAGCTATGCATGTGTTAAATTCACAGACGTGAGAAAATTCCATTGGAGCAGGCATGATACTATTAAAGCTAGGATCTCTATCTGAAATTTCATTTTCTTCCTCTAGTGTTCAGCTGCTTGAAATCCAGGACTGCTGTGATCCCCTACACACCTCCGGACAATGAAGAAAATGGAACATAGTCTTAAGAATCTTTCTTCTGAGGGAACTCTTTCTAGTGTGTCCTGGATACATGAGATTCCATTTAACACCAACTCCTGTTTGATGGAGGATTGATTGAATGAAGGAAGGTTTTTGTTTTTTTTTTTGGCAAGAGCACTTAGTTTGAGGGAGTATTGGCAATTCACCATCTCTCTTACCCACTTGTTTGTGGTCGATTGAGTCTGTTTTTCTAAGAAGCGGGAAATTCTGTCTCTTAGATTCAGGTCTCAGTAGAGGTACTTTTGTTGGTCTAAAGGGCTCTCAGATGAGATGAATCCACCTCTAGATTTTCCACACAACTCCTGGTTCCAGGATTTTCCCCATAGCTGATGTCTTTCTTCTGGTATATTCATGAGGATGATGGACAAAAAAGAAATGTTTGTCTATTTCTGGGTTTGTAGATCCTCCTCAGAGCAGAGAGGGGAGAGGAGAGACTGTTTCAATTTAGCAGTACTTTTTGCCATAATTTTGTCTGATTTTCCCCCAAAGAAGAGACAGACAGTGAATTAAGATGAGCACTAAATGTGTTTAGATTGAGAATCACCCTTCCAAAGCCTGATGTGGCGTCTCTGTGCTGGATGCCATGATCCTACCTAAAAATCTCAATGCAAAGTCCAATGTTATGGACTGTGGAAAGGGAAATTTCCTTAAGTGTAGGGTGGAAGTCAGGATGGTTTTGGTCCTTCATGGTTTTAAGATCGTCCAAGCCAGGACATTGTGGCTCTTGCAAATCATGTAGCTACTATGGATACTTTAAGAGTGGCTGATGAAGCCTTAAAGTCCCTTCTCAGTGTGGCTTCCACTTTCCTATCAGATCTTTGGGAAAGAAATATCACACCTTCTACTAGAGATGTCACTGCAGCATCAACTTTTGGTAATGGCATTTTTTTTATTCTTGCAACTTCTAATATCTGAAAGTGCATCTGCTTGTGTGTTTATCCTTGTCAAGGGTTTCCCATTTCACTCTGCTCACTTCTTCAATGGATGGATGAAGCAGGATTGCTGTCTCAAGCAATGACTTAGCAAGACTTGTCTTTAGGCTTATCCTCTACTACCTGCTCAAGCTAGATCTGGATTATGCAACTTTTCTGCACGTGGTTTCAAACACTTTTTTTGGGGGGGGGAGCAATCTTCTCTGCATTTTTCCATATCCTGTTGTATTCCTGATTTGAAATCTGCCCTTCCTCTGTAGGAGTTGGTGTTAGAGTCAGAGGTGTAGATTTTTTAGCCTTTGGGGCCTATTTGCAGGTGTTATAATCCAAGGAAGTAGGAACTTGCCTTGAGCTCTCTGGATATGTCTCCCTCAGTGGGATCCCACTCCTCTTGTATAGAGAATGGGGTCCAATTGCCAGAATTCCCTGATTCAAGAGACCGAAGAGGAAAGCATTATGAGTGCTACTTCTTTCTCCAGGAAAGTTAGGACCTATTTTAGGACTTGAGGTCAAAACCTGCAACTCCTTAAGGGCTCCCCTCCACCCGCATTCTTTTTCTGTCTCAGGTCTTATCACTTGGGCTTGTTGGATAGAATCCTCCTTTTTTTCTTTTGAGTTTCTCCTTCTCTTCCTCTTCACCTCCAGATTGGGCTTTTCTGTATTGTAGTCTTCTTGAGCTGGGGGAACCCAACACGCCTGTCCAATTCAGAATCTTGTGACCTACCAGGGCAAGTGTTAGCTGGCGGAGAACAGGCAGAGCACAATTTGCCCTTCAAAAGGCCTAGAAAAGCTGACTCACAAATAAGACACCACTTTGATTTAGCTTACAGTTTGCACGAGAGTTGTGCCATGCCTTGGGGGAAGGGAGGAAGCAGAAGAGGTGCCAGGTACTTGAAGCCAACCCGCTGCTCAATACCTCATCTAGGAGAGAGAAAGCATGCTTGCCACTTCCCCCCTCCAAAAACCTACATAAAATACAGGTGAACTGTTACTTGACAGATCTGCTAGCACCATGAAGCTGGAGAAGGAAGAGTGGCTAACACAGGCTATGCCACAGTTTTGAACTGCTTCTGGAAACTGCAGACAGGAGGAAAATAGCCCATGTCAGGATTTCCCAAACTTTGTTGAATTGTGAGCCCTACTGACAACAAAGTTACTGCTCCCTGCCCGAGGGTGGGGCACAGAGCCCAAGCCCTGCAGCCCCAGGTAGGGAGGATGAGGCCAGAAGTCAAGTCCCACTGCCTCACGTGAAGGGAGAGGGGGCTGCAGACTGAGCCCTACCACTCCAGGTTGGGGTGAAGCTCAGGATTCAGCTTCAGCAGCTGGTCCCAATTAAGGGTCTAATGCTGGCTCCTGCAACCCCATTAAAATGGGTTCGCAACACACAGTTTGAGAACCATTGGCCCATATGTAACAGAACTGCAGGAGATGCTGAACTGCAGAAAGATAGATTATGAAAATCACAGCTCTATCCCCTCAGTATTCACATTGTGCATCTGGTCTACAGGCACGTATGGAATGAAACACACAATTTTCCAGCCTCTCTTTTATACCTTTCTAATTTTGTGTATGCAAGAGCTACCTGGGAGAAAAAAACTGCAAAGTAGAAAACAACTGACCTGACCCTTAGTTCTGACTTCAAGCCGATGCCATCTTTTGTCAGTCAAATTCAGGTGACTTGGGAAATGCAGCATCTCAGTGCCTGCACCATGGTTCATTTTCAACACAGGAATGCCATTGGAAAGTTCTAAAAGGCCAACAAGAAAAACTGAAAAGTTACATTTTTAAAAATGTAGCAGCAAATATATTTTTCCACTTTTACTACTTTGGTATATGTAGTGACTTGATTAGTTTAACAATAATTGTCAACCACAAGTTACTGGGCTCAGTAGCCAGTATTATGCAGGAGATGTTATTTCCAGTTGGCCTTGTTATTTGTAATTGTTTTAATGAGTATGCTAACTCTTTGTTAATTAATTGTATGTGGAATCTGATGCCTGAACTGTACAGAGAAAATACGCTGCACTAAACATTTTTTCATGAACAGGCTCCTAAACTAAACATTGATATGTATTCCTTACTAAGGCATGAATACCATATTATGTTCTAAAGTAAAAATTAATACTAATTATATGCATGCACATAGTATTTGAATCCTGTCCAAATTCGTAAGTTAAACCACAAAGTAAAAATAAGGTCATTTATAATTATTTCTGATAGATTAATATCCCAATATTTAGTGCAATTTAAAATATACACAATTATGCATACATCTTCTAACAGTAACTCATTGAAAATAATTGAGCAGCAATTTAAAAAAAACTATCAGATGTATAGATAACTTTAAGCCACTGCATATACAGCTGTGATGGTGTTTTAAGACTGGATTCATCTATCAAGTCACAGTCTGTTAAAGAAAATATGTTTCAAAAATGCCTTGAGACTGAAAGAATTTTAAGAAGTAGACTTCTGTCTTCCCCAACCATATAAAATGACATGCAACTAAGAATGCATGAATCATGTAATACCTGTCTCAAAAGTACCTGAACTCCTTTAAAGCACTAGATGCTTTCTTGTGGGATTTTTTTAAATAAATCTGTCTATTCTGTTTCACTTTGATTTCTTTAGCTCTAGGATCAGCTCAGAACTATTTGCGTAAACTACAAAAATAACCACAATGTCAAAGAAAAATGAATATACTGAATATACTGCTAAAGTATATTTCAGGAGACTTTTTTTCCTACTTTTTCTAGAGTCTGAAGTAAGAATTTACACCATAATTACTATATTATCCATGGAACATCAATTCCTAGAGAATCCTTACTTCAAGGCCCTCCAAAGCATTTTGTTATGTGTACTGGACAGAGTATAAGTACCTATTGCCATGAAGTTCTCTGTACTCCCAGGCTCTGGATCTGATAAAGGACCATTGTATAGTAAAAGACCATCTGGAAACTCAGTAATAAACTCAAGGGATAGTAAGCTCTCAAAACAAGGCCTGATGGGACGAAACCATGCATATCCATTTCCATGGAAACTGTGTTTAGTCTGCTGGCAGTCAGGTCCATGAAATGAAGTAGAACAACGACATCTGAAAGAACAAATCAGAGGAAGAATAAAGCAAAATAAATAAATGAATAGATAAAAATACTATAATCAAAATACTCATTTTCAGTTAATCTACCAACCTGGGCTGGGTGTGAATCAGTGATCTAAAAGTTAAAAGGTCTGTGTGCAATAGCCAATATCCTCAATCATCCTGATGCTTTTTGAAAAGCTTTTCAAAGTAAACATTTTCTACTGTTAACATAGTGATCTTACCCACAGAAAAAATCCTATAAAAATGGTATGGAAATTCTAAAAGATTTGGGGATTAAATACTGGAAAATATGAAAGGAACTCTAAAAAGTGATGGAGCTGTGGCATCTGAAATTATCATAACATCACTGACAAGATTATCCCAAATTTTGAAGAACAGCAGAGAGAGATGAATTAATACCCCAAGCATGTTTTCATTGATTTCCATTTAAGGGTAGTTCTACACTGCATTCTTTCTTCGAGCGAGGAATGCAAATGCAGACAAACGAAATTGCAAATGAAGGGCGGATTTGAATTTCCCACGCTTCATTTGCATAAATGCTTCCGGCCTCATTTTCGAAATACCCTATTTCAAAAAAAGAAACACTGTCTCGATGTGGTTATTTCAAAAGAAACACCTTCTTTCAAAATAACCCTTACTCCTTATAAAATGAGGTTTAAGGGTTATTTTGAAAGAAGGGTTTATTTTTTAAATAACCGCATCTAGATAGCGTTTCTTTTTTCGAAATAGGGTATTTCGAAAAAGCAGCCGGATGTGATTATGCAAATGAAGCGTGGGAAATTCAAATCTGCGCTTCATTTGCAATTTCGTTCATCTGCATTTGCATTCCTCTCTCGAAAGAGGAATGCAGTGTAGACATACCCTAAGGCCTTATTTTGACAGTCCTTACTCAAACACTACTTTCAATGACTCCAGGACTGCAGGATCAAGATCAGACCCTTAATAAGGAAATGTTGTTATTACTTAGTTTACAGTCTTCTGAAGATGTATCACTTTTCTGGATTTTGCTCAATTTGTACTGCACAGTTTAATGCAGAACCGAAGATGCAGTCTTCACTTTTGTAGTCCTATGTCTTGTTAACTACATTTGACATTAAAAAAAAAGAAGAAAGAAGCAGTAGAGACAGTCAGAAAAGCTGCCATACAAGTTTCCTCACCTGTAACCATTAAGAGTGTCGATACATGTCCCACCATTGAGACAAGGGTTGCGGGGGTAGGAGGCACAAGACTGATGAACTCGGTCTCTCGCTGAACAGGTGCAGACTGTGCTGATTGTGATTGCTACTGAGACAAATGACACATTCCCAGCATCCACCACTGTTGGGATGTCACTCACTGTGAAGTAGTTAGTGCACCCGCTGCCACCATGACAGTCTATTCTCCCACATTCATCTGCATCAATCTGTGAAATGTTCACTTTCAAAGTTGATTGGATCTAAGAGGAAACACAGTTTAACAAATCACCAGTCTGTTCCTAATGGAATGTTTTCATTTGTTTCTTCGGTTCTGAAAATCTGTGCAATCATACACTTCATGGAATACTTTACTTACATGAAAACTGGTTATTAACAGCCTGGACTTTGTGAATGACTTAAAGGAAATTATATTATGTATTCACTGTGTGTGAAAGTTTACAGTTGTATCATTTCCTGGAAATCAATTATTGCTATCCCTGACAGCCAACTTAGCAGTAGAACCCTGCAAATCTGCAGATATCTGTTTTCTATCCACAGACATGGATCTGTGGCTCATTTTTGCGGATATGGATGAGGATACAAATTTTGTATCTAGAACATTTTGCAGATGCAGACACCAATTTTGTATCCACGCAGGGAACCCTTCTCTCCAACCTTGCATGCCCACAAAGGGCTAGGCATAATCTGGTCACAACTACCAAGAAAATTCCAAGATAAGTTTTCTACTCACCCATATGCTGTAAATCATAAGTTCACTCCCAATACAGAAGCACATCCTGACCAGGGCATATGCACAATCACAATGCATTCAGGATTGCTGAGTACCACAGCGCAGTAGAGGACATAGCTTGCTATTTGCCATTGGCACGTATTTGGACATGTATGTCCTAGTTGTATGCAGACTCGCTGACACACCTCCACCAAATCTGCATTTACATCCTACTATCTCTGCAAAAAGATGTGAGTGATATTCATGGTGTGTGGAGTATTGTGGGATCACTCTGGACATGACCTCATTTGTCATTTATTTATTGTTTGGATTACATGACTTCATAGAGCTACTCCTGATTTGCACCACTGCAAGAGTAGAATGAAGCCTTTAGGGTATGTCTAAACTACATGGCTCCATCGATGGAACCATGTAGATTAGTTTACATGAAAAAGGGAAATGAAGCGGTGATTTAAATAATCGCCGCTTCATTTAAATAAAAATGGCCTCCACACTGTGCCTATCAGCTGATTGTCAGCTCAGTGCGGTAGTCTAGAAGGGGATCTTCCGATCTCAGAACCCTTTGTCGGCAGATCCTATAAGCCTCGTTTCAGCTGATCGGCACAGCGCGACAGCCATTTTGATTTAAACGAAGCAGCGATTATTTAAATCGCGGCTTCATTTCCCTTTGCCATCCTTACTAATCTACATGGTTCTGTCAACGGAGCCATGTAGTTTAGACATACCCTAAGTGTCAAGGGTTTGACATTATGGTCCAAATCCCAAAGCTTTTCATGATCTTATGGAAAGTAAAAACCTCTCATTCAGTATCAAAAGGCTGCCCTCCTAGAGAGGCATCACAAAGAGGCCAAAACTGAGGTTGGCACCCTCTTGTTATTGGACACCACACAACTCAGGCTGTGACCTAAGGAGCTTACAGTCTAAATTGACAAGATAGGCAAAGGGTTGGTGATAAACAGAGGTACAGAGAAGTACGGAGACTTGCCTGAGGTCACACAGCTGGTAATGACAGAGCTGAAAATAACTCGGCTCTCCTGCCTCTCATTCAGCACACTATGCACCAGATCATGTTGTCTCCCAATCAATCTGTCTAAATAATTGTTATTTATTTGTATTATTGTAGCACCAAGAGCCCCAGTCATGGACAAGCCCTTATTGTGATAAGCACAGTATAAAAAAAACCCAGCCTCTATCCCCAAGAGCTTACAATGCAAGATAAGAGACAACAGATGGATACAACTAGATGAGGAAGCACAAAGAAAGAAAAAGACAACATGGTTAACAAAGGAGAGTTGTAAAAAGGATTCTGAAGGACAATAATAAGTTAGTTTTATGGATGTTTACAGGAAGTTTCTGCCAGATGCAAGGGGCAGCATGGCAAAAAGCACAAAAGTGTCTGAAAATGTAATTCCACTGGCTGACCAAAGGCAACATTTTGGTCCTCAGCCAGAGGTTTTGACTTTTCCACAGGTGCATGGAAAGCTTCAAGACTTGGATTACAGTGTCAGAATCTCAACACTAAGGGCTTTGTTCTACCCTTCCTATGGTGCAAATCAGGAGTAACTCCATGAAGTTAACACAGTTCCCTGATGTAAAACTAGTGTGAGCTCAGACTGAGGGCCTAGTAATTTTATATGTTTAATAAACTGTTACCGTTAGTGGTACAATATATGAAAATACATTTTAAAATAAATTCTAATGTCCAAAAACTGATTTAAAAATCTTCCCTTCTTTTCTTCTCTTTCCATTTCACTGGTACCTTCATTTCAATCCACCATTTTTTTAAGAATGTTGACCCCTATGACTAATCTTAAATACATTCTCATAAATATCATGACACGTATTGAAAGAGGTAGCAATATACCACATAGTGACATGATGTATCCTGTTAATGCAGTCATGGGGTATGCTGTCTCTCTAGATTCCTGTTAGTGATAATTCTGTATTAAAAAGATGTAGACAGCTTTGCTATATTTGTTACAGAAGAGCCTAGTGCATACAGGGAGTCATGGTTCCTTTAAACTACTAGATGGATATCTTTTGTTGTACAGTAAGAACAATTATCACAAAGTCATTTCCAAAGGAGTGTAACAAATAATATACACTTCATCATTTATTTATTTATTTAAAATGTTAATGAATAATTCTAGCACTAATTACCCATTTTCTATGTTTATAGTTAACTGAAACATATCTACAAAAGATAATGGAGGAATTCTATATTTATGTTTTGTTTCTGTAAGTATAGAAAATTGGTGATTACTCATCAGAGCTATTCATTAAATTCCGAAAGGTGATAAATAATTAATAGAAATGCCATTTCCTCAGTAAAATATGTGAAGCAAAAATTACCCTCTTGTTATCACTATGATGAATCATCCCACTATGTATTATGAAGCAGAGTCTATTTGAAATCAATGTAACTTTCCATATTATCATTGTAATTGCTCTATAAATATGCAAGAGAAGCAGCAGTTATTTTGCATGAATAGTATCTGCCTCTCTGATTCTGTGACCTTGGCCATTTGGAGGATTTTAATACTCTATATTATTGTTTAACAGACAATAAAATTACATACTTTACAGTCTGATAAAAGTTGGGCAGATGGCGACTTGTGATTACTGCTCCTGACTAAGAATGACACACAACCTATTATCATTGATACCCCCTTGTGTTTCCATCTCCCCTCTGCTCCACATTTGTCTCCTTTCCTTCTTGTGTCTCGTCTCTTAGATGATATACTCCTTGCGGCAGAAGCTGTTATTTACTATGCGCTTGTTCAGCAGCTGGCACACTGGGGCTTCTTAAATACCAAGGCCAGAAGGGACGGTTTGATCACCTAGTTTGACCCTACCCTGTAAACTTACCTCCATGGAACTTACTTCTTCAAAATAATTCCTAGAGCAGATCTCTTAGAAAAAACACAGTCTTCATTTTAAAATTGCCAGTGAGAGAGAATCCACCACATCCCCTTGTAAATAGTTACAATAGTTAATTACCCTCATTGTAAAAATGTATGTCTTATTTCCAGTCTGAATGTATCTAGCTTCAACTTCCGGCCTTTGTACTGTATTAGACCTTTCTCTGCTAGAGTGAAGAGCCCATGATCAAATATTTGTTCCCCATGTAGATATTTATGGATATATGGATTTATGGATATTTATGTGATAAAGTCATCGCTTAACCTTTTCTTTGTTAAGCTAAATAAGACTGAACTTTTTGAATCTCTCTCTATAAAGCAGGTTTCTTATTGTTTATCATTCTTACAGTTCTGCTGTGGACCCTTTCCAATTTAGCATTATCCTTTTGAAACTGTGAACACCAAAACTGAAAAAAAAAAAGATTTCAGCAGTGGCACAAAATACAGAGATAAAATAACTCTGTGCACCCAACAATTGCAATATCTCTTTTGGCCACAGAATCGCATTGTAATCAAAATGTCAAGGGGAACCAAGTCATGCTTTATAAAAGCCTAAGCATATCACATCAAAAATAATCATCAACTAAACTTGTAGTCTCACAAACTTATCAAATTACCTAGAGAGGATCTATTTTCCACAAACCCATCTTGATTGGCATTATTTTTAATCTTTCTTTTAATTCTTGATTAAATTAAGTCCTGTATCAGTTGCTACATTATTTTGCCTGGGAGTGATGTCAGACTGACAGTGCTATAACTGCATGGATCATCCCATTTACCCATTTTAAATAATGTAATAATAAAGTTTTTATATGCGCACAAAAAAAAAATCACACAAAGTTGACCAAAATGCTATGATTCAGAAGAGGAGATTGTCCTCTCTTAACTCAAAAGTGGTCAAACATATTGAAATGGAACACTGTAAAAGGGATTAATGAGAGGAAGAAAATTAGTGTCAAAACTATGACAAAAATGTGTATAACAAAATTTCAAGTGAAGAAAAAAGTAATTCAGTAGGCCTGGTACACTCTTCCATATTGTGGTTGAGTCTGCATAAATGATGCTAAGATAGTTAGTTTATATTTATTCAAACCTCCCTAATCTTGAGTTCACTGAATTAAAAGTGGGTCACATACCTTGTTTTTAAATGCTGCCATTTCACCATGCAATTTCTCAGGTCTGTAATATGAAGAGCCACCACGAACTGCAAATCTTAAGCTTGTTTGTCTTCCATCAACATTCATCATACTGAAGATAGTGATATCACTAGGATGAGCTGAGAAGATTTCTGCCAGTAAGTCCTTAAATTTGTCGTGTCTGCTTTTCCCATGTTCGTCTTTCCTTATAAACTCCTCCGCTGTGACATCTGAGTTGGGGATTTATAAGTACAGTATACCAAAATGAAATGCCTGCAGAGCTCTGGTATCTCTCTCAACTCCCCCCAGCCCACATGCACTAGTAACACATTGCAAGTGCAGCAGTCTACAAACACATTTGCAAATCCATCAGAAATGATGCTCAAACAGCAAACAAAACTGACCTGCCAGACGTATAGTGGCTGAACTGCGTATGGCTTCTTTTTCCAGTTCTTTGACATGGATCTGTACTGTAGATATTACATCAGGCCAGACTCCATCTGACACTCTGACTCTTAAGTTGTATGTCCCCTCAGGAGCATTATCCACCATTACCAGAGAGCCAGTCCTTTGATTTAATCTGAAATACCTAGAAGTAAAGTCCCAAATCATGAAAAGCCTAATTAGTCAAACCAGAAACATCCTGTACTAATCACTGAATTGGTCTTTTTCAGAATACATGTTCTATCATATGAGGGCCTAGCCAAATAACACAATATGTGGCCTCTGAATATACAGAAGCCTTCGAAAGTTATTATAGAGCATCCATGGTCAACTGACCTATCTGATGGGTACCAGAGACCAATCTCACTAAAAAAGAAAAAAGCTTTCTACTGTGAAATTATGGAGAAGCTTATGTTTATGAACAGGAATAGCTTTTCTGCAATTCCCAGATCCATGGGCCTTCCCACGCCTAACTCACAGCATGAAGTCTACAAGAATTAGTACATGGGAATACCCTTGGCACAGGTCCAAGGAATGAGTAGGGAGAAGTGACAAGAGGAGGGAGGAAACTGTCTTGTCCCATACAGGTGCCTGTCAAAGAGAGGTTGCAAAGGAGATCTCTTGCATCGTGCCCATGAGGCAGGATGAAGGGGGCAGTTTTGAGCATCAATGGAGGTGTACTATGGCCAGGTCACTACTACGGAATAATACCCTCCAATGGCTCAGTATCCTCAAATGCTGCTGATAGGCAGAAGATCCAGTTGCAACCCTGGGCTTGCTAAGGCTTTAACATCTTCATTTTCTAGAGAAAAGAAAGCTTATTTGTTTCCATTTAGGGAAACAGACACAAAGCCAGTTCAGAACTCTATTTCTGCTCATCGCACCCCATGTGTTGTGATGTGGGCAGATGAATTAGTATGGGGCCTAGTTCAACACTGGCATGAACAGACACAATAGCTTATGTAGTGGTGAATTTAGCTCTAGGAGGAGAATGAAATTCATTTTTACTTCTGATATTTTACATTATTCTACTCTATGCTCACATTAGCTATGTTTTTTGGGATCAAATACGAATAAACTATAACATTTGGGGGGCCAGCAATAAAACCAGAGCCTTTTTTTATTTGGGTCTAAAACAAAGTACATCCTTAATGCATAGGAAAATTAATGGAGAGCTCTACTTAAAATCAATGGCATAATGTAGCCCTACATTATTTGACATGAAAAAAGCTACCGTGCACACCAATTTCTTGAAATCTAGTTATATAAAAGAAAAAGAATTTTCAGGAGGTACATTCCTTGTTGCATGGGATAATCCTGGCTTTTACACACATAACACACACAGGGAAATCTCATGGTGAGTAAATAATTATAGAAGCATAAACATTATATATTACTCAGTTTGGCACAAACATAATCCTCACTTGAGCATCTTTCCTTCAGAGAGAAATGTTTTATTGTCCCAGTCATCCTGATCTGGTGCAAACACTTCCCCAAGCATGGTTGTTGACCATTTCCCTGATGAGATAAATTATAATAAATATACAATTAATTTTTGTTTTTCAAAGGTTTTTTAATTCAACGGCATTCATTACTACATTTATTATTTTCATATTCCTGTTTGATGTTGTTATGGTGAAAGTTATGATCCACAGCTCTTGAAAAGCCTATAGTCTGAGCTCACCTACCCGTGTGTCTAGAAAGCTGGGCATAGATCACAGACACTGCATGAAGAAGGAAAAAACCCACAAATAATCAGTAAAAATAAATATGATTATAAAACTATATAGACTGATTTCTTTGAGTCAAAAAGTTATTAAACCAGAAGCTGAAGACCTGGTCTGGGGAAACCACTTTATACTGTATCATCAGCAAAATCTGCATATTATAAAGCCATGACACTCACTCTCGTAAGTAGCATTCTGTACCATGAGAGAATCAGAATAGCAGCTCTCTCTGAGCAAAGAAAAAAGAGCATGATTGGAGAAAAGGGAGCATTGGCAGGTTACTTCTAAGTCATCCCCATTTATGGCTATGTTTTCAGCCCCTCTTTAACTCTTATGGTCTCATATAAACTCAAACAGTTGCTCGAACACAGCCTACAGAGAGCAGCAGTGCAAAGAGTAGAGAGTGAGCTTTAAGACTCCTTTGCACATGGTACTCTATGCAGATTAGTTATAGCCATGATCTGGTAAAAGGGTGAGTGCTTGGTTAACGTGGTGATGAGCCCGGTATAAGAACCTATACAAAACAGAACAGAAACTGAACAGATTTTTTTAAAATTCAGAGCTTCAGAGTCTACCCTGAAAAGCCCCACTTCACCCAGTCCTGCTCTCCTGTAGAACTTGCTTACTCTGGGTTTTGGTTTAAGTGCACCTCGTTCAACAAAATTAGGTGCACACTTAATTAAATGCAAAATGGTTTTCTTTACATATTGGAATTCTTGCTACAAATGTTCCTCAGGCATGATGGCGTTGTAACTCTAACCTAGATATTCAGTTAAATTGTGCCTTTGTTTCAAATACTTTTTGGGACAGTGATGCATCCTGCACAACAAAAGCAATTAATTATGGACACAAAGATATCCTGGGATCTTCATTTCTTTATGTTATGGGATTTATCTATTTTCTGTTCTTCATTCTATTAAAACCAAAGCAACAAAAATATGCTTGTATATTAAAAGTATATTTTTATGACATAACAACAAGGAAAATGCTGAAATACACAGAAATAGGTATAATTACTTCCCAGTGTTTTCATTCTAAGACCCTATTTTCAGTCATTTGTTAAAAATCCCCTGTTTTTTTCTAGGCTCAACCTCCACCCAAAGAAACTCTCCCCACCACCCCCACCCCATGAGTAAACGCACTTTTCTGTTCACTATATAATATTGTTTTGTATAAATAAACACATACTCATTTAAAAAACAAAGGACAGATCTTTACAAATAAATTTATATCTTCCAGGATGGGTAGGAATTGTGTTCCTTGCCTCTGTTTGTCAGAGGCTGGAAATGGATGACAGAGGGATCACTTGATGATTTACTCCCTCTGGGGCATCTGGCATTCACCACTGTTGGAAGACAAGATACTGGGCTAGGTGAACCTTTGGTCTGACCCAGTATGGCCATTTTTATGTTCCATAGTAAATAATGCTTTCCCCATTATGACTGAGACTTGCAAACAGATGTGGCAGCAGGGGCCCACACAGCCATGCAAAATCCTACTGACTCTATACATATGTTTGCAAAATTGGATGCTTAATCTATAAGCATAAAAGATTTAATAACAATAACAACTTAAAGAAAGTATTAATAGCAATTAAAAATTTAACTTTTCTATGTGTCTGGCTTACTCTCTGTATACTACCTACCTTTGTGGGTATAGACAAAGATTTCCTTATGGCCAGCTTCATGGCGGTTATCATTTTCATCACCAATTGTTATAGTCAAGGTGTTTGTAGCACTCATGGATGGATTCCCACTATCTGTTATAATTATTGGCACATGGAACATCTTCTGCTCTTCTCTGTCAAAGGATCTCAGTGCTGTAATAGTTGCTGTGTTATTTCTGTTGTCAGAAAGAGAAAAATCCAAAGAATTCTGATAACTAGGTGGCAACAAAAATGTAAATGGTGGCCCATTTTCATCACTGTCTGGATCCACAGCATACAGAAGTTTGGATGTATGGTTCATATATACCACCTGAGGTCCTAACCCATTTTCCCAAACCACAGGCATATACGATGCCTCAAACCTTGGCTCATTGTCATTAATATCTAGCAAGTTAATCAGGACTGTAACACTTCCAGTTTGGGCCGGAGTCCCTTGATCTGAAGCCTGTATGATTAAATTGTATTGATGAATGACTTCACGATCCAGTGTACTTGCAACAGTCACATGACCATCTGGGTCAACTGCAAATTGTCTGATAGGATCTGAATCTGATTTAATAAAATAGATAATGTCCCCATTTAAACCAGAATCCTCATCAGTGGCTCTGACTGTGGTGATGGTAGTACCAACAGGTATGTTCTCAAAGAAAGGGTTAGTTTGGATAAACTGAGAATTGAAAACTGGACTGTGGTCATTACAATCTTCAACTTCAATCAAGCAAGTTGCAACACTGGAAAAATCAAAATCTTCCACTTTAATCGTGAGGTTAAACCACCTTTCACGAGGTTTCTCATAATCCAGTTTCTTTTTCAATCTGATAGTTGCACATTGACCTTCTTCGTTACTTTCAATGTAAAACTTCTGATCTGGATCTCCCCCAATAATACTGAATGTTAAGTGAGCATTTTCCCCATTGTCTGCATCTGTAGCTGACACTTCCAAAACATCTGAGTTGATTGCACTGTCTTCAGGAATCACTGCCTGCCAGACTTCCTGTGTGAATTCAGGTATATGATCATTGACATCTGCAATCCAGATAGTGGCAGTACCAGTTCCTGTCAGTCCTCCACCATCTCTTGCCTCAACAGTAAGGAAATATTTATCAGTCTTCTCTCTGTCCAACACTCCCCCTGCGACATGTATTGTGCCAGTATTGGGGCGGATATTAAAGAAATCTGTTTCAAACCCAGTTTTTACATTGTCAATTATCCTGTATGTCAAAATTGCATTAAGACCTACATTTTGATCATCTAAATCCAGAGCTGTCATTTCCATGACCAAAGTGTCCGCAGGAGAATTTTCAAAGACATTCCCAGTGCAGTCATCAGGCATGCAGGTAAACATGGGGGCATTGTCATTTATATCCCATACATTAATAATTACATCAGCAAATCCAGTAAGTCCTTCTCCTCCCTCATCAGTGGCCAACACAACAAATCTCCAAAGTGCTCGCTCTTCCCGATCAAGCATCTTCTGTGAGTAAATGCTGCCTGTGTTCTCATCTATTGTGAAGACATCAGTTGCACCATGTCCATGAAGAGAATATCTCAAATCACCTTCATCCATGCTGCTATCAGGATCATTTGCTGCAACCTAGAAAGGTTTTGCAAGCACATACTTTGTTAATGACAGAATATGCACTTCCTGAATTATATCCTATTTGCTACCACGTCCTATCATAGATGGACAGACATAATTCCCATTAGAACAATAAAAGTATCTATGTTTTCTTCTTTATTTATATAGCAATAATTGAGCTACAGAATATAAAAAATATGGTAGATTACAATGCTAATTATATGGCAAATGCTATAATACTTAGGGCTACAAAAGATTAGCCCGGTTTATTCAATATTAGAGCCACAGTCATTTTCTTTTTTAAAAAACTGCATGCTTCTCTCTCCACTGAGAAAATACATTTTCTTCACAAAACTGGATTTCATATATTACAATAACAAAACTGGAATAACCCATATTCTTCTATTGAAAGATAACTAACATCTGGAACTCCAAAGTACCTGAAGTACAAAGATGGGTAGCACATCCAGTTCTTCAATTACACTTCCATAGTATTCATTGATAGAGAAAACAGGAGCCTCATCATTTTTATTCACAACATTGATTATGATAATTGCATAATCTTCCCATTTACCATCAGAGGCCAACAAGTGAAGTTCATACATTTTCACTTCTTCATAATCCAGTGGCTGAGCAATAAAGATGGCTCCTGTTTCTGGTTCAACATCAAGTACTCCACCAGTATTTCCAGCTGTGATCTGGTACCTTAATTTAGCATTTGCTCCTGCCAATCCCCAAAGAATGATCAATAAGATAGGTGTCATTTGAGTGCATTGAAATAGGTTTGATCCTTAACTTTTTTTCTACTTTAATCCCATCAATCAATTCTTATCCTGATTAAAATCTACCCACAAAGTCCTGTCAAGAGTTTCTAGTGCTTCATTATTACAGGGAAGTCCGTATACAATACTGTAGTTAGACAGTCTTTTAAAATGCATAGTCAAGAAAAAATATTTACAAGTATTTTTTCTGTTTCTACGTTTCAATAAGTATAATATCTTTAAGTTAACATGGCACAAAATGTTTATTGAATGATCCCCCTAATGATAGTGGTCTAAATTTTGCTTTCACTAAGAACCCCATGTTGGGTATAGGTAGACCAGTGTTCAATTCATGGCAACTACAGTAAATGGTAACCTGCTTATACCAATAAGTTAGCATTATAAATTTATAGAAACATCTTATGAAGTAGTTCTTATTCCAAACTCAGGTTCACAGTTCACAAATCTACAGTTTTAAAGGTCAGAAGGGATGACAGTGACCATTCAGGCAAACCTCCTATGCAACACAGGCTATAGAATTTCAGATACAAAAAGGGCTCTTGAATTATCCAAATAAAGATTTTTACCTTTTCATTCTAATCCCTTCTTCTTCCCTAGTGTTACTCCCAATTATTTAACTTGGCTGAGAGATCAGAGACAAAGAGACAGAGCTGTATTCCTCTTAAGGCACCTTCTCTGCCACCACAAAGAGACTTAAAGTCAACATATTACGGTCAGCTAAGGAGCTACCCTTGTGTCAGGGAATCATCCAATGGCATAGTTACATACAGCACAGCTAACTTTCCTTGCTTCCTTGCACCCCCTAGTATAGGTGAATGTGACAGGAAAGCCTTTGCACATCAGAGACTTCCTACTGCCAGAACAGAACTCTTGGGACTGTTAAAACGAATGCAACTTAGACTAGTCTGAGTCTGGTTAAATTGCTCCATAAGACTAGGGATGTGAATGACTAGTCGACTAGTCACTTCCCTCCCTTGCTGCATCTATCGGGGGGATGCTTCAAAGCAGCAGTACCGCGTGGAGCCTGGGACCGGGGCCAGATCCAAACCCTGGGCTCCACTCAGAGCTGCCACTTTAAAATGCCATGTGCAGCCTGGGGCCAGCTGGGGACTCCCCCTCTGATCCTAAGCTCCATACAGTGCTGTTGCTTTGAAACACTGCATAGAGCCTGGTGTCGGGCTTCCCACGGCATTTCAAAGCAGCCGCAAACTACCTTTACTGTCTTCTTCAGATTTGAACTGCCAAATGGCCTGTCCGAAAATGTGGCCTTGTATCAATAACTTTCTATAAGTCAATCAGATAAAATCAT
Organism: Apalone spinifera; assembly: GCA_030068395.1. NCBI lineage: Eukaryota > Metazoa > Chordata > Testudines > Trionychidae > Apalone > Apalone spinifera. The sequence continues at coordinate 20,200,488 of JANRFK010001785.1, forward strand.
AGTTCAACTAAGCAATACAACAAAGCCTACTGAAATACCCTATTGGCAGTAGCCATATTAGTAGCTACAGTTATTTCTCACAGTCTCTAAAATTGATAAAACTGATACTATTCCAGGCTATGTTGAGTCCCACTAAACTTCTGTTCTTTCTTTTGCACGAGCAAACAACTCCTGTCCTTCTGGTAATGAAGTACAGACATTAAGGCCTCATCTACACTGAGCGATATGGTCAAATATATTAAGGTCTATTTTTTAGCACCTGATTTTATAAAGTAGAAGGTGCATGTACCCACTGTGTGCAAGAGTTTGATGTAGTGTGTCCCCAGTAGGGTGGCTACCATCAACTTTGACAGCAGTGCACTGTGGGCAGCTATTTCACAGTTCTGGCCATCTCTTTGCATTCTCAGTCTTGCTCCCAGTGCCCGATGGGTCTAAGACAGTGCAGCAGGTGGGTCTGGGCACATGTCATCAATGTCCCATAATGCTCTGATCACTTCCCTCCCTCATGCTTGAAAGCAACAGGAAATAATCTGTTTTCTCTGGTTATCCGTGCAGTCAACATAGCAGGGTAAGCATGGAACCCGTTCAGCAGCAAAGTACTATGGCAATCATATTAACCACTTGCATCTTATGCTGCAGTATGCCCAGAGTGTATCCAGGCTCCAGTAGCATGAGAAAGAATCTCAGGAGGCCATGAAAATATTCTTCTGCGGAGCACTTGAATATTTTACATACAGTGTATAGTGGTCCACTGACCTCTAGATCCCTTTCTGCCATACTCCTTCCCAGACAGTCGCTTTACATACAGAATGGGAAGCGACTGTCTGGGAAGGAGTATGGCAGAAAGGGAT
>JANRFK010001785.1:20201438-20213097 GCA_030068395.1 Apalone spinifera
CCATGAGGGCAGGGGACTGGACTCGATGACCTCTTGATGTCCCTTCCAGTCCTAATATTCTATGATTCTATGATAAGCGATTGGCAGATGCCACCAATATTAGATTATCTTGATGCAGTGGAACGCTGGTTCTGGTGCCATGAGACAAACGCAGACTGGTGGGACTGCATAATTATGCACCTATGGGATGATGAGCAGTGGCTGCAAAACTTTTGCATGGGTATGGCCACTTTCATGGAAGTTTGTGAATTGCTTTCCCCCACCCTGAAGTGCAGCAGTGCCAGAATGAGACCTGCTCTGACTATGGAAATGCAAGCGGCAATAGTCCTGTGGGAGTTTGCAACACCAGACAGCTATTGGTCAGTTGGGAATCAATTCAGAGTGGGGAAATCTACAGTGGAGGCTGTTGCAATCCAAATAGCCAAGGAAATCAATACCCTTCTACTATGGAAGGTGGTGACTCTGGGAAACATACAGAACATAGTGGATGATTTTGCCACAATGGGGTTCCCAAACTGTGGTGGGACGATAGGGATGTGCGTACCATCTATCTTGGCATCTGACTGCCTTACCAAGAGTACATAAACTACAAGGTATACTTTTCAATGTTGTTGTAGGCACTGGTGGATCTCAAGAGCCATTTGATAAGGCAACATCTTTAGGAACTCCTGCCTCTTCAGAAAGCTGAAAGTTGGAACTTTCTTCCCAGACCAGAAAATTAATATAGAAGGCATTGAAATGTCAACTGTGATCCTTGGCGACCCAGCTTACCATTTGCTCATACAGCCTTATACAGGCAGCCTGGACTGCAGACAGGAGCAGTTCAACTACAGGCTGAGCAAGTGCAGAATAGTAGTAGAATGTGCTTTTGGACATTTAAATGGAAAGTTTTGCAGTTTATTGACTAGGTTAGACTTCAGCAAAAGCAATGATCCCATTGTTGTGGCAGCCTGCTGTGTGCTCCATATTATCTGTGAAAGTAAGGGGGAAAGTTTTATGTCACGGTGCGGGGCCAAGGAAGATCACCTAGCCACTAATTATAAGCAACTAGTCAGCCAGGCAATAAGGAGAGCATATTGAAGGGCAGTACAAATCAGAGAGCCTTTGAAAAATAGCTTTGTGAATGGCCAGGCAGCAACAGGACAGTCATGCATGCTGTTCTTAACAAGGTGCCACCTGTGCTAAATGCGCTTACCTGTAACACACACACACATTCAACACAAGCAATATAAAGACTGTTGTTGAGAAATCACGCTTTTTTTTAATTTAGAAAACTCAGGGAAGTAGGGACAGAAGATGAGTTCAGGGAGGGACATTTGGGGGGAGAGATGGAAAACAGTATATTTCAGTCCCCCTGTTCAACAATCACACACATGTGAGAAGGATAGCCTTTTGCTCCAGAACACATCCCTGGGGGTTGAGTGTGAGGCTGCCCTTGACACACAACCCCTCCCTGCATTCTAGGGCCCCTGGGAGAGGTGACTATGGAACTTGGTGAGGAGGGAATGTGGGTCTGCATGGACTGGAGGGGGTGCCTGTGCATCTGGCTGTCCTGGGAGCCCACTATGTGCATCATCACCTCTGCCATGACCACCAAGACTGTCTCCTGTCAGGTTGAGGCTTGAGCCTGTGGGCAGATGGAAATGGGGGAGGCAGGGCTGGGGCTCATGTAGTGACCGAGTGACCAGAGGGTGCAACTTTCCCCTCCCACAAGAGCCTATGGGAGGGGGAAAGGGGTCCGATTGTGGCAACAGGGCAGAGGCTTTGTTGGGGATAAGCAGGTGGAGGTGTACTGCAGTGGTATCAGTTACAATAGCTTCTCCTGCTTCATCCAGCTTGCCATGCTCAATATCAGTCTTCTCTGAATCACACAGAATGATAAGGAGTGGATGATGACTGAATGTGGCCAGAAACCTGGAGCTTTTGCTATAATGACACCAGATTACTTATTGCTGGCTTGGCATGGAAAGGTGTCCTGCCATGGAGAACAGAATAAGGCAGGCCTCCCCAGAAATCTCATGAGAAGGATGAAAGTGTTACTCTATCAGAGCTTCATGGAGATGTGCAGGGAGGATTCCTGCTACATCTCCAGACATGTTAACAAGCTGTTCTGGAAAGCCCCCACTGTGTAGGAAGAGTGGCCACCACAGATCACACTCAGTTGTCTTCACCCACTTGTAGCATGATTAAAAATGTGAACTCAGCAGAAGTGCCCTCCCCAGCATCAGGGCCCGGCAGTGAGATGTCCTGGGAGGGGGGATTGTCCACAAAGTTATAAAAAGGTTCTGGCTGTTGATGAGATTGTATGCTCCAATCTGCTGACCTTTCTCTTCCTCCTCCTCCACACCGTCCTCCACACTGCTGCCCAAGCCTGCCAGAGGAGTCGTGGGAGGAATCCCTGGACTGGCTTGGGAAACTGGTCAGGTTCCCTCCTAGAATACCATGCAGCTGCTCATAAAAGCAGCATGTTTGTGGCAATGATCCAGAACATCCATTTTCCTCCTTTGTCAGCTGGTATGCCTGCCTGTGATCCTTTATTTTCACAGAGTACTGCTGGGCATCCCTGGTGTACCCTTTTTCCATCATTCTCTGTGCAATCTTGGCACAGATCAACATTTCTTTTGCAGCATCATAGCTCTTCCTGAACAGATTCCTCTCCCCACATAGCAATCAGATCTAGGATCTCCTGCATGGTCCATGATGGTGTTTGTCTGTGACTCTGGACATTCATGGTCAGGTGTACTGCTGAGGTGTCCTGCCTGCTCTGAGATCTATTCACCATGCTAGCCACACAAGAAATAAAATTCAGATTTTCCCAGGGCTTTTCCTGTGCACCTGGAGAGCAACACTAGTAAGCGTCCTGGCAAGATCAGTCACAGTGGGGATACCTCCTGGAGGCTAAGAACATTGACCTTTACAACACTGCAGCTGCACTACCCTAAAGTCAACCATGAAAGGTCGAATTTGCCATTACTCCTCATGAAAAGCAAGAGCAATGAAATTGACTTTAACAGCCCTTAAAGTCAATGTAACAGGATTGGGGGTGCGGACTCATTGTTTAGAAAATCGACCTAATGAAGCAGGCTTTATCCCCAAAAGCTCATGATATAATTTTTACTCTCTAAGGTGCCACAGGACTGCTAATTGTTACTGCTAATTGTTTTTAAAGTTACAGACTAACACAGCTACCCTTCTGAGACCTAATGCACTTAAATTTGACCTAAACACCCAGTATAGACCAGGCCAAACCATTCACCACCTGCCACACAGAAAATTATGTCCACCTCCAAACAGAATCTGCACCAGAGGTCAGAGGAATACCAATTTTATTCTAATTTAGTAGTCAATAGATGGGGGATGGAGGTTTCCTAACACAGGACAGGACATGAAAAAGGTCTGCTTATGTGACAAATTTGCTTGTCTCTACAATAATTGTTTCTAAATTCCTGACTGTTCATGATGATTGATCCATAAGTTGCTTTGTCTCCATCCCATTTATAATGTCCAATTTCATATATGACAACGCTATTCCTCAGTGTGCCAAACAAAGGAGAATACAATAAATATATTATCAGTACAATGAAAATAAATTAATTTTGTTGGGTTTCAATAGGATTTATTCTAGTTAACTGAGAAATATTTTTATCACCACTTTTCTTTAAAAGAGTGTATGATCTATACCAAATTTGTATGTGCTGGCACAGAAGTTATTCAGCATCATCCCACATTAACATACTGCCTGACATAATAGAGTTATTTGCCTTATGCCTCTCAGTCCCATTTTGAAGTAATATTCATGCCCTGTCAATTTAGACATAAAGAAGTTTTAAAATGTAAAGACAAAGACATTTTCCCTCCTAACACCACTAAATATGTCTTAGTGTGCTGAAATTAACTCATTAATATTTTAGACACAGCTATGGGGAATTCCAATACTTTACCTTCATCTTCATCATTAGCACTGACTGTAATGACAGTAGAACCCACATCCTGATCTTCATCCACATTAACTTCATAGACACTCTGAGTGAAGACAGGCTTGTTATCATTCACATCACTGATAAAAATGTGCACGTAAGCTGTGTCTAGAGAGACAAGAAACAAGAGATTAAAATACTCAGCTGTGCCACTTCTGTCAGCTACAATTCCTTAAACTGTCTAGCTGCACATTAAATGAAGACGAATATGCAGACAATACAGAAACAAACCCTTAGGGTTATGGACAATTTATATACCAACATTACTCAAAAGCACTTGGATATCAAATGAATGTCACATCCAATTTGTTTAAGCAGATAACATGTGAATAATTGATGCCTAATATTGCAATTGTACAGTTTTAAGTCATAACTTTTTGTCCTGAAGCCACAAAAGCCAAGTTTTAACTCTTTGTTTAAATACAACCAATATGATTTTTTTTCTTTTCTATTCAGCATTTAATTACTGCCCCAAACTGAGAGCAGGACAACATGCAAGGTTTGGAGACTCTCTTCCATTACCCAAACTAGACCTGCTTCCTGTGTTAAAGTAGTAGGTGTGGTTTTGGTCATTAGGAATTATTCCCTAAAATCCATCAACTATACCATAAGATGATAGTTTTCTTTTCGTTTCAGAACTGAAAACTTCCCTTGTCATCATATTAAATATTTCTTTCACTTCTGAGACAAGTGACCCGGAGAGAAACAGCAAATAGATACATAAATAAATAATCCTCTTTTACAAGTAAGAAACATAAGAAACATAAGAACAGCCATATGGAATCAGACCAAGGTCTATCTAGCCCAATATCCTGTCTTCCGACAGTGGCCAATTCCAAGTGCCCCAAAGGGAATGAACAGAACAGGTAATCATCGAGTGATGCATCCCATGTCCCAGTCCCAGCTTCTGACAAACAAAGGCTAGAGACACCATTTCTGCCCATCCTGGCTAATAGCCATTGATGGACCTATCCTTCATGAGTTTATCTATCTCTGTTTTGAACCTTATTAAAGACCTGGGCTTCAAATCATCCGCTGGAAACAAGTTCCACAGGTTGACTGTGTGTTGTGTGAAAAAATACTTCATTTTATTTGTTTTAAACCTGCTACCTATTAATTTAATTTATTGACCCATAGTTCTTATGTTATGGGAACAAGTAAATAACTCTTACTTATTTATTTTTTTCTCTTTTTCTAAGATGAAAAGTGCCAGTCTTATTAATCTTTCCTTAAATGGCAGCTGTTCCATACCCTTAATCATTTTTGTTGCCCTTTTTCTGAATTTTTTCCAATGCCAAGATATCTTCTTAGCGATGAGGTGACCACATCTGCATGCAGTATTAAAGATGTGTATACTATGGATTTATATAGAGACAATAAGATATTCTCTGTCTTATTCTCTGTCACTTTTTTAATGATTCCTAACATTCTGTTTGCTTTTTTGACTGCCACTTCACACTGAGTGGATGTTTTCAGAGAACCATCCACAGTGACTTCAAGATCTCTCTCAAGTGGTAATAGTTAATTTAGTCCCCATCATTTTATACATATAATTGGGACTATGTATTCCAATATGAATTACTTCGCATTTATCAACATTAAAGTTCATTTGCCATTTTGTTGCCCAATCCTTCAGCTTTGTGAGATCCTTTTGAAGTTCTTCATAGTCTGCTTTGAACTTAACTAGCTTGAGCATTTTTGTATCATCTGCAAATTTTGCCACCTCACTGTTTACTCCTTTCTCCAAATCATTTATGAATATGTTGAATAGGATTGGTCCCAGTAAAGACCTCTGCAGGATGCCATTAGTTACCTCTCTCCATTCTGAAAACTGACCATTAATTTCTAGCCTTTGTTTCCTATCTTTTAACCAATCCACGAGAGGACCTTCCCTCATATCCCATGACAGCTTGCTTCACTTACAAGCCTTTGATGAGAGACCTTGTAAAATGTTTTCTGGAAATCTAAGCAAACTAGTATCCACTAGATCCCCGTTGTCCACATGCTTGTTGACTCCCTCAAAGAATTTCAGTAGATTTGTGTGGCATGATTTTCCTTTAATAAATCATGTTGTCTTTTCACCAACAAATTATGTTCATCTATGTGTCTGAGAATTCTGTTCTTAACTATAGTTTCAAACAATTTGCCTGATACTGAGCTTAGACTTACCGGTCTGTGCTTGCCAGGATCACCTCTAGAGCCCTTTTTAAAAATTGGCATTACATTAGCTATCCTCCGATCTTTAGGTAGAGAAGATGATTTAAAGGATAGGCTACAAAGCACAGTTTGTAGTTCTGAAATTTCACATTTGAGTTATTTCAAAACTCTTGGATGAATGCCATCTGGTCCAGGAGCCATGTTACTGTTTAGTTGATCAATTTGTCCCAAAACCTCCACTAATGACACCTAAATCTGAGAAAGTTTCTTAGATTTGTGACCTAAAAAAAAAGGCTCAGGGTTGGGAATCTTTCTCATATCCTCAGCCACTATGCAATGACCTTATCATCTTTGAGTGCTACTTTAGCATCTGAATCTTCCAGTGGCCCCACGGGTTGCTTAGCAGGTTTTCTGCTTCTGATGTATTTACAAAAAATGTTGCTATTATTTTTTTGAATTTTTGGCTACCTGTTTGTCAAATTCCTTCTATGCACACCCCAAACACAAACACACACTATAGATAACCACTTGCCCCACAGTTCACAAAAGTGAGCATGAATAAAAATAAATTATAATTAAAAATTTGATTAAAGAGTTTTCTTTTACAGGCAGAGAGCTAAAAAAAAAAATCAAACTTGATACACCAGTCCATTTCTTACCAGAGTTTGGCTGCCCATGTTTTCCAGGTCGAGCAGATTCAGAGCCATCTATTGATTTTACTTCCAAGAGATACGACCCCTTCTTCTCTCTATCAAATACTGAAGTACTGTATATGGAGCCTGTCTGTGAGTCCAAGCGAAAACATGTATAGTCCCCACTACGGTCATGTAACAGAAAGTAAGTGATCTGAAAAGTTAAAAGTAAGATGGTTATGCCATACTTACATTCTTTTTGATAGTTTACAGGTAAACAATTACTGGAGAAAGAACAAATGGTCTCGTAGATAAAGCACTGGGACAGGACTCAAGAGATCTGGGTACAATTCCGAATTCTGTGTCAAATTCCATATGTAATCATGAGCAAGTCACTTAACTCCCTTGTGTCCACAAGTAAAATGGAGATAATCATACTTATCTTCTCCAAATCTATCTAGACTGGAAGATCTCTTCTACAAATTTATAAAGAGCTTAGTACAATTAGCCCCAATCTCAGCTGGAGCCTCTATGATACTGTAACAAAAATAAATAAACAAACAAACAAACAAACAAATAAATAAAATCAAAAGCAAATTTGAACTTTAAGAATCTATTAAAAATTATGGGTCAAATTCTGATATTCATTATACATATGGGTAGGTCTGACTGACTGGTGTACACCCAAGGACAACATTTGTCTGTAAGTACAAGCCAAGATTTTCAAAAGTGAATACTGATTTTTGGATGCTTCATTTCTTGGATGCTGAATATGAGACACTATAGAGGTGCCTGATTTTCACAGAGCAAACATTCTGAACTTTGTAAAAATCAGGCATCTTACACTGGGCATATAAAAATCAAGGGGGCCCAAAATTATTAGGGACTTTTAAAAATCTTTGCTGTCGACAGCTTTCTTAATCCCTGATAGGAAGAAAAAGGCTGTTCTGAGAGTTGTGGTATAATCTAAGACTCTTCAATTCTTTGCTTACCTTGCCATTCTGACCCAGGTCTAGGTCAGTGGCAGAGACTTGAAGAACAAAAGTCCCAATATCAGCTCCCTCTTTTACTGATGCTTCATATACTGACGAAGTAAAGAAAGGGACATTATCGTTGACATCTAAAATATTCAAAAAGAAGAGCTCATTATATATAATAAAATGAAAGTGAGAATCATAAAAAATGTAATGAGTCTTTTGGCTCAAGTACTACAGTGTCATTACCATGTTACATACCTGTTATATTAACATAGACAGTAGTGAATGCTGCCAGAGGCACTGCAGCAACATTCTGTGCCCGAACCTTCAGCACAAAGCTCTTTGTTGTTTCATAATCTAATGGCTCAGCTACTAGGATTAAAGCAGAACCATCCTCTCTGTTTGGAGTCAGATAGAAACGAATTGGCATGTTGGTCTCTGGAACAAGCCCATCTTCTAGATTATAGGTCACACGAGGGTCACCCAGTGGAGAAGTTGCTTTAATTGTCTGTACAGTTGAAAATGTTCAAATACTCAATTTTGTAGGAACAGAATTTTTTAAATACAAGTTACTTATGTCTATCCCTCCCCCAAAATTCTTCAAAACTTTGTAAAAATCTAATCTTGTTAAATGTATCTCTGAATTATCAGTAAGGTCAGGTTCAATCAGAGATTACCAGTCACCACAGGTTATGAGATAGACCATATAGCAAGTGTGAAAAATCATGTGCCTGTATAAGAAAAAGTCCTGAACAACAGGAACTATTTCTATAAAATCAGGACATCTGGTCATACTGTATATAAACATATTTTACAATTCTTTGAGAAAGTTGTGTAAGTTTCTGTTTCTGTGCAATCAAACAGAATGAGTTTGTAAATATAATATATATTGTAGGCCCTATAATCCTATTAGATAAATTCACAAAATTTTAAAAAAGCAATTAAGAAAGTAATGATGAGACAGAGTCCTATATTTCAGGAAACACTTAAATAGAACTTTTTAACTACAAATACTAAGCTACATTCTGTTGTAATATCTGTCTAAAGCTACTGAAGTCAAGTGGAGATTGCATAGACATAAATGAGAGCAAGGACTGGATCATTATTTTAAACCGTCTTAGAAAGGAAAGTGACAGCAGATCAGTAGACATGTCACTCTTTAATTGTCTAAAAAGTATTAACAATTTTTAACCAAAGAAGCATTTCCAGGCATTGCACAATCTATAAAAAACAACTTACGACAATGGATGTATCACGTGTGGTATTCTCTGGAATGACAACTTCATAAATCTCTCTTTCCCACTGTGGGGGCTGATTTTTTGCACTAGTAATTGTTACCGCTAGTTCAACCTTACTGCTCCTGTTTCCTCCATCTGTGGCAATAACCTCTTGACTTATAAATGACATCTGAGTGAAAAACAAATACATTATTGCATTACTATTGATATGTACTACTGGGTAGGACATAGACATCTTGCCAGGCATATGTGGATTGAACAGTCAAAACATCTAGGGACAAACTATGGCTTTTCTAGCATAGGTATGCTTTGCATCATAGGAGCCTTCCCCATCTCAGCTCACTAATCCTGGGACAGCTCAAATTTGAATGCAGACACTGGGGAGTGAGGAGGGTTTATTAGCCCACCTGGCAGCAATCATGGCTCCAAACAGGGCATCTGTAAGTGAGGTGATGTTAGAACCAAGGCACTGAACTGCCTATATGCCACCAGATCAGAAATGCCACTCAGGTGCCGGCCCTCTTCCCCACTGCTCAGAGCACTACTGCCTGAGAAGAGGGATTTGTCCCACCCCACCGAATGCATTCTAAATCAAGATACAATAAGCACATTCAGATATTTTGACAGTACCTTGTCAAGAAAGTAATGCACAAAGGATAGCAATGATTTAATTAATCTAATGATTTAATTAATCCCCAATGTATGTTAGAAAAAGCTCAGCCATGTAATTCCAAGTTTGTGACATTCAAAATACAATTACTTTTTTTCCCCAAAAGAAGCCTAAATGTTATCAGAAAAAAAAGGTCTCCTTTAATGTGCATTTCACAGTGGTGTAAATTCAGCTCCCACTCAGACACGGGACTCAGATGCAAGGAAGGGGGTAAGTACTGCTATTTGTCTCAGTTAATTGCTTGACAAATTTCATAAGCGTGTGTCCTGAAAAATCTCTGGAGTTCCTGTGCAGCTCTGCTGCTGAGACCTGCAGGACACTCAGAAACAATAAGAAAATAAAAATAAATGAAATGTACTAGAATCCAACTTCTGTGGGCCATTCTCACAACTGTTAAATTTAAAAGAAATAGCCAATATTTTCAAACTTGTGCACCTAAATCTAAAAATCTAAACCCACTTTTCTTTTACTTCAATGGGAATTAGGATTGTTTTGTTTAGGAGCTTGAACATGAGTTAAAGTTCTAAATTTTAGGCACCCAGTTTGAAAATGTGTCCATAGCGCTTTTATCTTTCAGGTGGCATATTCGTGAGGGACAGCTGAGTATGTAGCACAGAGTATATAAGGCACATAACATTAGAGTGGGGTGGGGAACCTTTTTTGGGTCAGGGGCTGCTGACTCTCAGAAAAATTTGTTGGGGGCCACAAAAAAACACCCTCACTGACATGGTCCGTGACTGAGAAGGAGAAAGACACTCCCCACATTCCCCTTGCACACCAGAGCCTGGGGGGGAGGGGGCAGCCTAGTAAATTTTGTGTGCTCGAGCCCCACAGTGGGGCAGTGGAAAGGCTGGAGCACCAGCGCAAGGCTCCCCAATGATGGGGGGAGCCCTAGGATCTGGGAGCCAGATCCAGGCAAGCTGGGGGCCTGTGGTTCCCCACCCTTTCAGTAAAGGGTTCACAATAGCAACAAAAAAACTTCAGACCCCTTGTATGCACCTTCAAGGAAAAAGAACAGCACAGGGACCTCTCCTCCAAATGTGTAGCTTCGTATAGAAGGCAAATAAAAATGTATAGTTACTGTTCTCTAAATTTGGAGGGTCAGGATGGATCTGGGGATATGGCCTTGACTCAGTCAAATCCCAACAGTCTGCAAAGACTAGTCAGGCTCAGAGCGCAGTGCACACTCTACCTGAGATATGGGTTGGTTGACATACACCCAGCCTGTACTAGGATTCACTTGGAAATATGCTGATTCTTCATTTGCTATGGAGAATGTTACCGCAGCATTTGAACCATAATCATCATCATGGGCTACAACACGAAGAAAACTAGTCCCAACTTTTGTATCTTCTCTCAGGAAATCTGACAGAAGGAAAGCAGATTTCAAACTAACCCTTTACACACTGGAACAATATGAGCAATTCTTTAAGAAACATTAAAAAATACTTAAGAAAAAAAACAAATGAAAGTTACACTTTATCCACTTTGTAGCTATACCATCGGAATCAAATTAGGTGTTTTGAAGAGCTAATATTGATTGTCAGGAAGCACGGGAGTTCCAACGGCCAACTAATTTTATCTTAAAATTAGCAAAAAGAAATCAAATTATCAAAATTGATCATGGAAAAAAACAAGTAACTATATGGAATTGATAACTCATTTTTTCTCATGCAACCTGGTAAGAAAACACCAAATCAAAAGATAGTATTATTGACTATTGCTATTTATGTTGTTTCCTCCAATTATCAATTTTGATAATTTGGGTTGTTTTCTTTTAATAATTTTTAAAATACATGGCAATGAGAATATCTTGGCTTTCCCACAAAAAGGAAGAGCTGAGGATCACATTTTAATTTGTGCTACTAAATATGGCTGGAACATTATTTTTGTGAGATGCTCGGTCAATTTTCTTTAAAACCTTCCTAAACTTTTTTTGTTGATTGAATACATACTGGCTGCGTCTACATTGGCACGCTTTTGCGCCAAAGCTATGCAAATGAGGCTT
>JANRFK010001785.1:20213197-20224174 GCA_030068395.1 Apalone spinifera
TTTGCATAGCTTTGGCGCAAAAGCGCGCCAATGTAGACGTAGCCAAGATGTATGAATGAATGATACTATACACATATTTAAATGGTATTGTAATTGTCTGTATGATATCAGAAATAAACACTGTGGACTAAATTTTCAAAGGTGATCTCCTAACTTTCCAAATAAAAACTTGATTTGAATTGTCAGTCAGGAAGAAAGACAATTAATACAAAATGGTGTGAAAACAAGAGGAGCTGCAAAATCCATGAAAATCCAGAGTTGAGTCTGAAACCTGTTGTGCCTTTATTTTACAGCATAAACAGGACTCTCCAGTCTTTCAAGAAAGTACCACATAATTTCCATTAATTTTCATTAGCGCTATATATACTAGGTGGTGAAAAAAGTTTCCAATAATATAGTACTGTGATGAAATCAATAACTGTTTGAAAAACCTGCAATGCTCAGCGCACTGTGGGGTATCAGAGATATAGTCTCAGATATAAGTAAAATATCTATGCTTTGTGAATGTAATTAAGTATTTCATATCTAATAATTATACAATGCTTAAATCTGATAGACTGAAGCATTATGATATAATTATGTCTTTAGATGGTTTTAGAGGACACCAAATGAAATTAATGGGTAGCAGGTTTAAAACTAATAAAAGAAAGTTCTTCTTCACACAACGTGTAGTCAGCCTGTGGAACTCCTTGCCAGAGGAGGCTGTGAAGGCTAGGACTATAATAGAGTTTAAAGAGAAGCTAGATAATTTCATGGAGGTTAGGTCTATAAAAGGCTATTAGCCAGGAGATGAAATGGTGTCCTTGGCCTCTGTTTGTCAGAAGCTGGAGAGGGATGGCAGGAGACAAATTGCTTGATCATTGTCTTCGGTCCACCCCCTCCGGGGCACCTGGTGCTGGCCACTGTCAGCAGACAGGATACTGGGCTAGATGGACCTTTGGTCTGACCCGGTACGGCCATTCTTATGTTCTTATGTAACAATATATTATTTATTCAATAGACCACAACATTATAATCTATTCATTCAATAGACTAAAATAAAAGCAATATTTGGAGATCTTCTCCATAGTTCCATAGAATCTCCTTTATGGGCTGACAACTATGCATGCATAATTACATAGAATTTTACTTTGTGTTTTGTAAATTCTCATGCCAATCTGCAGTATGTATTTTATTCTAAAATGGATATGTCTTTTTAAAAAAGTTATTGAAAATGCTTCTGCATATATACAGGAGCCAGTTTTCAAACTGAAATTGACAATATCTATAATGACTAATTAGCTTCCCAAAAATTTAATTTTTTTTAATAATAAATTTAGAACCATGAACAAAACTAACAACAAAAAAATTAAAAAACCAAAGGAAACTTAAATGGATGAAACTCAAATTTTAAAAATGAAGCATGCAACCAAAACATGTTAAGTGGAAAAGTACATGAAGTAATAGTAAGTTCTGACCTTACAAACACTTAGGCTATGTCTAGACTACATAGCTCTGTCGACGGAACCATGTAAAATAGTTTATTCGGCATAGGCAAAGAAGCGGGGATTTAAATAATCCCCGCTTCATTAAAATAAAAATGGCCACCCCGCTGTGCTGACAATCAGCTGATCCGGCACAGCGGGGCAGTCTAGACGCACCGCGGTTAACAAGGGAAGCCTTTGTCGACTGCTCCGGTATGCCTCGTGAATTATCACCCCTAATGTCATTACCTCACAGACCCCTAATGTCATTACCTATTTATTTTGGGCCTGCACATCCTAAACTCATAACTCCGGTCATCTGAAGAAGTGGGTTGTGCCCACGAAAGCTCATGATACCATCTACACGTTTTGTTAATCTATAAAGTGCTACCAGACCTTTTCTTGTTTTTTAAGTTTATCCTGTACAGACTAACTCCTCTATAGACTACCCCCTGAAGCTACAGTTAAATAGTAATTTTGCCAATTAGGTCAGGGGAGGAGTGGGGAAACCAAACCAAAAATCTTAGACATCAGGTAAGCTCACACTCAGAGTACTGAAACTCTATCCAATGACTCTCAATTACATTCATAGTGGGTGTTTTCAAATCTGGGATCATTGTCATTTTGATCCAGGATGACAACGTTTATCTGACAGATCCCAATGAGAGGTTCTGCAGCTTGGTCTGTCGCAGTCACAGTAATAGGATATTCCCTTTGGTTTTCTCGATCAAATCTCTGAACAGTTGTCAAGACCCCTGAAAACAGATTATAAAGAGTTTTAATGTTATGTAGTTCACTAAAGACATTTTTGTCTTTGAAGCCATTTGGAACTCTTTTTTTTCTTTTTGACTGTCAAGTGGTAGAAAAGAACATATTGAGCTATAATGTAATGGGCTATCATCAGTGATGCGAACAGTGGTGCAAATTGCACATTGAATTACAGACACCAATCCTGCAAAGTCTTAAGAACTTCAGGAGCACTACTCTCTACCTAGGTTGTGCAGAAGGAATCCAATTTTTAAACATTTGCAGAATCTGACATATTTTGTATGTTTTGCACCACTGGAATTGCAAATTGGAATTACATACTGGCAAATTTGAATTTGCAAAATATGTTTTCTGACAGGTTTGTGGGGGTTATTTCTAGAATTTCTTTGTTCTTTGAAAAAGACTTTTGAAATCGTCTTTCAGATATGTCATTCATATTTTATACATTGATCTTCAGATAATGCACATTTTTTATTTATGGATTAAAAATAAACATAAATCACACAGAAGTACTTCTATATTTTGAAGAAAACATAAACCCTAGTTAAGTTCAGAATAGTTATGGAAGTAAAAGTAGAGGGAGATTTTTTTCATGCTATATTTATATTTTATTTTGATATCTCAATTACTTGAGTCTCAAGTTACTTAAACCAGTATTGTACCAGTATAACTATAACTGATTTCAACAGAATTACTCTTGATTTATCAGACTGTAGGTCCCAGGGTTCTAAGATTCGTTTTACCTGTATCAGGATGAATACTAAATGCTGGTAAGACACCATCTCTGTGCATCATGCCATATTTCACTCTACCATTAGTTCCTTCATCAGCATCAGTTGCCTCAACCTGCAGTACAAATGTCCCTGAAGGCTGGTTCTCCAACACAGAAGCCTGTTCCCGATAATACTGACACTAGGGAAAATACATAAACATTTTCCATGACATTTTACTGAATTTAACATAAAAAACTATTCAGCCATTCTGGAATATACACATATTTATTATTCCTGAACATATCTTGAATAATACAGAACTTCACTTTTTCCTTTGTGAAATATACCTTCTGGAATATAGGTTTGTTATTGTTGACGTCATCAATTCCCACGATGACCAGTGAGGTACTAGTGAGAGAGTGAGGCCCACCAGAGACATTATCATCAGTGGCTGTGACATTCAGTATATATTCTGTCCCCTGGAGCTTAGGAAGAGGGCTCGAGCGAAGTCGAATTAATCCTAAAAAATCAGTGACAATAGGTTTTGTTTGTCTTTCTTGTCTTTCACTTTTTGATAATTATTATTTTCCCCCTCCATTAGCATCAACAACCACCACATATGCCTGGTTTACATACAAAGTTGCACTGATTTTAAACCAATTTAGTTAAACAGGTGCAACTAAAAGTATACACATTCTTAACCTAATTTAATATCCATGCAAGGGGCTTGAGCCAAACCCATTGACATCAACAGAAAGACTCTCGTTGACTTAAATGGATTTGTACAACCAGAGGTGGAGTGAGGAGTTATTCCAATTTAACCAAATTGGTTTCAAAACTGTAATTTTAAACTGAAGCTGAAATTGCAAGTCTCCAAACTTTGGCTAAATACACTGTGCCTTTTTTTCCCCAACTAGAGTGAAATTATTTCAGACAGTGTAACCCAGTAGTCTAAGTGAGCTTCCAAATTCAAATTCCCCAGTTAATAACAAAATAACCTACTCCTGTGTCTAAAGCTGCCTGCAAATACCCACAGAGTAGGTCTACCTTAATTTTGCAGTCAGGTAACAGTAGTACCGTAGGGTACATACAACCCAGGTAGCTAGGTCAGGCACTAAGTAGATATACAATGGAGAAAGGAATCCTGACCCCAAAAGGCCACAGAACATATGTGGAGCCAGTCCATGGTGGCTCTGTGGGCCCTTTTGCCCCACTCCCAAACAAGGCAGAGAGAACCAGAGGAGCTGACCCCACCCCCACTACCCTCCATATTCTGAGACACAGACGCCCTATTATACAGTGTTGAGATTGCTGGGGCTGCACTGCAGCTGTGGAGGCTGGGGCAAGGTTTGTCCATAAGGAGACAATACAACTTACTGTTGTACATATAATAGCATGTGTGCTAATTTATATACCATAACATTGCTTGTTTTCATATGAATTTATCTCAATTAATGTAGTTTTGTGTATTTACTGAATTCTCACGTTAAATAAAAACAGCAAAATGGCTGGCTCCTCCCTACATTCTCCCGGTAGCATCACTTGTCAGTCAGGGCACAAAGGGACTACCACAGTAAAAGATATGAAGGGTCCATTATATGGGCACCTCAGACTGAAGCAATCTGAGAAGATACAGTGAGCAGCTACCACTCTTTTGCACCAACATCCATCAATCACATCTATTATTTATCTGGCATAATAGAAATTGTCACAGGATCAGCGTCACTCACTTTACTTGCAAAATGTCTCGTCCTTGCTGCATTCATTTTTGATGCACAGCTCAGCCTCACCTGGGCACTTCTGCGACACTAAATTATGACTATTTCTTTGACATTATCTCTTAAATTAAATTACTGTCGGCCACTGCACCAATCTCTTTGATTTCATCAAACTAACCAAATCCAAAACATGAAGAAAGCTGCCAAGCTTAGATTAAGATCCAGATACAAAATAAAAGTAATCCAGAAGCTTTCACTGCATATTCTGACACATGTATCTACCGGGTCTGAGGTGTGAAGGGACAGATTTTTGAAGGCATTTAGGAATACAAAGATACAGAAAAGTCACGTATTGGGATTTTCAGAAACACAAGGGTTCCTATCTCTGACTGAAATCAATGGGAGTTAAGAACTTCTGAAAATTCCATTAGATGCTTCTGTCTCTTCAGGCATCTAACTAGCTTTCAACTCTGTCCCTAAGAGCCTACCACTCCCATCTGAAGTTGGAATGGGTTACAGGATATCAGCACATTCAGGTTTAATCCTCAGACTTGCATAGTGGCTTCACGCAGCAGATTACATGGACATATCTTTTTGGAACATTTCTATTAATTTTGAAATATGTTCAGAACTGTAACATTAATATTACAAAAACCACCATTTACACTGAAATTAAACTTTCATGCTAAGTGAAACCCTATGACAGTGAAATGAACAGAAGGAAGGCTCTATGACAGCTCACTTCCCTGTGCTCAGCTGCCAGAGCTCACAATTTTCGGAGACTTGGGGTCACATTCTGACAGCAGTTAGGTTATATATCAAGTTATATAGAGAGTCACTTTACTGAAATCAATAGAGTTACTCCAGATGTAAAGTGGTGACACAGAGATCTGAGTATGATTTTTCTCTTTCTGACTCAAAATATCTGTTTATGTTTTCTCATATCAAACCAATCCCATTAATATAAATGGATATGCCAGCTGTCTCAATGTGTGTTTTTTAAATAGGACTATATAAATAGAAAGGGTACTTTTCCATGGTCCTGCAGACCCTCGTGGACTGTCGGGGATGCTTCACGAATATTAACGTTGGGTGGTCAGGAAGGCGCATGATGCCTGTGTCTTCAGGAACTCCAGCCTATTCCAGAAGATTCACACCAGCATTTTTTTCCTTGACTTCACCATCAGGGTCGGGGACATGGATATGCCCATGTAGATTGTGGGTGACACAGCCTACTCCTTGCTCCCCTGGCTGATGAAGCCCTACATGGGACACCTGGACCCCATCAGGCTCAGCAGGTGCCACATGTTGGTGGAGGGCTCCTATGGCTACCTCAAAGGGAGGTTCCAATGTCTACTCACCTGCCTGGACCTAGGCACCTGGAACAACCTCCAGGTTGTGGCAGCCTACTGTGTCCTCCACAACACATGTGAGAACAAGGAGGAGACTTTCCTGCCAGGGTGGGGAGCAGAGGCCAAGCAACTCGCAAGGACCTTTGAGCAGCCACATTCTGCTGCCATCTGCCAGGCCCATCAGGGGGCTGTAAGCCTCTGGGAGGCCCTGAGGGAGAGTTTCAGCCAAGGCCACTCTCCGCCAGGCTGCCCCATAAGGGGCCTCTGCATTGCCCCTCTGTGCCTTTCCTCCCTCACATCTCCCTTCCCCTGCCTTCCCTTTTCACCTTCTCCCCCTACCCTACCCTACAGATAAAATAAACCAGACTTTTTGTTTTCAAACAATAAACTCCTGTATATTTATTTGGGGAATATATATCTGGGGAGAGACTGGAGAAAGAACCTGGAGGAAGATGGGGGGGAAGAATGGTTCAAAGATGGGGCTGGGATGGTGCCTGCCTTGGGTGGTCCCACCACCTTGTGTGCAGATCCCTCAGTGGCCCTGGTGGGGGCTACAAGGAGAAGACAGGGGGCAGGGCCAGAGGTGGGTGCTGAGGGGAAGAGAAGCCTGAGGGGTGGCTGCTGGACCGCTCCAGGGTGGCAACCATGTGCTTGACGGCACTCGTGTATGCTGTACACATTGTCTTCTGGTACCAGGACAGTTGCTGCCAAATGTTGTACCACAGCTCCCAGTCAGCATGGCGCTCCTGGCGGTCCTCCTCAAAAAGTTCCTGTTCATGGAATGGTGGTAGCCCAGGTGTTTCTGCTCCAGGTCATCATGGGGTTGCCAGTGCCTGTGGCTCTCGCAGGGTCAGGAGAATGACGTGGGAGGTGGTGGACCTGCCTCACAGCTGGCCTCGCTGTGAAGAAAAGAGAAAAAGGGCAGTCATCCCAGGAATCAGTGTGCACAAAGCCTAGCCCTTATCTGTGAGCCGACAAAGAAAGGTCTCGATTCAGACAATGGCGAAGTGCTTTGAGCAAGGCCATCTGTGGCCTACACAGTGGGCACTGTCTTGCAGGGGCACACACATTGAGGACAAGCAGGCATGGGAAAGTGTAGCCAGGCCAATAGCCTGTGGGTGGTAGGCAAGGGAGAGGGCAACTCAGCATCCCTCTTTGTCCTGCACACACCGGGTCTGGCACTGGTGACATCCCACAGGGAGAAGATTTCTATCCATGCCTGCTGGAGTGGGGGAGGAGGGTGATAGGGGAGGTGTGTGTGAGAGGTAGACACCATTTTCTGGGGAGGATGGCACTTGGGTCCCCTCCGCTTCCTCCCCTGGCAGGTTCCCCTGCAAGGGATCAGCGTCCTCCACCTCGCCACACTTGACCAGGAGTGGATGCTGCCCAAGAGTGCAGGCATGAGCCTGTGCCCTGTGCTGCACTGCTGTGTGTTTCCATGACCCCAGCCTCCTTAGTGGTGGCTTATGGTGGGAACGTGTCCCATCATGGAGTCCAGAGCAAGGCAGGCCTGTCCAGGAACCTTGTGAGAAGGAGTGCAAGGGTCCTGTGTGAGAGACTCATGGAGCTGTCAGTTCCGGACTGGCTCTCCATGTGCACCCACATGTACAGGCTGCTGTGCGATCCCCAGGCCAAGAAGGCCGAGTGAGAAGTGCACAGCCCCTTGCAGCCCACTGCCTCCCCCCATGTGTGTCTAGGGAAAATAATGGAACTCACCTGAAGTGCCTTCCCCAGCTTCGTCCAAGCCCTGGGAGACATCCAAGGCAGGGAGGAGGACAGGCTCCAGGCTGAAGATAAGCTCCTGGCTGGTGCGCATGTTATCAATGTTGGCCTCCTTTTCCTACTTCTGCACAGCCCCAACCTCATGGAGGCTGAGGACAGGCATGGCCAGGTCGGAGTCCATGACGGGGGAGGAGGGAAGAAGGTGACCTATCCCCTCCCAGGATGGCATCCAGCTGCTCAAAGTAGTAGCACATGTGAGGTGCCCACTCCAGAGCGAGAACTTTCCTCCCTGGCCTTCATGTAGGCCTGCCAGAGTTCTTTGACCTTCATACGAATCTGGTTGTGGGTCTGGTGGTGCCCCTTCTGAGCCAGGCTGGCAGCCATTCGGCCATAGACTTTGGCGTTGCACCTCTTGGTGTGGAGATCCTGGATATTGGTTTCCTCCCTCCAACCTCAATGAGATCCAGGAGGTTCAGGGGCTTCAGCAGTGGCTGCCAGCTTGCTTACAGCCATAGGGGACTTGGTGGGAACACTGGGTCTGCCATGGCGTCAGGGAAGGGAGTGCAGGGTTCTGCAGTGTGGCACAGCGCTGGCAGGGCTGGTGTGGTGCCACAAGCCTTCTCCCTTCTACTTGCACCTTTAAAGACTGCAAGGGAAGGAAAACTAGAGTTTTGATGGATGTGGTCCAGTGTTCCCTGTAAGCTGCGCTGCAGCACAGCTTCACAGGTGATTAATTAGCCTTGCCCAGTCAGTCAGCTCCCTACATGGAGCCCTGAGCCTCTGCTGGTCGGGACTGATTAATCACCTGTGAAACTTTGCTGCCGCACAGATTAGAGGGAACACTGGTGTTGACAGAGTGACCACCAAGGCACCTGTGAGAAGCCTAGGAGGCCAATTATTTCAAAATTAGCACAGCTGCAGCATCCATACTCACCCTATTTCATAATAGATATTTCAAAATAGGCGTTATTCCTCATAGAATGAGGGGTTATTATTTCTAAATAACAAGCCTGTTATTTCTAAATAATTTTGAAATAATGGGCTTGCTCTGTGGATGCTCACCTTGTTATTTTGAAATAACATCAACTATTTCTAAATACCACTGGACTGTAGACATGCTCACAGAGTTTAAGACCAGACAGGACCTTTAGATCATTTGGTCTTATTTCCTGTATATCACAGACATTAAATTTCGTCCAGTTATACTTGTACTGAGCCCAGGAATGGGTCAATTTGCTTTGAAAGGAAGTGTCCCATGGTCTGTGGGTAAAATCCTAGTCCTACTGAAATCAGTGGCAAAATTCCCATTCAGAGCTAGCACTAGGCAAAAGTATACTAAGCAATTGTTTAAGACCCCTAGCAGTTCCAGGAGGCTCCATTCACTTTGTTAGTATATGTTGTGAGGGAGCCACGATATAGTCCTGCTTAGGGCCCCCAATGGGCTAGCACAGTCACAACTCCCTATACAGCACTGCTTTCAGAGAAGGAATTATAACTCTTTCAGTAACATGGTCACTGACTCCAATTCAGAAGAACATTAAGGGTTAAGTTGTGGCACTGAGCAACCACCAGCTTTAGAAGGTAGAGGGAAGGTGCATTGCCCCAGCAAGATTTCCTGTAGGCATAGTGGCTCAGATTGGCATGGCCATTAAGTGAAGAGGGTGCATTATGAATTGTCTCACAAGAAAAAAAGCAATGCAGCCCCTTTTCTGAAGCGATTACCATCAGCTGTTGCACTACTCTGGAGCAGCCCTCACATAGAATGGAATTAAATTCACAAGTGCAAGGTGAAGGCAACATACAAGTATTACTTACATTCTCAGATAGGACACAAGTGGGATTTAAGTGGCTATCACAGTTAAGGGAACTAGAGTCATAAAGTCCATGTTTGCCAGAGGGACTCTTACTGAGGGGACCTTAGGGAACAGAGAATGTGTGGAGTTGGACTGGATCAAATCAATGCACCCACATGGCCAGAGTGTGCACAGGTTTTAATACTTTTTCAAATTAACCTGTGCTCAGCTTCACTCTTTGCCAATGAAACATCTGGAAAGTTCTCTGAAGTGCACAGCCAGCAGCCAGACATGGAACTTAGTTTGAAGGTCCCTGGAGCTTTGGGTTTTGCAGACGTAAATCTCTCACAGGACCCGGTGAAAGGAGGAGTTTGAGCTATACACAAAACTGGCCATACAGGGGGATGACAACAGCAGGAAAGTACAACTTTACTGGACAACAAGATACAATGCTCTGCACTACTCTGACACGCATCACTGCCTCAAACCTCACAGCAATCCTAGGAACCCTGAGGATTTATTGCTACCCAAGGCAGAATGAAATTGTGGAAAGACACAGCTCTTTCATTAGAGACCAGCCCAAAAATATATTACTGCTTTATGCACATTGCAATTTTGGGTACTTGATAGACTCACTGATTCAGAACAGGGTAGTCTGTGGCACTTGGGATCGCCACCTGCAGAGCACCTGTTCTGAGAAAGCAATCTTGTATTAAACAGATGCTTAGACATGGGGCATGAAGCAGAAGAATCAAGATAAAGATAATGAAAGCCCAAGGAGGCACTACAACCCCAGCAGTACAGGCTGGATCAACAGCAAAGGAGAACCAGTGGCCAAGGTGCCACACCCATCACAAGAAGCATTTGCTGTGGGAGACAGCATGAGTGGGTAAAGACGAAGTACCATGCACTAGGAAAGCATTACAAGGAATGTGACGAGTTGAACCTTTTTAGCAGGGTGTGCAAGAACACAGGAAACCTCAGAAAGATCTAGTCAGATTTGTACAAGAAGGGGATGGCATACCACACAGCAGAGACACCACGACTCTCTCCTTGAGTCTGAGTCTGAGAGCACCCCTTCACCTTCTCTTTGTTAAGCTAAATAGCTTGAGCTCCTTGAGTCTGCCACTTGTTCCTCTTCTGAAGTCTTCTCAGCTGAAGAATGCCACTGCAGCCCTCACAGAGCCTACTCCTTCTGGTGTCACTTTAATGGCTGGATCCCCACAGCCATGCCTGTCTCCAGGTCAGCCGCCCTGTTGTACTCTAGTGCCTTCTTTTTCTGATTCCTACCACTGATCTCTTCTCAGAATTATCTCTACACTTCAGGCTGCAACAGGTACCAGAGTTTTCTCTTTCTCCTCATCAGTGCCTCTGCTGGACTGTTTTGGAAACTCTGGCTGTGTCTAGATTGCATCCCTTTTCCGTAAAAGGGATGCAAATTAGACACA
>JANRFK010001785.1:20232257-20254605 GCA_030068395.1 Apalone spinifera
CCAATTTGCCCAGATCATTTTGAATTATGACCCTATCCTCCAGATTAGTTGCAATCCCTCCAGTTTGGTATCATCTGCAAACTTAATAAGCGTACTTTCTATGCCAATAGCTAAATCATTGATGAAGATATTGAACAGAAAGAGGGGCATAGCAGCTGCAGGGCTACTGCAACCCTGAGGCAGTAATAGCAGCCACAGCATCTGTACTGCCACTTCATAATCCTATAAAAAGATTTATTTCCTTTCTTTCCCTCTACGTCCTCACCAACTCCTTTTAGCTATGCACAGAGTAGAACCAATTCTGCAAGGTGCCAAGTACCTCCTCAAAGCTTTTGCACATTCCACACTGGAATTGGCACTTTGTGCTTCAGGAAGAAAATTCTAATTAGCAGCAGAAAACAATTTTCCTACTGACTGTAGTGAACAGCTTTAAAAGCACTTACCTTGCAGAAGCACAGTTGTCATGGGAACTGTTTCAGGAACATTGTCTTTGCTGTAGATTGATTGCTGGAATTCTGGGGCACAATCATTCTCATCTGTGATTACAACCAAAACCTGAATGGAAGAGATGAGAGCATTAAGTAGTATCAAAGTAGATCAAAGCAATGTCTTCACTTGTATAGATATATTGGATGCAAGGACTTTCCAGAAATAATCTCCTTAGTGGATTTCAGAAGCTATAACCCATCGGGAAAGCCTTTTTTGTTAGCTTGTTCATTTCCTGCTAAGAACCGTTTTTATGTTAGACAGAAATTCTTAAGTAGTGGCAACTGTCATATCCAAAAATTCTCCTATTGCAAGATTTTTCCATTTTTTTCCACGTGAATATTGACTGTTATTTTCCTATTTAATTGCAGGGCAAGTGGATTCTCCATTTTCTTAGCATTTTTTCCACTGTTTTTCCACTGTTATACCCTACAATACATTCTTATTATTTCTACCACTATAAATACTAAAGCAACTGATTCTTCAGCCAAGTATTTTATGCTTTTTATAGTATAAGTTTGCTGAGACCAGATTTTTAACTCAATGACACTAGCGTAAATCAGGGAGTAAAAATATGGAACAGAGATCAATTTCTGATGCTTATTGGCAGGGGAGTTGACAGCCTCCGCCTGCAGGGGGGAGGAGAGGGAGGAAGGCAGGCTCCATGCTCCTGGAAGAGGTGGGGCCTCACAAGGGGCAGGGCTGAGGACAAACAACCCTCAATGCCACCTGGACTGCAGCGCCCCTTAGTGCTGCCTGGAGTGCCCAAGAAGGCACCTCCACCTTCTCAGGCAGCCCTAAGAGCTGCTAAGAACACCTAGTGCAGCACTCAGGTAACAATTTAAAGGGCTTGCTGCTCTGGGCACCCTGCTGCTGCAGACCCAGTGGCTGGCGCTTCGGTCCCTTTGAAATGCCCTGCCCGGAGCAACTGTCCCCTTTGCTCCTCCCCTGTCAGTAGAGCCGTTTATTGGTATTAAAAAACAATTTATTCCATTAAGCAAATATGATGGATGCCTCCTCTCACCTACACTAATCAGAACTCCACAGAAGCCAATGAGACTATACCAGTGCAAAGTGACTGTAAGTGAAATTAGAACCAGACCCTATGTATTTGCAGACCCACTTCTTTATCCTCCTTCAAATCCTATCTTAAAACTCTTCTCTGCTGAACTGCCTATAAAACTATCAACAAAGGTTGTCTGCAGCCGGAATGCTCAGACCTCTGCTTACCATGTTAACCAATGTCATCTTATTGTTTTCTTGTGTTCCCATCGTTTTATTGTGCCCCTCTGTTGTTTCTTATCTTATGCTTAAATTGTAAGCTCTTTGGGGCAGGCAATGTCTCAGTCTTGTTAGATGACAGTACAGCACTTACAACAAGTCCCTGGTCTCTAAGGGTGAGTCTGCACAGCAGGGCTTAACTTAAAATAAGCTACACAAATTGAGCTACGTCAACTGCCATAGCTTATTTCAAAATTGGGAGCATCTACACCACACTTATTTTGAAATAGAGCCCTCATCCTCCGACTTCCCTTACTCCTCGGACACTGAGGGTTACAGAAGTTGGAGTAAGAAGTCTTCCAGGTTGACAGTATTTCGACATTATTTCTAAATAACTGCCTGCTATGTAGACGTGGACTAAGTTATTTCAAAATAATGTTGTTGTGTAGCCATACCCTAATAAATAAATACTAAATATAGACATCTGCTATATATCTGTATTTCAATGATTTTTTCACCTTTAGAAAAGCTTTTAAAATTACTGCAAATGTATGTCTCTTAGATACAATATATGCATTAAAATTACCATTGTTTTATTTTTTATAAGATTTCTCCCCATTTTTTAGATAAAAATCATTCTGTGTTCACATACTCTGTTTTTTACATTAAAATGGTATAAAATGTACATCATGCTATGCATGCAATTTGGAATAAGGAGACTGGTATCAGGTCTAGACTGGTGATATTTCTTCCCATATGAGCAGGCAAGGGCTAGGAACTGTGCAGAGGCGGTAAACTGAGCCCCTGAATGAGGTCCAGGATCTCCACACCAATCCAGGCTGCTGCCCTCTTTTGTCCCTGGCCAGTGGCCACCAAGGGTGCTGCAGCAGTCCTGGCAGCCGTCAGGGGCTCGGAGGGAGCACTGAGGTTAGTCAAGGCTCATGGGATGGGTGCTGTGTGGCACAGGGCTGGCAAAGCTCTCCTCATGCCACAAGTCCTTTCCTTTCTGCCTGCAGCTTTAAGCTCTGCAGGAGAGGGGGCACATTGGTGTTGTCAGGAGTGGCCAGAGAGGCCACAAGTATGCTGTGAGAGGCCTCTGGAGGACAATTATTTCAAAATAACAGCAGCGGAGTGTCTACACTCACGCTAATTCAAAATAGCATTATTCCTTATGAAAAGCAGGGGTTATTTTGAAATAACAGGCTTGGTAGAGTGGATGCTCCACATGTTATTTCAAAATAAGGGGAGTTATTTCAAAATAATTCCCAAGTATAGACCAAGGTCCAGAGAGAAGGATACAACACAAAGATTAGGAGTACAGTGAGATGGAAAGTGAGGAAGAAACGAGGGGATGGGAATTAAAGCTGGAAGAACCTGGATAAAGTGCAGGAAAATCAGGGCTTCCCTGATCAAAGGAGAAAGGTGTAGCTTTACCTCAACTATACTGCTAAACTCCTGTGGACTTTCTGTTGCTTTGACCAGAAGCAAGTATTGGTGTTGGTCACTTTCATAATCCACACTCCGAGTCAAGCTGATCTCTCCTGTTGCCTGATGGATACTGAAGAGTTCACTAGGATTAGTTAGTAAATTGTAGCTCAGGGATTTATTTTGATATGACAAAGCAGAGACTGTAAGAAACCTGGATAACAATGAAAAGCAAAAAGGCAAAGAAAAAAGGCATCAATACAAAATTCCTATTTTCCTCTCTGAAGTTCTTATCCACAAAAACAAACCTCTTATATTTGTTTTTCTAATATTGTGATGTTGAGTATTAAAATTCTGAAACAGCGGAATATGGTAAAAGATACAATAAACCACATACCCAGTTCTGCATGCTTGATGCAAGCAAATCTCACTGAAGTATGTGAGGATTGTGTCTAAAGACTATGCGACTGGATGCTATTTTTATAAAATGTTCCTCAGATCTGCTATCTTAAGGCAAAACAGGTTAAGAGCTGGGAACCTTGGAAATAGGATACATTAATAATTGACAATCTAGTCAGGCTAGAAAGGGAGGACTTTCTTTTCGTTTTAACTGAATTTGCTTAGTCTGCTTTCTTGACAATATGTTGCAATGATTTTCAGATCAGGAAATAAAGTTAAATCAAGAGCCAAGGATACAGCCTAATAAGAAAACAGTTAATTTCCTGTCCTCATCTGTCCCCATCAGATCTTAATGTTTGAGGAGCTAGCTGTAAAAGAAAAAAGCAGGTCAGTAATACAGTATATATAAGATCTAAGGCCATATGAAAAGCCTTAAAAGATAAAAGTGAGATTCTTTAATCTAGTATGGCACAATCTTGTTTCCAATAAAGTCGATGGGGGTTATGTACTGACTTCACTAGGGAAGTAACTGAGTCAAAGTAACACACTACTTCACTCAACCATAGTCAGCTACTAAAGACCCATTTAGTTTTAACAGGGTCCAATGTATTTAGAATCATAGAATCATAGAATACTAGGACCAGAAGGGACCTCGAGAAGTCATCAAGTCCAGTCCCTTGCCCTCATGGCAGGACCAAATACTGTCTAGACCATCCCTGTTAGACATTTATCTAACCTACTCTTAAATATCTCCAGAGATGGAGTTTCCACAACCTCCCTGGGCAATTTATTCCAGTGTCTGACTACCCTGTTAGGAACTTTTTCCTAATGTCCAACCTAAACCTCCCTTGCTGCAGTTTAAGCCCATTGCTTCTATCCTCAGAGGCCAAGATGAACAAGTTTTCTCCCTCCTCCTTATGACACCCTTTTAGATATCTAAAAACTGCTGTCATGTCCCCCCTCAATCGTCTCTTTTATAAACTAAACAAACCCAATTCTCTCAGCCTTCCTTCATAGGTCATGTTCTCTAGACCTTTAATCATTCTCGTTGCTCTTCTCTGGACCCTCTCCAATTTCTCCACATCTTTCTCGAAATGCGATGCCCAGAACTGGACACAATACTCCAACTGAGGCCTAACCAGCGCAGAATAGAGCGGAAGAATGACTTCTCGTGTCTTGCACACAACACACCTGTTAATGCATCCCAGAATCATGTTTGCTTTCTTTGCAACAGTATCACACTGCTGACTCATATTCAACTTGTGGTCCACTAGAACCCCTAGATCCCTTTCTGCCATACTCCTTCCCAGACAGTCGCTTCTCATTCTGTATATATGAAACTAATTGTTCCTTCCTAAGTAGAGCACTTTGCATTTGTCTTTATTAAACGTCGTCCTATTTACCTCAGACCATTTCTCCAATTTATCCAGGTCATTTTGAATTATTACCCTATCCTCCAGATTAGTCGCAACCCCTCCCAGCTTGGTATCATCTGCAAACTTAATAAGCGTACTTTCTATGCCAATATCTAAATTGTTGATGAAGATATTGAACAGAGCCAGTCCCAAAACAGACCTCTGCAGAACTCCACTTGTTATGCCTTTCCAGCAGGATTGTGAACCATTAATAACTACTCTCTGAGTACGGTTATCCAGCCAGTTATGCACCCACCTTATAGTAGCCCCATCTAAGTTGTATATACCTAGTTTATTGATAAGAATATCACGCGAGACTGTATCAAATACCTTACTAAAGTCTAGGCATACCACATCCACTGCTTCTCCCTTATCCACAAGACTCGTTATCCTATTAAAGAAAGCTATCAGATTGGTTTGACATGATTTGTTCTTTACAAATCTATGCTGGCTGTTCCCTATCACCTTGCCACATTCCAAGTGTTTACAGATGATTTCCTTAATTACTTGCTCCATTATCTTCCCTGGCACAGAAGTTAAACTAACTAGTCTGTAGTTTCCTGGATTGTTCTTATTTCCCTTTTTATAAATGGGCACTAGATTTATATGGGAGAACCTTCAATGTTCAAGTCTTTTAATATAAGTTCCCAGAACTGTGGATCAGAACTTTTATTAGTATTATGGAAGCCTGTTGATTTTCAAAATTAGGTAATATTGTCCTAAAATATCTTCAATTTTTTAATTTTCAATTTGATCTTTTTTATTAGTGTATATTGTTGGTGCTGATTCTGTTGAGGTCTGTGGCCATCTGTAACTGTGTAGATATTTAATACAAATTTAAAAGAAGAAAAATCACAGAAGAAACATACTGAGTATTTCAAATAGAAAATATATCCTTTAGCCATTTATTGCCTGATCCTTCAAGGTGCTAAGAGCTTTGTTGAAGATCCCCCAAGCTTAAAGGAGCAGCAGGATCAAGCTTTTAATTTGCATAAAATGGAGAACAAAAACATTACATCTTCCAGTAAATCATAAATGATTACTTTGCAAATATTTTACTAAGATGGCTGACGTGGTTTTGTTTTAATCCTCTAGAAAGTGCAACTGCTTTTTTAGACTGAGACAAATGCACTTTGATAATGCCCAGGCACACCCACCTTCTTTTAGTGTTCCCATTTCAGCATGCAGCAGCTTTAGTACTTTAACATACATGCCCGGTTATTTGTGATGGCTACAAAGCAAATTAATCAAACTTTTTCTCTCTGAGACACTCCTCTCTCTAGGATATCTATTGCCAATCATCATATTTATTTGCCAGCTACAAATAATGTGAAGGCTTCTGGGTGATGATATCACAGTTAAGCTTGTGCTATAACCCCTGATATTAACCAGTACTACTATGACTTTTAACAGGTACTTACGATTTTCCCTGGAGCGTGTTTTCAGGAACATATACAACATATGACATGTTGGTAAACTGTGGTGGTCGAAGCCCCGCAATCACAGAAACAGAAGCAGGAGACCCTTTATTACCAAGTTTATCCACTGCTAACACAGTTAGTAGGTATTCTCTGTCTTTCACTAGTGGCAAACCTGTTGTTTTAATCCAGCCACTGTCCTTCTCAACTTCAAATCTGTCGTCTCCACCTAAGTAGAAATATAAACCCAGAGACTGTTGTTAGGTAATTTTTTTACTGGAGTAAAATTGGGAGAATAGCTCCTACTAGAAACTCCTATATGGAAAAAAATCCCTGGCTACTCCCGAGAAACCAATTCATTGCTGGGGATGGGCAGGGCTGTCACAGCCTTCTGCTCAAGGTTGTCAGTTTTAAACTATTGCTGCAGTTTCTTGAGAGCCTCTCTAGCAGATGAGAAATTACCACTGAGTCTGCACACTTACTTCAAGCTAACTTTGTGCTACAGGAGATCCAGTGGATGAGCTCCATCAGAAGGACTTAGGGATGGAGGGGAAGAAATAAAGGTAGTGATTATGTGTATGTGTACGTGCACATATGTACATATAACTTACCTTCCAAGAGAAAGTATTCTACAGCTCCATGGACCCCTTCATCTCTATCCACAGCAAGAAGCTTATATACTTTAGTACCTCCTGCAGCTTTAGGAGATACCACAGCCAAGAAAGGGAAAGGATCCATCACCCATTCAGGTGCATTGTCATTCACATCTGCCACAATAAGTTCTAAACGCAGCAAGTACCATTCCTTTCCTGACATTAACAGAAAAACAAAGTCATACTTAGCTTGCTAACTGTAGCCACTGAAAATAACTGTGAGATCGTATTCTTCCTAAATATCGTTCCTAGGAATATTTAGGAATATAGAATAAAATGTAATACAAAAAAATTACTTGTGGGCTCCAATCTGCAACTGACAGCATGCAGATGGACTCCTATATCTGTGAGGAGAGCCACTGACTTCAATGGGTCTCCATTAGGACACAATACTCAATCCAAATGCTATCAACTACAGGATCAGGTTCATATTGACAGTATATAATGGTCAGAACTGGTCAATAATTTTGACTCTTCAAGAATTTTCTAAGAAAAATTCTATAAACATTTTTCAATAAATGTTTTCTGCCGTTGTTTACAGTGATTGGAAATTTTCAAAAATCTGAAATTTCTACAAAAAATGTCTCTGCCCTTTTGATCAGCTCCACTATACAGGAAGTCTCCGGGTTACGTACAAGATAGGGACTGTAGGTTTGTTCTTAAGTTGAATTTGTATGTAAGTCGGAACTGGTACATATTGTAGGGGAAAAACTAGCCCTAGGGGAAATCACGTTGTGAGAAGCAGGGGGACCCGGGGCTGATGAGCTGCATGACAAGGGCCAGAGAGAGAGGGTTTCCCACCAGAGCAGGGACCGTGTGTTGTGCTCAGTGAAAGGAGGGCAAGTCAACTGCACGTTAATTGGATTTCATTCACTTGGGGAGGAGAAAGCGCCTGAGTGGCTGGCGCTGAGGGGGGCGCCTGGTCTGCTTGGGGAGTGGGGGGGGCTCAGCGGTCCCGCCGCCCACGTCCTCCATGGCGAGAAAAGCTGCTCCGCGTCTCCCTGGTCTGCTGGGGGGAGTGTCCCTCCCCCCCCCCGCAGACCAGGGAGACGTGGAGCGGCTTTTCTCACTGCGGAGGATGCGGGCAGCGGGACCGCCATGGCGCGTCTCGGCGGTCTGCTGGTGGGGGCGTAGCTAGTGCGGGGTTGCCTCACCCCGTTTATAAGTAGGGATCCGATGTAAGTTGGATCCATGTAACCCGGAGACTGCCTGTACTTACTGATTTTACAAGTTTTCAATGTCAGTGAAAGACTAATCAGATTTTTACCTTTCATGACAACAAAATTGATTTTTTTAAAAACAAAAATGGAACCATCCTCTAATCCACAAAGAGAAAATAGATAACTTGTTATGAACTAGCTACAGCTCTATCACCATCTATCCAGCCAAAGAAAGCATTAGAGCTCTTGAAATAGCAACTCACATCAGCACTCAAACTGTGACAAAAAAGGAAAATATTTTCAGATACAAGAAACTGTTCTAAACTCTTCAGTGCCTGAACCTCAGAAGTAAAGGTTAGCGATGAATAAAATGGAAAATACTTTTTGTGAAAAATTATGTTGAACACAGAACAAAAGGGACAGCACTGGAATCCCAGCTCAAAGGAAAGCAAAGAAGAGCTCCTCCACTAGTTATTGATAAACTGATGAACAAATCCATACATTCTTGTAATATATAAATACTTGCCCCAGATATTTCTGTTTCTAAAAATGTTTCCTTATTATTGTTACCAATATCAACCAACTTCATACAGAAATATACTTACTGAACTAATACAACTCTTAACCATCTTCAGTGATTCGAAGTTGACGCTAAGCAGTGTTAAATAGAACTGCTTTCTCTTTGGGAGATTCTAAATCCACTTCTTGGGCTGACTGATGGCAAGATGTACCCTGATCTTGAAAAAAAGGTAGCCAGCACTTACCAGCCTGGGGACTAAGGATGTTAAATATCAGTTAATTGAATAGTTGAGTAGCCTCAAGAATTCTTATTGGTTAGTCGACTATTCTATAGTCTCTGGGAGTGGGGCTGGCAGCCAATGCACTCCAGCCTCACTTTTGAGGAACCCCCTGCCACTCCACACTGCTGCCTCTGTATCAGAGACAGCAGTGCAGAGTGACAGGTAGGAGTTGGTCCGCCAGGGGAACCAGTTTAAAAACTCCTCATGGATTGCCTGTCACCCTGTTCTGCTGCCTCTGATAAAGAACACTATACATAAACACTGGTAATATTTTTAGGGGTATTGTTATTAAATTAAATGCCAGTTACTCTAATTGCTACAAACTACTATCATACATCATAAATAATCCAGCAAGGAATCCAGGGTGCTTCACAGATATGAAAATGACATTTTAGGAATGCTTTGGCTGCAGTCTTCTCATGTTGATCTCTAAGCATATCTAACTGACATGAGATGGAGTAAAGATGGACAGTAGATCAACCAACAAAAGCAGAAAAGGATATAGTATCACATTTTTTTCTTTCACTTGCTCTGGTACATATCTGAAGTAACTCCACAGAAGTTATTGGGGCTTCACTGGTGTAAGTAAAAGGAAAATCAGCCATTTTTTTGCAGCAGAAGATACGCAAATTGCACTCTCATTTGCATATCTTCTGCCAATCCTTTTTGCAAGATCTGGTAAACCTCATTTTTTGAGGTAGAAGGGATCTTGTGCAAAAGGGTTTTTTTCTGACAAATGGCCCCGTCTACACAGGGCTTTTTAGCGGCAAAACCTTTTCCGCAAAAAGGATTGGCAGGAGATATGCAAATGAGAGCATGATTTGCATATCTTCTGCCACAAAAAAAGGCAGTGTAGACATAGCCTCAGAGATAAAATACAGACATCACAGTAAGACATGAGCCCAAAGCAGGCAACTTCATATGTCTAAAAATGGTCTCTTGATATTTTATCCGGTAATTTCAGAATATTTTCTGTATTTTTTAAACATTCAGTCCTGCAGAAATAGATCAAGAGACTCGTAAACAATAAGGGACAACTTTAAAAGCATTTCACGTCGTAAACTTAAAATAACCATCAATCAAGTCTAAGCTAAGTATTTAGTACTCTAAAGTGTTACCAAATTCTTATAATCTTATAAACAGTGTTATCTCACTGAGACACAATATTATCCCAGCAAGGTCTGCCATTTCATTTAGGACAACAGAATTAATTCTCTCCCCCACACTCTGTCAGCTGCAATGTTACACCCACTCCAAAAAATACAGAGTTTCTGACTCCACAGCAAATCGCTTTTGTCTGAATTATGCATTTTATTGATATATCTCTTACTAAAGCAGTACTAATACATCTTGCACATCATAATTTAAAGCCTGTTGCAAACTATTCAGAGCTTTTCATAATTAAGCTCTGTGTGATGCCAAGTGGCATATTTAGCACACCCTATCATAATCTGCCATCTATAAACAACCAGTAAGTAGATTGTAGGAAAGAAAATTCCTTGGTACTGTGATTAACAATGTCATATTTAAGTTTCTTAGTAATAGCTTCCAAGAGTCTTAACCCATCATGACCTCAGAGAATTTTCTGCCCTTTCCAAGAAAACTCCCTCCATATAAGTAAGTGTTCTGTTGCTGGGACTCACAGAACATAGCGGGACTAGTTCTTCTCTCAGTTAAACCTGTAAAACCAAACTGAGTTTTACACACATAACTGAGGACAAAGTGTCTTCTTTCCAAAGAGCAATGAACATTGAAGTGAAGAAAATCTGTTAATTCTGAGCACAGTTTTTAATTGTCATCTTCTGTATTCACAAAGGCAAATGACAGAAAGGTTCAGATTCCTGACATAAAACAATTTGTCTCTTTTATTGCCTATATTATGCACCTAATTTCATATTTCAACTAAAAAATAAATTATCCCAATTATCATATATGAACATAAGAATGGCCCTACTGGATCAGACCACTCCATGGTCTGCTTAGTTCACTCAAACAGACTGCAGGCTCAAAATAGCAGTAACTAAATTAGAGGCTGGATTAAGACCCTTCGAAAATCTGGATCTGCAACGGCAAGATCTAGTTTAGATTTGTTTGCCATCTTGTTAACCCTGCTCAGGGAGTGCAGGTTATTGGTTTATCACGAGTCTCTCTCTGCGCTCTGGAAAACAACGCCCTATTGTGACTTGTTAACCGTCTGTATTCTTCTCACTGCAGATGGATTTCTAGTTCTTACTACATGTGTCTGTCAACTAAAATAAAAATCCTGAAAAACGCCAACTCTCTTCCTCAGACAGGAGGAAGCACAACAAAGGTACAAATTCCCCTCCTATCTATCAGTCACTGATTATCAGCTCTTTGAATATTCATGTACAGTACTTGCCATGTATTTTCTGCAGAGAAATATATTTCAGCATTAAAAGAAGCTGTAGAAATCTAGATCAGGACTGACATCAGTCCTAGCAAACCCTATTAATCAGAACCTAGGAAGCCTGGGAAATTTTCCTCCAGTACTTGTGTGTTTAATAACTCAGAGGCTATAATGTCATTTAACATCTTCACAAGATCAAAGTTTTCAACAGTTTGTTGGCAAACTTTGAAGTATTTGAATACCTAACAACTTGTATAAGATAATCAATATAAACCATAAGGCAGACAAATCAAGAGATATGTCCACCTTTCTATATCAACCAAACACACGCAGGTTCAGCCTGGAAAAGTACCAAACATACCCTCATAGTTTGACATGATTTGTGATGAATGTGGGTGTCAATCAAGATAATGACAATGCTACCACCATGGAAGTTTAGCCTTCATCATATGTAACACCCAGGCTACATCTACACTGCCATATTATTTTGAAATAACTAGCGCTATTCCAAAATAACTTAGTCTGTGTCTACACATCAGGCAGTTATTTCAAAATAGTGTCCAAATACTGTCAATCTGGAGGACTTCTTACTCCGACTCCTGTAACCCTTATTGTATGAGGAGTAAGGGAAATTGGAGGAAGAGTGCTCTATTTCGAAATAAGTGCTGTGTAGAGACACTCCCTATTTTGAAATAAGATAGACCGTGGTGGTTGGCGATTAGGATCAAAATTGGAATCTCTAAAATGAAATGCATGATCCTCTACCACATGAGCTAAAAGCCACATAGCTCTTAGCAAAGGGCTGTAGAGCAGACTCACTAAGCTCTCTCTAAAGATATGTCTACACAGCAGAATTATTTTGGAATAAATTATATTATCTGAAATAATAAAGAGTGTGTCTACACAGCAAGCCATTATTTTGAAATAATGATGAGCTAAGGAACTTCTTACTGCAATTCCTGTAACCCTCATTTCACAAGGAGTAAGGGAAGTCAAAGGAAGAGTGTTTTTCCTTTGCCTCCCTGCTGTGTACACAGTGCCAAAAGCTAAATTAACCTATTTTGACTTCAGCTATGCAATTGATGTAGCTGAAGTTGCCTAGCTTAATTCGACTTTTGCCCTGCTGTGTAGACATGATCTAGATGCCACTAGATGGAACAGAACACCAGCAGGTGTGTGGCTTACATGTGCACCACCCATTGCAGCAAGAACTGTAGCAGATACTGTATAGAATTGCACTTTTCAGCACTGAGACCTACAAATATGACCTGACATTGCAGAAACAATTTCACAATATCCAGTGAAGCATAATCAGACAAGGACTTGCTAGAGGCTAGTGAAAGTGATGAAAAGACTGACATGGACAATAATGTGTAAGGCATGTACGTATAGCAAGACAGTGCATTTAAGAAATTTCCAAGTATATTTCCACGTATGGACTGAAAAAGCATGTCTGTATATGTATTTTAGTGAGTAAAGTGACTCTTTATAACTAGTTTAATTTTGTTCATTGTAATTATCCTAACTTGAGTATGTCTTAAAAATACAAGACAAATGCCTCAATATCATAATTTTAACTTCCAGCTTTTTACATGCATCTTTATTGTTTTCATCACAACTTATTCTGTAAGCCACTCTGGGACCCTGGGCAAGATGAAGGGGCTCTGCTCCATGCCCCTGGAACAGGTGGGGCCTCAGGTGGAAGGGGCGGGGTTAGGGCAGGCAGCCCTTGGCACTGCCCAGACCACGCTGTGCCTCCCACTCTCCGTGGTGCCCAGAGTGTGGTGCTCCAGCAGTGATTTAAGGTCAGAGGCTCTGGGCCCTTTTGTGACCCTGGGTTGCAGGGCAGCTCCCTCCCCTCCTCCCCCTCCCCCTGCCCCCCTTCGATAGGCCTTTATCTGACATTAAACAAAATGGAATCATAGAATCATAGAATCCTAAGGCTGGAAGAGATGTCAGGAGGTCATCAAGTCCAGACTCTTGCCCAAAGCAGGACCAACCCCAACTAAATCAACCCAGTCAGGGCTTGGTCAAGCCAAGACTTAAAAACCTCTAGGGATGGAGATTCCACCACCTCCCTAGGTAACCCATTCCAGTGCTTCACCACCCTCCTAGTGAAATAGCTTTTCCTAATATCTAACCTAGACCTCCCCCACTGTAACTTGAGACCATTGCTTCTTGTTCTGCCATCCGTCACTACTGTGAACAGCCTCTCTCCACCCTCTTTGGAACCTTCCTTCAAGAAGTTGAAGGCTGCTATCAAATCCCCCCTCACACTTCTCTTCTGCAGACTAAATAAGCCCAAATCCCTCAGCCTGTTCTCGTAGGTAATGTGCTCCAGCTCCCTAATCATTTTGATTGCCCTCTGCTGGACCCTCTCCAATGCATCCACATCTTTTCTGTGTTGGGGGGGGGGAGAGGCAGAATTGAATACAATACTCCAGATGTGGCCTCACCAGAGCTGAATAAAGGGCAATAACTTCTCTAGATCTGCCAGCAATGCTCCTCCTAACACACCCTAATATGCCATTAGCCTTTTAGGCTACAAGGTCACACTGTTGGTTCATATCCAGCTTCTTGTCCACTGTAATCCCCAGGTCCTTTTCTGCTGAACTGCTACTTAGCCAGTCGGTCCCCAGCCTGTATCAAACATTTATTTTCTTACCCAGTGCTTGAGAATACATCATTAACAAAACTGACCCCTACTTAAAGATGTTAAAAAGAAATTTCAAGTGAATTGCTATTTTGAAAGGGGCTGTGTGTAAACCCGTGACACCTCACCCTGCACAGCACACATGCATGGAACTGAGACATCACAGTTTGCAAGAGACAGAGAGAGAGCGAGAGAGAAGCAACCAGTTTACATGTGCAACATTTCTTCTAGTTTGCACAAGAAATAATACATAAAAATCATCAACTTAAGGCAATCTGTTCACATGTTTAGTAATGCACTTAGTTTATTCATGTCCAATCATGCAAATAGCTTTAATTGAAATACACGTGTTTACTGGATCGCAACCTTGCAATAGTTGCACACAGACTATGGATGTGAAGGATTAGTCAACTATCCGATAAGCAAATGTTTATTGGATAATCAACGTGATAGTTGACTAGCCACTTCCCTCATCCTTTGCTGCCTCAATCAGGAAGAGGCATCAGGGGGAGGGAAAGGAGTGGGTACTTCAAAGTGACAGCGCTGCTTGAAGTCTGGGGTCAGACCCTGGCCTCCAAGCGGTGCTGCTGCTTTGAAACACCGCGTGCAGCACAGGACCAGCTGGTGTGTCCCCAGGCTGCATGCAACATTTCAAAGCGGCAGTGCCATGTGGAGCCTGGGATCAGCTGGGGAATCCCCCGCTGTCAGGCTCCATACGGTGCTGCCACTTTGAAACACCATGTGGAGCCCGGTGACTATTTGACTAGTCAATTAATCACTATTTAATATCCTTAACACACACACACATAATCTGCTCAAAGAGTGAAATTCGTCCCACTCAAGAAGTCCTCTGCTAGCAATCTGAACGGGGTTGAAGTCCACCCAAAATAATTTTCAAACCATTCTATAAAATATTGACAGAATAAAAATTTTCTCAATATTAAAGATTTCTTACATAGTTGTAGCATACAAAATTCCAAGCTAGAAGATTTGCAAACATCTAATATAGTAGTATCCACATCCATTCCCAACAATTGAATAAATGAAAGAAGGTAAAATTAAATAGTTTACCCAAATCTAAATTATTCATTTCCCTAATTTCTATGGTATAAGTTTAAAAAAAAATCACATGAAGGGGAAGAACCAAACCAGAAAACAGAGCACCTAATTTGAGATGGATTCTGTATGATTAAAACCAAAAAAAAAAAAAAAAAGGAGTAACATCATTGCACAGAGGTGTATTGGTAACAACATTACCGTGGAACCTGAATAAAAAAATATATATTTTTTAAAAAGCAACATTATTTTAACACTTCCTAGTCAAAATGACATAATTGTTCTAAAATATTTTATTTGACCACACAAAATAATGTTTTGTCTTCATTTTATAAATATTTTCCTTTATTCCTATTATGCAAAAATAGATGCTGTAAGCAAATGATTTTCCTACCTGCACATGAACAGTGTCCATAAGCCCCCATGAAAGATCAGAAGTCACCTTTTTCTGGGTGATTATTTGTATTAATAAATGAACAATAAAGTGAAAAAATCAAATCCAAGATTTCTTCTTAGATGAGGCCACTCCTAGGGCTCCTAGTTCAGGATAGCTTGGTCTACCCTTGAGTTTCACACTGCCTCAGATGCAAAAACCCTCTTAGAGCAATGGTCATAAGGATGCCTACTTTCACCTTTCATTCCCTCCCGCTGGAGTGCCCTCCCTCTAAACTTGGTATTGCTGGCAAAAATTGCAGTACTGAAGTTCAATCCCAATCTCCAAAATATCTTGCACCTTGCAAAATAGATCATTAACCTCCTTGATCCAGTGCAGAAAACCCATCACAGACTCCTATAATCACTCTTTTTTTCATGCCTCGGCCTGCAGCTCAAAACTCCAATTACCACACAAAGAGATTTTATACCCTTTCTTATCTATTTTGAGTTCATGCTATGTTTAATCATGCAATGAACTGCCTGGGACAAATTTGTGTTCTCTGAAAATATATAACATGTAGAGTCAGATTCTCATCTTTGGAAGAAAAATTCTATTTAAGTATAAAATAAAATAAAATAAAATAAAATAAAATACTTCTCTGGGAAGCACTACAGGAACACTTCTAATGGCAGAAAATTTTTTGCCAAAGTAGGATCTCTGACCATCCTGGATCTGCTTATCAGTCCTGCATTTCTGGTTTCATTCCTGCT
The DNA here is from genome assembly GCA_030068395.1 of Apalone spinifera. Classification (NCBI taxonomy): domain Eukaryota; kingdom Metazoa; phylum Chordata; order Testudines; family Trionychidae; genus Apalone; species Apalone spinifera. The sequence continues at coordinate 20,248,458 of JANRFK010001785.1, forward strand.
CTTCTGGTAAATAGTCAGTTTTTCAGCAGCATATATTGTATACATTGTCCATGCTACATTTTACTTAAATGTATTGGTATCTACCATTTTCATTATTTGAAGTAACTGCTCCTTAGCAAGTTTCGGGAATATATATACATATAGACTAGGGGGCTGCACTCCCTTACCCCCCTGTCAGGGGATGGGGGGGGGGAGGTAAGGCAACCCTGGCTTTCCCCGCAGCCACCAGGGAGGGCCGGATTGTGGCCGCGCCAGCCGGGCCCCTTCCTAGCCCCTTCTCCCTCCCCGCTCCTCACTCACACTAGCGCATCGGAGCAGCTGTTTTTAAAACACTGGCAGACGCCCTCCACATGAGGTAGCTCGGGGGCCAGGGTGTACTCCAGTCCCAGCCCCACCCCGCATGGACCTCACTGCTGCCCACCCACTCACCATGCAGCCCTGTCCACCCCTCCTCCCCCGCCAGTCCTTCCCTCACAAGTCCAGCAGCAGCTTACCTTCAAGGTGCAAGGAAGGTGAGTGCTGCTGTGGAGGAGTCAAAGAACCATATTTAGATCTCACCATAGGCTGCTGACCCCATTATGAGGTTAGCAGCAGTGAGGAGAGAGGGAGGAGGCTGAGGGGCAAGGGGCTGTTGTCCCACAGGAAAAACTTTTTTATAAGATATACATACAAACACACACCCTGAACATTGCACAGATATTTCATAGTAATGGTGATTACCAATCACTCAGGAAAAGAATCAGAGGGGTAGCCGTGTTAGTCTGAATCTGCAAAAGCGGCAAGGAGTCCTGTGGCACCTTAAAGACTAACTGAAGTGTTGGAGCATAAGCTTTCGTGGGCAAAGACCCACTTCGTCAGATGCACGTACTAAATGCTAGACTTCACATTTGGATCTTTATTTAAACATAAAACACATGGCCAGAAAGCTCCCTGAGCTACCCATCTGAGGAAGTTTGAGAATACAAGTTATTCTAGTTAAAGGCAGAAGTACCTGTTGCTCAGAGATTTGTCTCCAGATCCAGTATTTCACAGGTAGCATAGGATGGATTTATGCATTTTCCTAAATCTGCCCATTTTGAGGAAAAAAGTCCGCCTCTTTTGGATGATAACTTGTATACTAACACAAGACATGGAGTCGGCAATAAATGTTTTTTTGATGCATGGCAGCGAAATGGCTAATGAAGCAAAGAGTCTACTGTCAGCATGTTAGCCACATAACTTATTCCAAATCTCCAAGTTCATCTATGTAGTTCTGAGGGGATAATTACATAGAATGTATTTCCTGAGGTTTATTGTGAGATGTTAAAAAAAAAGTGAAATATTTAACAAGAATTTAATTGTCACTCCTGGTGTTGAAGGATTTGTGGTACTTGATTGTGATACAAAGAGGATTAATATAATAAACTTTATTGTTCTGAGTAAAGAATGGGAATCATTATTTTTACTGAGCCAAAAATGAGCTAAGCACTTAGTCTTTAGAATTAGGAGGGCTTATTAATAAATGGATAAGGACAGAAGCCAAGATTCATCATTTTGGGTGCCCAACTTGAAACTAGGGATGTAAAAGGTTAACTGGTTAACCAATTATCCAGAAAGCATTAAGCTTATTGGAATGCTTACTTGGTAACAGGTTAACTAGACTGCCAGCCACGGGGAGCCAGCTGGTGGGAACCAGACCAGGTCAGAATGGCAGGTGGGGCTGCATGGCAGGAAGGGGGGCCCCAGCCACACTGCAGCTGCCCCAGCGGGGGCAGGCAGGACCCACACCTGGCCGCACCACAGCGACTCCAGATCCCGATAGTGTCGCAGCAGCCCCACCGGAGGCAGCAGGACCTGGCCCTAAATCCCAGCCCCAGCTCTGGCTGCATTACAACCCAGATCCTGGCCGTGGACACAGCAGCCCCAGCAGCCCCACACCTGGCAGTCCCAGCAGTAGTGGCCCGAGCGACCCAGCCACTGCGGTCCCAGAGCCAGCCACTGCGGTCCCAGAGCCAGCAGTCCTGCCCGCAGCAACCCCAGCAGCCCTGGACCTCGAGTGTGGCACAGCGGACCTGGACCCCAGTTGTGCTACAGTAGACCTGACCCCTGAGATGCCTGCCCACAGCCCCAGTAATACACCCCCCCGCACCCAGCCTGGTTGCCCATCCCACACCAGTGGTTAAACAGTTAAATGATATAATTTTAATTGTTTAACTAGTTCATTGTTTCCGTCAATATTTACATTCTTACTTGAAACATCTCAAAGGGGCCTGATTTTCAGAGTGGGACTACTCAACCCTTTAAGTGTTCTTCTAGGGCAGGGGTTCTCCAACTTCATTGCATAATGACCCCCTTCTGACAACAAAAATTACTACATAACCCCAGGAAGGGGGACTAAATCCTGAGCCCAAATCCTGAGCCCATTCGAGCTCCAGATGTGGGGACCAAAGCCCAAGCCTCATCACCATGGGCAGGGGGAGAGAGCGCAAAATGGAAGCCCAAGGGCTTCTGCTCCAGGCAATGGGGCTCAGGCTTCAGCTTTGGCCCCAGACAAGCCAACCCTGACAAGCCCATTAAAACAAGGTCGTGACCCACTTTGGGATCCTGACCCACCATGTGAGAACCACTGCACTAGGGATCTCAAGTTGGGCTCCTGAAAACTAAGGGCTTCAAAGTCACTAGTCATTTTTGAAAATTGTAGCCAGATAATAAAACGGTTTTGCTCTTTTCAGATCTCTCACTTTCCCTTTAGGTTTGTGATAGTCCATAGTCCTTGCCTCAAGCTGAGTAAAAAGTTCTTTGCACTTTTTCCCACCCACCCTTCTTCTCCACCCCTTCTACTCTTACAGCCACATTAAGGCTAGAGCCAATCTGGTGTTAAACATTTTGCAGACAGTATTTGAAATACTATAAATTACATCCAGTAATTTAATCTATGCCATCAAATGCCTGCAATGCCCCACTGCAACATATATTGGACAAACTGGACAGTCCCTACTGGAAAGAATTAATGGATATAAATCAGATATCCGTAAAGGGAACATACAAAAACCTGTTGGAGAACTCTTTAATCTCCCTGGGCAACCATTAACAGATCTTCAAGTGGATGTTTTGTTACAGACCAATTCCACAAGCCAAATACACAGGGAAGGACTGGAACTACACCTCATTCACAAATTCGATTCTCACACCCATGGATTGAATAAAGATACTGAATGGCTGGGCCATTTTCAACCTACCAAACAATGAAAACAACAATAGTTCTATGTCTATGTAGAATCTCATGATCCCATCTACATGTTTTGTCAGTCTTTAAGTGCTACCTGACCATTTGTCATTTGCTAATTAATGGTTCTTATCTGCCTCTTTTGACTATCCAGTGATTAGGTACTTAGAAACTATTTGTTTTTCCTATTACATTCCAGCTCACTTTCTCCTTGATATATTTTTTACCCACAGCCTCTTCTTGTCCTCCCCACCCCCGCTCCCATATTTTCCTTCTTCCATCCATCCCCTCCCCTATTTATTTTAGTCCTGGACATCCAACACTCTGGTCATCTGAAGAAGTGGGCTGTGCCCGTGAAAGCTCATGATACCATCTACATGTTTTGTTAGTCTTTAAAGTGCTACCAGACTATTTGTTGTTTTTTTAAGTTTATAAATGTGTTGTACATCTGAAATGACCATCTAAAAAATGCATGAAAACTACATTTTATGGACACTGAAGAAAGTGTATGGCATTATGTGAAATGTAAATAATATTTAAATATTAAGAAGCATGCTGAGAATTTCTAACCTTCAGAGAACTACTCTGATAATACATTGTTATTTTAAGTGTATTGGGAAAATAGAAACAACTCAAAATAATTATATATACTAATATATTTGATGCAGCCTTTTAAAATGCAAACTCCCACTGTGTGTGTATTATTTAGACAAAGGAAAAAGAGTGGGTTTTATATAAATATTTTTAAATTCCCCCTAAACTATACATTCTAAATGTGACAGAACAAACCAAACCTGGAAATCAGCTGTGATGAAATAGGCTAAGTTGTGATTTTAGATACTATAAGCTGGGGTTTGCCTCTAAACCTGTCTCCTTTCACATGTCAAATCATAAAAGATGCTGTCAATCTATGAAATTCAACATATTTTCAGACTTCTGATTTCATTAGTACTGTCTAACTTTATCATCTCTCTCAAAAATCCAATGACTACTTCGGTACGATTTGTCTTGAAAACAAAAATACTCATAATCATTAAAAATGTAGGCTTCTCTGCATCACTATAATTGATAAAACTGGCAGTGCCAGTGATTCTGATAAAAAAAATCTGACAATATAGACTATATACTTGAGTGAGCATGTCTCCACGATTATGGGCAGATACTCTACATTCCTTGATTTTACTGAGAGAAGAGGTATTGTATTATTATGATTAAACAATAATGGGTGAGAAGTTAGGTTGCTCTTGGCATTTTTGGGTCACTTCAATTTATTAAAAAAAGAAGATTATGGGAGCATTAAAAGCCTTGCAACCCTTCAGGTCAATATTGCTATTACATGCCAACCTGCATCAAAAAGTGTCATCTATCAGCTAATGAAGTGTTCAAGTTGATATTAGTTTTTTACTTTTTGAAGTTTATCAGACATATACCTGCCCCAGTTACACAGAAGCTTTGAAAATTTAAAATTCCAGTAATTGTTCATTCTATTTTCTTGTTTATTTTTATGTAACGGCTTAATCTTATATTCTACAAATATAATATTGAACTTTTATAAAAGCTCAACACTTCTGCATGCAAAATTTCTATTGACTTCAAAGCTGAGTAAGATAAAACTCACTAAATCCCCACACTAAACAAGAGAAATCCGTGTTCCCATTTTAATAGTACAACCGAGATGAAAGTTACTCTTAATTGCATGCAATCTGAACATCTACTTTTATAAAAAGTAGAACAATCATGCACAAACATTACTTCACTGTCAGTTCTGGAAACTCATGTCATATATGATGGACTTTGCTCTTAAGCACAGTATTTTGCTCATTCATAAAGCATAAGCCTTCCAAAGAGATAACTTTGATGGGATCAAGATGTGGACAACCCATATTCTCTTCTAATATACCTTACCTTGCTTGTTCTAGATAAAAAGATGTTAGTCTGTCATGTGTCTCTGTTTCTTACTCCTAACTAGCTTTTAAAGTAAAAGTTAAAGCACTTAAAATAAACCAAAAGCTAAAAGTAAGAAAGAAAATTATAGAAAGTGAATGACAGGATGGATTTTAATATAAATAATATCAAATTAAAAGACATGGAGATATATTCATTTTACTAAGGACATCCCTGTGTGGCATCCATTTCCTGAGACTGACAGGCAGCAAAATCAAGCTGGCCTGGACATGAAATGAAAAAGTGTATATTAATGGTCCCAGCGTGCATTTTTAAATAACAAATCATGTCTCTAAGGTAATTATGAACTATTATCAAAGTATGTTATCACTGTTGAGAGTTAATTTATCAGTTAAGCAAGTACCAGTAGTTTTCTGAATTTTTAAAAATGAATTCTCCTGAAATCATTTTTAAAAATATATTGACACGAGTCCTATGTTATTCCTTCAGTGACATTTGTTTTCTCAGATATTTGTATTGAAATAACCAGTATTTGTTTCAGTGAATGGGAGATTTAGTATCTAAAACATGTGATGGTCAGATGACAAAGTTTTTCAAGGTGAGGAGACTATTAATAGTAAAGAGACTATAAAATAGAATTTATCCTAGCTTAGCAGCACACACACACACACACACACACACACCATTAAAATTCATGTGGCAAATAAGCAACTGACAACAGAGTCTTATAATAATGGGAAGTGCTGAATAACCTTTGTAACAGGTGGTGCTACCAACCCTGTCTATAATGCAAATGCTCAGTCAAGAACGGTGTTTAGGCACATTAGCATGCTAATATTGGGAATATAGCACTGAACCTGACATATACAGAAATCCAAATAGATAGGTATATACTATGTTCATTGACATACCAGTACTATGCTACACAGGAATGTCATGTCATCAGGTAGTATGAGCTAATTTTAGTTCTCTCTTCTGCTTTCTTAGGCTGCGTCTAGACTGGCCCCCTTTGCCGCCAAAGGCATGCAAAGGAGCCAA
>JANRFK010001785.1:20282731-20296256 GCA_030068395.1 Apalone spinifera
GGGAGGGGGAAACCTGGGAGGAGGGAGCTGGAAGGGGGAAGCAAGGGGAAAAAGTGGGAGGGGAAGCTCAGGGCTCAGGGTTGGGGGCTTCACCAGACCAACTTGACTTTCATGCTAACCTGCTCCTGGGTTCGCATGTGGCCTTTGGTGGCTAGGCTGGCAGCTATCCTGCCATAGACGGCCGCGTTCCTCCGTCTAGTGCGAAGATCATGGAAGTTGGGGGCATACCTCCCAAACCTGAATAAGGTCCATGATCTCCACCCTGGACCAGGAAAGCACCCACTTTCTCCAGCACCTGTCAGGCTCCTGGGAATTGGCAGACTGCTCCTGGGGAGCGGTGGAGGGCCGGCTGCCAGTGGCTTGCTGGCTCATGTTTTGGGGCCACTGGGTCAGGGGCCCTGGTGGCCACTGCTGGCTTTGGGCTGGCAGGCTTGGAGCAGGCACAGGCACTTTGGCCAGGGTCTACCCCTTTAATGTCTCCGGGGCTGGGGAAGAGGAGAGTAAGTTTTCCTGGTTGTGCCCAAAGCGGCCACCAGGGCTCCCTGGGAAGGGCTGGAGGACCCTTATTTAGAATTAAGTGTCTACACAGCACTTAATTCAAAATAGCTATTTCGAATTTGGCATTACTCCTCGTAGAATGAGGTTTACCAAATTCGAATTAAGGACTCCACTATTTTGAATTAAATTCGAAATAGCGGTTTGCATGTATAGACGCTATTAAAGTTAATTGGAAATAACGGCTGTTATTTCGAATTTACTTTGCAGTGTAGACATACCCTCAGTCTTCTGGGGGTAACGAATGTGGCATTGAGTACACGCCTGGTCCTTTTGCTATGCTATGTACCACAATGATACCACAGAGTTAATACTAGGGATGTATAATACTGCGTAAATTGTTAACCAGTTAAACTACAGATTTAACCAGGGACACTGGAGCAGCCCCCATCTGCAGTGCAGTGGGCCCAGCTGGGCTGTCTCGGACAGGGGACTACTCTGGCTGGGCCGGGCCCACTGCACTGGGCCATCGGTGAGGAAGCTGCACTGGGTCAGCTAGGCTGCAGCACCCCTATGGCATGGCACTGCATGGAGGGCCCAGCATGGCTGGGGCAGCCCTTCACCCATGGCACAGAGCAAGTGGAGGGACTGCTTCATCCAGACCAGGCAGGGCCCGCTGCACTGTGCCACAGGTGGGGGCTGCTCCGGCTGGGCCAGGCAGCGCCTGCCACGCTGTGCTGTGGCTAGAGAGCTGGCCTGGCCTGGCCAGGATGGAGCACCCCCTGTGGTGTGGCACACGGCATGGAGGGCCCAGCCGGGCTGGGTGCCAGTTAACTAGTTACCCCGGAAAGCATGCCAGTAAGGCAATCCTTACCAGTTACCAGTTCCATCTTTACATCCCTAGTTAATACTGGAGTGGCATGGGGAAGTGTCCTACCATGATGGAAAAAATAAGACAGCCCTTCCCAGAAACCTTCTGCAAAAGATGAAGAGTACCTCCATGAAAGCTTCCAAGAGATCCCGATGGAAAATTATTGGGCCATCCTATGTACATAACCAGTCTTTTCTTGGGAGTACCCTCTGCATACCTGGAGCAGCCATTGGAAAGCAGATTCCCATTGCACCTTACTTTTTCTTCAGATTAAACATAAATTATAGGAGCATGTAATCCCTAGAATTTGATCGGAATTGTACAGACACTAGGGGTACCTTTCCTGGCATCACGCTTGGCTATCATGCTGTGCTGAGACCATCTAGGCTGCAGGGATAAAAACAGCTCCTGTCTCCCAGGAAGAATGGATCAGCCACTTGCCTGTCTCCCTTTCTCCTCCTCCTCTTCTTCCTCATCCAGTATGCCTTCCTTGTTGTTGCCTGAGGTGGCCTGGAACTCAGACTCCTGGGAGGTATTTATGCTGTATTTGGAAGTAGAGGTGGGGTCACTATTAAGAATCTTATGCAATTCATTGTAGAAGCGGCATGTCCGTGGTGCAGGACCAGAATGACTGTTTACCTCCTTTGTCATTGCTTTCACGTAGTACTGCTGTGTGTCTTTGCTGTAGCCCTTGTCCCCCATGCCTCATGCAGTCTTTTAACAGATGTCTGCATCTCTTCTGCTGGATTGGAGCTGTGCTGTATGCATGATTCTCCCCACAGATCAATAAGGTTCTCCAACTCCTGTGTCCTCCAGACTGGAGTATGTTAGGGGCATTGAGTCACCATGATCAGCTGGGCTGGCAAGCTCTCCACCTTAATCATATAGGAAATGGGGATTCAAAACAGAGGAGGGACAGTTTCCTGTATACCTAGCTACTGTGCAGTAGAGCTGAATGAGATCTTCAGAGTGATCACAGCAAAGCACTGTGGAACACCTCCTGAAGGCCAATTCATCAGATTACCCAATGCAGCCTATCGACTCATCAACATCAAATTAAGTGCTATGCCTCTCATGGAGAAGGAGTAATTAAGTCAACATTACAGGGACCTACTAGTATAGATGCATACATTAGGTCAACATAAGGTGGCTTCCGTCAACCTAAGTTTGTAGTATAGATCAGGCCTCAGTTGTATTTGTGCTTAGATATTTGTTTACTGGCACATTATATAAAGAAGTGATTTACTAACTTGGTTATTTTCATGGTAATAGATGCAATCTATCCCATTAGTACTTAATACATGTGAGGGAAAGGAGTTAGTGAGGGGATACTGGAACAGAATATTATATTTTATTTTGGAAGTCAGATTGCAGTTTGCAATCTCCTCTGATATTCTATTTCTTAAAGAAGCATGCACAAATTCTTCTCTGTCCATAAACACATGCTTTATTTTTAGCATGGAAAAGGTACATGTGTGAGACAGATCAAACTTCATAAAATTGCAGTTGTAATAATGTAGACTGTCTAAGGTCCATATGCCTTCACACCGCCACATACAGATAGACCAGCAATGACATAGAAAGAAAAGAGGAAGCCAAGAGAAAGTCTTTGGTTGTAATATATTACCAATACATTTATATAATTACTAATAATTAGTAATATTACTAATACATATATAATTACTAATAATTAGTAATTTACTTATATATATATATATATAATTAGTAACACAACTCAAGTTGTTGATTGGATTGAAATTCAAAATGGAAAAAAGCTTAATGTGAACATGTAGGATTAATATTTGGCTCCTATTAGCAATGATCTGCATGAAAATCAAGAGAGGTATTAAAATGGATTTTCCATTGCCTGTTTGCCTTAAACAGTACTGGAAGACACCATTTGTGCTAGACAGGTCTAAAGATTGAGACATCCTGTACTGCATGCTTCCATGAGAAAAAAGACCTGTTCAAAATCTCTACCAAACTGCCATGAAGCATTAGTTGCTTCCAATTTCCTAGATTTCCAGAGAAGGAAACAAGGCAGTAATTAGTACAAATTTATTTCAACTCTGTTGAAGTTAATGGCAGTTTAAATAACTATGAACAATATGACAGTACAGAACATTGGTGTATATGCTTATTTGGAAAGGTGCTTTGTACTATATATCTGAATTAGCATGTGTGTCATACTGAATGACACAACAATTATCATTGCAAATATCCAGATTTAGTAACTAATAAAGAATAAATCCCATATACACAGCTAGAAAATGTCAGGTTTATAATAATTAGCTCATTTGCATGTTTTATATCAAAGTAGCTTTTGAATAACACGCATATATATTTATCACTTAACTTAGCTAACTACCATATTTAAAGCCCTTAGAAGTTAAAAATAATCAAAACATTTTGAATACACACACACAAACCAGGCCAAATCATGCAGTATTACTTCGTCAAAATTCCCACTGACTCCAGTGGAAGTTTTGTCTAAGTGAAGAATGCATGAGATCACCTATATATAGTATTTACATAGTTTGCAATTTTTTGTTATTGAGCTCAGAAATTGTATAGTAAGTTCCATTTTGAAGAAATTTTTCAGCTGAGATATAAAAGCTGGATTAATATAACAGTAATGAAAACACAGAAAGAATTAAAATTACTGTATATAAGGTCTTAGTGGGAGTCTCTAGAGCACTAGTTCTCAAACTGTGGGTCAGGACACATTGGGGATCATTTTGGGGTCACCAGGGCTGGTGTTTGATTTTCTGGGGTCCAGGGCCAAAGATCAAACTCTGCCACCCCAGATGAAAGCTGAAGCCATTGATGATGAGGCTCAGGGTAGAAATCCCCTTCCACTTGGCTGTCTTGGCTTTCCCCTTTCACCCTCAAGGAAGTGAGGCTTGGGCTGTTTCATGCTTTGGCCCTCCTTTCTGGGGTCATTTAGTAATTTTTATTGTTCGGGGGGGGGGGGGGGGGGGTTTCATGGTGCAATGACGTTTGAAAACCCCTGCTTTATACTAATCTCCTTATGTTCTTATGTTATGTTCTTATGTAATTTAGGAACTGAATTCTATAGCTGAGGCCTGGGGAGGGGTTATACTTGCAAAAACTCCTAGCCCAGTAGAATTACTGTGGTTCTCTGCACAGGCAGGGAGAATGAAAATCAGTGGTCGAGGAAAGAAGATTGTGCGGGCCCTTACTTATCATGAAAAAGCATGGCGGGTAAGAATGTGGCCAGTAGGTCCACAAATTCTGTCCAATCTCTTGTCCTACAAATATGCATATGGCAGTGGGGAATAGCAACTCATGGTCTCTACTTCTGTCCTTGTGCCATGGTAAAAAATGTGCAGCAGATGGGCAATGGCTCTTACAGACTGGGTTTCAGAATTCCATTTCCAGTTATACATGCTATGACTTCCTTTCTAATAAAACTGAATTCCTCATCTCCACTGTGTTCCAGTTAATGCATTCTAAGATTCTAATGTAGACAAGTACAATTTTAGCATGTACTAGCTGGCTGAGTTGAAACCAGTCTTTGCTGATGAGTAAAAACATAAGAATGGCCATACTGGGTCATACCAAAGGTCCATCTAGCCCAACAGTGGTCAGTACCAGGTGCCCCAGAAGGGGTGGACTGAAGACAATGATCAAGCAATTTGTCTCCTGCCATCCTTCTCCAGCCTTTGACAAACAGAGGCCAGGGGCACTATTCCTTACCCCCTGGCTAATATCCTTTTATTAGTTTTAAACCTGGTACCCATTATTTTTATTTGGTGTCCCCTACTTCTTATATTATAGGAACAAATAAATAAGTTTTCTTTATTCACCCTCCCCACACCACTCATGATTTTATATATCTCTATCATATCCCCCCTCAATCTCCTCTTTTCTAAACTGAAAAGTCCCAGTCTCTTTAGCCTCTCCTCAGATGGGACCTGTTCCAAACCCCTAATCATTTTAGTTGCTCTTTTCTGAACCTTTTCTAATGCCAAAATATCTTTTTTGAGGTGAGGATACCACTTCTGTACACAATATTCAAGATGTGGGTGTACCATAGTTTTATATGGGGCAGTAAGATATCCTTTGTCTTATTTTCTATCCCTTTTTTAATAATTCCTAGCATCCTATTGGCTTTTTTGACCGCTGCTGAACACTGCGTGGATGTTTTCAGAGAACTATGCACAATAACTCCAATATCTCTTCTCTGATTAGTTGTAGCTAAATTAGCCCCCATCATATTGTATGTATAGTTGGGGTTATTTTTTCCAATGTGTATTACTTTACACTGATCCACATTACATTTCATTTGTCATTTTGTTGCCCAGTCACTCAGTTTAGTGAGATATTTTTGAAGTTCTTTACAGTCTGCTTTGGTTTTGACTATTTTGAACAGTTTAGTATTGTCCGCAAACTTTGCCACCTCACTGCTCACCCCTTTCTCTAGATCATTTATGAATAAGTTGAATAGGATTGGTCCTAGGACTGACCCTTGGGGAACACACTAGTTACACCTCTCCATTCTGAAAATTTACCATTTATTCCTACCCTTTGTTTTGTTTCATTGTTTCCTTTCCCCTGTGGTCAGCCTTGATAGTGGGGTCCTACACAGTTGGCACCCATGGCCTCCTCTGCTTTTCTTCACAAAAGAAGAAAAAATAGGTTCACCTGCTGAGATGTCATTCCTTTCAGAACCTTAGTGTCAGCAAAATGGGAACTTTGGTAAATCAGGTGACATGGAGTGAAGGTGTCCAACCTAACCTTAACACTGCCCTTTTCCCAGCACTGCCCTAATAGGCCCTGTTACATACATGCATTTACATGCTAGCAGCACATGTGCTCTAGACCTTCCTGAACAACCCTTCAAATAAGACTCCCGATATCTGCTGGGCCTGAGTAGGCACAGCCAGCCAGGCCGGGGCACAGACTTGGCCTAGACCTGACAGAAATATCTCCCTTGTCAAGTTCCAAAGAAGTAGAATCTAAGATTTTTTTAAAAATTAGCAATTCGATTGTGTGGAGATCAGAGGTAAACTACCATATCTAATTTAGAAGGAGAGCGGAAATCCTTAAATTAACAGCTTTAGTGAAAATGAGAATCTATTTTTTTTACATAAAACAATACTACTAGTGACTACAGGTCACATATTTGATTTGCTTTAGCTCAGTAAGAATTTCCTAGATTGTCTACCCTCACATTATTTATGGATCAGTGATTTACATGGGAGTTTAGGAATGTCAATACTTGAGAACAGAACATGGAAGATTCAGCTGCAAACACAGATAATGAACAAGGGTAACTCTCACCTCTTATCACAGTCACTTAACCAGATCAGCTGGTCTAAAAATGATGATTCTTGACTGTTAATGCAGTTATAATGCTCTGCTCAAATTAAATTCCAGTTTAAATCTGAAATAAAGTAAGACTAAACTTTCATAGGAAAGGATCACAAGAAAATTTATTCTACATTTGTCATTAACAAAATAAATACATGACTGGAATCCAGCTTGTAGAAATTTTATAGATACATTCAATATTACTACAGAAGACACTGATCTATATTATTAAAAAAGACTGCTGAGTTTAGTGTAGATAATATTAAGAGTCATTTTTTAAAAAAAGCCAGCTCCTTTTTAACCTATAGGTTGCTAATCATTTTTATGTATGTGCTAATAATGTACACTACATATGTTTTATTGACCCTGTTGTGCACCAGCTCATTAAACACAGCTGCTCTTAATGAGCACAAATACAGGACCAAGATATACAGACAGACAAATGAGCTACAACAAAGAAAAAGGATTGAGTCCAAAGTAAAGAGGAGTGGGTGCTCTAAAACTGTAATTTTGTCTAACTCTGCACAAGATAAAGCAGTTTTATTGCAGATATTTATCAGAAAATCAGGTACCAGTCAAAGAATCCAGATATGAAATGGTAACAGTCTCTTATCTAAAATACTCGAGGTTCCTTCCAGTCCTAGTATTCTATGATTCTATGATTAGAAGCCAAGGAGAACAATTTTTCTCCCTCCTCCTTATAACACCCTTTTAGATACTTGAAAATGGCTATCATGTTCCCTCTGTCTTTGCTTTTCTAAACTAAACAATCCCTGTTCTTTCAGTGTTCCCTCATAGGTCATGTTTTCTAGACCTTTAATCATTTTTGTTGCTCTTCTCTGGACCTTTTCCAGTTTCTCCACATCTTTCTTGAAATGTGCGCCCAGAACTGGACACAATACTCCAATCGAGGCCTAATCAACGCAGTGTAGAACAGAAGAATGACTTCTCATGTCTTGCTTACAACACTCCTGTTAATGTATCCAAGAATCATGTTTGCTTTTTTTGCAACAGTGTCACACTGTGGACTCATATTTAGCTTGTGGTCCACTATAACCCCTAGATCCCTTTCTGCAGTGTTCCTGCCTAGATAGTCACTTCCCATTCTATATGTTTGAAAATGATTGTTGCTTCTTAAGAGAGTACTTTACATTTGTCCTTATTAAACTTCATCCTATTTACCTCAGACCATTTCTCCAGTTTGTCCAGATCATTTGGAATTAGGACTCTATCCTCCAAAGATTTGCAACCCCTCCCAGCTTGGTATTATCTTCAGATTTAATAATCGTACTCTCTATGCCATCAACAGCTACTTGATGAGTACCTGTTCTGTTCACTCCCTCTGGGGCATCTGGCATTGGCCACTGTCAGAAGACAGGATACTGGGCTAGATGGACCTTGTGTCTGACCCAGTATAGCCCTTCTTATGTTCTCATATAAATCACCCCATTTTCTTGAATGAAATTTCTTATGTAGTAAAATGGGAGTTTTTCCATTTACTTCAATGGGTTTTGAATCAGGTCTGATATGAGTAACAGTGACCAAATGCTGATAGGTTAATGATATTTTTTAAATAAAATACATTTCCTTACCCATAGATTATTAAAACTGAAGAAATTGTAACAATCTATTTTACTTTTCATTGTTTATGTGACTGTTATTTATCTCTGAATACTGATTGCATTGGTCAATTTTACGTTTGTCTGTGATATTGCTAGATCGTTTTATAGCTAGGATTTTATTAAATGAAAAAATTCTGTGATATTTAGGTTAAAAACACTGCAAGAACATGTTTATGTGTAAAAAAAATGTTTCTACTGGAATTTAGGAGAAAACCATGAGTTATTCCTATTTATTTTAAATTCTGTATTGTTTTTATAAATTCATTATTTTGGGTCATACATGACTGGCAGCCTCTAATTGTGAAACAAGGAATTCTTCTATATCCCCCATCAAATAAATACTACCAAATGCAATTGTAATAGGCCACAACCCAGGGTCCTGCAGTAGTACTGCTGCAGGTTTTTTGATGTTGTTACAGAATACAGTAGTACTTTTATAAGGATAATATGGGTTATGTGAATACTTTTAAGACAGACTGTATTTCTCATACTACATAACAGCTCCAGAAAAGAAGGAAAATGTCTCTGGGAGACACCTACTGTTTGAAATTAAACCTTACAGTCTTTGGAAATGAAACTTTTGGTAATCAAAAACTATTTCCTGAGATTAGACATGTCTTCAAAATATACAGTTAAGTCCTCTTCTGCCATTATATTGGAT
This sequence comes from Apalone spinifera, assembly GCA_030068395.1. Taxonomy (NCBI): domain Eukaryota; kingdom Metazoa; phylum Chordata; order Testudines; family Trionychidae; genus Apalone; species Apalone spinifera. Next base: position 20,291,718 of record JANRFK010001785.1, read on the forward strand.
TGATAAAATATCTTACATGCATAGCCAGCTCTTTTGCTGTTGTTTATCTTCCTCAGATAGACAATCTTAATTTTAGAGTACAATATTCTAATATTTTTCTCAAATATTGTTAAATGATTTTTGTAATATCTATGAAACATGTTATTTTAGTAACAGTAGTTACAGTCTTTCATAATTAATTAAGTAATTAGATACCCTGAGGAGACTTTAGGGATTAGTTTTTGGGGTAATTAGAATATCAGGAACAGTACATACACTCTGATTTTAAAAAAAGAGTAACAGTGACAATCAACCTATGAGCAGGGATTTTAGGCCTCTGTAGGGTAACTGTCAAGTTTCTTAGAAGATCACAGTTTCTTGTGTGTTCAAAAGTACCTACAAATTTTCAAATAGATTAGGTTTAAATAATATGTAAACATTAGCAATATGAAATATTTGAGAGTTTGTAAACACCTGAAACTCTTATATGTTGAAGGACCTTAGGAATCTGTATGTACTTACCAAATTAAATTTGCTTCTACCAACTCAAAGAATTTTCATAAATGATTCATTATGTTTACATAGGATTGCCAGGTGTCCAGTATTGACCCAGACATTCCTGTATTTTCGCCTCCTGTCCTGTAGAAAAATTTAGAAAATACCGGACAACTAAAATGTCTGGTATTTTCTGATTTTTTTTCCCTGCCAGGAGGCAAAAATACCGGACACCTGGCAACACGACAACGCACTCAGCAACTGGGCCCAGCCCCCGGACCTTCCTGCTGGGCCTCCTAGAATCCTCACCAGGCTCCCCCCTCCCAGCCGCCCGCTTGCTTGCTTACCTGGTTCCGCAGGGGCTTGTCTTGTGGCTGGAGCAAAAGAACAAACTGGACACACGGCAAAAAAGCCTTTTCTTAAAGGGGCCATGCTGATTTTTTTTTTATTCTTAATAACTGCTGTTGGGGTCTTTTTTTTCTTTTCTTCTTTTTGCTCAACAACTTTGGTCTCCCCCCTTTTTTTTTCCTCAACAGAATTTTTTTCCTGGTGGTTTTTTGGGTTTGTGTGGGGGTGTTCGGTATTTTTGGTTAAACCATCTGGCAACCCTACGTTTACAATGTGGGTAACCCCTACCTGCTCGGTGTTACTCGCTGTCTCACTCTACTGGCACTTAGACCACCTAGAAATTGAAGAGTCTGCCACAGTCTTGGCTACAAGACCTCTGTCATTCAGCTCATGCAGTAAACTGCCGAGATCCCAGGTTTAATCCTAGCTGACAATGAATACAGTTTGTAAGCCGCCTTGAATATTTTAAATAGAGGCAGAGTAAAAATATTTGTAAATAAATAAAATAAGTATTACACATGCATGCTTTCTGTGAACCAAATTACATCGAAAGTTACAAGGGTGCAACTTGACTTCACTGACAGTTGCACCCCTGTACGCGAATATAAAATCTGACTTTGTTTAGTCTAGCACACAACATCCCCAAAATGGTGTTTTATTTCTCTAACAACTATGACACATTCCATATTCTTTCTTTTGATACCTCTGTTCACAAGCAATTAGAAATAAATATTGAAAAGTCATTCAATTTTGAGGTGCTCCATTTGAACAATCCTCAAGGGGCCTGATTTCCAAAAAGTGCTGAGCATCCAGCCTTTAAAAAACAGGGCTTTTAAAAATTCCTCAGATTAAACACACAAAAACCAAGGCACTCAAAATCATAAAGTACTTTTGAAAATTTAGGCTGTATATATTAGAGGGCATTGGTAGGAAACATAGTTATAAAATGGACAAAGATTTAGAAGCAGACCTTTGAGCAGTTTGAAAAGAGGAATACTGAACATTTGTTCATTCACAAAAATGGTATTTAAGACTCTGTGGACCCAGTACTGTGTGTAAAAAGATTAAAGAGCTAATTTTATTTAATAATCATTCAAAACCCTCATTACAATATTCAGATAACATGAAGCTCAAACAATCAATCTGTGAATGATTCTGAAAAAACTGCTTAAGTCCCTTCATGCTTTTAGCTATGAAATAGTCCAGTTTGCATCAAAGAAACATCAATATATTGATGTTTCATAAATACATGAAAAAGCAAATAGACAGCTGACTAGACGAGATAAAAACCAAAACATTGTGCTTCATGCCTCCAGATTTTTTTTTAATGGGCCAAACTTTGTCTCTTGAAACTCATATTGTAATTGTCAGTGATTGCAGTGATACCTTTTCATGACATAAAAATTAATCAACTACAGGCTCATTGCTAATAAACTCGTTTGAAACACTTATTAAGATATAACCTTTAAGTGTGTGAGAAAACAATATCTAATCAAACATGCAGCATAAACAGCTATGAAGCTAAAACAAAATGTTAGGACTGCCGCAACTTCCTCAGAGTGAATCAAAGCATATGGTGGTATAATGGAGCATGAATTTACAGCAACAGAGATGTACGATATAGATTAAAGCTTCATCTGTGAGGACATACTGCACAGCAAAAAACAATTATTATGTTTGCTGCTTTGTATTTTAATGATCAACAAAGGAGCTTTGGTAGAGCTAGGGCTCCCTCTGCTGTAAACATGATGATAATAAACCTTTTTCACAAGCATTCACAGAAATGTGCACTCCTGCTAACACTTTCGTTTTAAATTCAAAGAAGTGAAAGCAGGCCCAATAGGAAATCAGTAGTACATAGTGAACTGTCTCTGAGGATGGACACAGGACTTCAGGTCTTCTGCAGGTTAGGAATGTGAAAGTGAGTGACTCCAGCTCCATGAAAGGAAAATCAAAGCTTTTTCTCCCTTTCCCTCTTGAGTACTTTACAGTTAGTCATAATGACTCAATTGTCTCCCTTACTGTAACAATTACTAAGAAACAGAACAAACAGAAAATTCTCCACTAATTGCTTTCCCACCCATTGCAAGAATTTTTAGTTCAAAGTACCAAAGAGCAAACAATTTGACATCTTTTATAACTGATTTTTGTTATCACTTCCTGATTTTCTATAGAAATATTAATCTTTAAAAACTTGTAGCACTTTCATCTCTGAAGAGCTGCCTATTTGATAACTGGTATCTCAGAAAGGGTAAGATCTAATGCCAATGTGTTCGGCATTTGGCCCATGTTAACTCACAAATTAGTTATCAGCTTTCAATGCCCTATTAGATCTGGAGGGAGGGAAGTAGTTAGTTGCTGAGGGACAATTAAGAGCATAGCTACCAGCTCAGTTGTTCCTACCCTCTGCTGGGTGCTGAAATATACTAGCTACAGCAGCTCAAAGACAGATGTGGAGTTGTATGGCTAGAATAGGCATAGTGGGATGTGTGTATATCTGCGGGAAGTATACCTTTAGAGGGGTATTCTAAAGGAATGGTATTGACAGCAGAGAATGCAATCTCAACCAGTGATCCACAATTGAAGTGGGGCTGAACGGAGAGCATTTTTGAAGTGGTATGGTAATCTAAGGAGGGAAATGCTGAAGGGGCCATAGCCTGGTGGGGGCAGCGAAGTGACTCTGCACTCAGCCATCAAAATACGGAAGATTACCAACTGAGCACTCTGCCAGCTGTCACAGATGACAGTTTCAGGGTGGAGATACATTGTAACTCTGAAGCTTTACTCCTGTAAACTATAGGGTTAACGTCAACCATTTGGGTCTCCCTATGAATCCACCAAAGCACTTCTGCAAGAGGATGGCTGGTGCATTTCAGTCAGCCCAGGGTGTGACAGTGTGTTTGGGTTCTCTCGTCTCCTGCACCCCCGTAATGGCATGAACAGACTCCACTAGCCAGTAGAATAGAGGGAGTTTATTGCTTCTCCAGAATACAGCACAGCATAGATGCAATCAAATTACAGGGCCAGGCCAGGGATGCCTCAGCTCCCCTTAAGGTGGGGTGGGGGGAACTGGGCCCTCAAATTCCAGCCCCTAGCTCGGCTGCTTCCTCCATGATACCCAGCCAGACACTAACTCACTCACTTCCAGCCCTGCCCCCAGCCAGGGGCGGCATTCCACCCTCCTTTGTGTCTCTCCCTGGGGGGTAGCTGGTCAGACAGGTTACGAAGCCCCTTTTGCATAATGACTCATCCTCTGCCCTGCTGGGCGGTGCTGCAGATAGCAGCCAGTGGAGGTCACTCTCAGCCCAGGTACCCCCACTACGTCACACAGGGACACTAGAGCCACCGATTTCTCTACCGTAAACATGGATATAGTGTACCCACACACTGAGTGGCTGTGGTTCACAGTCCCATGTAGTGGCACTTAGATCACCCACAGAAAGAAAAAACGAATTTCCTCTATGCTTGGCTGAGCGCTTTAGCTCAAGCATTAGAGACGCCTGCAGGAGGCTCCGGAGGTCCCAGGTTCGGTCCTCCCCCCCCGTCCATGACACAACAGCAAGTCACAGGCTGGCCGCACATTGGCCAGAAAAACGGATGCAAGTAGCCCGCTGGTGCAACGGGCACCAATGTGGCGGGGGGAGGCCCCTGGGGCATCTGACACCACAACTAGCTCGGCGGGCCCTGGGAGGGTCACTATGGGGGCGGGAAACCCCA
>JANRFK010001785.1:20300461-20319917 GCA_030068395.1 Apalone spinifera
GTATGTCTAATTTACATGCCTCTGTCAGCAAAGGCGTGCAGTCTAGACATACGCTAGCTGCCTGGCCTTGATGTGATATTGACAAGATAGCCAATATAACGGACACAGTGTCTATACAGCCACTGTTGTCCCAACTACACCAACATAAGCTTTATGCCTCTTGGTGAGGGGAAGGCTGTCATATAGGCACTGACATAATTAGGCCAGCATAAACTGCCTTATGATAATGTGTGTAGTGTAGACCAGCCGAGTGTGACTCCCAATTTATTTTTATGCCAAACACCATCTATTTTGTGGTAACAGATTGGTCACATCTAATTTGGATTTGAACAAGTGCCTAGAGGCAAAAAGCATTCTTGTACACTGCCAATTTCCCATAACCTGACTTTGAGATTTTACTTTGTATATATTAAAAAAATGCAGATGGTACTTGGTAGAGGAATGTGGCTTTGCTGGTGATCTGCAGCATTAAATTTAGTAGTGAGGAGAAACTGGTAAGTATCTAGGGTTGTCTTCTTGTAGGCAATACGAGATCTCAACCCCCGAATAAATCCTTAAAAGGAGCAGATTTGTAGAATCTTGCAATTTTGTATAAATCAAAACAATTTCCTTCAATTCATGGTTCTTTTATACCCAAACATGACTTTAGAAATAAATTGTAAAGTACTTCATTCAGTGAAGGTGGTAAAGTATAAAACTGAACAGTACCAATTTGTTTTGCAGTAAGTAATTTAGCACTCGTGAAGCCAGAAAAGGCAAAAGCTGTAGAAAATTACCTTATACAGATGGCAAGATTTGGACAGCTAGGTGGGAAGGTAAGCTAAATTTCTTATGTTCCTTTAGCTCTTGGTTTGAAAGTAAACAGGCAAATAAGTGTTCCCAATAAAACAAACTGAAAAAATTGATACTGACGTGTACAGAATTCTGTATTACGTGCTGTAGATCACACCTTAACATGTACTGAATGATTCTCAAACTCTGAAGCTGTGTGTGAATGTACATTTGTGTGAACACTGTGTCCATACTTACTTTAAAATATTTATGATTTTACTGTCTTAAACTGAGTGCTTTTCTGAAGAAGAAAAGTCCAGTTTAGTGCTCAGGATCACTCAGTCTTGTAATAGAAAGCATTTTTTCTTCTTTATGACATTGCCTCCACATAGGCCATTGGGCAACTGGGGAGTTCTAGAGTTACGGGTACTAGTGACAGCCAACACATATTTACCAGCTTCCACAAAGACAAGGGCTACCCTAAACATGATACATTTATATTGTATTTTCATTGTAATTAATTTTGCTACCTGGTTTTCCAAAATATCATATGCATCTTGGGGAGGGGAAGTTTCTCTACCCTGGATGTTAAGAGCTATTAGCTAAGTACTGTAAGTTGTACAAATCTAAAGGTCAAACATTGGCTGTAATTCTAAGTGAATAAAATTTTGCAACTAGTCCTATTATGAACTAGCTAATATTCCCGTCTCACCATCAGGGTTCACTTATTTAGGGGGGAACCTCATGATTATACAGTGTGACATTATCCAGAATGTTTAGGGTTATTAGAGAGCAGTGCCCCTTGATGACTATACTCACCAACCCCCTCCCCCCTGTCTGGGGGTAGGCAGACCCAACTCCCCTTCTTTCCCACTCCCCCTCCTCCCCCCCCGCCCTCCAGCTGCCAGGGCTGTGCCAGTCCCAGCCTGTTGGGCCTCCCACCCTGGCCGCTGGGGAGGGGAGAGCCAGGGCCACACCAATCCTAGCCTCTCTTGGCTGCCGAGCAGAAAAGGGCTGGGGCCGCGCCAGCGCCAGCCCCAGCCTCTTGGGCCACCCCCCCCCCCAGCTGCAGCCAGCCCTGGCCACTGGCAAGGGGAGGGCTACAGCCATGCCAGCCCCAGCCTCTCCTCCTGCCCCTGGCCACTGAGGAGGTGAGGGCCAGGACCTGCTGCTACAACAGCACCGGCCTATTGCCCCCCCCTCCCAATTCCCCCGCCACAGCCTGTCCTCTCAGCACCCTCTCCTACGTGCCCCTCCCCCCAACACACACACACTGCTGGGCCATGCCAGCCCCAGCCTCTTGCCCCTGGGCTCCCCAGCCCCCTCCCTTGTTGTGGTGTAATCTTGCGGGGGGAGGGAGAGTTTTGAGGCTGTAGCACCAGACAGGCAGCAGCCCAAGTACAGGACATGTGGGAGCCATGGTTCCTTGCTGGGTCCCAGAGCATCGCGACCCAGGAGCGCAGCCAGGAGCTGTTACTACCACCCCCTTGCTCTCCAGCAGGGGGCCAGTGGGTGGGACTGGGGAAACCCTGAGCCATGGCTGCTTCCCCCGCTGAGTACTGCAGTCAGGCTGGGGGGCGGGGCAATGCAGAATGTTGTGATTGTCACACTGTTGCCCACAGGAAAAGGTGTGGGGTTTTTTGTTTTTTTTAAATAGGGGGAGAGATTTGGAATTCAGTTCACAAATTGCTGTTCTTTCAATAGGGCAGCAAGACCAAATGTCTAAGGAAAGCAGTATTTTTCAGCCTGACTTTTGAGGGAGGCCTCCCACCACTGCAGAAAGCAGCTTTAATTTTAGTTCCTGGAGATAGAAACTAAAGAACTGCTAGAGGAAATAGGACATTTACACTTTTTGTAAATGAAACACAGGGCTTTAGAAATGGCACTTAATCTATAATCCAGGCCCATGACTCCTTGCAGCAGGGCTTTTTGAGGCAATATGGTCTGAGAACAAGTTATTGTGAATAAGTAACTCTTAAAATAGCTGTAATTGGTATGAAAATGCTGCCGTTTTCTGCGAGCCATATTGTAGCTTCTTACAGGAATATCTTCTAGCAGCAATATTATTTTCATGGGTGATCAATCTTATTGCAGGTGAGCCACTAAACAGTATATTATAGTTTCAATAGCCTTACACTTACACATTTGAAAGTGTACAATGGGGAAAGGGCTGCAGGAGAGCAACTGTGCTATATTCAATTGCTTGAGTCTAGGCCACTTCTCCAAATGAATTGTGTATGGCTTTTATTCTGCCTGTCTAGGTATCAGAACAAGGGTTGATAGAAATACTTGAAAAAGTGAGCCAGCAAACAGAAAAGAAAACAACAGTAAAGGTAGGTTTTTTTTCCAAAGGCACTGTAAGCATAGTTCAGACAATGCAGAAAAGTAGGTTAGACTTGACAATAGTTGCTGCACATATTTAATGCTATTTTAGGAGGATATGTATGTTTAAGCTATGCAAATTCTTAAAAATACACTAGATTGTGTGTTCTGTTCTTTCCCTCTGGAGCACCTAGCATTGGCCACTGTTGGAAGACAGGATACTAGTCTACATAGACTTTTTGTCTGACCTGGTATGGCTGTTCTTATGTAGATTCTTAATTTATATTGTTAGAAAATAGCTTATTCATTTATTTACGGGGTTTTCTTTCATGATTTGTCAGCTTCAGATGATTAACTTTCTTTAAATTTTTGGTAGCAAATATGTACTGTTTGAATTGTTTTTGTAACGAGCAATAGGTTATAGTAAGTTTAGTCCTTAATTTAGGTTAATTTCAAATTTAATTTTACTATTTTAAGAGTATTAAATTAGATCTAACTTTGATTTATATCATAGATTTTTATCCACTCTGAGTAGTACTAAATTAACCAGAGTACTTGACTCTGGAAGTAACCTTTGGCCACCAAAGTGGAAAATATTTTAGTGCTAGCTATTTTTCCTATTGTCTACTCCATTGGTGGTGATCACTCTGAATCTGAATTACTTCTGTAGTAGTCAGAGGCTCTGGGAAGTTGTGATAGGCTATATAAATGCCTAAACATAGATTCCTTCTTCTAAATGTGTAGCAAACCAAAACTCTCAGCAAAGCCATAATAGTTCTATAGCATACAGATTGAACCTCTCTGGTCCTGTACTATCCGTGGTTTAGTAGGACAAGAGCTCAGGTCAGCAAGAGGAGCCGGGAGCCCTATGTCCAGGACCAACAGTGCAGCCCAGCTCGGGGTGTGGAGGCTGGCCTGCAACTGGGGCCAGACATGGCAACGCAGCCCAGCTAGAAGCATTCAGCCAGCCTGGCAGCTGGGGCCAGACCTGACAGCATAGCCTGGCTGGGGGTGCAGAGCATGTTTGACAGCCAGGATTGGGGCTGGAACTAGAGCACAAAGCCAGAGGAGAGGAGCTAGGTGGGAGGATGGAGCCTGCAGGGAACCTTAGCTGGGTCTGCTGATGGACTCTGGGAGATCCTGGAGTCCATCAGCAGAGGGGCACCAATTGACCTTCCCTGGTCGGCAAAATCCCTCATTTGAGACCGGTCAGATCCCGAGAGTGCTGGACCAGGGAGGTCCAACCTGTATTGTATTGGGGACTGCCGCCCTATACCTTGGAGCAGAGTTCCAGGGGAGGCTTGTCAGTTGGGGAGGTAGAGTCTGCAAACCCACACTGGTTACAAACGTTTTTACAAGGAGCACAAGGCTGTAGTGGCTACAGTTCTGTAAGTTCTCACTACTCTTTTTTTCATGCTGACGAGGGGAAGGATTCTAGATTCCATCCCCACAAGCACATACTTGGACTACTAATGTGGCGAAGCATTGAGAACTTTGCCGTTAGCAATTAACTTGATTCTTGAATCTTTGAAGTTATAAGGAGTTGCTGTACACTGAATTTACTATGTACTTTATAAATGTTTGTTTTTAGTTCAACAGAAGAAAAGTATTGGATTCTGATGAAGAGGATGACGATGATTAAATGCTACTGTAAGAATGCCAAACTGCCTGGAAAAAGGAAAACAAAACATACTGAATAGGCAAAATGAAAGTTCTGACAAAATATTTACATGTATTTGCTTTCCGCATACATTTTTGATAAAGGTTAAAAATGGACTCATGTTCTGTAAAATAAAATCTGAGAAGGAGTTTTTATAGCTTACCTTTTTAAAGTATTAAAGAGGGCTGTGTGGTATGGATTCTCCCACCACTTCCTTAGCATGAATTTTCCTCTGTCCCACTTAGCACGTAAGCTATGCTATCAGCACCTGCCACTCCGTAAATTGCTGCTACCATATGAGAGGTCTTGGAGGTTGCAAACAGCCAGAGCCCAAGGGACCTAAAAGAATGTCCACTCTCTCAATGTCTCACTAGTTAATTTAGAAACAAAGTATCTTCTAGTGGAGGGGTTATCCAAAACCTCACTCATTCTCAGTCTATGGCTGGTGAAATCTTTTGTTGGAATCTGCAGAATGCAACAGCTGATGAACCAATTATTGAGAAGAGATGTGGTTCTTTGAGAAGACATCTCACAAAATAGTCTGCTAGATGAAATTATATATAACATGTAGTTTGAACCAGTTCCTTCTGAAAATTCAAGTTGTTTTTGCAGAATGAGGTTAAAAAGTTGAAGCATGGATACGCAGTAGTGGTTGAAATTTAATTGAGTAATGTAATACAGCCCTGTTCAGATAGTAACACGTGATCTTTATTCTACCATTTATTAAATGGTTTGAGTTTATTATTGTCAAATAAGGAAAGACAACTGTTCTAAATTCCATGAAACTCTTGCATGCATAAAGTAAATCTGACCCTGTGTTGTCTTCTTTGAAAATGCAGTATGAAAACGTGTGGTACAAATACTGTAACATCTTGTGTGATAAGATAGAAGTGAAACTGAAAAGGGAGTGACATTTCACTACAAGAGAAAAGTTGTATTCTGCTGTGTCATTGAAAAGCAGCAGAGTACAGTATTCCAACTGTAATGATTTGGAACTGATTAAAATTTTGTTTAAAAAGTATGAGCAGTAGTGAGGTTTTTTCATCTGTCAATATTGTAAACTTTGATCAGTACAACTAGTGTATGTCACTTGTGTATTTTTAGCTTGCAGTCTAAATTACAAACTTCCTTATTTAAACTGGTACTCAATTGCAGGCAATAGTGCTTAGCTTCTACAAGTGATAGCTCAGTATAACTCTTCATCTTAAAAAGCAAATATTTAATTTTAGTTCAGTGAGAAATTAAAGCTTATTTGTTTTTTAATCAGTGCTAACACCTTTCGGAGAGCAAACTGGCTTTACAGTAACAGTCTTGTTTTTTCATTGTAAATAAGTCAGACATGAAAAGCCTATACAGTTTAAATCTGTGATTATCAGGGCTTTAGTCTGCGGTTGTAGTGGGGCATAGTCACAAGTGGGCCCATCCACTTAGCATACAGGCCCCAACCCCGCCTCCGCTCCCACCAGACACTAGGAGCTTGCCCCTCTCCACCTGGTGCTCCTGCTAGGCCAAGGTAGTGGCTCTGCTTTGCCACCCACCCAGTGCTCCCGGGGGGAGCGGGGTCAGAGCACCGGGGCTTGCCCTGCTCTATCTGCCTGGTGCTCCTAACATGGAGTAGAGTTGAAGACTTGCAAGCCTCAGTCCCCCAATCTGGCTCCCCTGGTGGCAGTGCAGGGTAGCAAAGCAGAGCGAGCACTTGCTCCAAGACCCATTTCTACTAGGAGGCAGAAAGAGAAGCAAAGTGGGTGTAAAGAAATTTTTATGGTGGCTCATTTTTCTAGGGCCCCTGGCCAAAGCACCTATTCCTCCCACTCTTCCAAAGCTAGCTGTGGGAGGGGGTAAGGTGGCTCCATTGCTGCTCTCCCTCCAGTCGTTACCCACCAACCCATCCAAAGTTTGGGTCCACTCAGGCTATGCCACTAGGCTGTACTGTCAGGCTGTGTCTAGACTGGCCAGTTTCTGCGCAAAAGCAACTGCTTTTGCGCAAAAACTTGCCAGCTGTCTACACTGGCCGCTTGAATTTCCGCAAAAGCACTGACTTTCTACTGTATGAAATCATTGCTTTTTGCGGAAATACTATGCTGCTCCCATTCGGGCAAAAGTCCCTTTTGTGCAAAACTTTTGCAAAAAAGGGCCAGTGTAGACAGCTGAGATTAGTTTTGCACAAAAAAGCCCCAATGGCTAAAACGGCGATCGGGGCTTTCTTGCACAAAAGCGCGTCTAGACTGGCACGGACGCTTTTCCACAAAAAGTGCTTTTGCGCAAAAGCATCCGTGCCAATCTAGATGCTCTTTTCCACAACTACTTTTAACGGAAAAACTTTTCCGTTAAAAGCATTTGCGGAAAATTATGCCAGTCTAGACGTAGCCGCAGTGTATAAAACTCAGTTAATTTTTCTCCTCATCATGGATGGTAGGTGAATCTGTCTGCTTTAGGAAGGCTAGTCCCACTGTCCTTGTATGCTTGAGTCCCAAACGTTCCACCCAGCCATGCCTCCACCCCGAGTGCCAGCACCTGAGTGAGCCACACACCTCTTCCCAGTGGTAGGCCAGCCTCACGGCCTGGCCAAGCCACTTTACTCCCCTATGCACTGGGTCCTTCTTCATTTTCTTCCCATCGAAGAGGAGAGGGACGCAGCAAGCAGCTGAGACCTCCGGTAGTTGAGTAGAGATCTTACCACAAGGCAGGCAAGCAGCAGCAGTAGGGATGTGAAAAGCTAACCAGTAAGCATCACCCTTAACTGGAGGGGGCTGGAGCAGCTGCCCACATGCTGTGTGTAGCGGGCTACTCTAGCCCTGCAGGGCCTGCTGTGGACAGGGACTGTCCCAGCCATCTGGAGCAACCATTGCCTGCACTGGGGGGAGGGAGAGAACTGCTTCTGCCCTCTTTAGTCGGTTAACCAATTAAACATCACATTTAACCGGTTAATCAAACAGGATTTTACATCCCTAAGCAGCAGGTGGGAAGGGGGTCTTGGGAAAGAGGTTTTCAGCAAATCCAGGGTAACTCAGCCTTCCTTGGCTTATTGTACCCATCACCCATGCTCTCCATCTCTCTCAACATTAACAGTCTCATTATTACTAAAGGAAGATCTTGCATTGGGTGGGTTTAAGATGTTACTAAATTTACTTACATTTAGGCCATTTCTTTGAATATCGGAAGAGTAAATCTGCTTAGCAATGCATCTCAGAGGGGTAGCTATGTTAGTCTGTAACTTTAAGAACAATCCATCCTGTGGTACCTTAGAGACTAACAAATATGAATTTTTGTGGGTAGAACCAACTTCATCAAATGAGCAGAGGTTATTCTACTCAAATTTGCACCAAAACAAAGGGGTCTGTTTAAATATTATTTCAGTACAAGCCAGGAATGGACACTTATTTTGAAATAAAAGTGGCTAAACTTGACTCTACTCAAGTCACTTTTATTCCGAAATAGTGTCCACAAGCTAACAAAAGAAGTTTTTTGGAAAACAATGCAGTGAAATTGGTGCATATGGGCAAAGAACATGTCTTAATTCCCTGCTATGCAGGGAGTTACATGTATTGGGGGATGCTTACATTTTTCTGAATTAATAATGACCATCTTCAGTGTGAAGAAACTGCTTGGGTGTGGTGGGGGGGGTGGGGGTCTCTTCTCTGAAATAGAGCAATCTATGACTTTAGAATTCAAACTAGCTGTTTCAGAGCAAGAGAAATTTGATCACTTGCAGATTATACTGTAAAGCTGTTGTTTAAAGAAGCTTTTGGAGGAGGATTGAGGTATCAGGAATTTTGGTTTGGTTGCTGGTATATGTATTACCCTACAGTAATGGATGAATGACCTAGATTTTAGGATAGGTTTGTTTTTTGGTTTTAAAAACCTACACCCCAACAAATCAATGGTAGGTTCTAATCAAACATCAAAAACGTGTTCAATGTGCCACATTGTTTAGTGTCTGGCTGCTTTAATAACTGAAGTACACATTGAACCTCTTCAGTCTGGCACACTCTGGTTTGGCAAGATTTTAGTTCAAGTTATCCAAATGTCCACTTATCATGGGTGTGGCCAAGTTTCCCCACAGTCCATAAAGTTTGTTTACAGCCAATAGTCCTGGCTCTGCGTGTTCTGTGCTAAAGCTTTAGTGGGGTAGCCGAGTTAGTCTGTAACCAGAAAAACTTAAAAAACAACAAATAGTCTAGTAGCACTTTAAAGACTAATAAAATATGTAGATGGTATGAGCTTTCAAGGGCACAACCCACTTCTTCAGATGTTCTATGCTGTTATTTCTCTCTAATTTACCCCTAAATGTTTTCTAAGCTCAGTAAGCAGTGGAAGTGTTGGTAATGCTGCTAGACAATATTGACCTGTTGTTCAGCAAATTCTCTTGATTCGGCACTGGTCAGGTCCCAAGGGTACCAGACTAAAGAGAATCAGCCTGTACTCTGGTAGTTTTGAACCATTCGTCCATATTACCCATGATGACTGCTTACTAGTGGAACTATCTGAGATAACTCTCACCTGTAGAAATGAATGTAAGATTACTGAAACTTTTGAAATGGGTTTTAGCCATGAAAGCTCATGATACAATATATCATGAGCACATTTTACTACTAATTTGTGGGGATATATTTATATTTATAAGGTGCCACAGGAATCTTTTGAGACACTTCTAGTGAAGCAATCACAGTAGTATCTCAAAAGGGCTGAAGATGCAAGCAGTGTCCTCTGAGTAAAAAGGTAGTGACAGAGACATAGCTCGGACTCAGGCAAAAAAAAAGTCTCTGCCATTCATATGTAATTGAAACTGCTTAATGTGGATCCAGGCTGAAACTTTTTATAAACAGTATTACTGGAGCTGTTTTATCAGTTGTGTAGAAATAGATTTGAAGTATGCAGTAAGCATAGTATTGTAATAAGTGTAGTATTGAAAGTTCTTTGCTAGGAGTTACATCTGTTTTGTTACTTGCAAAATTAAAAAGCTTTACAAAGTTAATTTCAGATCCACTTACATTTATCTCTAGGTTTTCCCCAAAAGGAGTAAAAGAGCAGGATTAGAAGTGTATTTTCCAAAGAAGAGGTTAGTGAATAAACAGCATGACAAATCTTGTTGCCAAGGCTAGTTTGCATAATAGGTTTATAATAAATACCTAATGAAATGTACTTGGACTTTTTGAATTGCATTGAATTCTTACTTCCATATCCCTTCTTATACTTAATAGCAGTTTACCACTGAACTACAGTATTAAAAGCCTCTAATTAACTGAATATCTCATTATCCATCTTTATTTCTTACTGAAGTACACAGACAGGCAATCTTTTAATTGAATGCTAAAATTAAAAACTGAAGTTAATCTCCATAAATCAATAGAAAAATGTGTTCAAGCTTCTTCCTCTCTACATGAGTTTACCCTTATTTTAATTTTAAATTTTAAAATGATATATTGCATCTTCCAGCCAAACACGTCCAGGCATTTGATAGAAAATAAATTTGGCCATGAAACAACCCTATGGTAAGTAGATAATTAACCCAATTTTATGTAGAGTAACAATAGGGGATTTGCCCTACATTACATTTGGTTATGAAAACCAAAAAACACAATCCATGTTTCCTGGTTCCCACTTCTATAATTTAAGCACAAGATCATCCTTTTTCTCAAGTTGTTTATAACTAGAATGTATAGTATGGGGCATATAAGTCATCTAGAAATAGGAAATATCCCATTGAAATCCAACTACTTCTGTAACTTTTTCCCTATTATATGCAGGCCTTTATATTAGGTTAAAAAGTAAAGCTTAAGGGAGGGAAAGTATATTCATTTTCTCAGTGATAATAAGAAAATATGGGGAATGGGAAGAAGAGAGAGTCATCCACATTTGATATAAATATTACAAGAAATTAATTAAACTGTCCTTAGGCTCAAAGTAAAATAGTCAAACATTGTCAAAAGAACAAACATGAGAAGAAAGTGCCAAAAGGAGTCAGGTTTTTAAATAAAATAGTCAAAGTTAAGAACATTTTCAAGAATTATTACTTTTACTATTTTTCTTTTCCATCATTTGGCACAAATCCAAGGCACATTAGAAAATTAAATGAACCCAAATTATTTAGAAAAATACACATGCAACCTTCATCTGAGAGTTTTTTCAGAGATGTGCACACGTTGCACTTTTTCACTCATTAAAATCTATTTGAAAACAATCACATGGAAAGTCCTCCAATTTCACAGTGCCATAAGCATGTTATCAATGCCACTATAAAAATAATCAAAATTGTCTGTTACCATTTTATAAAAGAAACATTACATACCGCTACACTGGATGTGACCAAGTGTAAACCAAAACTATGACATTAAGAATCCTGATTTGTGCTACTCAAGTGTTTCTCTTTTTAATTCACACTTTAAAACCAATTTTGAACTGAAAACATGTCAAGAAACAAGTTCAAAATCCAAGCTTCCATGTGTTATTGATGAGTATCCTTTAAAATGATCACCCTTAAAAACAGGATAACATGCAGCCGCTTTCAGCAAACTCTTACTTTTCCTGCCAGATCACTTACTTAGTAGCTGTAGATTTCTGCCCATGTGTAGATATGTGAATGTGCGAGATTTTATCTGATTTGCTAAAAGGAAAAAGCCAGCTCTCTGTATTAAGCATGCTTGTTTCTGCACAAAAATGCATATCTTAATTGGGATCCGAACATTTTTAAGTGTTGAGAGCATTTTACATTATTTTATCATCAATAGTGCATAATCCCACAGACCTCATGCAGGCAAGTGTCCCACTGAAATCAGTGGAAGCTTTGTCTGCATAGGGACTGTAGGACACTTCCCTTCATGTTCATCTCATTTAAGGTCTTTACATCTTGTAGATTCTATGAATTATTTGTGTAGCTACTTGCAACATAGAGGCATTACATTAATTTCTCAAATGCTATTAAACATTATAGCAGTACTTAGCAATATAATAAAATAAAGACTTTTGAGTTCCTTCTGGCAATAAATATAATGTAACCAATTTAGTAAAAAAAAAAAAATTCAATGCCTTTTAAAAAACAGGTGTGGACGGTTGGAAAGTACTATATAGCCTTTTTCTCCTCTATTGCTATAAGTAATTTCTTAAGTGCTTTGATTGTAGAATGGGAAAGAGTCACTTTTTTCTGTCTAAATATTTTGACATTATGTCTGTTTCTTGAAATCAGTTACAAACTGGCTGGGTAGGGGTCTCCATGAAAAACTGAGAGGATTCAGTCTTCAAAAGTGCAATTGATACAGGAACAGTCTGTCTCTGCTAAAGATTCAGTCTTGTGATCCATTTTTGAAAACACAGTTTCTATGCTTCATTTAATTCTTTATTGTCCAAAGGAGGATCTTGAAACTGGCACAACTTGGTTCTTTAGTTTGTGGCAGCAAATTCACACTTTTTTGTTAGTGTTTTGATAGCAAGTCATCAGAGCAGTCTTTTGCCAGTGCAATACTAGGAATTCCTGTGTTAGACAAATCACTCCCTTCACTGACAGCCGCTGTTGAAAGTGCCACACTAACTGTATGTCTTCGATGCATTAGTTTTCTTCTAAGAAGAGCATCTGTCACATCATCATGTTTCACAGATTCACCACTGCTTTCTGCATCAATCTTAGCTTTGCTCTGGTCCAGCCTCTGGTCAATAGATTTTAACTGGGTCTTATCAAATCTCTTAATAGCTAACTGTGAGGAGGAAGAAATGGTACATGTTAAAGGCACAGTGGTTTTCTCTGCCTATAAAAAGTCAAAAGACTATATCTTAAATATAAGCCTACTGATTCATTCCAAGGTCTACTTGTGTTATATATTATTATCCAAAAATATTGAGGCTATATAGCCAAGGATTACAAGTGCATTACAAAGAAGCATAACCATTATCCCCTTTTTGCATATGGGGAAACAAGTACAGAGATGTTAAGCAATTTGCCTAAGCTATACAGAGTCAACAGAAGATCTAGGAATAAAACTCAAGCTGTCTCATTTTCAGTACTCTATCCACAACACCTCTCTAAATCAAACACCCGAGTACTTCAAACAACCACTCTTTCTACCTCTGAGACCACTGAGATCACCCAGATTGTCATCACTCTCAATTGAGATTTCAGGATGTATTTGGACTGGAGGCAGGGTCATTGTCTGCCAGAGTTTCTCTGTAACTGTTCTCAAGACCGCTCCCTTTTAGTCACTGCATCTTTAACTGTCCTATTCCTCCTATTCATACCTGCTCTTCCCCCATCTTGATTACGTTCTGCTTGGCAAACTGGGTGGTTCTCCTGGAACTCTGGCTAATTTACAGAAATTAAAGTAATTATAATTACAGATTAAAGTCCAGGTATATTTAGCACTAGATGTTCTATAAATAAGAATAACTTAAAAAGTCTTTGTTACCAAAAACTTTGCCTAAAAGAAGATCTTACAAAAGTTTCAGAATGGACATCTCCAAAATTCTAACAGTAAATAATTTAGAACTTCCAGTTCTAATAAAATCATAATGCTATAACAGCCAAAATGGCAGAAGTGCTGTTTATCGTTTTTGCACAGCAATGTTTGGAAACCACCATTTTGGTATGACCTACTGCCTGACCCACAACCAAAAAAAAATCCAAAATCCCACTGTTAAATTGTTGCTTCATTATGGTTATATAGATAAGTAGTAATAACAGACTGAGCACCTTCATTTGAGGACTTTACAAAGCCTTCTAACTTTTTTAAGCAGAAAAGTATTCCTCTATTTTACTGGTGGGGAAACAGAGGTAGTTGGATTAAGTGACTTGCTCAAAATTACAAAAATTTGTGGCAGAGCTAGGAACTCAGGAATTCCAAGACCCAGTTTGCTGTCTTAATTACTTGCAAACAGTCCGTCCCTAACAATGGGCACATTAGTGCTTAAAATGTAAGAGCCATCTTGAATCTCAACACCAAAGTCTCCACCTCAACAGTTCCTTTGAGAACTCTCGATCAATCTACTTTACAAAAAAATTGATACCCCACACTAATGTCAGTTTTATCTTGCTTGATTACAGCTCTTTTCTCATATTTTCTGGCCCTCTAAGATTTATATCCCACATTGCTCTGGGTTTAACACAGAAAACTCACAATTGGGGCCTGCAACTACACAGGAGGAGATATAAGAACTGGCATGAGGACACCATCAGTGTAGAAGCAAATAAAACTGCTATACAAAGAACTCAAGCAAACATTTTCTCCTACCTGATGCAATAATTCATCATCAAAATTAGGGACACTTTTATCTCTTGTTATTGTTCTCCGTAAATATTTTGATCTAAAAATATATTTAAAAAAAGATTAGAACTAACTATAAAGCCACATGCTTGTAGTTGCAGTTTCTCTGCAACATAATCTTGTGGATTTATTAGCCACAAGATGGCAACATTTCAATAACATACAAAGATCTGGTATCTGAATTGTGTGTCTGTAGTAAAAACAACAACAACAAAATCTATTACAGGCTGAACCTCTGGAAACCGGTACTCGCTTGTTCGGTAACATCCTTGATCCAGGAGGACCACAGATGTTGCAGGGCCAGAGAATCCCAATGGAATGCTGGTGCCTATGAGTTCGCAGGCTGGCATGGCTGTGGGTTGCTGGCAGCGAGCTGCCAGCGGGGCCTCGAGCCTGGCTGCTGGGCACATCATACCAGGGCTGTTCAATGCAGCCAGGCACCTCGGTGGGCCCAGATCCCAGAGCACCTCAGCAGGGCTGCCCGGCAGGCTGCACACCCCAGCTGTGTGGCTCAGCGTGACAGGCAAGAGAGGATGGAGATCGGCAAGGCACTGGGGCCTGTGTCAGGTCCAGAGCTGGGGGGGAAGGAGGCCAGTAGTGGTGGGAGGGGGCAGATATGACTTCCCCTGGTCCAGCAAAATATCTCCCGGGATCGGGTCCCAGGGTGCTGAACCAGGCAGGTCCACCTGTAGTATTTTCTGTGGCTAAACAGCTATTTAGAATAGAATACACTTTGGATTTTAAATGTGTAACAGCCTAAAAACAAGTATCTGAAAGTATCAATAGAGACATCATCACAGTTTTCAAATAGTGAAGCACTGCTTAGAGGAGATTACAGAGTAGTCTAAATGATTTTGCTACACATTAAAATTAATGAGAATATGTAATATTATCCCTTACGCTGCTTGAAAAATCCAGCCAAAGCTGGTTTCATCTGGAATGCGATATAGACTTTTTTCTTTTTCATTTAAAAAGTTGTGTTTCTTACTTGTTTGGAAATGTTGTCAGTGGTATTTCCAAGGGGGTTGCTATGCTTACTTGTTAAATCTGTTGATGGATTCGACCAGTTGAAGTCGTCTGCTGATGGGATCATTTGCTGTCTCAGGTAGCTTAACTTTTACTACAGGTTAAAAAAAACAGAAGTGGGAGCGATAGAGAAGTGGGTGGGAAATTACATTTAAATCCTATTTTAGAATCAAGTTAGAACAGTTTTGAATAAAAAAGTGGTATTATCTGCTGAATTTAATTTAAAAAATAACATTAAAACTATAATAGATGTCATCTGAACAAGTCACGTTTTCTTCTTACTGGAGCCAATTTAATTTGTAAAAATAAAAAGCATAACTCTGATCAGATAAGCATGACTGCCCCAGCCTCACAAAGGCATTTTGTTGTAAATATAGTTCTTGAGTTCAAGGGCTTCAGCTCAAAAGTTCCAAGTCAGAATCAGCTGATGCCACATAATCCCAGTGCTATTCATGTAATTTTTCATGGCTCTCTTGCTGTTCTATGAAACTATCACCATCATTGCTGAAAGCAGTATTTCTGCCTTTCATATTAAAATACAAAACATTTGCTGTCTTTCTTAAGAGAAAATGTATCAGAAAATGGCCACAAACATTTGTAAAAAGCTCACCTAAATCTGGGGGTTGGCTAAAGTTTTTTTTAAAGCGGTGACTCAGTTTCATGTAAATATCAGCATCAGCGCATCTACTGCTTAATCCACAATTAAAATATGAAATCCCACTAAGTAAAGCCTTGATGTATTGTGATTAAATTGATCTCATGTTGAGGCCTAGAGGCTGATTCTAGTATCACATTCTAACTTAAAAAACCTGCTCTGGAGCTTGTGACCACTGTCAAAGCAACAAACTTCCTAAGATAGATGGACATTGTGTACTAGGGATTCTAATTAGCCCCCAACATTATTTTAAACAACTACTAAAACTCTGATTTTTTAAACATTTATTTCTCATGAAAAGGTGCAATTAGTCCTGTAACAGGAAAAGCATTGTAATTTTGAGAACAGCAGCGATACTGAAAACCAAACTATATTCATGCATTTGGACAATATTGTAAATCAATTATTTTAAGAGTCTGATTCAACCTTATCCTATCCAAAAAAAGTTTGTATTCATAACTGCGGTAACAAACAAAGCTACATAGATTTGTAGTGAGACTGAAAAA
Source organism: Apalone spinifera (assembly GCA_030068395.1). Lineage (NCBI taxonomy): Eukaryota > Metazoa > Chordata > Testudines > Trionychidae > Apalone > Apalone spinifera. The sequence goes on from JANRFK010001785.1 coordinate 20,316,650, forward strand.
ACAGTCCTCAAAAATCAATATTGACGTTTCTTTTATTAAATAAGTTTACTGATTTTGGTAGAAGAATTTTTTTTCTCCTAGTGAACATTTTTAAGAAGATGAGCTTATATTTGAAGCACAGGTAAGCAGAGCAAAACATCCATATGGGTACAATCTACTTAGAAAGAATGCTGAGTTTAGTTTATCACTGTTCCTCAGGGCAAAACAAACAAAATTATATGTATGACTTCAAACTTCTGGGTGCTACTAACAAAAGTAAAACTATAGTTCCACTCATCCTGGAGGTTATGACACCACATTAAAAATTAACATATAAAAATAAATAATGTTAGGAGTTGTAATCATGGTTCCCTGTAGAAGACTGAAAAACACTTAGCTTCTCCAAGACTTCTTGGTTATATCTACACTGCAGATGTCCAGTGCTAGCTGACCTAGGCTTGGGCTAAGGGGCTGTTTAATTGTGTTATTGATGTCTGGGTTCAAGCTTGGAGCCTGAGGTCTCAGACCCACTCTCTCACAGGGTCTACTACCAGAAACTGAATGTCTGTACTATAATTAAACAGCCTCTTAACCAAACCCAGAAGCCTGAGTCAGCAGACAAGGGGCAGGCAGGGGTTTTAACTGCAGTGTAAATGCACCCCTGATGCGAAGGGCTAACGCAGTACATTGCATACTATATTGCAGAGCCCACAGTGAAGCTTCCCTGGAAGCAGGGCCGCTAGCCTCTGCCAGCCTGGCTTCTAGGGAGGAGGCTTGACTGTGGCTTCAAAGCCACCTCCTCAGGAGCCGAGCCAACTTCCAGCTCACCTTGCCCAGGGGCCTGTGGAGGCTGTTGGCTCCCCTGAACACAACCCTCTTTTCTTCTCTCACACCTCTCATAAAAATTTATCCTTCCATCTATTAATAAGCAAACACACAGAAATACTGAATTAACAACTTCTCTTCTCTTCTGTACAGACACAAATGGACCTCTCTGTACAGTTTCCATATTGTGTAAAGGGAACAGCCAACGTGAAATCCGGTCACAATTTTAAAAAGTAAACTAAAAGCAATGTGAGGTACCACCCTCCTCAATTCACCACCAGTTGTGATGGATCTGCTATCATGTTACCACCCATTGTTAAATGTCTCTTCTGTGTTTGTCAGTCTCTCTCAAATGCACTAACAAAAAAGAAAAATCTGACTACCCCAGAAGAGACTATGAAAGTTACACAAACTAACATCAAACATACAAGGTACTCTTACAGCCAAACTACTTTCCCTCCTTCAATCTTTTTCAGTTACAGTAGATTTAGGTGTTATATGTAACAAACAGTATGTAACACAGCCAACTGGTTCTTAAAACTACAGTATGTATAAAATGAATACTACAGAATATCTAATTGAGCACATATTCATCCCTTAATCTCTTCTTGAAATTTATACTAATAAAAATGTGACACATACCTTTTTTCCTGATCTTGACAGTAACATGCTGCTCATTGTCTATTTCTTCTCCCTCTGCTAATGTTGGTGCACAGCTTGGTGCTGTTTGTAGCAACTTCATGATATTTGAATTCTTAATAATAACAGTTTTCATTTTCACCATTGTTAAAACAAAGAAAACATCAGTACACGTTAGGGTTCCAGTAGTCAGTACAAAGAATGTGCTGGTTTATCATTTTAAGCCAAAATGGTTCACAAAAAACAGCATGATATGTAACTTTATAAATACAAACCTACACTTACATGAAAATTTTAATCCCAGGTTTAAATGAATGCAGAAATTCACCCAGTGTTCCACAAGCTCTGCTATTCCAAACTAGTCAGCTTAATTTCAGAAATAAATCAAACAAGGATCCTCCAAAAGGAGGCAAAAGATTTCTAGTATTCAACAATATGATATTTCAGACTGTTCTGACTCACCCCACCATGAAATACATCCAGTGATAATTTAAGTCAGAGAATTACTTGCCATAAAGCTTCCATCCTGTTTTACTAAAGCATGTTTTGTTTTGTCCTTCCCCTCTCCCTGATGGCATGTTTTGCTGTATGTGGATTTCATTAAGTAACCAATGGCAGTTCTTCAGTAAGAGCTAACAGAAATGGATACCTCATTTCTATTTTGCATTTACTACTGTAATATGTTTGCAATACAGTACCTTGGAGGTACATGCTATTTTAGCCAGACAGTTCTTCTGAACTTTAGCTGCAGTTCTACATGCAATTAAAAGAACCTAAATAAAGCCATTTCTAGTCCTCTAGAAACAGAGCTAGAATTCCCCTTAAGTTAAATGTGGCTGTTCAAACAGAAGGAAATAGAAATTCTCAACAGACCTGTGATCAAACAAAACTGAAGGGGAAAGAAAGAAATAATACTGATACTGTAAGATGTTAATAAAAAATGAAATTTATCAAATGAACGCTACAGCTTTATTGGTATTGGGACAACAATTACCAGAAGTGTACTTTGTTTACCTACCAACTCAGCACAATCAAGAGGTGTACACTGCCTTTTGTTCCTAATGTGGTTTGAAGCACCATTCTGAAGTAACAGCTCTACCAAGAGTTCATGTTTTCCTATCACAGCCTCATGCAGTGCTGTATTTCCCTTGCTGTTAGAAAGGTTAACAGAGGCCCCATGCTGAAAGGAAAAATAAAAAATTAAATTAAATGTTATGAGGAAAAAATAACATCAACTGGAGGCAACATACCACCATACTCTGTCCCTTTTAAAAAAAACACGTAGATTAATATACCAAAACAACTGATTAGAAATTGTACAATTATATACAGAAAGTACAAATTTCCACAATAAGTTCAACAATAATAAACCCTCCAACAGTGATAATTTCCTCTTAATTTCATGAATCAACTCATCTCATTTTGCATATTTCACCAGCTAGCATTGGTGAAGTCTGTAAGAGATTTTTAAGAAAAAAAATGCTTTTGGTATATTATCAGCCTATGTTACCAGTTATCTGGTAATTCTGATGACATGCACCATGTTCAGAAAAGCTAGACACCAGGCATAAGCTGTGAAATAATAGGTTACATAACAGAAGTATTTATCTAAACTAAACACCACAGGCTACGTCTAGACTGGCATGATTTTGCGGAAATACTTTTAACAGAAAAGTTTTTCCGTTAAAAATATTTGCGGAAAAGAGCATCTAGATTGGCATGGACGCTTTTGCGCAAAAACAGTTTTTGCGGAAAAGCGTCTGTGCCAATTTAGAAGCGGTTTTGCGCAAGAAAGCCCCGATCGCCGTTTTCGCCATCGGGGCTT
>JANRFK010001785.1:20320017-20338479 GCA_030068395.1 Apalone spinifera
CAGTGTAGACAGCTGGCAAGTTTTTGCACAAAAGCAGCCGCTTTTGCGCAAAAATTTGCCAGTCTAGACACAGCCCATACGGTATGGAATTAATAGGGGAAGGATGCAGTTTTAAACGAGAAATGCATTATTGGTATTAATACTAATGTTTTGTATTCAGTAAATGTAATGTTCAATGTTCCATCTTAAATATCACAAGAGATATTTGAACATAACCTTTTCTGTGAAAAAAGTCTTACCTCTAACAACAACGCAGCAATCTCATGTTGGCCATTCAAACAAGCATACATTAAGGGAGTATTTCCATGTACATCTTTTTTATTTGGTTTAGCACTGCAATCCATTAGACACTTCACTACCTATCGGAAGAGAGATATTAATGTTCCAGTTTAAAACACTTTAACTTACCAGAATAATAGAGATAAAATATCATTGTGGTTACCCCATCACCATTAATGATACATCAGTGGTTTAATTTAAGAAGCCTACTGATGCAGAGAACACTAGTTCAAACTAGAAACAGTTCTTGAGCCTAGTGTACCCCTTGCTCTGTGTTCTTATATTGTGCTATTTGGTGTAATGCTAGGAAAAAGCATCTTATGCAGACAATCTAAAGGCTGATTTGTTACCTGTGCCCATCAGGCTTATTCTGAGAGCCCAGCACTTTCTGGAAACTAGGCTTGTTCAAAGTGTGGCTGCCAAAAATGGAAGAACCCAAATTTACCAGTCAGCTTTTGGAAGTTAAGTCTGTGGAGGGTGAACACAAATAGGTGTAAAGGCAGTAATTTCAGTAGAAATTTCCACCTGTTGTGATAAGAAGTTTTGGTTATATTACATATCTAATCTAAGAATGCTGCATGCATGCATCTTACTTTTCTTTAAAATAATCAGCCTGGAGGAAATCCTTAAAAGATCCAATATAAATTTAACATTCAAAGGAAATCCAAACAATGAAAAGATTTTTCCTCTGTTTGAGGTCTGGATGTTTTGTGTGGTAACTGTCAAGATCACACAGGTATTTTCATGGCTGACAACCAGCAGAATGATGCTTCTTTCCAGGTCAATTGCTAACCATCTGGCACATCTATCCACTTTCTTTTTATCTTGTGCACCTTTAGAGATTGAAACTTCTCTTTCTCTCTCTCTCTCACTCACAAAATAAAGGATGAATGTTACCAAGTAACACCATCCTGGCATCCTTCCCTCCTAGCACATTCAGAAGCTGTAGGATAATTGGCAGAGAGGAACTACACAGTCTAACACCAGAGAACCAATATTCATTGACCTAGAAGTTGTGGGCATCTTTTTCTCTTTTTCTTCTTGTTTACATTTTAGTATTCTCTCTCTCTCTTCCTGCCCCCCCAAAGTTCTCTTCATTTCAATTCCATTGTACTGCCTTTTCCTCTCTCCTTTCCACACTCCTTTCCATTTTTTCTCTTAGATTTCTCATCCCCTTCCCCATTTCTGTCCTCAACATCTGCTCTCACATATCCAGGATTTTCCCCTTTCATTTACTGTCTCCTCTACATCAATCACTTTCCCCACTTCCTTCCCACTCCACCTCAGCCTAGCTTATTTTTCTCCTTCAGTACTTCCTTCAGTAAAACTCCAGTGGTCCGGCATCCAATGGTCCAGCACTCCTGATGGTCCGGCACCATCTGGAATCCGGAAGTGCTGGACAATTGGAGCTGCTCTGCCCCCACTGTCCCGGGCTTCCCGGAGTCAGCCGCTGGTCAGTTTCAGCAGTGGCTGACTTGGGGAAGTCTGGGGCAGAGCAGCTGGGGTGCTGCCGGGTTGGTCCCACAGCGCCGAGGGGCGCATCCCCCCACTCCACCCCAGACCCTTCATAGCCCCCTCCCCCCTTCCAATAGTCCGGCATATTTGATAATCCGGCACCCCCTGGGTCCTAAAGGTGCCGGATTATTGGAAGTTTACTGTATGTCCCCAGCTCAGCCTGGTACCAAACAGGAAACTGATCACAATTTTCAGAGCTTCAAGTGGCACATCTCCCTGCTCTGGCTTTAGAGAGCACTCCAATAACAACAGTAAGGGCACAGATATGCGTATGCATATATATACACTGTCTTTCCCTTCACAGTTCTAGGGTATATTTTCTTCCTCCGTGAAATGGGAGAAAGCCCAGGGGATGGACATGCCTTTGGATGAAATGGATACACTTGGCTAAAATTTTCTGAAGGGGAGAAGGAAGTTTCAATCCCAGGATCAGCATTACGCTAAAATTAAAATCAGGTATGTTCAATGCTGATCACATGCAATCTAAAAATACAGCAGTAAGTGCATGTAAAAGGAACACAATGACTACACATCTTTGGAGTAGAAAAACAGCACAGCACAAATAAAAAATGCATGAAGTATATGCATAGGGGAGCCTAAGCCAGGCAATAAAATGGAGAGGGGAAGAAATTTACTTAGAAGTGTCTCTCCCACTCTAAAGAGGGCTAATTTCATGAGGTCTGATAGCAAAGAAATTCTGCTGCTAGCAGACAGCTATTAAAATGGTTTCTTTTAAAATCTTTAAACATGAGGCAGAAGCTTTTAAACATGAGCTGAAATAAGTGTAAAAATAAATAAAAATATCTGTGAAAGCCAGTTGCACAAGACATTTATTATAACGTTTGATGGGAAATGGTTCCATTTGAGCCAGCACTTACATTATCCTAAAATTTCAGGTCATTAAAATGGAGAAAGACCATACATAAACAATTTCAGTACTGCGGGAATGGTTACTGAAGCATGGAGGAACTTCTCTTTCTCAGAGAAGTTTTCTAAACATAAGAGTTGGTTTTTTTAAAGACACAGAAACTTTTAACTTCCCTCTTGCTCTGTGTGTATTTTTTCTTCATCCCTATAAACTCTTATCATTCTCCATGTTTTAACAAAAAATGGCTATAATCAATTTGGTTTCCAATAACATTTTCTTCTAGTTTTCAAACCATAAGCATTGATTTAGCTGTGTCAAAATGGAGCACTACTCCAAATTTCTCCATTTTGCCTCTTTTCTGTAAGGTTTATTGAGAAGCAATCCTATTGCAGGTTCTGGCTCATCTTGGTTCAGCCTCTTTCAACATTCATTCAGTTATGTTTATTTTGAGGAATGTACTTTATTTGCTAACTTGGTTTCCTTTTGCATCTCATAAAACCAAACAGAAACCAATCCCATTCCAATCACATCCAATTTTCTTGGCACAACCAAATCCTTTCGTTGCTTTAAGTTATGATAAAAGAAAGCTGTATACCGAATTTGGTGGTTTTAGCTCTTACCATTTAGGAGAAGTTATTGATCAAACAGACAAACTCTCTAAAATATATAGTAAATAACTTATGTGGAGACTATAGCTAAGTATATACTAGGGGAGAAATGTCAAATTAAGATATGTAACTCCAGTTATGGGAATAGCATAACTGGAGTCAACGTGCCTTAGTTTGAGTTACCACAGCATCTCCATTGTGGGGGGTCGACGGGAAAAACTCTCCTGTTGACACCCCTTATTCTCACTCCGGGGGAGTACAAGATTTGACAGGAGCACAATCAGCAATCGATTTAGTGGGTTTTTACTAAACATGCTAAATTGACCCCTGGGAGATCAATTCCTGCAGCCCTGATCTCCCGGTGAAGTCTAGACAAGACCTATAACTATTATTCTGAAGCTCAATTTGTCATTTTTGACACATCCATGCAATTATAATACAAAAAGCACATGTAAACAGTGACAATTCTTTGGGATACAGACTAGGGTCAAGGCCTTTTATTCCAGAACAAAACAAATCTATTTTAGTAAAGTAATGTTAAAAATATAAACCCTGGGCTTGGGTCCAAGTTGTGCTAAGAGCTGTACTAACACAGACAAAGACACAGTCCCTACCTGAAGGAGTTGTTAATCTGATTAAATCAACTTCAACCTCAGAAATGTACCTAAAAAGCACGTTAGAAGTCTGTGCCACAGCCTGGATATCAGAAATGCGTCTGAGCTTGTGAGGCTAATGTAATCACAAAATTAAAATCTTTTCAATTTAAAAGTTCTCTTGAAAGGGTAGTTTGGGGGAAGCCATTCTACTTTGTAATGAGAAGTTTCCAGCTGCCTGTATATGGAAGCTGAAACTCAAATAATTTTTAATATACCCAGATATGTTTCACTTGAATGTAAAGACATTTCGCACTGTTACTACACTACACAGGGTGAGTTGTAAGGATTCCGTGTCACAGTAGTTTGCGGATTGAAGGAATGTATATGACAGATTAGTGTAACAGGTTAATAGGTTAGTTCTTTCACTCCAGGAGGCCTAATTTTCACTTCATGATGTTGACTGCTGCCAAATCAGACCTGATTATGCTCCCAACTGAAGTCAGTGGCAAAACTTCCACTATCTCCAGTGAAAGTAAGCCTGGGTCCTAGTGAATTTCTCAGAACCATCAAGACCTCAGCTATTCAGATGCCAGAGTCCCCTGAAATATCTTTAGTTTCTATATTTGAAACTCACTGGTGGTACGTCTAAATGGCGGTGCTATTTCGGGATACATCAAGCATCCTGAAATAGCTATTCCTCTTCTTTAAACATGCCTGTTATTTCAAAATATATTTCAAAATAACAGGTGCGCTATTCTGGCATCCCTGTAACCCTGGTTCCATAAGAGTTAAGGGATTTGTTGAAATAGCGTTTTGTTTCTAAAATTGGCATAGCACAAATTGCATAGCTTCTTTCAAGTTACGGGTGCAGTGTAGACACACCCTGAGAGAACACAGTGGATTCCAGAGGACACATACATGTTCATATGACATACAGCGTATTGTGTATAACCAGGTGTTTTGAAATTATATACATATTCTGATATCTGCATGTGTGTTCAATAATATAAAGATACATACACACTGGGAACTATTACTGATTTTCAGGAGTGTGGGGTGAACCCCAGGTCTCTCAGATTGTGTAGTAATGCAGAGCTATAACTCACTTGCATTTGGCTATTGCAAAGTGACAATATCTTGCCTTCCTAGCTTGCTACCTGAAAAGCATGACAGGCTTGTTGGAAAACCTGCTGGGTGCTGCTGTGTCCTGCAGGTCCCACCACCACTTTGGATTCAGGAGGGAGCCCCTGAAGCTGTAAATCAAGGCTAACATTTAGGAGGAATACATTCATCCTCAGTAGAGCTACACAGAATATGTTCATCCTGTGTCCCCTCTCCAACACAAGCGTCTAGTTTACTCACTCCTCAGCCAAACTCTGCCTAGACAATGCTTAGACTACAGAAAGAGGCTTTGTCCCTTATGCAAGCAGACAGAGAGTCTCACTGTCCCCCGTCTGCTTCTTCAACGTAAAGCAGCACTAGGAACTATACCAAGTAGTATCTATTATACTCTGGCCTCTGCTACCTTAAACCATCCCACGCATTGTCTGGAATGAAGGGGGGAATTGAATTTTCTTATTTATCCCCTTCGCCTCCTCTTTCTAGTCTCCTCCATCCAAGGACACACACTTATTCAGCACCCCGTGCCCCAATAAAATCTATATGCTGTGCTTGTATCTTATGAAGAGAACCAATTACCTGAAAGTGACCTTTCTGACATGCCAGGTGAAGAGGTACTGCATGATTAGTATTCTTTGCACTGATATTGGCACCATGTTTCAACAAAAGGTAGACTAATTCAGGATGTCCATGCATTGCAGCCATATGTAGTGGTGTATAGCCATCCTGGTTTGAAACATTTACTCCAAGTCCATTAGCAGGGATTCTTGCAAGCTTCTGTTGGGAAAAAGAATGAAGAATGCAGAAAACTGATTGCACTTTCTATTGAGTAAAGAGTAGTTAAATACCTGAATAGTAAATGTGAAAGAGGTAGATGGACAATACACAAGGAGCCACATTTAAGATTTTCAGTGACACACCTGTGAAACCAATCAGCTGGATGGTATAGGATCCAGCAGCCCTGAGCAAGCCACACTCACACACAGCCATACAGTCAGCCAAAGGTAAGCGGCACAGCGGGAAGGTGCCCCCTGAAAACTGGCCCCTGGGGAATTATCACTTTGCTCCCCCACCCCTAGAATGGGTTCTGAGCATTGGGGATGGATAGTTGTTTTATTTTACACTTCTTAAACAAGATAGGTTACTATAGTGAACTTTTATTAGCAGGAACTGAAAACTGTTGAGTTTGACGTGATTTAAGAGATCCAGACTTAAATTAGTTGCTAGCTCTAGTGGAATACAGTCTGTTATGACTGGTAGGAGTTCAGGTTACACATCACATTTGTTTTATACACTTGAGGTCCTATTTTTGAGGGCTACAGCAAAAATTAATTCCAGTTCCTGTGCAAACAATACATGGCACCAACTTAGTGAAAACAAACAAGTGCAATGGTCTTTTGAAATCACAATCTTTGAGGAAATAGAATTCTGCAGATTTGCTAAAACATACTGATCTGCATTCATATGACAGCGTTTTAGGATTACCCTGACTCAGCTAGAACAGTAATAAGGGCTGCATGGCATTAATTCCTTGGAGGCTGCCTGTGGAAAAAGTCACATAAGATCCAACTGGAATGTGCCCTACACACTTCTTAGAGAATGTTCTGCTCCACTGCTCTCTCAAATTGCATGGAAGACAAAGTTTCACAATGAGAGAGAATCTTTCCCCATCTTCCCTCTTCCCAATTGCAGTGTGTATTTGTGTGTCTACAAAGAGGGGTAGTTGCAAGATTGCTTATCAAACGCCTTCATATTTTTATTCGAGCCAGATGGTCATTCCACTGTTATCAGTTGATTAAACTAAACTGACTCAAAGTCCTTGTTTCAGGAAGCAAGAGATTCCAGTAGTCAGTCACAATAATCCTTTTCCCTTCTGAATTGCAAATAATCAGCATTCTATTTTCTTTAAATTATGAGTGGCCCTTATTTTCACAAATGAGACCCTAGACGTGTTCTAAGGAAACATCAATATGTATGTATTCAATACTACTACTCAGTAGGAGGCATGGCAGTGGCATTTTTCTCTCTGCTGTATGATAAATAATGGGAAAGGGAGACAATTCTCCATAATTTTATTTAGCTCTGAAGATTTTTAGATTCAGTTTGTGTGAAAGCGGCGAGGAGTCCTGTGGCACCTTATAGACTAACCGAAGTGTTGGAGCATAAGCTTTCGTGGGCAAAGACCCACTTCATCAGATGCATGACCCACTTTGTCACATGCATCTGACGAAGTGGGTCTTTGCCCACGAAAGCTTATGCTCCAACACTTCGGTTAGTCTATAAGGTGCCACAAGACTCCTCGCCGCTTTTGCAGATTCAGACTAACATGGCTACCCCCCGATACATGAGTTTGTGTGAAAGATATGATACAAAATAAAGTAGTCTTATTATTGCATTGATAGTTATGAGGACAGGAAATATCCTGCTAAGATATTATCAGAGTAACATATGTTCCATGGGCTGAGGGGATGAGTTGTCAAGGACCCAGATCAGCAGAGAAACTGGAGATGCCTAGAGCAGAAAGAGGGTGAAGGAAACAACTGGGATGCCTAGAGCAGAGCTGTGCTTTGCCCTCACTTTTACAAAGTTACTCAGAAATTACAGAAAGCGTGGACTCCAAATCCTGCACCAAAGCAACACAAGAAGATGCTGAAGAAGAAATGCCAAACATACAAGTTTTCCATTCCTCCATCAGAAAGCAAAACTGCTCCTCCACCCTAATCCATTCCACAGTTTGATTATCAAGTACAGCAACTTCATCTCATAAGGTGAGGAACTCTATTAAGGTCTGTGCACATTTAATCACAGGCCTCTTGCAAAAGAATAAGAATATTATTTCCCTGGACTAAAAAAAAAGAAGAAACCTATCTACAAAAAAACAAAAGTTATTCTGTCCTCATAAAAAGAAAAATTCCAACCTTTTGGATTGGCTCACATTTTGAGCACTGGCATAAAGGGTGACAGAATTCTGGATTCACTGTATTGGCCGCTTCCTCGGTTTCTTCTACGTCTTCCTCTATCCATTCTAAAAGATAGCGAACCTGGCATAAAAAGAAAGTCTAATTTTATATTGCTACAAATTTCTACCCCCTGATAATTACAAACATGTACATGTTAATTTCACAAACACTAAGTAAGTTGGTGAGCCTGAACGAGCCTCCTCCCTACAGGCCACATTTAAAAAATTAATGATACAGTTGACAAAGCACCCAGCAGTAGTTCACCAAATAAACATGAAGTAAATTATAAATGACCTCCTACTGCCTAATCAAGACTTCAATATTCACCTCTGCTCAAGCCCTTTCAAATCCTTTTAGCTCGGATTGCGAAGATTAGGCCGAGGTTTGTGTCAGTTCATGTCAACGTGATTCTCTGTTCATCATCTGCTTTTAAAAGTATAAAAGTACCAAGGATGGGAACTTTTAACCAGCCTACAAACTGTGCAGGTGCAATACATTTTCTCCTCATGTAACTTCTCATGATGATCTGGATGTATTTCCGAAGCCTGTAAGAGCAGCCTAAGTTTGTAGTCTAAATAACCTGATGCCCTCATTTGTAAGACACATTTCCACTAAAGATAATTACACAATAATGCTGCACATAATTAATCTTCATTGAATGGTACTGTTGCATTTGGTTGCCAGTAACAAAAATACTACTAAGAAGGTTTTTTTTATTTTTGTTTGTTTACAGAAAACCTCATTAACATATGGTGGACCAATGAGATTTGGAGAGTGCCAAATAATTGTTATCTGTCTGAAGTACTTATATGGCACCTATTATTGTAGTATCTGAGTTCCTCTCAATCTTTTAATGTATCTATCCCCGCAATACCTGGGAGGAAGGGCAGTGCTATTATCCCCATTTTACAGATGGGGAACTGAAGTAGAGAGAGATTAAGTCACTTGCCTAAGGTCACACAGATAGTCCATGGCCAAAGAGGGAATTAAATCCAGTCTCCTGACAGCAAATGCCTGTATTCAGCTCCAGCACTAAAAGCCCCTTCAGGAGCATGTGAAAATGGAGGTTACTGCTTACTGCCAAGATCAGGAGGGAGAAGTCTCCCGCAGATATGCCCTGTGCCTTCCAATGAGTTGTGGCATGTTGCAAAGATGGGACAGGAGAAATGCCTCCTACCAACTGTAGACAGAAACAAGAGCATTTCTACTGTTTCCATAGCAGGGCTTGATGCCGCAGGAACACATAGAAAATGCGTCTCCAACTGCTACTGAAGAGGAAGAGAAAGGGACAGCTTTTCTACTGGTTTCTCCCCTTTCACCCACTTGATTCAATCCTGCAGGTACCAGCAAGGTCTCCTCCTCATCCCCATGGTGGTTCAGCAAGCCACAAGAGTGTAAGCAGCCTGACTTACGCCCAGGCAGAAGCAAATGAAAGGAGCACCAGGAGAAAAAGTGAGGTCCTTAAACCTGTTTCAGGTTATCAAGTACTAGGGAATAGAGATAGAAAAGGGAAATGTTGCCCTTCCTACTATCCCATGGAGAGTATTACTGCACCTCTCACAAGTAAGGTTTCACCTCTCTGAAGTGCCATTTACTGCAAAGCTGAAAACTTCTCTTGGACAAGTATGTGGCTGTAGAAGAGCAGATTAGTGAGGTTTTACTGTCCAGTGTATCTGTGCATGTGCAAAAACAGTTAAGAATGGCAGTGTTCTGTCACTGCAGCTCCCTAACAGCAGGAAAACAATTCTCAGTATCCTAAAGCAGCGGTTCCCAACCGCCGGTCCACGGATTGGACGCGGGCCATGAATCTCTGCCTGCCTGGCCATAGCACATTGCCAGACTATGCCTACAGCTTTTAATTAGTTCCACCTGCTGGGGTTCCCCAGAAGGACATACCTGAGCACGCACAAAAAATTCACTTCCCACCCACTTCTCCACGCAGCAGCAGGGTGAGTGACGTGGCTAGCAGCCAGGTGTGCTGCGGCTGGAGCCGGGGCCACAGTGAAGCTGTTCCTACCGGGGCAGCCTTGCTGTGGCCCTGGTTCCAGTTCCAGCAGCTGCTACACAGCCTGGTTGGCGGGGCCGCATAGAGGGCAACTACGATATTCAGCCAGGGCCAAGTGCTGTGTGGAGAGCAGCAGCAGCACTTGGCTGGGGCGAAATGCCACAAAGAGGGCAGCTGTGGGGCTCAGCCAGGGCCAAGTGCTGCGTGGTGGGTGGCTGCCCTGGCTGCCGGGACCAAATGCCACATGATGGGCAGCTGACCCTGCGACCACATTCTCCTCCCTCCCCACTGGGCACAAGCCTGCTCCCAGCCAGCATGCATTATTAAGTGCATAGGAAAATATGAATGTGCAGAATATTTCAGCACTGTCAGACCTGTTAATTTCTGCCTCTTTAATACTGGTGCAATTGATGCAAAAGTTTGGACTGGAGAATACTCTTTAACAAGTATTAGCAACTATTTTATTGGGTTTTTTTAAATGTGTGTGCGTAGCAGTTTTTCAAATTCTTGTTAACTATCATATCCCCCCTCCTTTGATTTGCCTGATATACCATGGGCTAAAATCAAAATGATGAATACACAAATATGTAAATCAATAAATTTCCATAATGAATATGCAAATATTTCAATGCCAGTCCACCAATGTTTTTTGAATGAATTTGCTGATCCATGATATAAAAAAGGTTGGGAACCACTGTCCTAAAGTGTTTCAGGATCTGCAGGGTCCTCACATTGCAGGCTCTACTCTCCAACTCTATATTATCACAGAGTAATACAAGCAGCCCTATTACATATGTAACCCTTCTCCATTAAAACTTTCACAGAGCTAATGCTGAGATTTGAATTTACGTTTCACCAAAACTTTAAACATGCTACCCAAGCATATCTCTTTCCAATTACAATGGATTAACTAAGGATTTTGGTCAAAAGGTTAAATGCACTTTTAAATAGACACGCACACTAAGTATCTCATGAACCTGTTATAATCTAATCTTGCTAATTAATGTATGTCACTTCACAGTTTCTTTACATATCTGAGAGATGCAATCCAGAAATGCAATCAGTACAGCACTCTTGGACTGAAGAGCTCGGTTTTGCAAAACTGTTAGCTCCCTGGAGAGCCATAATATTTATTTATTCTGTAGCCAAGATTCTCTTTTCGAAGTACACTATAAAACACATTCTACTAGGACACAAGAGAAGGCAATGACAAGCAATACTACAATTTCATGTCAGGAGTAATTACATGTTATATGCTTCAAAGAAACAACTGACTTTACCACAGCTGTGTCTGAATCAGTTTGCCTTTTTCAGGCAAAACTCCCACTGATTTCATTTCCTATTTGCTTAAGTAAAGAGCTAGTTCTATGCATAAGCATGCCTGAATCCCCATCACCCAGATAATCACCCACGTAACCAGCAAAAAGTATGTGTGCTAACCTACATGCACTGGATAAGACAGAAGACAAAATGTGGACTGGAGAATACTCTTTTAGCAAGTATTAGCAACTATTTTATTGGGTTTTTTTAAATGTGTGTGTGTAGCAGTTTTTCAAATTCTTGTTAACCATCATATCCCCCCTCCTTTGATTTGCCTAATATACCATGGGCTAAAATCAAAATGATGAATACACAAATATGTAAATCAATAAATTTCCATAATGAATATGCAAATATTTCAATGCCAGTCCACCAATGGTTTTTGAATGAATTTGCTGGTCCATGATATAAAAAAGGTTGGGAACCACTGTCCTAAAGTGTTTCAGGATCTGCAGGGTCCTCACATTGCATCTGTAAAACATTTGCCACATTTTAAGCATCAGAAATAATGTAATTTATTCCAGAGATGTTCTTTAAGGTGATCTTTAAAATAAACAGACTCTAAGCTGCTATAAAATCAACATCTTAAAGTCTACCTGGAAACTGATAAGCGCCAATTCAGGTCCCCTAGCATTGTTCTTCAATGAGACATACCATTTAAGAAAGCAGGCTGCTGCATTTTGCATCACCTTCACTTTCCATATTGACTTGTTTTGTAACAAGGTCTGCATCAGAGAGAAAATATTGTAATCCCTGGCCAGGTGCTGATAGTAAGAAGCTATTATAGTCCCCACTAAACTAATTGTTTAAAGACAATTAAAGATCTAATATGCTGTCCAAGTTGCCATTCGATTTAAGGCAACTGATAGGAGTAAAATACCCTTGAAGGGGCCAGTGTTGTCTCTTCTACATTCTCTAACTCCTTCCTTCAAACTACTATCACTAATTCAAACTCATGTGGATTGAATTTTAGCCATCATGCTTGTCTCAAAACAGACATTAGTTAAGGCACTCATCTATGTCATCCAGGCTGTTCAAGAAAAATTTAAAATTGGGTGTAATTCCCATACTGAAAACAATGCCCTTCATGTCCTCTCCCTTATCTCCTCCCAAATTGTCCTCTCTACAAATTGAGTGAGAGAGACAAGGAAATAGAACCTGAAGATCCCACAACTGAGACTTTTTGGGGAAATGGGCAGTTGTTAGCTAACACCTCCATTCGGACCTCTCAGAGAAAAGAACAAAGCTACTGAAAAACAGCATTTACTCCTGCTAAGGTTTATGCAAAAATCAATGCCCCTCCATGATCAACAGAACCAAAAGCTTCTATTAGGTATGAAAATGGGCAGGTCTTCTAATACCAGTAGGAACACATGATCTTCATCAAAGAAGTAGGCAGGCAGAATCTGCACTAAGGTCCGGGGTGGTCCTAGAGCAGAGGGAGATCTGAAGTGTCCATATTGTGAGAGAATTATCTTACCACAAACTTATCTGCTGACTTACTCAGAAATGAAAGCTTGATAATCATCATTCACCACAAGCAGTGGTTTCCTGTTTAAAACCCACT
This sequence comes from Apalone spinifera, assembly GCA_030068395.1. Classification (NCBI taxonomy): domain Eukaryota; kingdom Metazoa; phylum Chordata; order Testudines; family Trionychidae; genus Apalone; species Apalone spinifera. The sequence continues at coordinate 20,332,855 of JANRFK010001785.1, forward strand.
CAAAAATTTCCTTCAAAACGTTTGGTTGTAAGCACTCTCTAACACAACTCTCTCAAATCTTCACTAGTAATGAACATAGTACTTCCTTACTGGCCTTCACCGTCCACGAAGGACATAAATATCTGCTGTTTAATCAAAATGACAGGCTGTGGCAGGAAACTCTCCCCAACAATTCCTGTACCTCTGAAAGCAACATTGGACATAAAATTAAGTTTTTGGCTTTTTTTGTGAGGGTTTTCTCCCAACACCACCCCTCACCCTTGCAACAACAAAAATTGACCACTGAACAGCTTACCAAAAATCAAATTACTTTTATCTGCAAAATAAGTTTTCTTCCAAAGAACCAGCCACTGAGCAAAGACATTCTGAATTAACCAAGTTATCTGCAGTCCAAATAAATCTACTATCTAAGCTTTTGCAGATGCTATAATAGACAAAGAACTTTTTTTCTTTTTTTGCTTCTTGCACAACCATTGCATAAGATTTTTTTAGATCTTCAGGTTCCTTAGGTTTTGTTTAAAAATTTGCTCTTGCAAAGTTCATCTAGCAGTCACAGCAGAAATCTACAACACTGCTAATGACTCTGCTGCTGCTTCTGTTCCTATGGAAACAGGTTTCAGATTGTTAAGAACAAGACAAGGGTTTAAAATAATCATTGTTTTAACAGATACCCACAGTTGGAACCCGTCCCAGTCAGTCAGACAACTCCTTTCATTATGAACAGTTTTACAAGAGGACACACAGCAATTCCATTCAATTATTGCCGGGAGAGAAACCACAAGATATAAGCACAAGAGATTTGTCGTCAGAATGCAGAGGTGGCACTTCTCAGTGTTCTGCATAGTCCCATATTGGTTCATCAGTGTTGGAACTCAGTCTTTTCAGCTAAAACTTCAGTAATGTGTCTTATATATTTTCCTCATATGTCTTAGACTGTGGCAAAACTAGTGAGAAAAGTAACTTGTGCAAATTAATGTGAATTTGTGCACATTGACTTTATTCTTATATACAAACTCAGTCATTAAGAAGATAAATTCTCACAGTTTATGCATGAGACATTGAGAGTCAGGCAACTCACTTGAGTTTCTCAAGCCCACTCCCACACAACATATCAATGTCTGAACCACAGTAAGACCCAGGCCTCAGACTAATGTACTAGACAAAAGTACTGAACCTTCTGCTTTACTGTTTAATTCCTTCAGGAAAATGCAGTAACTATGAAGCAGTCAATACAAATGTGCTTTGTACAGTCTACCATCCTTATGATCTTTATATTCAATCACAGCACAGGAGAGAAGAGATCATACAGAACAATAAAACATCCTAAACACAATGTTCCTCACTAGCTTATCCTTCCCTTAGATGTCTGTGAGGGATAATTGTGTTCTGTCAAGCAAGCAGGGTATTCTGCCCCCTTGCCTTCTCTGCCCCTGCAGCAGCTTCCCTACTCTTAACCTGAAGCAAATGGCTTTCTTTCAATCCTTTCTTAAGACATCTACGGGGTCACCTGCTTCTTTTGTTCTCCTCCTGGTATCCTTCCATTACATACATCACCACCCTCCCTTCAGACCCGGGGAAAAAGCATCTTCTCTCAGCAGGAGCAAACCTTCTATACCAAGATATTTTACTTTAAATAGAAAATCATTCTCCATTGTCTCTGGCCTGGCAGAGAGACATAACAAAACCTTGCTAATTCAGAGCAAATCCACATCCATATAAGCTTTCCATGGCACAGTAATGTCATGATACAATTTTGTAAAAACATCTATGATTGAGAAGCAGCACACACAAGATCCCTGAATCATCTCAAGTGCCTTCCTGGCTAGACACTTAGGCAGCGTTTTCAAAAGCAGCCTCTTTTTACTACACATTGAATGCCCAACTTGAGACATTTAGGGCCTGATTTTCAGGAGCTTTGAGCAACTGTAACGCCAGCTGAAGCTAATGGGAACTGTAGGCCCCTTACACCTTTGGAGAAAAATCACACTCATGATGTCTGAAGTTGGGCATCCAAAATCAAATGCCACTTTTAGAAATATGGGCCTTCCCTCTTTCATCACAGGTTACCCATATGTAAAATGGGGTGACAATATTCACCATGTGTGAATCTGAAAATAAACAGGATATAAGGTGTCGGTCCAGAGCCCCCTATTTCAAGTAGGTATTACTATCCCATTTTACAGATTAGAAAAAAGCCTCACAAAGTTAAAATGTCTAACTATAGGAGACAATAAGGACTAGACATAGCTCTAGCAATCAGCTGACCTGTGTTCTGATCTTACTCCTGACAATGACTGGCTGTATGACCTTGAAATAGAGATATCTAACAACACTGACTATGAGCAAATGTAGGGTTTACATGTTTACTTAACTATCTAGCATACAGTACCACTGATGGTTCTTTCCTTTTCTTAATCACTTTGTACAAGGCTACTCAACACGCGGCCCATGGGCCACATGTGGCCTGTGGCCTGTTTGTTTGCAGCCCGCGGGTGGGATCCAGACCGAAAAAGGAATCAATATAATGGTCTTCTTTTGATGTGTGTTTTAGTAGTTAAATTCCTGGACTATCGTCGCTCATTAAAAGTGCTGTCATATGAGTGAAAATCGGGTAAATGTTGCATTTTATTAATATCAGCAGAACTGACTTAAATGAGGCCTGTGTGTTGTGTAGTCTTGCCTTCATCTTTGTATTCATGCCTGTCAGTGTAAAAGAAGCTATGCAGCATGTGCTGTGAGTATCATTGTGGCCCCCGGGGCTTCCAAAGTTGAGTAGCCCGGAGTTAGTAGGTAAACTTATCACTACCATCTGACTGGTATAGTCAACTTATCTTCTACATATATTATATTCGGACACATGGTTGTATGATGCCATATCAACATATCTGTTAATCCTGGTATGTATTACCTCTATGGCAATATTTAGAAAGAATCATTATCTACGTACCACACACACCCAGCATACCTTACACTCTTTTGCTGGATTTCCACAATCTTCTATTTTATGATGAGTATTTTAAAAACAAACAAAAAAAAAACCCATGTAATACTCCCAACTAAGAACCTTCATGTAAAAAAAAAAAAATAGTTAGCTGCTATTTTTGAATAACATGTCTTCAAACGTACCATAATTTTCTAGTGTTTCAGAAGAAAAGAAGGAAATTGCTATAGTAGCTGAAATGTATCAAGACAGACAGTAAGTAATGCAAATTATAGGCTATAAATGTTCATAGTGCAGTAGATGTCAACTCTTTATTGGAAGTGAAGTACAAAAGTCAAAATATGCCCAAATTATGTACTATTTAAACCCATTTTTTACTCTGTACTTGTTGATGACATACAAAAAACAACTTAACTTTTCATTCATGGTCTCTGCTTTTGCCACAAACACTAAATAAGAAAAGCCAGACTTTTATCCTAAAGTATGCACACATATACAAATGTGTTAAATAAGTACTGTGCAAAGAGTGTGAACAGGGACTGTTGAAAATCACCAAGCTGAAATTTTCTGTTTAGATTAATTTGGAACTTTGACCTGACTCTACAAAAGGTACTGGCAACCTGGAGTACAGGAAGTATTTTCCAATTTTCAAACTTTCATAATTGCTGTATCACATAAAGGGAAATTCAGTTGCAAATTTTCTTGAAGTTTAAGTTTTTTTGCACATGCAAACTGGAGTTATGTGCACATTTTAAAAGTGGTGCTTTTATTCACAAGGGATCATAGTGCACATATTATTCAGAATTTAAAAAATGAGAAGAAGTACTACAACAGAAAAAACACAATATCCTGATAATCTGGCACCCCAAAAGAATTCCAGACTCCATAAGCCTTATTCATAGTCTAGATGAAGATACAAATCTGTGGAGCAGCAAAAAGAACAAGGACTCAAAAAGGGAAACAGTAATACAGGAACAGTGACTTTTCCATTTCTCCTTTCACTGATATTGGAGTAAATCTGAAGAAATTCTATTGAAGCCAATATAGATACACCAGAGCAAAACTAGCATAAGCATGAGGAGTATCAGACTGTTTTTTTCTGGGATTCACTAGTGTCCCATTTTTTCCAGTGGTAAGCAATTCTGAAACCTGGAACCCTGCTCCCTAGATAAGTTGATGCTAGAGAATAATTGGAACAAAGCAGTTTCTAATATGCATTTACAGAGTGCTCTGAAACTATTTGAGCTGGAAGACACTATAAACAATTCTTGATTTGGGCTAGATTTCTACTAAATACATTTGAAAAACTCTGTTCTAGATGAAGAAAGCACAGGATACGTCAGCATGGAGTTTGTTTTATTTTTAAAATCACAAGGGCACCAAATAAAATAATAAAATTAAGGTATTTCAAATGAATTAGTAAAGAGGAGCATGTTTAAAAACAATTAAATCCATGGTTTTCTCCTTTATCAGATAATGTTTTATATATTTGCTCAGATCCAAATTATTCTCTCCAACACCAAGTAATTTCAAATTGCTGACTAAAAAATATTGTTAGCAGAGTACATTTGGAATGTGAAATGAATATTCACAGCAGCATAAGATAATCAGCACTTGATTCATATTTTCTAAAATGAAATTGACTATGCATTCTCCAGTCACTATTATGTGTAAATAGTTTCCTCAATTTCAATAGGATAAGCTGTAAATTCAGTGACTTGATGCAGAATATTCTAAGAACTTACCATTTCCAGATCTCCATCAGCAACTGCTCTTAAGAGTTTTTCTATCTGTATATAAAATCAGAAAATACTATTTTAGTTCCTTTGGTAATATTGGTATTAAATTATACTTTGAAAAAATCCAGTGTCCTTTATTAACCTTCTAATCTGATGCTACAGGATTACAGCTGGCCCATTTCAGATATGTTGATAAAGTTTTAAAGAAAAATGTTAACAATTTATAAAATACAAAAGCCATCTAAAAAGCTTTTGATGATTTTTGAACTGTGCAGCAGGAGATAATCATTACGTATCTTCTCGTGCACGTGTAAATAAACCCATGTTAACTGATTCTGCAAACAAATTTTTCAACTTCACCATCAATTATATGAGTACCTTTATTTAGGATCCAGCATTACAAAAGAAAGAAAAGCTATTAAAGGCATGTAACCCATGGCTGATGTTACTGTTTTAGGCTCTTGATAGACTGGTAGTTAATGCCAGAAGAGATCCCTTTTTAAAAAATATACAGGTTGAACCTTGCTGGTCCAGACCCTCGAGACCTGAGTGGTCCCGAATGAGCGGATTTGCCAGACCAGAGAAGGCCCCTGCCCTCATGGCCTGTGCAGCTACCAGGCTAGGGCTCCAGCCTGCCCCTGCTGCTGCCCCAGTCCGCTGGGGCTCTCCTCAGCACTGCTATTGCCGGGGCCTGAGCACCACAGCCAGAAGTGTGCAGCTGGGACAGAGTTCCGCAGCCGCCCGGCTCCGTGGCTGGGGCTAGAGCTCTATGGCTGTGGCGGAGGGACAGGGCTGGAGCACCATGGTCCAGGCCAGAGCTCCCTGGCTGCCACTGGGGCTGGAATATAGGTGGGAGTTTCAAACTGGGACAAAGGAATTTGGGTTTTTTCTTTTCTCTTTTGGTCTCTCTGGGTGAGTCCTCTGCAGCTACAGGGAGGGACAAGC
>JANRFK010001785.1:20338579-20354455 GCA_030068395.1 Apalone spinifera
ACTCTTGCACCCCCACATCCTCAGTCTTCTGCCACAACACTTCTGCACCATCCATACATGGCAAATCTGTGTACTGAGCCCATCCTAATCCCAAACTGAGCCCTGAGCCCCTCACACACCCTAACCCAAACTCCTGAACCCTCACATCCACAAGCCTGTGGCTTGCTCAGTACCCCAACACTCCCCAGCCTGGAGCCCCCTCCCTGAGCCGGCATCCCCTTCTCCACCTTCTCCTGCATCCAAATTCCATCCTGGAGCTTGCACCTCTCACCCCTTCCCACCCTCAAATCCCTCATTCCCACCCCAGAGCTCACACATCCCGTCTCACCCCAGTGAGGGTATGGCTAGACTGCAGGAGTTTTTCTGGAATTCCAGAGGTATCCCAGAAATACTCTTCCGTGTCCAGGGACACGTTTGTTCTTCAGCTTTTTTTAAGCGGAAGAGCAAACATGCTCTTTCGGTAACCCCTGTATTCCTCGTTCCACGAGGAATAAGGGGACTTCCAAAAGAAGGGTTTTTTCCTGACATTTGGTATAGTCTAGACAGGTCAAACGCTGAAAAAAACCTCTTCCTACAGAAGAATTGAAAAAAAAGCAGCAGTGTCACTGTACCTTGAGAGTGTATAAGGGCTGGGGATTGCAAGTGATGGAGAAGAGGAGAACAGAGAGGACGGGGCTTCAAGGAAGGGGTGGAGTCTTGCGGGAAGGATGGAGCGGTAGATCTTAGCTTGTTCTCACATTTAAAAAGTGATCTTGGGCGTAAAAAGGTTTGAGACCACTGCCTTAGCCCATGGTTTTACTCTTACACTCTGGAGCGAATCCTGCCGGCCTCCTATTAACTCCAGTGACAGTTCCCTACATGGAGAATTTGCAGAATTAGACTCTGGTCTTTTTGCTTGGTGGGTATATAAGAAGTGAGCCCATGTGAAACTTGACTCATGGTAATGAACTAAAGTTGGATTACAGAAAAGCCATTAACCTCAACAGACTAAGGTATAAGCCGCTAGTAATCTTTTTTCCTGGTTTGAACTACAAACCGAGCCTTTGGAGTGTGATAAGTTTGTCCCTTTAAGAAAAAATAAAATCCTCAATCTATTATTGGGTGAGATTTTATGTCACCTTTATTTATGGAGCAACATTACTGGGCTTGGTTCTGTACATACAGACATGGACCTGTTACAAGGATCTTGCCATGTAAATTATACACACAAAAAAGTGCACACACAAATATACACAGTATCCAAGAAAAACTGATAATACCACAGTGTGAATTAACATTTTCCATTCATGCTTTTTCACGCTTTTTGGCGCAATCAGCTAAGAGCCACTTAGAATGAGTGTTTAAGAAGAGATTTGAATGAAGAGAGGGGGGATAGATCCTTTTTTTGCAAAAGGAAGGAAAGAAGGAGACACAAAAGTATTTAAAGGGAGGCATGAAAAGAACAGAGGAGTAGGAAGAGGAAGAAGACGAAATGAAAGCTGAGAGCTAAGGGTGGAACTGAGTGGGGCTTGGGAAGGGAAGATGAGAAGTATGGATTGGCGGTGGAAGGTGAAAGGAAGAGAATACGGAAATTCAAAGAGGAGTGACCTGCTAGGAATGGATTTCATCAGCTGCATTTTGAATATACTGTAACCGGATAAGTGATGTGTAGGCAGAGCAGCAGATGAGATATATTCCTTATAATGGTCTGAAAATTGATTTCATAGGGTTTATTGCAAAAGCTAGTCCTTTACACAGTCATGTTTCTTGTCAATTCCATGCTTAGAATCGTATATTTTCTATTATTAATTTTAAAACATTCCTTGCTATGTTATTTGATTCAGATGCTGAGTTTTATATAAAAAAATGAGAGTGAATGCTCCCAGGGGCTTACAAACTCACAGAGCGTCCAGTGAACCACAATGCAACATTAACCACTTCCAGGTACATTTAAAAAAAAATACAGTTCCCTCATTAACACTTGCTAAGAATCAAGCAAAAATATATGCATAGATACCAAGGTGACAGCAGAAACCTTAGAAAAGAAGTGCTGCACCATCTTTCCTAACACCAGTAGTGTGCCTCCTCCACACCCAGATATATATAGTGCCAGGTGTCTTAAGAGGTTTTCCCCATGCTTGAGGAATGCGTCATTACTTGGCACATTTCTGATTTACCCACAAAGCAGCAGCTTCTTATACACAGTATTCCAATCCAATCAGTACAGCTCTGCTCAATGTCACTGTACAGAAAAGATTCCTACCTAGTGTAACAGGACTGAACAATTTCATTGTTCATGGAATCATCTCTGGCTGCTTACTTATGCTTAGTGAAGTTCTGAGAAAGAACAGTGCACGAGCTCTCCTTCTATGGAATCCTTCTCAGCACAGGAAAGATGTAATGTGTTTAAATGAGACCCAAATTAGGATTTTTCTCTTTGGCGGAGGGGAAAAACCTTGCACTGCCCTTTGCTAGAATTCTCCCTAAATTTACTATCAGCACTGGACTAGTTTGTGTGTATTGCTTACTGCTAATTAGCTATTCCAGAGAGCCTTTATCTGGGGGAGTAGCTTAAAATGACACTGTAGAATTGGCATTCAAGGCTATATTTGCAACGCTAACAACCAAGCTTTTACTGGTCTTACCTCTTTGTAATTATTTTTAACTTCCTCTTGTCTATTATCTGCTGACACTGATGACAAGCTGGAGACAGATGACCCTCTGCTGAAGGTGTCTGCCGAACGCTGAGGAGACCTACCTGGAGACTTGAATTAGGTCAAAAAAACCCAAAACAAGAAGAAAACAAACAAGAAGGTTTACATCCTCAGATTAAACAGCTAAAATCTATATAAAAGATTAACAACTCACACTATTACCTCAGAAGCACTCTGTCCCCTTTCAAATGTTAGGTAGTTTAATTCCATCAATGATAAAATCTGCAGAAAAAAATGAATGAAGAGAGATACAGTGTAACTCCTTATCAAGAGGAATTTACTATGGAAACACAAAATTAGCCAGCCACTTAATATCAGCAAAAGAGATTATGACTTATCAGGTTAAAGCACCAATTTGCAAAGTTTGAGTGCCATATTAAAAAAAAAAAGTACTGTCATGTATTTTAAGACATAAAATATGAACTTCTTTTCTTAAAAGTGAATGGAAATTATTGTTATTTGTAAGAGTGGCTGCCCACCTATGCTTCAAATATAGGTAAATCACTGTGGAAAATGCATTTTCAAAGCCTCCCTTCTAGCAGATTGGGAAGAATACCTTGGAATTTAATGCACACTGCAGGGAAGTCTCTTTCATCCGGTTTTGAATATCTGGGTTCGCGCCATTCTGCAGCAGCACTTCTATTATTCCTTGATAGCCCCAGCGAGCAGCTATATGGAGGGGAGTATCTCCTTTTTCATTACCAGTATCTAGTCTACAAGAGTGTACATCATAGTAGACTAAAGCTTTGACACACTGAAGAGAAAAGACACCAATCAATTAAGTCACTGGTCCCCAATCCATATGAGATGTGCAATTTGAATAGCAATGCTGGTTTTATTGCACCTCCTAGAATGTACTCTCTGGGGTAGTTTTTGATACCCTACCAAATATATATAATTTTTTAAAATGCCATAATAAATAAATAAATGATGCGAAGGACCAAAATAACTAGACTTCCTAGCAGGTCCACAAGTGTAAATGGATACCTACATTAAATAAATACCATGATATAATAAGGTCCCAGTTTATAAAATTAATTAAAGAGTCATTCTCCAAGTCTGTGTTTTATTTACTTTTTCAAGTAACTAAACTCAATAGAAATTGGTTTCACAGTTTCATTGCATGCAGTAATCCTATTAGGATGTCCTTGTAGTTTGTTACAAAACAATTACTTACATCCTCATGACCATAAGTGCAGGCTAAATGAAGTGGTGTATTGCCATTATTGTCTTGAACATCGGTACTTGCCTTATAATGCAACAAGAGAAGCTTAAATGGAAAAGAAAGCAAACATCTAAGTAACATAAAATTAATGAACAAACTGTTGTTATATCTGTAGCACCCTTTAGCTTCTAGAATGATGAATCACTGCAGTACAAATAAAACTATTTCTGCTTTAAACTTCTGCTTTAAGTAAAAATGGTTGCTCTTGGCTTCATGCCACTATTTTGCCCCAGTCCTTGAACAGAATACAAATGTCTTGTCACACTATTTAAATACCACAGAGTATATCTGCAAACTGATTTGAAATCATCCACTGTAGCAAGGTACTGCAGAACAGATAATATGGAAATTCACCTGTTCTAAGAGAACTGTAAAGGCAAAGGCATACTGTGCTTAATTAAGTACATCATTTCATCCCTCCCTATGGATTTTCGGTTTGAATATCTGAGTTGCTGTAATGTAATATATATAAAACATTTGTTAAAAAAATCAAGTGTATAACAACTGACTGAACTGTATGATTAGTCTCTCTTCAAACAATGTTTAACGCACTGTGTTTACTTGACTGATCACAATTAGGGCCTTACCAAATTCACAGCTCTTAAAAACACATCACACATCTGGTCTTTCATGCGCTTTTTCCCTAATACTATACTGACTTCACAGAGGGGCAGAGGAAGGACTAATATTTCTCAAACTGGAAGCCATGACTCAAAACAATGTCCTGGAGAGGAGGGGGGTCACAAGGTTATTTTAAGGGAGTCTCAGTATCGCCACCCTTTCTGCACTGCCTTCAGAGTGGGCAGATGGAGAGCGTGGCTGTTGACTGGGTGAGCAGCTCTGAAGGCAGCACACACATCCCCCACACACAGAAGTAAGGGTGGCAATACTGTGCCTTCCCATGCCACCTTTACATCTGCACTGCTGCCTTCAGAGTTGAATGGCCGGAGAGTGGTGACTGCTGATAGACGGCCCAGCTCTGCAGGCAGCAGCACAGAAATAAGGGTGGCAATACTATACCATGCCACCTTTACTTCTGCACTGCTGCTGGCAATGGCTCTGCCTTCAAGACTGGGATCAGAAGTCACAGCCCTCTGGCAGTCCAGCTCTGAAGGCAGTGCTACCACCAGCAGCAGCTCATAAATAAAGGTAGCAGTACTGCAATCCCTCTACAATAACCTTGCAACTCCCCCCTGCAAAAATGACCTCTACAATTACAACACCATGAAATTTCAGATTTAAATAGCTGAAATAATGAAATTCACAATTTTTAAAATGGACTGTGACTATGGTAGGACACAAATCATAATACAGGTTAAACCTCCTAAATCCGGAACTCTCTAGTCTGGCAACATCCATGATTCATGGACATTGCCGGACCAAAAAGCCCCAGCGCTGGGGAGTGTGAGCTGGCCGGGAGTCTAACAGAGAAGATCCCCACTGGCAGGGCATGGCAGCCAGCGAGCCCCATCCCTGAGGAGCCCTTGCCAGTCAGGGCAGCAGTGGAGCCAGCAAGTCCCGTCCCTGGGGATCCTAACGGGGTGCAGTAACAGCGGAGCAGCCAGCGAATCCCAGCCAAACAGGGTAGAAACCGGGCAGAAGAGAGGCTGTGGTGACTGGGGCACTCCATCTCCATGGAACCCAAGCCAGCCCACTGTGCCCAGGCCTAGCCCAGCAGCAGTGGGGTTACAGCTCTATGGTAGTGGGACTGGAACGGAGCCAGCCACAGAGAGGGGCAGCGGGCTGGGAGGCCGGTGGAGATCCCCTGATTTGGCAAATTCCCTCATTCAGGATGAGTCAGGTCCCAAAGATGCCGGACAGCGGATGTCCAACCCGTATATCTTCTGCATCAATCTACAGCAGATATTCCACCACCCTATCAGCCTGTGCTACACATTACAGGTAAATTTAAAATGTACTGAAAAATAGTATGGATGCATAATTCAGAAATCAGCAAAGTCATGCAAATTCCACTATAGATGAATAAGATTGCAAAGATAACTTCAGATAATTAGACTACTTGGCATTACGGGAAGGAAGAAAAGCATATAACATTTGGCAAATCTCACAAAATCTAATTTTCAAACTAATTTAGAAAATGTTAAACAGAATTTTTAAAAAGAATATTTAAAAGAGAGAACAAAGGGACACATTTATTCCCAGTATGAGAGATTGTTTCTCAGAGAAGATTTTAACATCTGGATTATAAACCTATGGGCTGCGTCTAGACTGGCATGATTTTCCGCAAATACTTTTAACGGAAAAACTTTTCCGTTAAAAGTATTTGCGGAAAAGAGCATCTAGATTGGCATGGATGCTTTTGCGCAAAAGCATCCGTGCCAGTCTAGATGCAGTTTTGCGCAAAAAAGCCCCAATCGCTATTTTAGCCATCGGGGCTTTTTTGTGCAAAACGGTTCTGGGTTGTCTATACTGGCCCTCTTGCGCAAAAGCATTTGCGCAAGAGGGCTTTTGCCCAAGCGGGAGCGTGAAAGTATTTGCGCAAGAAGCACTGATTTTGTACATTACAGTCTAGATGCAGCCGTGAAGTCTAGCATTTAATTAATTAAAATGTTTAAAGGCCCTGAATTGTGATAGCATGCAGTTATAATGAAGTCCTTTGCATCCCTGAACAATGGTATCAGTAGAACAGCAACAGTTAGATTTTTTTATAGGTATTAAAAACAAATTTCAGTGCTTACTGTAACGTTCTGATATCCTTTCTGACAGGCAAGGTGAAGAGCTGTTGAACCGTGGTAATCTGTAGCACTGACTAGAGCTCCTTTGGAAATTAACAGGTCAATTAATGATGCATGTCCTGTGGAAAGTACGTGGTCATTAAAGCTGAGAAGTAAATATCTCACAGGAAAAGTTACTTTTCAAACTACAATGTGAACTTTAAACCTTGTTATTCTTCATTCTTGTGCACACTGCATATTCACTTTCTTAGTACTTGTTCTTGATCATGAACAGACAAGTTACTACAGATTATTCAAGGACACTGCTCAGAAAGGAGGCCCCTAACTGCAAACAAACTGCACTAGTACCTTGAGGGTGAACAGAGAATGGAAAGTAAACTGATGTCACACAAAGTGCTCTGTCCCCGGCATATGTACTGTGCAAGTCAAAGGTAATAAAAGCAAGAACAGATAAAAACCTCCAGAGTAGATTAATGGATCTGCTTACAAGTCTAAGGTTAGGGCCATGACCTACATTCAAGGAGCAGGGAGAGAGAGTGTATATATATCATGCCACATACACAAGGCCACAGGATACATATAAGACTTGCCACATACTCTGTCAGTATCTTTTCTGTAGATATCTCCTAATCTACCCATCTGGTTGAAAGAAATGCCACCATGACAGCCACCAAGGCAAAAACAAATAAGAAACCAAAAAGAAAATCCAGACAAGAGCTTCTGGGCTGAAGGGAAAAATGCAACAGTTTCATTTTGGGCCAAGTTGGACCCATACGTAAACTACAGCTCATGTACAACTCATCACAGGATGTAAATTGAAAAATAAGCTAATGTGTCTCCTCTTTCAAGGACTTAATGAAGAGTAAACAGAAGGTAAATACTACATCATCATGGAAACACAGCAATACTCACCGCAAATAGCAGCTATATGAAGTGGGGTATATCCCCTGTCATCTCTGGAAAACGGAGTGACAATGGAAGGATCATTCATCTTCCTATAGAACAGGGTAGTTTTCAAGAACATAAAATAACTGTATACCAGGTATTAGAGAAAATGTGTATACACACACACACACACACACACAGTTTTCAGCCCTATTTATCCTTTACCATTTCTCATTAATGTATCATTCCATGTGTTTTTTACTAAGCAAAAAGAAAAAAAATCTAGACATCTTTTTTTTTCTGTGAAATCCAAATTCAGAGAGAAGAGGCACTCTTTAACATATCCAAATGATGTCACATTACCTCTTCTCCTTAGATACCCGACCTGGCTTTTCAATACTTATCTGTTCAAATCTGCATGCATGATTCTGAGACACCAACAATTTCTTCTGTCCCTCTCAATCAAAACACATACTCACAATCCAAAATGCAGACAATATCCCCTCCAATCAGAAGAATTTTCTGGACTAAGCACTGCACATTCCAGTATTGCCTTCATACTTAAAAGGAAATCCTAGACCACAGACCTTCTGACATTTTTTCATATGGAGATGAAGAATCCTTACCCAGAAACTAGCTTCTCACAATTGTCACAGAAACAGAGTGGGTGGCACATTTTCTGTACAGTGTCTTTATCACTGTCACCTTGACTTAGTAATCGCTCCACTTCCTCCTGGTTACCTGAGGCAATGTACTACAAAAAGCCAAGAGGAGAAAGAGTGAGGTATGCCTACTTCATCCACCAAACCAAAAAAACAAAGTAACTGATTATGAATGAAGCACTAGAGGCATGGTGCAAGGCTGGATGGGGCTGGTGTACACAATCCTTAATGAGTTTTCATTACAAATAGCCCTTAGATAGAACCTTGGTAGGCTTTACATTAGAAAAAAAATAAAAACAAAATTCACATTGTTTTCTTTCACACTCAGTTACAACAATAATCTCCCTCTGTGCAGTAAAATTACTGTAAAATTACAGTCTATAGCCATAGCTGCAAGTAAGTATAATTAGCAGTTCTGCTTTGTGTTTTTGCACAAGCGAAATTCTCTTTTTAGAATTACATTCTGAAATTAATAAAATATGTAGGAGATGGGAGGTGACTGCACTTCAGATTTTTTTCAACTTGGTTTTAGGCATGAAATTCTCTAGATACTAACAGCAATTGGCATTGCATCTCTGTTTTAATGGGCCATTGAATATTACAGCAGCACTATCCCATCTCCATTTGTTTTGTGTGCTAGAATCTGTAAGAACATATTGCAGACTTGCAGAAGCTTTCACACAGAACTACAATCCGTTGATTACCCTCCCACCTTTTTACAGACTAATATATTGCTTTCTTGACGATCTGAAGAACAAATACCATGGCAAAGTCATTAAGAAGTGTGTGTGTTATAGTTCAGAAAACTAAGTGTAAAAGACTATATATGAACAATGTTCTGCAATGCAAATCTTTCACCTTGAACAAGCAATCTATTGGGGTCGTGGACATCTGGGACAGCAAATTCATTCTTTGTCTCAAGAACAACTTGTCACTAAATCTCTCAGATTCCTGAAAGTAAACAAACGTGTCAATCAATATTCCAGATATTAGCAAAAAAAGAAAGTATTTTATAAAAAGTTTATTTTTAAATATACATGTATTTTCCAGCTCTGAGCTTATATAACAGGTTAAAGTCTAAAAGTATGATTTAGTACTTAAAATTCCGTACCATTGACTTTGTAAATATGTACAAGATAATTCCCTGTCAGGTAATTGGATGTTAGTACACAGAATAATCCCAGGGTACACCTCAGACATTTTACTACTAAAATGTCAGAGTTTTATTAACAAAATAAGTTTTTTTTTCCTAGAAGAAAAACAAAAGTAAAAACTGCTTTTCAAATGGCCAAGTTGGTGAAGAACGCTTGGGTTGAATATTAGGAAAAAAATCCTATCAAGGTGGTTAACCACTAGAATATATTGCATAGGGAGGTTAGGGAACCTCCATCACTGGAGATTTTTAAAAGCAGATTAAAAAAAAAATCAGGGATGGTCTAGCTAATATTAGTCCTACATGAGTGCAGGGGGCTGGACTAATGAATTCAAGGTCCTTTACAGTCCTATAGTTCTAGGATTCATATAAAACACAGACTAAAGGAGGTGTGCCAAAGAGCAAGACAGAAACAGTCACATAGCTACTGCCTAAAACCAGGTCTACGGCAGATACTATAGCTACTGCCTAAAAACAGGCCTACAACAGATACTATCTGCTGCCAACCACATAGCAGAGCCAAAGTGCAGCCCCAGAATCAAAAAGCCCCTCAGAATCATGCTGGATTCAGCCGAAGTCTTCTCTACCTAACATGGACACACAATTTAGCAAATTAGCCCCAGTGATAATAGTTGAGAAAAATAGATTTGACAGAGACCCATTCTCCAGCACTTGAGATTAAAGCTCAAAATAACAATTACCGTATTGGCATGTAACAAATACTCAGCCAGTGCCCTGTGTGCGAAGGTAACAAGGCAGCATGTCAAACTGAAGCATTAGAAAAAAATCAATAGAGAACAAATAAACACAAGATCACTCAGGTTCCCTGGTGATACTAGAATATGGAGTCCAGCAGTTTTTCAGGAAACATGGTTCCCTGACATTTTAACGTTAACACAGCAAATGATATTATGGAAAAAGCCTCTCAAAACCATTTATAAAGCCACCACCACCACAAGAACTACTCTTAAGAATTTCATAAAAAGAGAAGTTTCTTCTGGTTCAATCCTATGTTTCTAGATTATTTTATTATAACTAGGGTTTATTTCAGTAGCTAAACATGTTTGATATAGAGATGTTTTAGGATGGAACTTGCAAAGGGTTAAGGGTGTTTGTGCTACTGTCTATTTTTCATAAGCCTCACATGAGCTGTGCTTGCCTCAGCAATTTTATTAATCACTATATTTACACACTTTGTAGAATGTATAAAAGGAAATCAATTTGCTTGGACATACATGAGTTATTCTCTCCCAGCATGTGTACAATCTTTAACATCGCTTGTTGTTTTCTTTGACTTTTCCACATACAATTTTAAAGCACTAACTATTCTAAGAACTTGCTTAATTTTGATCACGAGTAGCTCCTATACAGTTATCCACGCTAAACCATGGAATAGGTTTTAGACTATGCCGATGACTGACCTAGAGTGGGGGGAGGGGGAGGGGAGAGAATCAATCTAGAGATTTAAAAACTCAATACTGTGATGTGAGACTAGAGAACATGCATGTCCTCTAAATTAATCTGGTTTGTGTTTTAGTTACACAGAAAAAACAGCAGGATGGAAACCAACATTTTCAAAGCAGAGTGCTTAGAGTTCTGATATTTAAATAGGTAGGCATGTTTTTCTGAGGTTTTGGTGATAATTTGGTGACTATTTCCCCCTCCCACAAATGATGGCAATCCTCATCCTTCAGAGCACAAGCCTGTTACATGTGAAATAACCAGGAAAGATTTGTCCCTATTAGATGTCACATAATTTGCACATACTTCCACAGGAGAATAAAGGGAAATAGTGAATGGCTAACCTCCTGAAGCACCGGCTATTAGCCATTCCTAGAAGCAGGGTAATTAATTGAAAGGATAAATTGTATGTACTGGCTTAGCTACAATGTTCCACACTTTTGTGAGAGAGAATGTGGGTTTCATTTGTTTGCAAGTAGGGCATGGTTCCCTGGATGAATTGTTTTGGTTAGAATACTTCAGAAGATTCCCAAAATATTGCTTGTATTGCAGTAGGATAAGACATTCCCAGATATTGAACTTTAAAGCATATCATAATCCCTTATCTACAGGACAAGAGAAGCTGAACCTGCCTTTAATCCCATGCCAAAGTCCTGAGACAATAACTGAGTCCAGAACAATGAATATCTCCATTTCCATTGGTGCTGATGTAGGTCACTAGTTAGCAGGAACTTTATTATAAACTTTCAGCCTTCTGAGGCTGTGCAGAACTCTTGGATGGCTGAGGACACATACTGTCCATGGATTACTGTGTGAGTCTTCTCTTCCTACACCCCGCCCCCCACCTCTGCAAAAGGCAGATGTTGAATCTCTGAACTAAAACTTGTTACTATGTTCTGGCCCATTAAATGGAAACCCTTCATTACTGCTCCCTGGCACTGGGGAAGCAGTAATATTTATCAAGCCCAGCTATCCAGAAGCACCAATTCAGACAGGGCCCCTCACAGCTCCCATGCCCTTCCCACTCCCTATCCATTTTGTCACCCACAGAATAAGTCCATTCCTATACAAGTCATTTTTCAACTCCGCTCCCAGCAATAACTCCATTTCTTCTAATTTTTGCCATTTTGTATCAGGTCTTCTCTTCATTTACTCTTTCCAAGTGCTAAGAGACATGTGCTGTCAACAGACTAGTGCTGCTGCCTGCTATTGTTTTGGCTAAACTGATCCCTCCCTCCATGTTTTATCCACAATTGGGTGTTCTAGGGACTAGTGGAGAAAAGGGATAAGCAGCAGCAGCAGGCTGGCTGCTAGCAGCTTCTTCAGAAGCTAACTGTCACCATTGCAAGCAGTTCTAACTCCTCCAGATGCTGAGGAGTCAACATTTTTCCTTACCATTTAATTCCATTTCCCCCTACCAGTACTGAAATGAAGGATTCAGCAGGATCCTATAGAAAGCAAAGAGTCTGAAATTTGATGTAGTGACTAGTGCCTCATCTAGAAAACTGAAGAGCAATTGGCTTCTATTTTGCAGAAGCAAAACTAAATAGGAGACTAGGGATCAACACACTCAAAGCTGTACAATTGCTAAGGACTGGTGACAATGGTAGAGACTACACTACTACCCTGAGTTTTTACCCTTTTCCGCCTCCCATCCCCCTCCATCCCACCACCTCCTGTACACACTGCCTTCCTCCTACCCCATTCTACCCTTCCCCCTTCACTCAGGGAATTTTGCTGTTTCCCATTCACCCTGCAGCTACTGATTTGTATTACAGGTTGTATTACCCTTAACTGGGATTCTGTGGTTCAGCAACATCTGTGGTCTGGCATGGACCACAGATGTTCCTGAACCACTGAGCCCAGGAACTAGGTGGTCTGGCAGGGGGACAAGTGCACCGTACAGGGCATTTGGAAGGGGGAGAGGTATGGGCAGACAGCACAGCAGGGAGTTCTTGTAGTGGCTGGGGAGCTCCCACCACAGGTGGGGAGCTCTGACTCCAGAGGTAGCCAGGGAGTTCTAGCCCTAGCTCTGGCCCCCTTCTGGCTCCTGTGATCTGGGAACTTGAGTCCTGGGGCAGCCAGGAAGCTCCAGCCCTGGAGCTAGGCAGCTATGGAGCTCTGCCCCAGGCATAGCACTCTAGCCATGGCATTCTGACCCTCGCAGCAGCACAGGCCATGAGGGGAGGGACCTTCCCTGGTCTGGCAAATACCCTCATTCTGAACCAGTCAGGTCCCCAGGGTACTGAACCAGCCAGGTCCAACTTCTATTTCCTGGCTGCTTTCTAGGAGATCTGACATACAAATAGCATGGCGAAGTTATTAAGAAGTGTGTGTTATAGTTCAGAAAACATGTACAGAAGTGGTGCATGTTCTCAGATCCCTTTTTATTGGGGGTAACCCAAAAGATTTAGACCGGCCCTGCACCCAACTGAGGCAGAGAAGGAGTTGTGGTGAACGGTGGGCCTGATTTCACTCACATCCCATGTGGGTGCTGGCATTTGCAGGCTTCCCATCTTTCACAGAATAAAATTGATTATTGCCCCAGGGCACAATGCTGCAGCTGCTAAATGAGCACTGTATTGTTCTCTAGTTACATATCTCATGGGAATGGCATTAATTAAGGTGCCGGAATGGAGTCCCAGCTTTCAACCACCTCTGCTGAGAGTAGGAGGGAGTTCCTGCTGTAAGCTTCCCACACAGACACTAAAAGCATGGGTAAAGGGAGGAGGGGGGGAGGAGGAGGAAATGCTCAAGATGCCTAAAGCTGATTGTGTTGCTGCTCCCTGGTGCTTTCCTGCTTGAAGGCTTCCCTTAAAAGTCAACACAGGACCATTCACCCAGTGAAAATGGAAGTTGAATGTAGGAAAAAAGCCCAGTGGGGGAGAAGAACTAGAAACAACCAGCACAGTCAGAGTCTGCACTGTCTCCAGTCATTTGAAAGACTTATGAACCTCACATGTTGGAATCACTGCTCTGCATATACCGTGGCCTTAGATTTCAAAATGCGACAAGTTGGTACAATGAAAATACCCTAAGGCACTACTCAGATCTCTGGGTCTCCTATTTGGAACTCTGGAAGAATCAATTAGGCTTCATTCTTAGAACAGACATCTAAGATTGGCAGCAATGTCAGAAAATTGGAACAACCTTTAATACATCTTGAGGTCTCCTGCTGTTATGTAAAGAATTGCTCTATTCAGTTATAACAAAGAGAGATGGGACTAGGTTTAGACGAAGGCCATTTTTATTCTTTTTTCTTCCTTCTTAAAAGAGCAACTTGGAGTATATAAACTACTTGTACCTTTTGGAAAAAGAGAACAGTCCACCAAATACAGGGTTTTTTTTTATTGATATCCTCAATGCTACAAAGAGAATTTAAATGTGTAAATATTTCTGAACTAAGAGGCTATGTCTACACAGCAGCTTTATTCCAGAATAACTGTGTGTCTACACAGCAAGCCCGTTATTTCAAAATAAATTCGAAATAACAGGCTTCTTACTCTGACTTATGTAGCCCTTATTACATGAAGGGTAAGGGAAGTCAGGGGAAGAGTGCTCCATTTTAAAACAGCTGTGTAGACAATGCCAAAAGCCAAAATAAGCTAATTGCGTAGCTTAGGTTGCTTAACTTATTTTGAGTTTAGCCCTGCTGTGCGTGTATATGTGCCCAGAATGAGCTGGAACTATTTCTCTGTTTGTAATTCTCAGCAGTGTATGAATTTTTAGCTGCATGATGGCTGAAATTAAAAGGGAAAAATTGCAAACTTTTGTTTTTAAACATTAACACTTTATTATATTTTCTCAGCAGGATTCAATATAGTAATATAACAAGAGATACTAAATACAAAACATGTTCTTTTCTAATTATTCAATAGCTTAGAGAACCACAAATTTGTGGAAAGACCACCACAGAAGAGCAAAATAGCATTTTAGCATAAAAATATTTCTTTAAATAAAATTTTGAAGTTACTATAAGAGACTGTGTTTTAAGATTGTGTCCTGAAGTGTCCCACCCCAAACGCTGTACATTGAGCCATTAATCAGGGCACAGTGATCCAGATTCCAGTGCTATGCAGTTGGACAGCTAGACACACTTGTTGAATTCTGATTCCCATGTTCACATCCTTTGGTTTTCAGGTCACACCGGGAACACCTATATTTGCAAAAGCAGAAACTCTAGAGTGTTTTGAGAGCTTAATAGCCAAAATAGTTTACAAAACAGAGTAAGCAGACTACTGTAAACTTTTTAAAAGTTATTAAGAAGGACTTTGTTTAAAACTCCCCCAAAAATACGTAGATGTCTTTTTAGGATCTCCTCACATGGCACAAGAAATAAGCATGATCTAAATTCAGGACTAGTCTGTAAGTCTAGGTCTAATTATAGGGTTTTTTCCCCCCCAGAAAAAATCTACACAAATTGCGCTTCACAATTTGCATAGCTTTTTCCAATCGCTTTTCTAGAAGATGCTTTTCCACCATTTGGCCCAGTCTAGACAGGGCCAAATGGTGGAAAAGCCTCCTCTTCCGGCAGAGCCCTTATCTCTCGTAGAACAAGATATACAGGGCTATCCAAAAGAATGCATTTGCTCTTCTGCAAAAAAAAAAAAGCAAGCAGACGAGTAAACGCGTTCCTAGGATACAGTGGAGTTTTTCTGGGATACTCTGAGACCAGCTCCTCACCCTAAACAACAGGGGCTCTATTGACCATGGCAGTTTTTAAAGTCACAAGAGCTATTCTTGATTTGACCTACAGGGACTGGAGCCGATTGACAAAAGGCACACTCCCCTGCTATGAAATTAATTCACTGCATCTGCAGCATTCCTGACCCCTGCTAGGTTAGAGACCCAAGAGCAAATCTGAGCTTCAACCTCTGCTGTCTAGCATCACAGAACACTGTGTTAGCACTGGGCTATCATGTTGGTGCCACAAAGTTTGTTATTTACATCACATAAATCATTTGTTAATGTCATCTACTTCACAAGACGGAAGTCCAAAGCAGGTGCCCACTCTTTGGAAAGTATAAATGGAATACATTTAGAAGCTGCACTATGTGGTGAAGGCTTGCTGAATAATTCTATTTTGATCTATGGTGCAACC
>JANRFK010001785.1:20377327-20388111 GCA_030068395.1 Apalone spinifera
TCACAGTCTGCTTCTGTCTTGACTATTCTAAACAGTTTGGTATCATCCGCAAACCATACCACCTCACTGCTTACCCCTTTCTTCAGATCATTTATGATTAAGTTGAACAGGATTGGTCCTAGGACTGACCCTTGGGGGACACCACTAGTTACTCCTCTCCATTTTGAAAATTTACCATTTATTCCTACTCTTTGTTTCCTGTCTTTTAACCAGTTCTCAATCCAAGAAAGGACCTTCCCTCTTACCCCATGGCCGTGTAAATTACACAAGAGCCTTTGGTGAGGGACCTTGTCAAAGGCTTTCTGGAAATCTAAGTATACTATATCTACTGGATCCCCCTTGTCCGCATGTTTGTTAACCCCTTCAAAGAAATTTAATAGATTAATGAGACAGGATTTCCTTTTACAGAAACCATGTTGACTTTTGTCCACAGCAAGACAATGGAACAGCAAGATATGAGATTTCAAAGGAGACAGAGTAGCTGGAGGCTAAGAGGCAGCTACAAAATATATCAGATGCAGCCTTATGAAGCAGTATCAGACTGAGAGATACCCTAGAAAGAGCTAGTAGTACATGCCTGATGCTTTGCCTGATGCTTTGCATTCCAAGACTGAGTTTCCAGTTGCTCATAACTTTGCTCAAGTTAACCCTTCATGTGTGGTATCTGCCTTTGGCTGAACTCCTTCAAAAAACTTCAGCTAAGATAGTTTAGCTGTTACCAAAAGTTAGATTAGGGAAAAGATATTTAAGCAGTCCCACAACAGGTTTCATGGAAATCTTCTACCAGTTCTATGGTTCAGACCATAGACTTGAATACTAGCACAGATCGGTCACCTCTAACATCAGGGACATGCCTTTTGATGATCCCAGAAAAAGATGCCCAATTGCTCATAGCCTGACCAGTCTGAGTTCATATATGCTCAGAGAATTAGAGTACAGCGGCTAAAACCTGACAAGTTTGACTGCATTGAGCATTCTACAACAGCTCACAAGGATTTCCCATTCAATTACTCCTCTCATTACTGCAGGCTAGTGCCTTGGAATGGAGAATAGAGAGGTTCTCTCAATACTCTCCCTGCTGGCACCCAAGAGGTGCAAAGAAAAGGAAACCACCTGACTCAACTGTCACCTGGTACATTCCCAGAGTACTATCCACCCTATCCACCGAATGAGAAAGGGGTTCTATGGGAAAAAAAATGGTATGGAATCATGCAATTAGAAACTATATCATAATGCAAATACATGAGGGTGCTGAATTAAGGTTGCCTATGTAACCTTAATTCAAGCATTTCTAAATTTGTAGTGCTTTCATTTTGCAACCTTAACATTCATTAGCACAGCTTTTGGTATGTTATTTATAATTAAGACAGAATTTTAATTTACCTGGGCTGGAACCTGCTTCTCTGATCCTAAGAAATTTTACTCGTGTAAATAATTGATATGTTTGATCCTATTTAAAGCTGGAGTTACTCATGGGAGTAATGTCTGCCAAAACTGACCATGTGAAGTTTTGCAGGGGCAGGAGAAGAGAGTCGCATGTGTTACACAATCCAGAGAGTTGGATTTTAAATTTATCCCAGCAACAGTAACAGTAACATACGTGCAGACCTGAAAAAAGTTATCCTAATTTTAGCTCTCATAAAAACAGTTTTTTGTCCAAAGATCCAAACTAAAAAAAGTTACATGGATCTCAGCAGGAAAAACTCATTTCTGTCTAAGTTTTCAGATCGTGTATTTCTCAATGCACTCTATTTTGACATTTGGCATGCTATAAACTATTCTTATTCTCCTAAATAGCTGAACTGTTTAGTCATATGCTACTGCTGAACAATATTTCACAAGCTACAGAAAAACTCCTAGGGCATTAATATGTTAAGCCAAGAAGCTAAAATGCAAGGTATAAGTTTCCTGTACTACAAGAAGCTGGGAAAGAGACTGTGGATGCAACGTACCCTTAAGCAACTCAAAGTTTTCACTGCGTCAATGGTTCTCAAACTTTTTGGGCTCTGGAGCCCTTTTCATGCGTAAAAATTGATGTGGAGCCCCAGAGGTCCACTGATTGTATGTGTTGTATCTATCGATGTTTCCAGTTTGTCAACCTCGTGGAGCCCCTGGAGATGTTTCGCGGAGCCCTGGGACTCCGCAGAGCACAGTTTGAGAAACACTGCACTAAATTATGTTTTTCAGAAAGGTTATAAAAAAAAACTCAACTTTCTTTCCTCCATAGATCCATAGAAAAGGAGTTCCAGATTTCTTTTTATTTGGAAGGGAAGACTCTGAAAAAAGCTTTAGTTGTCCCTTAAAATGATTTTAAATCACTAGTCAGGCTTGGATTTGTATTATGTTCTTTTTTGGTCCAGGCAGTGGATTACAAATAGCACATAAATTCATTCTGAACATAGATAGCTTTGAAAAATTCAGTGTTTTGTCCATGAGTTGGGATATGGTGACGTTTCTCATGCCTTTTCCTCTTATGTTTCTGATCGGCTTTATCACTTGGTTTGATTTGACAGATGGTCACAGGAAGAGAGTTCAGCGAGATGATCTTACTTCAGTTCCCAGCACATGAGATTACACTTTGAGTAACTAGCTCTAAACAGCTTAGTGGCAGCAGCATAAACTTGTTTTCCATAGGACATGCAAACTACTGAGCATGACTCAGTATGAACCAGAGTGCCAACAAAATGAGATGATGCAGAAGAATTTGATCAAACATTTTAAGTTAATACTTCTGTAATTAAGATAACAAATGCATACCTTGTATTAATAAAGGAGTACACAACACATCCTAGACTTCAGAATATAAGTTATCCTCTGACACCCTCAACCAACATTATGTTTGAAAAAAAACTTTGAATATCTTAGTGCATTAACAATTTCCACAATTGTAACTCAATCCCGTTGGGTTTAAGTAGTATTATGTTGCTGTACAGGGGGTTAAATACTTGCAATACAGCCAACTGACAGTTGCTCTGAGAACCACAATTCTGGGTTTCCTTCCCCTCATTATCTCCTTCCTCTCTCCAGCCCAGTTTCTGTGGGTTGGAGTCCTCAGCTATAGTGTCATTTTACTGTTTTTCATTAAAATCAAATGCAAAACCAACACCTAAAGGAAAAGAGTGAGTTAGTGCACTGAAATATTTTTTATACCATATGAAGATCAAAAGATGGCAATTAGGTCTGTTTAGTACTCAGAGCATAAAACGTAGTGTGGAAATTAAGGGTGGAATAGACTGCCTGTGTAGTTTTGGGTGGTTTTTTTAAAATCAAATATCTTTCCTAGTTCCTGTTCTCAGTAGTGGCAAAATTTTTGAAAGTTTTCATTTGAATTCATTGAAATGTAGTAATCATGGAGTTCTATGACAACTTTTTTAGTCACTTAGAGCAGTACAGCACTCCAATAGTTCTGCAATCTTTTGTACTAAGAAACAGTTCCACCATAGTCAATTTTTACTTTATAAAACATTTAGTGACATTTCAGCCATCATTGGCCTTTTAAAATTATATAACACAATGTGTACCAGCATAACCAACCTGTACACCTGTCACCACACTACCTACAGGCAGAACAGCAACTGTCAGACTCAACTGCTATTGATTTTGTTTTACAAAACAAAGTAACATTTTCATTATAGTCACATTTTCAAGCTACTCTTCACCACACTTGCACAGTAGTGGACAACTAATCAAGTATGATGTTGGCTGTTACTTGAAGGAAATTGGTCTAATATTAGCATAGGCTTGAGTAAAGGCTGAGGGTTTGAGTTGTGAACCTTTTTCTATTTTCAAAGTTTTCAAGCTATCCTTCCTCTGCCAAAAAAAAAAAAAAGGGAGAGACACACCCAAACAAACAACCCCACAAACGCCAAGCACAACCCTTATAGTCTCCTAAACTAGAGGCAGAACTCTTAGATGATGGTACTTAACTAAATTACCTTACTGAATTATAAAAGCAAATCATGGCTCAGATGTACTATCATCTGGAGTAAACTAAAAAGTTATAATAGGACAGGGAAGTCCATTAGTAAACTAAGGGTTTGGGATTTAGCAAGTAATTCTCTACAATGTCTTGCAAATGTTTGGAAAACGTAGCTTGAAAGAGTACTGGGATTGCGGGAAGGTCCTCTACAGCAGTAGTACGTATATCCTTCCACAAGGAAGGCATATATAATTTTACACCTTCCATGGTACCATTCTCTTTGAAATATTTCAACTAGCCAGGACCTAGCCTAAAATAAGAATTTGTTTTTTATTTTAAGCATTTTTTAACTGCAATTTGACATTTCTTATAACAAAGTTGTGGTTGAATCTGCTGAGGAGGTATCATCTGGGATTTGGTATTGGAAAACATGCTTAACAACGTAAGGAACTAGTCCACCTTAGAATGTTGTTCTTATTCTCTCATGTGATAATAAATGTAAAGATCTAGGATAAGGTATCTGACTATAGGTGGTATCTATTGCTGCTTCTAGGTGTAAAGAATTAGTAAAATTCCTGAAACATTGTTTCCTTTTGACAAAGACAATCCAGTTAATCTCCCATGAAGTTTGCACTGAAATAAGCAATAACTTACTACTGAAATGCATCAGACTTTTACTTATAGTCCTTTCAAAGTATATACAGAAGCATACTTTGGATCTAAAGTCTTGTGTGTCCTTATGGTGATAACCAGAGCTAGGGCTTATCCTTTTTCCACCTGACTACCATTATGCAATTATAAATCTTTGCTTACATGTAGTTCAAGTAGTTTCATTTCCTTCCTATGCAAGATCCCACATTCTTTGTCTTAATCATCCTAGATTAACACTGCCTACCAATTTGAATGCAGTTACCTAGTTGATTTTAGAGCTTCTATGACAAATTGAGAGGATTCTGAAGCTAGACACCACCTATATGGTATTTGTTTCACTCTGATAGCATTTGTTACATTTGCTCTTTTCATTCTTTATGGGGGATGTGAGAATGTATCTTTTCAAGTCACTTAATTCAGCTGTTCTCATGGCACATATCTTGCACAAATCTCCACACTTAATTCATAAGTTTTCTGGCATTCCTCTTTGAAAAAATATGTACTGTACATTGCAAAATAGCATAAGTTACTATAGAGCCTAATAGTCAATACTTATTATTACCATTTAAGTGTTTCTGGAGCTCCCAACTCTGAAATTTGTAGCTAACAAGAAAATTTTTAAGTTACAATACAGTCAACACAATATTCACTAATCACCACATACAACTATTAAATTAACATTACAACAATATATTTGCAAAGCAGTTCAATTCACATTATTTCACTAGTTTATAAACTGGAACACTTGTTATCACATTAACTTACTGCTAATTTGCATATACAATTACAAAAAGCCCAAGTGCAAGTGAAAGCTCTTGGCTCAACAGCTACAGTTGGTGCAACTAGACTAAAAGACTATTATAAACTTGGAAGAAAGCAAATGTGTTGATACTATTAACCAACAAGTATGATTCAATATCTGTACCTTTGCTAACATGCTTAATTCATTTTTGCACTATTAAAAAAAACTGATACTTCCCTGCAGTTTCAATCATAATACTATCAGTTCCCCAGATTGATAGAAACAGTATTCACCTATGGGGGAAAAAAATTAAGTTTGTACTGTCTGAGAAAGAATCAACAACTTTATTAGCTTTGGCATCTAAAGTTGATTAGAACCACAAAAAAGAAATAACCCCATGTTAAACTCAAACCCATTAACCTGAGTTTATACTGCAGTTTAATTCCAACAACATAATGTATTTATTCCAATTAATTAAAATATCTTTGTTCCATAGGGAGGGAAAAGAGCTCAAAGTGGAGACTTCCTGAGGGCTAATAAGTCACATGTTTGGACAGAAATCTATAGTTTGGATTTTATATCAACACAGTTGCTGCATCAGCATTTAAAGTGAACATTACTATCTCATTCAGAGTCGTGGACTATGCTGAGTATGGAAAAAACAGTTTGTATACTTCCCCCTTCTCAAACACGTTCACGCTCCGAAAACGCCCCCCACCCCCACACACACGTTTTTTGCAACTGTGTCTCCTTTGAAGCGTATGAAAAAGCAACCAACTGAAGCGCTGTGTACAAGACCCACATGCTTGCATTACGCTGTAACTTAACTCCCACAGAGAAGCAACATCACTGCCAGGGCTCTACAGAGCTAGAAAAAACATGGTTCTTACCCCCCTGGCCCTTTATCCCATCTTTGACGCGAGGGTAGAGGAGGATGAAAAGTGGTTTTCGAAGGTTGAGTTCACAGGCCTTGGTAGAAGACCATTTAAAGTAAAAACCATGTGACACCGCGGCAAACCTTGTTTTAAGCCACCCACTTTTAAGGATGAGTTGGAGGCCTCGCAAGGACAGACACAAGCCCCCAAAATGCTCCCCTCTGCCACAGGAAACCTCTCTGTCAGTAAGACCAGGAGAAGGGGCCACACTCACCCAGCAGCCCCCCCTTCAAAGTCATACACTCAGTCCAGGGGGAAAGAAAGTCCCCGCAGCCCCTGCCGGCTGATTTAGAGAGGCCAGAAAACGTACTTACTTATACAGGTAACATTGTTTCACTGCCTCCCCAGCCACAGAACCACTAGCAGTCCAGTCCCCCCCTAACTGCTGTGCATTTCAACCAAGCCCTACCGGGATCCAAGGCGGGCTGTACACAAGAGCAGCCCAGCCTCGCCAAGCCAATGAGTCCCTGCTTCTCCGGCGACTGAAGCAGCGTCCACTCAATCAGCAGCCGGCGAAGGTGGAGCCTGGGCCGGCTTAGCAGCACAGCGGCTGTGTTCGCTGGAAAGAGAAAGCGCAGCGCTACTTCCTGCTCGGAACCACGTGACTCCCTCCCCCCAGGTGCTCCAGCTGTGCAGTATTTAATGTCAATAGCCGAGGCGCTGGGTTGGTATTGGGCAGGCGAGTTCTCTGGCGCTGCAGACCCGCCACTACTTCTCTTGGCTTTAATTAAAGGCTCTGGCTTTTATTTCTTCCTGACAACTCAGACCAGTGCATTTAAAAACAATGTATAGCTGATGCTCTTGCACTGGCACAAGAAACAGCAGCTATTCTCCATCTCGGTGTGTCCGCGGTAGGGATTGGGGCAATCCTCCCTCGGGTGCCGAAGAAGATATATGTGCAAAGCCATGTCTCCCGCTTCCCAACCTCCTCTCCCGCTCGCATGGACAGTAGGAGAATTTGGAGGCGTGCGAGCGGTCTGAAGGGTCTCGGGCCAGGTATTTGCACGCAGGATCCGAGCTTCGCTATTACCATGAGTGCTGGGAGTGACATCTGGCGCTGGCAGCTCCCTGGATCCGATAGAGGGTAATCCGAACTGAGCAGCGAGAGGCAGAGCCGCGGGGACGCAAGTTCACCCAGCGAGCATCCTGCCCGCTGGAGTCCGCTGGCTGGGGCACTAGTCTGCAGGCTGAGCCATGGTGAAGGAGGAATGCAAAGCGCTGCTCGATGCGCTCAGCCGGGTGACTGCTTGCTACCGGCACATGGTGCTGACCATCGGGGGCACCTCGGACTCGCAGAACCTGCGGGAGGAGCTGAAGAAGACTCGGCAGAAAGCGCAGGAGCTGGCTGTGGCGAATAGGAACAAACTCACCGCGGTCCTGAAGGACAAGACGGTGAGTAAGGAGGACAAGGCTGAATTCGAGAGGCTCTGGGTGATCTTCTCCACCTGCATGGAGATCCTGGAGATTGACATGAGGAGAGCCCTGGAGCTGGGCCAGGAGTTCCCTCTCAACGTACCCAAAAAGCACCTGATCCAGACGGGCATGAGCGGGGGGACCTCCGGGGTGGCCGCCAGGGCTATGAGCGTCCAGAACATGAAATACGAGGCTGAGCACAACATAGATGTGGTGGATTTGAAAGACCTGGAGAACGAAATCAACCAAGTAGGGGAGATGATGTACGAGATGGAGATGAAGGTGAATGTCCCCCAGTGGACAGTAGAGGCTAAGCAGGACCCTGGGGCTGAACTCAAATCCACCATTAGCGTGGGCGCCTCTTCCATTGGCATGGTCTCCGCGGAGGAAAACAAATCCTTCTGCGATATCAGCAAAGTTCTGGCTGGGATCATTTTCTCTGCGGTGCTCATTATCGCTATTGTCTTGGCGGTGTGTGTGGTAAAACTCTCATAGGCTGGCTGAGTGTTCTTGCAAGACACAGCGACTCTTCTCTCTCAAGTATTTCATGCGGTATGGTGCGTTTCAAAAAAGGTCACTTGGAAGAGCTGACAATTAACACCTTGCATATCAAAAATCAATCTTTGGGGGACATACAATCTGATCATGCATCGAGCATCTGCATGTTTTGGTTGGTTTGTCTGAAAGCTGGGGGGAAGGAGGGTACAGATCAGCCTACAGTGTAGGATGAGTTTTTTTCTGGTCTTGTAACAGTTAACTGTGTGCAAAGTATCAGGGTATTATCACTACAGGCTATAGCAGGGATTTGTCTGCTATTAATAGATGACTATTCTCAGTAGCCTGAAATTATTGTTCTTTAATAGGCTCTGATATTCATTGCTGGTCCATGTTTACAAAGTAATTGAGAACTGCACAGGATTTGGGGGATAAGATGGATGTTTGTGACAAAATTAAGGGACATGTATGTGAGTTTCCCCCTCAAAAACACAATATTCTGCCCAGAAGGAAAAAAAAACAGAAAAATCTCAGTAAGGATATGTAAACAATGTCTATCTTATCTTAATCCTTGGGGTCAAAACCTAGGAGAGTGTGCGATCAATGTTTGATACCAAATACTAACTGCAGATTTGCACTGTTTGTACAGACCTTAATTGCACTTTTTGACATGGCACACACTGATAATCACTAAAGGTAATCCAAATCTGCAAAAATGATGATGATCTTTTTTAGAACAGCATTCAAAGAGATGTATTAACAGGCTCCCTCCTTCACTTTTATATATCTTTTATTTTCTCCAACAAAAAAATGATTTGCGCTTCTTGTCCTCATTCTTCTTTCCATGCAAGTGGTTGAACTTCACATCAGCTGTAGAATATATATTCTACATTTATCCAGAGTTAAAGGCAGCAATTTTAAAAACAGGTTGTGACAA
Organism: Apalone spinifera; assembly: GCA_030068395.1. Lineage (NCBI taxonomy): Eukaryota > Metazoa > Chordata > Testudines > Trionychidae > Apalone > Apalone spinifera. The sequence continues at coordinate 20,386,420 of JANRFK010001785.1, forward strand.
ACTAACAAAGTCATGTAAAGTGAAAACGGATGCTCTGGCTTGCCTATCTCAGTTTTTTCCAGCACAAATAGAGGTTTAATCTCACGTTGATGGGTAGGGAGTCACACACGTGCAGCTCCCATTACTGTTAATGAGATCTACGCATATACCTGCAGGATCCAGAGGACACCAAATCTGCAGGGCTCAATCCTGTCATATTTATTTGCTAGATTAATCCAACTAAAATACAGAATTAGGCGTATGTTGGTATCATTTATTGGGATGCCTGTGCAGTGGTGGGGTGTAAAAGTGTAAGAACAGAGCATAAAGCCAAGTTGGACTTTTTTCTTTTTTGTTTAACTATTTACACATGGACAGTTTAAACTCTTTTCCCTTCCCAATAAAACTGAGTGCTGAAATACCAGTGACTTTGAAGAGAATTTCCATGATCTCTCACATAAAAATGCATGTATCCATTTTATATATACAAATTATGTAAATCTGTTCTGTTTAAAATAGACCTGTTCCTATGTGTAGAGATTCTTAAGTAGCTATAAAGTGCCATGGGTGTAGATAGTAGTATTCAGGCAAATATAAAAACAAGATACTGTTTTATAGGATTTAAAAAGTAAGTGATAACTTAATCATTCCTCTGATTTGAACATAACATTCCTAAAATTTACCATAAAATTTGTTGATTTAAAAGTCACTGGGCATATTCAGTAGTGTATATATGTGTTTAAACACAATCACGTCAGCTTTCTTAATAAAATAATGGTGTGGTTCAAAGAAGGCAAACCTATTTAAAATATTATTATTAATCATGTTCATTATAGTTTTGCCAAAGGGCCAATCAAGTATGAGTACCCATTCTATCCGGGCACAGTACAAACACAGAGCAGCAGAGAGTTCCTTGCTGTGAAGAGGTTACATTCTAAACTGACAAGATAGAGGTTGGAGGAAGATGCTCTGACACACAAGCAGAAAGTTTCGTGGGGATATTTAGATGGGATAAGCTTAACAAGAAGGAGGTGAGGGGACAAAGCTGGGAAGAAGAAGGAAATGAGACAGGTGTGAAGTGGATGTGAGGAAGCTGGGGGGGGGGGGGAAGCAGGAAAGTTGGAGCAAATGGCCAATCAACACAGAATAGAGAAAAAGCACAGTCAAAACTGTAGAAAGTTCTTCAAGGGTACATCTCGACAGCGGTGCTATTTCGGGATATTCTGGTATCCCAAAATAGCGTTTTCCACGTCTTGACAGCACACCCATTATTTCAAAATAACGGGTGTGCTATTCCAATGTCCCTATAATCCTCGTAGAACGAAGTTTAAGGGATGATTCACAATAGCGCTCTATTTTGCCACATTTTGAAATAAGCTATTTCAAGGTAAGGGTGCAGTGCAGATGCACCCCAAAGGACCAAAAATCCCTGTGTTGGTTACTTCATTCTGCTCTTACTGGCCACAGTTTCTCATTGGGTCTTCCTCAGTTTTCTCCTAAGTCCCACTTGGGTCCTAGTGTCCCCAGAGTTTGCCGTTTAAAACTGAAGATGAGTAAAATTAGATTTTTTGGAAAGCAAATAAAATATCAAATCTGAACCTATATAATGTTGTGCCTATGCCAGTCCCAGGATATTAGGGTACATCTACACTTACTCCATAGTTCGAACTAGGGATGCAAATGTAGCCGACCAAAATTGCTAATGAAGTGGGG
>JANRFK010001785.1:20388211-20403327 GCA_030068395.1 Apalone spinifera
TACAGCTCTTGCGCAAAAAGGCATGTGTGGACACACCACAGGGGTTTCTTGTGCAAAAAGGACCTATCCGAAAAAGCACAGGTGCTCTGTGCATTCTATAAATGGCCATCAGAGCTTTCTTGCACAAGAGTGTCCATTCAGTATGGATGCTCTCTTGCACAAAAGTGCATCGCAAAAGCAATGCGCTTTGAGATGTGGATGCACTTTTGCGCAAGAACTCTTCCACAAAAGACTTCTTGTGCAAAAACCCTGCAGTGTAGACGTAGCCTAAATATAAGATAGAACAGAATGTATAATCCATGTTACTGAAGTCTGAATATAGGGTTTTATATTCAGCCTGAAGTAATCTGGGCTAGTGTTTCCACTTAGTGTTAACTGACCACTTCAACTTGAGTGGTCCCTTGAAATATAGATGTGGAATTCCTCTAGAATTGCTAACGTGAATTCTGCACATTGGTTCAGCTCAGGCTGTCTTTGTGTGTTGTGGGGATTCACAGCAATGAGGCTATTTGTTTTTAACCAGTAGACTCCATTCATTTTACTGAGATAATTTTGTATGTGGTTACTAATCCTGACTGCTTAATGGTCACAAACAGATTATTTTGTGGAGGAATAATTTATATATATATATTTTTTGGTGCTATTGTTCCAGTCTGTCTATAAAAAGACTTGCTGAAACTGCTGTAATGTTAATTTACACTTCCCCATTGCTTAGTTTGCAAGACACTGAATAAGTGCTAGGACAGGATTGGCACAGCCTAATTGGCTAATACCCTGCCATTAATCTCCTAAAATACCCAGTACAACTGTATGTACAACGTGACATAGTTGAGAGAAACTTACATGCATAAAATCCAAATGGTAATAAATATAATCGCTTTGTGCTAATCTGTGTCAAGAAGCAGATCCCAGTTTCATCAAATAATCTGAAATTTTTCATTTGACTTAAATGGGAGCAAGACTAGTCAACCACCCAATGACATGTTTTGCGGTGGGGTTCTTACAGTTAGAAAGTTTTTGTATCATGTTAGAATATCTTATTATAAATAGAAACTTTTCAAATAAGAATATGGGGAGAATGTAATAACATGTCAGTGAGACTGACCTAAAAGATGTTAACTAGCGATTACAATTATTGTATCCATATCATACCTTATAAAAAAGATGGATTAAATAATGAAATTTGGTTTCTTATTAAACAAATTCATCCTTTTGTTTTTAAATTAAAAGTCTGAAAATTCTGTTCAATTTACATATTTTCACTCTGGGAATGAACTTGGTAATTACAGTTAGAAGGGATGGTGAAGAATATTTTTGTAATTAATAAAGATAATTAAAATAAAACTTTATAATATTTTACATATACGTGTGACAAAAATAAAAACATATTTTGTCTATGATACTAACCAGGGACCACAAATGTTACTTGTGCATTCAGTAAGAAATTAAGCAATGTGCATTCTTTTGAAACTATCAGGTTTTACTTCAAAGTACACTGTTAGCCATACTGCATATACATTTTAGTATGAGTCTGTGAAATATTAAAATCCTATAGTTGAATGAACTTGCTTCATTTCACCCTGTGCATGGCAGAATGACATTTTCCCATTATTTACTTGCAGTAAAACTTGTTACTGTCATTGTTATTTCTTCCATTTAAAATAAAGTTAACTACTGGTTGACTTGCAGCAATAATTACATTAAAACAAAACAAAACAAAAATCCCTAAAAGAAGTCTGAGATTTAATATGTCTATTGACAATTAGCTCAATAGACATATTAAAGATTCTAAAGTCTCAGAGGGGTAGCCACGTGAGTCGGTAACTAAAAAAACCTTAAAGAACAACAAATGGTCCGGCAGCGCTTTAGAGACTAACACAAAATATAGCTAGTATCATGAGCTTTCTTGGGTAAAACCCACTTCTTCAATCTGAAGAAGTGGGTTTTACCCAAGAAAGCTCATGATACTATCTATTTTGTTTGTTTGTTCCTGCAGCACTTTAGAGACTTTTGTAGTTTTTTTAAGTTTTCCAAATTATTCTATTTCATTCTAAATTATCTGACTTTGATACACCAAACTTTCAGGTACAAACATAATAATTCTACATTCCTATTAGAGAAAAAAGTATCTTTTGACTACAGATATGAATCTTAAATTCTAATTTTAGCATACCATCTATGACAGAAATCCCATTGTTTCGTACATATAAAACTAGAGTGGACAAAGTACTAACATATAATGTACTACAGAAGACAATGCTACATTGGAATGGTTAAGGATTAGGGCTCAGATCCACAAAGGTATTTAGGCTCCAAAATTAGGCTCCTAAATATATGTTTGAATCTGGGTCCTACGTTCTAAATGCATCAGTGCAGCATTGTCTCCTGCAGTACATTCTATACTAGTACTTTATCCACTTTAGTTTCATTGATTTCAGTGGAAGTTAAAAGCCTAAAGACCAGTGGAATCTGTACATAGGTGATATAATAAATGTTTTCTATCTCTAATGTCTGAGACCCAAATTCTGTGGTCTTGAATCAAGCAAAGGTCCCATTGACTGCAACATAAAGTTTGGTCAATTGAAGGACCAACAAACATTGCACCATAGCTCTCAAAAGAATAGTGGTGTCTAACCTGTTTCTGTGAAATGCTGCAATTGTTAAACTTGACAGGATTAATTCTGGGATCACTCCCCACACATAAAGTTAAGCACATGTGAATGTCTGCAAGATCCAGGCCTTAGTTCATAAACTGTCTGAACACTGGACTGCAATTAAATTGGCTGTGCTCATGTTATCAACTGAGTGCACAATGTGAACCTTATGGCATCATAAACATGAGATAAGATAGAAGTCTCAGCATTCAGTATACAGAAAAATGTAAAAATATTTTATAATATGAATGAACTTATTATTCAAAGTATCAATATTGAACAAATTGCATTATGTAAAACACAAGTTCCCATTATTTATAATCTAAAAAATTGATTATAGACTTTAAAAAATTATATTGAGAAATGATCATATACACAGAAATGTTTAAATGTGTGTGAAGCTCCTGATCAACATATTTGCTCTTCACGGATTTTCATTATATAAAAAGTCTTTCAGGAAGACCATTGGATTACAGTTCTCTAAATGCTTTCTCTCAATACGATTATGTTAGTCCTTTAATGCAGGCTGAGTCTGGGCAAAACAGTAGGTCTACATGCGAATAATCATTTGCTGATATAAGCATACAGTAAAAGGGGGTATAGAGAAGAAATTGTTTGTTGTATCTGACATGTACTTGAATAACAATGGAGAGATCTTACTGACATCTCATTCACCTATGCATGTTGTGGGGAGGAAGGAAGACAGGGTATGTGGGCAAATATGTATTTACTTTTACAATTTTATGACAGTAGAGTATGACTCTTATCAATAAGCTTATGCTTTTATATAGTTTTAAACATGTGAAGATAAAGTACGTCCTGTTAAAGTCTTAAAAGTAAAATAATACACATGAACCATATAATGAAAGTGATTACAATTTAAAACATTAAAATGCTGCATTTCAGAATGAATTACTTTGGATTAATCATGTGGTATGACAGTCCATACTTGACCAAAGTTAAAGGATAGTTCAAAATACATTTTGCAGTTTTCTGAAAGGAGAAGAATGTAACTGCTGATTTCTCAAGCTATTATATAGCTAGATCAGAAGACTGGGCATGGCTTTGATATATAATCTATCTGCTAAACAAGTAAAATATATCAAGAAGTCTTGGAATTATGCCAGTGCTGAACCCTACATATCCAAAAAAGAGGCATTGTATCATTCTCCAGTCCACAATGTGGCATCTAAGATACAACCCAACACGGATGATAGATAACATTGCCTGAATCTATTTAACACTGAGTTAAGTTACACTGTTTTTATATTATGTATACACACACTGCTCTGCTTAATATCTTCTAAAATGTAGGTATGATTTGTTGAAAAAATAAATGGAGCAATGACAGATTTACAAAGAGTAATGTGAGCTATGCTTACACCATGGTTCAGTTCTATGTGATTGGGGCTCTGGGGGGTTTTTACCCTTTTTGTTTTGTTTTGTTTTTGACATGCATTATTTGATGACTTGCATTTTCAGTCTGACATATAACATTTGGGAGAGAGTATGTGTTACAAAAATAGTTTATTAACAGTCTTAATTATGTATGTATGTATTGTATATACCCTTGCCTTTTCCTTTATATCAAGTAGTTTACTATCAGATGTAAAGGGTCTGATTCTTCTTTCACATTACTGTAAATCAGGAGCAAATCCATTGTGCTCAGTAGAGTGAAACTGGCAGTGTAAAACTGGCTTAAATTAAAGGAGATTCAGGCCTATAATGTTTATGTTGGTATTGTTAGTTCTATCAGCTGCATAAAATATTTGCTTGACTAGCTTACGGAACCTTTTAGGGGATAGACACAAATCAGTACCTAGCAAAATACGCAGCGTTAAGTCAGTTACATTTGTATTGTACCTAACACAGTTTACGATTTGGCTGTAAAATTTACTTGTGGCTAAAACCTGCTGCAGTATAAACAGTTCAACCCAGAAGAAAACAATAAAATAAAACACATACGTACACCCCTCTCCTCATTTATCTTAAAAAATTAGAGAGTAATTACAAATACAAGTAAAAAGACGGATTTATTTTAAGATATTTCAAACTATTTTTCCCAAACAAAAATTAAATATGGAGAGTCTTTGAAAGCATTTATTTCAAATGGATATTTCTCAGTCTGTTGCTGAGGGAGGTAGTGTCTTGCCTGTCTATTATTAACTATATCTTATGTTTAATATAAAATGTAATGCTATGATTCTAGAAGGTGTATCACTCTTTGACTGCCAATTCCATTTCTGACGTGACAGTGCTGAATTCTATGGGCTTTTATCAATGGTGAATTTGCCTGAGGGAATATATTCCCATGCATAATAATGAAACAGTCTGTCAAAGATGTGCTAAAGGAAAACACAGTGACGAGTTTTTATGCATCACATCTACTGATCAGCTTTAGTAGACATCAGGAAAACTCCTTATTAAATGCAAAATAACTAAATTAAGGAAAATATAAACACAACTAGAGTTAACACTACAAAAATCATAGCTAGACATAAAGCTTAGAGCACAAAGTATGGAAAGATGTCTTGTAATATAGCTGAACACTGCTGACCAAACTTAGAGCTAGGCTACATCTAACCTACAAAGTCTGGGGGGCAAAGCTATGTCAGTAAAAGATGGAGAAAAACACACACACCGCCTTGCTACGCCAGCAAGATCCCCAATGTATACCAACAGAAGAATTCTTTAGTTGGCACAGATACTTTTATTTAGGAAGGAGATATAACTATGTTGACAGAAAAACTCCTTCTGTTGGTGCTTAACATAAGCAATGACTACACTAATGGGATATGCCACTATAGTTACATGGGCAAAGCTACAGCAAAGCATTTGTAGTGTACACAACAAAGGCTCTTCTGTAATTATATGCAAATCACTTGGAAGTCTTTGAGACAAATTAAGCGCTAACAAAATGGAGATGTTAATTATACATCTGGTTGAGTCACAAAAGTAGTGTAACTTGCAATGATCTGATATTCAGTGAAAGTGCAACAGTAATGTAACTTACACACCAATGGAGCAGACAGAGGTGTAAAAGGAAAAAAGCGAGATCTGGCATGGCATGTACAATGAAGAGGAAGGGTGATTTTAAAATGTTAAAAAAGACAGAAAACCAATTGCACACTCTTTCCTATATCCTCAATCTCTATCTCTATCTCTCTTTTCTCACAAACTAAAACTAATATTTTTCATCATTCTGATAGAGATAGGCAATAATTGAACTTGGAAAAAACTGCTGATACAGATTTCACATTCCTGAGTCATGATCAAACAGAAGATTCCCAATCAGAACTGTATTGTTGTGATGTTTCATTTGACATAATTTTACGCTGCCTCCAAATGTATATTTTCAGTGAGCTGCGTAATTTTGTATTGAAAATACATTACCATGTTCCAGAAATTGGCTGTGGGGCAGCAGATGGACAGAGACAGTTGGATCTGTTGGCAACTATGATAGAGGCAGTTTCAGATTGTGAAATATGTATGTTTCTGTTAAAATGATCAGCAATGAAATAGTTAAGAAAGAAGCTTGTGTTATTTGCACCATTGATCTTGAAATCAGCAAGAAGCAGTTCATTCTTTATATTGGTGGCTTTCAAACTTTTTTTCTCCTGACCCAGTTAAAGAAAATTATCCCTGTAAACCTCAATTTACAAGGAAAAAGGGGTCTTGTGAAAGATGGGATTTTTCACGAAACGGGGCCAAATATTGGCAAAACCTCTTCCACAAAAAGAATTGGAAGAAGATATGCAAATACGAGCACAATTTGCATCTCTTCTTCTGAAAAAAGAGGGCACTGTAGCCATAGCCTGAATGAGCCCCTGCTGACATTTGAGCTGATACAAGTTCTGTTTGGGTTATGTGCAGAGGGAGGGACTAATAATAGACACCAAACTGAAAAGGGATTTTTTTTAATCAAGTACTTAATGTGATGAAATTTGAAAAAGGAAAACTAGATTAAATACAGGTTGAACCTCTATAGTTCAGCACTCTCTGGTCCAGCAAAATCTGTGGTCTAGCATGATTTTAGTTAGCTGAGGCTGTGTTTACACTACACCCCTCTGTTGGCAGAGGGATGTAAATGAAGCACATCGAAAGTGCAAATGAAGCGGGGATTTAAATATCCTGTGCTTCATTTGCATAATCGCGTTCTGGCACTGTTTCAAACAAGCACCATTTCAAAACTGAAACTGTGGTTTAGACGCGGTTTTGCTAACAACAGAGTGATTTTTCAAAAGATCCTGTACTCCTCAAAAAATGAGGAGTAAAGGATCTTTCGAAAAATCACCCTGTTGTTGGAAAAAAACATGGTTTCAGTTTCGAAATGGTACTTGTTCGAAACAGCGCCAGAACGTGATTATAAAAATGAAGTGCGGGATATTTAAATCCCCGCTTCATTTGCACTTTCAATGTGCTTCATTTACATCCCTCTGCCGACAAAAGGGTGTAGTGTAGACGTAGCCTATATGTCCATTATGGGTGTGGTCAAGTTTCCCACAGTCCTATAAAGTTTGTTTACAGCCACCAGTCCTGGCTCTGAGTGTTTTGTGCTGTTATTTAGCTCTAATTTACTCCGAGTATGTCTACACTTGCACCCTCTTTCGATAGAGGGATGCAAACGCAGACATTCGAAATTACAAATAAAGCCAGGATTTAAATATCCCGTGCTTCATTTGTATATTTGCGTTATGGCGCTATTTCGAAATAGCGCTCTTTCTAAATAACAGATGCTGTTAAGACGCAGTTATATCGAGAGAAAACCCTTCTCTCGAAATAACCTTTATTCCTCATACAATGAGGTTTACCAGTTATTTCAAGAGAAGGGTTTTCTCTCAAAATAACCGCATCTTAACAGCGTCTGTTATTTTGAAATAGCGCTATTTCGAAATAGCGCCTTAACGTGAATATGCAAATGAAGCATATTTAAATTCGGGCTTCATTTTCAATTTTGAATGTCTGCATTTGCATCCCTCTATCGAAAGAGGATGCAAGTGTAGACATACTCTCCTAGTGTTGGTAATGCTGCTAGACAATATTGACCTCCCATGGTTTGGCAAATTCTCTGGTTCAGCAGCAGTGAGATCCAGAGGGTTCAACCGTCATAGGAAAAACTTTAGGACGGTGAGATCTCTGGAACCAGGTAATTTATTAAAAGTGTTAGAAGCTCTATTTCTTGAGAAATTTAAAATTAAACTACCCAAAGCAGTTGAGAATATTGTGTCATCTGACTATGACCACTAGACAAATACTGACCGCTAGACAAATCTTTAGTGCATTCCCATTTATGCATAAATCTATAGATTGCATTCCCATTTATGCAATCTAAGTCATTCATGCCAATGCCTCAACTGGAGAAGTGCTGTGCTCAGTTATTGAATTTGTATCACCACAGATGTAAGCATTTTTGTATAAATTACAAATGCAATTAATTATTCATATAAATTTGTTTATTTTAGATTATTAATGAAGATACTTACATCTGACATGATTTACTTGGCTAAGCTACATGAACAAGTGGCCACATTTTATGAAAATTAGTTTGGTATGGTGAAGTGGCTGTCTATTTTTAAAAAAAAAGTAGTTAACAAAAATGCCTCATTTAAGACCAAATTCTGTTTGCCACACTCACATAAGTGGTCCCATAAAAGTCACTGGACCTGATTCTCAGCTAAGCCTATGATCCATTCAGTGTAGGATCTTGGGGTAAAGCGAACACAGCTATATACTACTTCCAGAGCCAGAGATTGCCTCATGGGGAAGGTTACAGAAGCCTTCGTATGCCCTAACTGGTTGGCTGTGACACCAAAGAAGCATTGCAGTGACTGGGAATAGCCATGTGCAGTGCCCATACTATTTTCTCTGACCATGACCCCTTCATACCACTTGTGCAAAGGGGATTGTGCAGAGCTGATACTTCTGCTCTATAATACAACAACTTCCCCTTGTAATTGGAGAATTTCTAAGAGCTGAATCTGCCAAGCTTATGACCACTTTGTACCACTAGAAGCCAGCATATAGGGCTGTATTACATATGGGGCTGATGAACTGAACTCAGTTTTTTCAGTGGAGCTACTTATTTGAGTAATGCTAGAAAGATTCGGCCTTAGATTACACTGAGTTAAAAAGAGTTACTGCTATTAGAGCAGTTTAAAACCACAGTTTATAAGAGGAGAATATATTATACACCATTTTCCATTATCAGGATTTCCTCAGGGAATGTGTTATGAAATAATGACCACCTGTTCCAGAAATTAATGTTGAATTTTTGCCAGAATAAGACAGCTGCCTATAAGAAATATGCTGGCACATTATATTGCAGATTTGGAAATGATGTTGTTCATTATCTATACATGAGTCCTCCCTGCTTAAAATGCTTTTACACTGGAATGATATAGCATAATTGAATCTGAATCTCTGATCAGCAGAATCTAGATTCACTGCACATTACATCTAAGAAGACCTCACTTGTTTATTAATATTTCACCATTTAAAACCAGCTCTTAAGATGAAGAACATTTTCTAATATTTACTGTCAACAGAAAAATAGATAACCTTAATAAGAGTACAAAAGGCAAAGAAATATCCTCTGCACTCTTATTTTAAAATAAAAATGTCTTCCAGCCATAATAAAAAACAAGGGTGTTCTTTAATCTCCCACTGCCTAGGATGCTAATAATTGACAAGAGAGTATAAATAAAGAGATCAGAGTGACCAGATGTCCTAGTTTTGCATTTGTGTGTTTGGGGATGGGGAGGGTGGCTTTGTGCCCTGGCTGATTATACTGATGCTGGTGTTTTGTACCAGTTTTAGTATAATCAGCCAGCTGACCTTCTGTACTCTGCAGTCTGCCACCCTAGCACCAAAATGAACTTGTGGCCCAGCTGTGTCTGCTAGGCCAAATTGCAGCATCTCATCACTGAATTATCGGTGAGCTCTGATGCACACCTGAACCCAAATTCCTATTTTGTGCACACCAGCATCTGTGTCACATGTCAGATTATACAACAATTTACTGAATAAAGATTTTAAAAAATTATTAAAACTCGTATAAGCAGGGCCTGAATCAATGCTTCCATCACAGCCAGATGGAATGGGAAAGGAATCCCGGGTGTGATTATATTCACTCAGTTTGCTTAGACCTGCTAAGTATTCAATTGTTGTTATGTAAATACAGTTCACATTGGAATAGAAAAGAAATCCTGGGTGTGGTTATGTAAATACAGTTCACTCAGTTGCTTAGGTCTGCTAGATATTCAATTATTAGACTGGTATTTTGCCTCTTGTAACAAATTTGGCTGTTGTGGGGTCACAAACCATGTTAACCCTAAATGCAGGAACTGTAAGATATAACTACCAATGCATGCAGTTATTGGAAACACAGAAAAGCAGACTATGTTTAACTCAGTTCAAAGGAGAGAAATTGTCATTTTAACGAATCTGGGGTGGACAAGGCTTTCTCTTCCAAACTCTGTGAAGTCAACTCGGGGGAAGAACAGAGCTCTGAACCAGCAGGCTGCATGCCCTCCAAGTGTGAGCTGTAAGACTGGTTCAACCTGTCTCCCCCCTCCCCATTCTAATGACAGAACTAAAGCAGACTTCATAAGGAGTCTCTTTATAATTTTAAAATGCTATTCCAGTGGATGCTGGAATCTTTTGGCTGGATTGTGCTGTGGCCCAGAGCCAAATCCCTCACAAGGCCAGCAACAGTGGCTGGCAGGAATGGGTGGCTGACAAGAGCAGCCAGCAGGCGGCCAGTGGGGAAGCAGCAGGCAGCCGGTGGGGCAGCCAGCAGGAGCAGCTGGCAGGAGCAGCACATAGGTGGTATTGCCACATGCTCAACAAGTGGAGACATCATGATGATGTACTTACGGATTCTGGGTCTGCACTGACTGGACAGAGCCATGAATGGGATGTTTGAACCACATTATATGAGTTGGGAGTTGGACTAAAGATCTTTAAGCAAAAGACTCTGCCCTACGGACTCCATGGATAATACCTTGCTTACGGGTTTTCTTTGTTTATGTTATGGGTTTTCTTTGTTTATATGTGTTCCTGTAGGTTGATGCTAGATTACTGTTGTTAAACAGACTGTTTCTATCCCTGACTCAATGCTTGCAAGAGGGGAAGAATTGCCTCTAAAAGTGCCCAGTGGGTAGGTTGGAATTTTCCCAGTTTACTGGGTAGGGGGCTCAAGCCAGATTGTTTACCTTATTGAAAGAACCTCCTTAGATACTGAAACTGGCCCTTCTGGCTGCCAACTGCTACTGGCAGGAGGGTTATACTAGTGTTAAAAACTAACATAATACACAGGAGAAGAAAAGACTGTCTGTACCTTTGAGTATAGTGTTTAAATTATCCACAAATATGAAGTTTGTTTTAAAAGTAAAAGATACATGAAGTCCAAAATCAGAAATAGCCCAAATTTAGGGGAATGGATTACACAATACACTTTAGATATTAGAACACAAATTATAAACACAGCAAAGACACTGCTGCATACTCACCTAAGAAGGGAGTAAACTCGATGGTCAGCAGCAACAGGCACAGGAATTTGGATAACTGGCAAAGAGAGGTCAAAAAATTAAAAAGACATGGGTGGGAAAATTCACAAACAGGCACCCATCCTCTATCACAAGTATAAATTGGCACCCTATCCCATCTCTTACTTTCTGTGACCATTTTTCCCTCCCCAACCTGACTCCTTACAATACCAGAAACCAAGCTGAAAAAGCCAGATCACCTTTCTTTTTCAAAAATGTGGTTTCCTTAAAAGAGGTGAAAAGGTTTGCTAAAGTGAAATAATTGTTTAAGATGGCTGGTGGCAGGTTATGCCATCTTGAATGTATCGTGTATTTTTTCAGATATTAAGGTATTAAAAAAGCCTCCTCCAGTCAGAAAAGGTGTGTCATTAAGAAAAAGTAGCTAAAAATCTGAAAAGCATTCTCCTCTGTGATCTGCAGCCAAATTTAAACAATGAAGGGTGCAGAATGTATATAATTATTAAATCATCATTAAGATACATGAAACCATGTTTTCCATCATCTTTTCTGGGTACTTTGTTTACCTCAGAATCAAATTCAAATTTGTCTTCCTGGTTTTCAATGATCTCCATGAGTTCTGGAACAATTTTATAGTAGGGGTGCTGGGAGCCAATGAACTATACTAAAAACCCTGTATATAATGGAAACCACTTCAAATTAGGGAGTACAGTAACATTCCACCATCTCTAGTTTCAGCACCTATGACTATATCCATGAAATGGCCTCATCCCATCTCTGGGTCCTCATAGTCACCTATCCATTCCATTCCTCCATACTTGGCAATGGCTCTACAAATTAACACAAAAAGATCAAAAACACTTCCTCTTAGAGAGAATAATGTTCAGGGTCATATAGTCATAGCATATGGATAGCTTTAGGTAGTTATTTAGCAGAATGCAGTCAACTTAAAAATCACATTTATCTGGCTTTTTTATTTTGACTGCTATTGTTAGGCCATAATGTCAGTTGTTGGGGTGGCAGGTATCATTCGTGGGGAAAGGCAATGTTTCCAACCTGGCTCCACTCATTCTTTGCCCTCAGAATGCCTACTGTAGACGTGCTGAGGGTGAAGTGTTGCTGCCCACTAGTGCCCGCGTTCCCTGTGCTTCGGGGCGTGAGTCTGGGACCACGCACCCTCTGCTCTCTCTGTGGTGGTCTGGGTGGGGAGGCTGGGGCTGCACGCCACCCACCTTCCCCTTACACCGAGGCAGGGCGGCTAGGGCTGTATGCCCTTCTCCCTTCCCATGCTCTGGGGCCAGGGACTGAGACCACGCACTGTCCACCCTCCCCATGCTCCGGGGCTGGCTGAGGAGGTTGGGGCCATGTGCCCTCCTCCCTCCCTATGCTCCGAGGCTGGGGCTGTGTGCCGTCCTCCCTCCCTGGGGTACTGTGGGTGGGGCTGAATCTGTGGTGCTGGGGGCAGACAAGGTGGCTTCTGTGGGGGCAGAGCCTGAGCAAATAGGGTGGGGTTGGGGGCTTGCCTCCCCCCAGCCCTTCCTTCACCTATTGCCCATGTCAGTTGTATTACTATACACTGGAAAATATTTTTAAATGTTTATTTGGTGCACTGGATATGACTTTGTGCCTATTCCAGGGTTCTCAAATTTCACTGCACTGTAACCCCCTTCTGACAACAATAATTACTACATGACCCCAGGAGCGGGGACTGAAGCCTGAGTCTGCTTGAACCCTGCTGTCATGGGCGGAGAGCCAAAACCCATGTCTAAGCTCCACAGCCCCAGATGTGTGTGTGTGTGTGTGCGCGTTGGGGGGGGGGGGAGGAGAACCCCAAGGCCAAAGGCTTCAGCCCCAAGTGTGGAGAGGGCTGTAACTTGAGCCATCACCCTGAGCTGAATTCCTCAGCCCTGGGTGGTGGGGCTTGGAGTTTGGCCTCAGAAGGTCTAACACCAGCCCTAGTAACCCTGCTAAAAGGGCCTCACTTTGGGGGTCCCAATCCACAGTTTGAGAACTGCTGGTATAGTCCACTTTCACTGTTTCCCCTGTTTGTGGGGGTTGTGCACAAAGAAACTAGGGAGAGAAACACATGTTTAAAAAGGAAAAAAGAGTGGTTTTAAGAACATAAAACTGACAGGAGAATGCTGAGGCAGGATAGAATCTGAAAGTTTTTTTTTTTAACTGAGTAGATTTCAAATAGTTATCCCTTTAATACTGGGAAAAAGAAAAAATAAAACCAAACAAAAAACATAATAGAACAATCAACCCAGGGGAAAGTATTCTTTCTAATTCCCAAAGCCTGGTCAGCCAGTGGTTGACTTATGCTTCCAAGTATGAAAGATTATACCCTTTATACATTTTGTATGGTATTATATATAACCAATAATAGAAAAAGTCTATTACAAAAGTTTTTTAATCCAGCTAAGCTCTTGGCTTCAATGCTATAAGACTTGTGGCTAGTGAGATGAAGGCAGCTGGAAGATGGGGGCTACGTCTACACAGCTTCCCCCTTCTGCAAAAGCCTGTGCCAATGAAGTGCAGATTAGCATATTGCTGCACTTCATTTGCATAATTAATTAGGAGCCTTTTTGCGCTAGAGGTTTTTGCGGAAAAAGTCACTGTCTACATAGCACCTCATTTTGTCAGGAAGAACGGCTCTTGTGAAAGAAGGGGGTTTTGAGCAAAAATAGTTCCGAATTAATTATGCAAATGAAGCATGGCAATATGCTAATCCACGCTTCACTTGCATAGGCTTATGCGGAAGAGAGAAGCTGTATAGACGTAGCCAAAGGGAGTTAGCCAACTGAGTTCACTGGCAGAAGGAGGCAGGGAAGTAGCTTTTCTTCAACTTGCTGGTACTCCACAAGGAAGTACTTGCTTATGTGAGGAAAACAGCATGTCACCAATACCGCTTCTAGCTCTTCCTCTGTCTGTGCCAGTGGGCACCTGGCCAAACAGGCATCCTGAGCCTATAACCTTGTTTTGGCTTGGGAAGGTAGCCTTAATGTAAAAAAAATGCCAGGTAGGTGGGAAACACCTGGTGTGAGAGTTGATGGATGGTTTTATCTCCCAGGAAGCAGGTAAGAGCATTGCAGGAAGAGGTGGCTCATCTGCATATCATCTGGAGCATAAAGACTTAATTGACAGGATGCACATGGAGATATCCAGGACAGAGAATACTTACCAACTAGGGAAGATTACAGTGGCATCAGAGGAAGGAGAACTGGCTGCTGGCTATTTCAGGGTGTACAGATGGTGCTCCATCCCCATCAGGTCAACTATCCATTGAGGTCAACAACTGAGGAATGCTGTGCTGGCAACAGGAGTTGAAGAGCAGATCCCAACATCTGAGAAGCAGGAGAAACTTGTCCCAAATGGTGTGAAGCTCATGGCCACAAACTTCGAGGGGAGCAGATGTAAGATGCTGGTAGCTGAGGACTTCCTTCTGAGAAAGATGGAGACATTCATCTGCTGACCTGACCTGATATCTTGAGAAGTGTGCTGTGAGCCTAAATCCTGCATCCAAGGTGTTACAGAAAAGTGGCAGAAGCCTTCAGACCACTACCCCATGTTGCTCATCCATGGAGGCACTAATGATACTGCCAGTTGTAACCCTATGCCAGTGGTCCTCACATTTTTTGGCCCATGGACCACCTGGCTCAATGTAAAGCTTTCTGTGGACCACCAGTTGCTAATGGAAATTGCATTAGCCATTACACCTAAGCCATTTTGCTAGTGCTGCAGCTAGGGAGAATGGTTTAATTTAAATTATTAAACAGATAAAGTGTTTTAGCTTTCTCATGTTAGTTTATCAAACTTCATTTTAAGTAGAGCAAAATCTTAATTTATGTCCAAAACAAAAGGTTTACATTTTTTCTTTATTTATGGCAGGGGTGAGGAAGGAATCTTTTTTGGGTCAGGGGCCACTGACGAACAGAAAAATCATTTGGGGACCACACAA
>JANRFK010001785.1:20435715-20449584 GCA_030068395.1 Apalone spinifera
TATACCAGTTCTGGAGACAGCAGGAACACAAGTACCAGCCACATGCTCATAAACGGTCTCCACTCGGGTTGACCAACTCGAAGTACGCTCAGTAAGACTTGAGAGTGGAGGGTGCAAGGCGTCTGGGTGATCAGGCCAGGCGTTCACACGATGCGAATCCCCACTGTGAAGGGGCTCGCCTGCCTGTTATATTACCCGGTCACTTGTCACCTCATTGGCTACTCTTTGCCGCAGTGGGTAGAGTAAGCAGGCCTGACCACAAGTCAGCCCATTGGCTGATCTTTGCTGCAGTGGGTGGAGTGAGCAGGGGAAGATGATTATTCTACATGCCCTTATATGGAAAGCGCTCTGCCTCACAGACAGAGCCCCCCATACCAGCCTTTTCAGGTGTAACAGGCTATGGCTCACCTGCAACGGGCAGCCATTTCTGTTGTTCTGTCTCGGAAAAACCTGTTAACAGTTTTAACCTAGGTCATGCTACCTGGTCTTGTCATAGTAGCAGGGTCTTGCCTCCTGCCCCTCCACAGCTTGAGCTGCTCTGGCCTGGCACAGCTGGCCACTGCCAGAGTTACACTTACTGTTTAACTGGCCCTTGCCAGGTATTGGTAAGCCTCATGCTTAGCAGTATGTTTACCAGTTAACAGGTTAACACCCCTAACTATGCTGTATTTTTCTTGGGCTTTTGAGAAAATGTGTGGTGTTGGTTTTAAATGTATTTTGAATATTTGTGCAGTCCTTTTTAATGTTATGTAATTTAAATTTACAGGATGAGCGCACATGCATTTTATATGTTTCTAGAAATAATATATAGTTATGCTGCAAAAGCATAAACTAGAGATAAACCTATTTTCTATTTGTAAATGACTTCGTGCTGTAGCTATATATGTATTCAGGAAGTGAATATATAATGTGTACAAATCTAGGTCCAATGCAATACGTATCTTTTCTCCTCCTCCCAGGTTTGTGTGGTTTTCTGTCAAGAACTGAGATGCTGGTGTAGAGCTGTTGTTAAGTCGATCCTGTTCTGTGCTGATCATTATCTAGCAGAGTGTTTCCTTGTAGATTATGCCAAGTATATTCCTGTTAAAACAAAAAAGTATGTATTACTGTGATTTACAAAGTTATGCTGAAGGCTTTTTTCTGATTAATGCACTTGAATATTTTTAATCTTGATTTATATTGATTAAACTACCCTGGCTTTCTAGTTGTAAATTGTGAAGTCTGAGTTAGGTCCTGCAAATGCTATTAGGCATATAATGGGATCATTCTCAGTATTAAATACTACCCAACGTTATTTAAAGTATAAAGTGCTACATTTGTCACTACAAAGGCTAGAGACCTCTAGGGATATTTCTGCACTGCACACTTCTTATGGCATAGAGGGGTAGTTTTGTTGGTCTGTAACTCTTTAAAAACAAGTAGCTAAACCCTTGCTTCCCTTGGTTGCAAACTGTAAACTGGAGCCAATGGAAGCTGTGATGCCCGTAAGTAAACAAATCTGTTTCTCAAAGTGGTTTTGCAGACCACTTTGAGAAATACTGCTTTTATTATACTGATTTCCAAAATTTGTTCCATGCTTATGTCTGGTGACACTAGCAGTAATGGGTTTCCATGTCTTCATCTTGCTCTTAGAGAGAGAAATAAACAAGATTGCACAGTTAGCCGATGGCAAAGCAATTCCTAGAAAGGATGCATAAAAATTGATCCTTTTAAAAATAAAATACACAGGTTTATTTTTAAAAACTTGTTTAAAATTTAATTTGAAATTGACAGCTTACATGAAGGGGAAAAATTACCATAAAATATTACAGTAACTTAAATAAAATATTAAACACTGTATATTTACTGCAAAGTTTTAAGGAAAATCATACCATTGAGACAGTAGATATCACTGACTAAACACCTTGAAATGGGGCTTGCTAAGTGCTGAACTAGCTTTTGACAGCTGATATTTTCTTAATTTTAGCTTGCTTATCTAGTTCAGTTCAATGATTTGGTTAAGTAACCAGTTAGGAGTTGAAAAAGCAGGAGCTTGTTTTCGTCTTCCTGTCCATGATGGGGTGCCCTGTGGGTGCCTTCCCCGGCGTGTTGGGCGGGACAGCTGTGGGCGGCGGTGGGACACCTTTGCAAGGCGTGCTCGGTGGCCGCAGCAGTGCCGCGGCCATGGCAGAACATGGGAAAATGCAGACGGGGACGGATCAGAGGGCACGTTGGCCCTGATGGCGGTGGCGCAGGCGCAGTGGGATATTTAAACGCCGCTGCCGTCGCACTGCGGGGTGGAGGGAGGAAACACGGAGCAGAGAGGGGCTGGAGGGATGGCTTCTCCAGTGACACGGGACCAGAGCGGAGCAGCCCAGGAGGCCAAGGACCAGAGGCGATAGGAAGCGGCCCAAGGTGCGGCTGATAAAGGAGCGCATTGGTTGGTGATTTATGGGAAGCATCCCGACTAACTGGACTGTGGTCACTGACCCCAGTCCTTAGGGCCCTGGATCGGGGCTCGGAGACAGGGAGAGGGTCTTGGGCACTACCTACCTTGAGCATCTTTTACGCCTTGCGTGGAACCACCATTTGAGGGTAGTGACTGAGTGCGGCATGTGGGATTTGCGCGCAAATGTAGCACTAGCACATTAATAAAGGCGTGCATGAACCAGATTAGAGGGGCTGCCTTTTATACCATCTAAGAAGAATAATATATAAGGATGAGTTCTTGGTTCTAAAATATTGAAAGAACCTAGTGACTGGAAATAATCAGTTCAGTTTACCGACTTTACAGACAGTGATTCCTTTGATTACTTAATAAGTTAGATTTAAATGCAAAGCATGGTTTGGTAAATTTTCTAAGTTTTCATTGATATATGTACTAACATTTTTCTAATATAATATAGTAAAAATTAAGAATCTGAATACATGTAAGTTAAGTTATACAAATCTGTTTCTCAAATCTTATTTACATTAATAAATGTAATACATTATTTACATTAATTTATAAATGTATTATAAATTAATAAATGTAATACATTAATTACATTAATTTATTAATGTAAATGTAAATACATGTAAATATTGCATGTATTTACATTTATATTAATAAACGTAAATACATGTAATATCCATTCAGCTAGCAAAAAAAGAACATCAAAATTAGTATAAATGCTATATTTCATTACAAATCAGTATGTTTTAATGGTTACCAACCAAATTAGACACTCTAGAAAATAACTTAAAAAATCCAAATGCAAAACATTGTTTAGAGTGATTTAAATCAAGGTTGCCTGCTTTTTTAAAAATTTAAATCATGATTAGAATTGGTGATTTCAGTTGTTTTGGTTTAAATCAATCCATCATGCTACTAGAGAATTGCGTTGCCAGCTGCAGCGGGATGGGATATGGCAGTGCTGCTGAGGCCTAGGATGTGTGGAAAAATTGAGATTTTTGTATCAGGTGGCGCTACCTAATTTTGTTAAACTTTTTTTCCCCCACTGTTAAGCATTCGAGTTGCAGTGGAAGCATTTATGAAACTCCCATATAGAGCGAAAAAGTTTAGACTGTATTGCACAAAGCCAGTCACGTTGCGTATAGATTTCTGTGAAGACTCTGCAAAAATAGTGTAAGTATGGCTTGAGAGAAATATAGTGTACTGTACACAAAAAAAAAAATTGAAATCTGCTTTTTTTGGCTAGGCTTTTGTTCTTAGGAAGATCTTTTGGATTGCTGTGGAATTTTTGTCATCGTCTATGTTTTTGCAGTGGCTGCTGGTATTTTTTTTTCCAGTTTTAAAGGACTGGATAGGATTTCTGAGAGAGTTGGTTGTTGGGTTAAAAAAAAAAAAAAACTTCAGGGTCACTAAAAACTGGACCTGATCATGTCACCAAAATGAGTTAAGTAGAACAGGTTAAGGTCACTACTTAGCAAATGATGAACAGCAGGAAACCAACTCAATATAAAATACTAACACTAGACAGACCCAAATGGTTTATTTTTTCTAGTATTGTCTTACATTCCCTCTTCCAAATGAAACTTGTTACATTCTGTGTGTATCAGAGTGTTATAATCATTGTTATAGACCCTCTGTATAGGAAGTAGGAGGAGATCAGGCATTCAAAAGACTTATTTAAGGAGTTAAAGTGTGTGCTTTTTTCCCCTTACATATTTTAACAAGGATTCAGGTTGCATAAATTTATGGATTATATTCGGAATCTTTTGTTATACTTAAACTTTATTTCACAATAGCCTACTGTTTTATTAAAAGTAATATGCTCTTATAATTTAACTGCCCATTCTATTTTTTGAAGATGAACTTTCTTTGAGGGCGTAGACCAAAGTGTTTTGTCTTTTTTTACTAATACAGTTTAAACCTCTATGTTCTGGGACTTTCTTATCTAGAAATATCTGTGGTCCAGCAGGACCATGGATGTAGCTAGACCAAAGAGCCCCAGCTGTGGAGCCCATGGTCTGGTGGGGCTGGCAGAGTGGCAAACTCCCTTGTCAGGGTCTTGTCAGGTGCTGGACCAGGGAGGGCCAACCTGTATCTTGTTTTGGAAATAAAATTAAAAAAGAATGGCACAGTCAATGGACAGAATTGTGTTCAGCAGTTCTAAATCAATAATATGCAATTCATCTTAATGTCAGAGCTGGAAAACAGCTGTCATTAACTAATCTGAATTCATGCACAATGTAGTAATCTTCTTACAATATAATATGAATACCTTATCTAAATCATTCTTTGTTTTTTTTCCAGTGATGATGCTTCAACTGCCATCCGTGGTAGTGTGCTATATTTGATTTAGCTGTTGAATGAAATGATGAAAAGTATTTTAAGTGTACTACCATATAAAATAGCAGTGTGTGGAAGAAATCACCTATTTTATACTACAGTGAGATAATCTTGTTTCCCTTTTTAGACCTGCAAAGAGATGGGACAGTGCAGCTATTCAGTACTTCCAAAACCTTCTAAAAGGTAAAAAAAAACAAACCCAAAAAAACCCAACAAAAACCAAGAATGTTGTGGAAATGACGCACGAATTCAAATGAACAGGTGGTTAATCTGTTATAGGAAATGTTACAATCTTGTTCAGTCCGTGTTTCTAGTTGGGCATCAGTCCACTATAAAAGGATCTGAATCCTGGATCTTCAATGTTTCTGAGCCAGGGGTAGGCAAAATATGACCTGCAGGCTGGATCCAGCTCACCAAGCCTCCAGATCTGGCTGAGTGCAGCCTAGCGGGACCCTTGGGCAACCTCCCAGCTGTGGTGGCCACACATGCAGCTCAAAGCAGCCAGTTGTGGGGCCAGCATGTGTGACTCTGAGCAGCGTGTCCCTTGGAAAGAAGAGGGGTCTTTGTGCGCCACTTCTGCCCCCACCTAGGGATGTAATTGAATAGTAGTGTAACTGCATGAAATCTTAGCAGTTACATGATTATTCAGTAGTCTCCAGGGGTCAGGTTGGCAGCCAGTGCGCTCCCAGCCCCCACTCCTGGGAAGCCCCCCGTGGCAGGGGGCAGCAGCACGGAGTGGCAGGCGGAGCCAGTCCATGAGGGGAGCCAGTTTAAAAACCAGCTGCCCTCATGGACTGGCTACCTGCTGCCCTGTGCTGCTGTCTCTAATACAGCAGCCCCTCTCCATGGGGGGGTCTGAGCTCCCCACAGACAAAGGCCGCTCTATGGGATACGGAACAGCCTCTGTGGGGAGCTCAGACATCCCCATGGAGAGGGGCTGCTAGTGTGAAGCAGCCTTTGCCCATGGTTGGCCCAGGCTCGCCATGCAGCCACCTTTCACTGTTGCCTCTGATAGAGGCAGCAGCATGGAAGGAGGCAGGCAGCACTGCGGACCTGCTGTTCATGGGGAGCTTGCTTAAAGCCAGCTCCCCACAAGCACTGGCTCTCGCTCTCATCCCCCTTGCTGCCTCTGGTACAGAGGCAGTGGTGGAGGGAGGGAATAAGTGTAGTTGCCAAGATTAACCAATGAGCCTAAATTGATGAGTTAATCGTATAGTTGACTACAAATTGACATCGCTATCCCTAGCGTAATCGTTGCAGCTCCCATTGACTGGAAACTGGCTGATAGGAGATGCAAGGGCAGTGCTGGTGCGTGAGTGCAGCACGTAAAGACTCACTGGCCCCCTCTGCTCAAGAGGTGTACCATGTAGAGAGACACAAAGCTCCTGACTGCTGAAGCCAGCGTGAAAGGTATATGGGCCCATGACAGCTGGAAGTTTGCATGAAAGTCCCGCTGGGCTGCTGGGTGGGAGCTGCCGATGTGAAGTGCCTCCCAACCAGAGCCTGCGTCTGACACCCCACTTCTCCCTGCCTCAAGTCCCTGCTCCAGGTCACAACCCCCCTCTCCTGTGCCCGAACTCTCTGTATCCCTTCTTGCATCCTGGCTGCAGATGACAACCCCCTCTGGCATCCAAACTCCCTCCATGACCACCTTACTGCACTCCTGCCCAAGTTAGAACCCTTTCTTAAATCAAACTTTCCAGAATCTGCACCCCAGTGCTCTGCTTAGAGCTCCCTCCTGTACCCAAACTGTCCAAGACCCCTCTCCCCCTTCATTTAATATTGTGAAAAGTGCAGCCCCATACTACTTAAAATTCTTGAAGTGGCCCCACATGGAAAATTATTGCACACCCCTGTTCTAAGCTCTGCTTTGTCTGATTAATGACTAATTGCTATCCCTAGCTCTAAGGGTTTCAGGCATGTTCCTGAACGTGGCGCTCCATCAACCCTCTTGTAAAATAGAACTTTATAGTCTGGCTGCCTTAGACCCCAAAACCAGTGCCACAGCCCTCCTGAGTCCCCAATCACTTAGCACACATCCCCAGAGTCCAACGGCTATGGGAGCTCTGTTTTCTTTGGGTGATTTCCCTTGCGTGCTCCACTATTGTTGACCAGTGATCCTGGAGCTGCAGATCGGAGTCTTTTGAGCAGTTTTTGGTTGGGCCATGCATGCGTGAAAGGCGCCTTGGCTCCTCGTGCGCATGACCCGACTCCTGTCCCCTTTAATTCCTTGCTTACCACCCTCGGTTGCAGAGCTTGTCTTTCTCCTCAGGCATTTCTCCTCAGGCGCTCAGCCGAGTTTTTTTTACTTTTTTTTGGCGATGCTTAGTTATCTACTCTCCGCTCCAACTACCTTAAAAAAAAAAAAAAAAAAAAAAAAAAAAAGAGACAGAGAGAGACAGGCAGACACCCTCTTCTGCCACCCTCCCTCACAGGGTGGTAGGCCCTCCACCTTCTTCCACTGTTGTGGTTTTAAAAAACAAACAAACCCCAAGACGAATAAAAGAAAGGAACGCAATATTTGGACTGTGACGACTGCAGGTATGCCGAGCTTACCTGGGTTCAAAAAATGTGATTCTTGTTGTGAGCCCTTGACAAATGGCCATGCCTCTTGCATGCACTTTCTTGGAGAGGCTCATGTACCTAAAAAATGAGCACTGCTAAAGCCTGACGGCCTCAGCAAGGAAAGACGGAGCTCTGGCTCTGGGTGATTTTTTTTTTTTTTTTTTTGAGAAGCCCATGCAACCCTCTGAGTCTCAACCGCCTCAACCTGAGGCATCAAAAAAGACATTGGCCTCTCACTTGCCATGAAAGGCCTCAAAAAAAGAGCTTCCCTGGCAAAATCTCTCCCTCTGACTCCTGGAGTTAGTAAAGGGGACTAGCTGGGTACTTGCAGCAGTGTGGTGCCGAGGTCACCTACTGGCACTGCCACCTCTGGACTTGCACCTTCTCAGTGCCAACTCTAATATCTTTGGCATTAGAGGCCATGCAGAAACCCTCACTGGCACCGACTTCGGTGGGATGTCAAACCAGTGTACGAAAGAAGAAACAGGCACTGAAGACCAAGCAGGCTCCCCACAGGTCTTCTGTGCTGCTGACTGAGCATGCAACACTGAACACCTTATCGGCGCTGCCATGGACGTCGGCCTCCCCACACGATTGTCTGTGCGGTGAGCAGCCGGCACTGACAACACGAGCCTCTGACTTACTGGTATGACATGATGCCCAGCGTGTTTCTCTTCCTTTCTCCCTCCCCTCTCTTCACCCCCCGGGTTTAGGGAGCGTTCTCTGATATAGTTCTCACCCTATGCTTTTCTACATTGTCAAGATTACTAGTACTGTCTGAACAGACAGCCTTTGCAGAAGATGACCAGAGAAGTGTCTTCTCACAGCACTCCTCTCCCATGAGCTCAAGATACTATTACGGTTTTCGTGACCGGTATCACAACCCTTCTTTCCATTCGCACATGCCTTATCTTGTCCCCCCCCCCCCCCCCCCCCCCCCCCCCCCCCCCCCGTACCCGCCTCTCTGGGCCCCACGAGAGCACTGAGTACCACACACATCACTCCACAATTGCATCTACCCCAGTTGAGACCTCTACCACCTTCACTGTCTCGTACTCTTCAAACTGCAGCCGACTCTGAAGAAGAGGAAGGCCGAATTCAAGATGAGGTACCTGATGAACCTGCCCCAACAAGTCACCAACTGATAACTCCTTGTCATCATCAGACAAGGCCATGATCCCAGATGATACAGTCCTTTTGACAACTTGAAGGAATTTCGTGAATTATTCAAGAGCGTGGCCATCAGCCAGGAGAGTAAGCTTCAGGAGGTGAAGGAAGAGCAGCATCGCCTCCTTAAGAATATTCATTCTGCCCCTCAGGCTAAGATTGCATTACCCATTGATGATTTGATCATGGAAGTGTCAGATGAAATATGGCAAACCTTTCCTCAATACAACCTACGTCCAAACGAGCTGATCGCAAGTACATCATAGATGCTGCGAATCGTCATACCAAAACTCTGCAGTTTAGGTTGACACCCAGTGACAGAGATTACCAAAAATTCGACCTCTTTGGAAGAAAGATATATTCCTCTGCCACTCTATGACTTCGTATTGCGAATTATTCAGTTCTCCTGGCCAATCATGATTTTGACAGTTATTCAAAATTAACATCTCTCCTGGAGCATCTACTGCACTCCAAACAGCCAATTTTATGGTCCATCATTCATGATGGCCACACTGTTGCGTTTATGGCCTTGTAGTCCTCCCTTGATGTGGCAGAGACGGTGGCCAGGGCAACCACCATGGCGATCATAATATGGTGAGCATCATGGCTCCCAGCAGCTGCAGTCCCCAAGGACCTCCAAACTAAGTGGAGGACCTTCCCTTTTACAAGGCTAAACTGTTTTCTGCCAAAATGGATGAGGTCCTATACAGTAGTAAGGACTCCAGAATGACACTACCTACCTTGGGCACGTACATGCCACCATACCATTGAAAGAGATACAACCCCTACATAGGAACAGGGATAGTTATAATCGACCCCACCTAAGGTCCTGTGGTGATAATTATCCCAGACAATGTCCTCAGAGGAAATGTCTTCCACAATCCTACTCCTCCACTTCTCAGGTGATCAAACAGCAAATTTGAGAACTTGCCTGATCTCCTTATCAATCCAGTGCCAATAAAATACGACCATCTTTTCACCCACTGATTATGTTCCTTCCTCTATCATTGGGACGTCATAACATCAGACCAGTGGGTCTTGGACGTTATCCGCATGGGATATACTATCCTCCTGCTTTTGCTTCCATCTACCCGTCCAGGCCCTTTTCAGGGACCTCTTCCATGAGAACCATCTTAGATGAGAGGTCGACCGCCTCCTTTTAGGAGCAATAGAGGGGGTCCCAAATGCATTCTGGGGGGGGGAGGGCTTCTACTCGAACTATTTCCTTACTGAGAAGTGTACAGGCAGATGGAGACCTGTTGTAGACCTCTGCAAACTAAACATTCCTACACAAACATTTCTAGATGGTCTCATTAGCTTCAATTATATTGGTGCTAGATGAAGGGAACTGGTTCGCACTCATCAAAATATACATCCTGTAGGTTGAGGTCACTATACACCCAGATCGCAGATGATACATATGTTTCACCGTCCGCGATGAACACTTTCAATACAGAGCACTTCCCTTTGGCCTATCATCTGCCTCTGCATTTTCTCAAAGGTCTTTGCAGTGGTAACCCTGCACCTTTGACAACATGGGGTAGAAATATTCCCTTACTTAGACGACTGCCTCATAAAGGGTTGGTCTCTCAAAGGCAGCTGATATAGTCTGAAAGACCAGACTCTTTACCACCTCGGACGCCTAATAAATGACCAGAAATCAACTCTAGACCTCATTCAGGGCATAGAGTTCATTGGGGGCCTATCTCGACTCTGTGTGCCCGAGAGTACCTACCACAGCATCTATTCTTGGCCATCCAAGCTGTGACTGACTGACTGGCTAAGCCAGAGCTCTGCCACTACAGCCTGATTGAAAAGGCCAATTAAAGCCAGCTGAGCAAACCCAGGCCTGAAGGGCCAATGGAAGCAGCTGTGGGCCTCAGCCAGAGGGCTATGTAAGGCAGCCAGAGGGGAAGTGAAAAGGGAGGAGCAATAAGTCAGAGGGTGATGGAGTGTGTTTCCGAGGCAGAAGGAGAGGCTGTGTCTCTGCTGTAATCCAAAAATTCTGTAAATAGGAGGTTATGGGAAACTGACAATAAAAGGCACTGGTGACTGCACCAGAAAGGGTCTCTGGCTGATTTGTGGACAAAGAAGGTGTCCCAGGGTGAGGGGCCTGAACAAGGATCTTGCTACAGTGTGCTAACCATAATTCCCTCCACCACAGTCTGTACGTGCTTTCAGCTAATGGGTCATATGGGCCATCACGTGTGGTATACTTCACACAACTGCATTTTCACGTCCTGCAATGTTAGCTGGTGTCAGTCTACACCCTATCCTGCCATCTTTTCCACAAACTAATCGCCATCCCGAGGAAGGGATTGGATTCCCTGCAATGGTGGATGTCTCAACATAACCTCTTAGTGGGCATTCCCTTCAACCAGCCCAAGCCAAAGTGCAAGTTGCTACCGATGAATCCTTACTGAGATGGGGGGGCACCTCAATCAGCAGGCTGCACAGGGCAGATGGCTGCTGCACAAAACAATGCTACATATCAATCTACTCAAACTCACAGCGGTGAGGAATGCTTGTGTACACTTCAAAAGCATCATTACCAACTTGACTGTCCACATACTTATGGACAACATGACTACCATGTTTTATATAAAGATGGGGTAGCCCACTTCCCATCTTTCTGTGCGAAGGCCATACGATTGTGGAATTGGTGCATTTGTGAGGGAGTTACCCTGAAGGCAGCATACCTCCCTGGGGTAAACAGTGTCACAGTGGATGCCCTCAGCCACAGCCTCTTCATTGATCACGTGTGGGAACTACACCCTGCCAAGTGAACACACACATTCCACTTTCGGTGCCATCTATGCACAGATCTCTTCGCCACCTGGAGGAATGTCAAGTGCCCTCATTTCTGTTCTAGGGCTGGTCTGGGACAGGACTCCTTGGGAGATGTCTTTGTAATCCGATGGGATCAACCACTCTATTATGCATTCCTTCCAGTCCTCCTTATCCTCAGGGTCCTCTGCAAGATCTGTACCGACAGGGCTCGGGTTATTCTGATAGCCCCATCCTGGTCCAGGCAACCTGGGTGCCATATCTCACCGCATGTCGATAGCACTACCATTCCAGTTTCCTTACCGCCATGACCTCTTCTCCCAGAACACAGGCAAGCTACTTCATCCTCAGCCTTGAATCCTTCAGCTTAATGCCTGGCTCCTCTCTGATCCAAGGACTTGAGTCCCACTGCTCTGAACAAGTGAGATTTGTCATCCTCCGCGGTAGGCAGCTATGTACTAGATTTACTTACCTGCAGAAATTGAAGCTTTTTCCCCTGGTGTCGTCAAGCTTGCCTCATTCCCAATACTACTTCACTTCCTGTTGTCTTGGACTACGTGCTACATCTTAAAAACCTCTGGCTGTCCCTCTCTACCCTGAAGGTGCACTTGGCAGCAGTGGGTCACCTGTGTTTGTGCACCCCACTGCGAGGCGATTCCTTCAGAGTCTTCTGAATCTCTATCCTCCACATAGGTCCCAGCGCCCTCATGGGACTTGAACTTGGTGCTAGACTGCCTTATGCAGCCTCCATTTGAGTCCATGGCCACATGCCTTCTGTCTTTCCATGTCATGAAAGTGTTATTCTTTGTCGCTATTACCTTGGCGAGGAGGGTCAGCAAGATAGGTGCACTAATGGCTGAACCACCCTACACAGTCTTCTCAAAAGACAGGGTTATCTTAGGTCTGCATCATGCATTTCTAACAAAGATTAGCACCTCATTCCACATTAGTGAAACCATAGTGTTGGCTGTCTTTTTTCTGAAACCTCATGCATCCCCCAAAAAAGGCAGTGTTGCACTCCTTAGACATACGATGCACATTAGCTTTCTATATAGACAGGACTCATGAGTTTAGTAAATCTTAGCACCTCTTTATCTCCATTGCTGAAAGATCCAATGATATGCCAGTTTCAACCTAGCACATCTCCAAGTGGATATCTTCCTGTATAGTGCATTGTTACTCCATCTGGAATAAATCACTCATCTCCACTTCAAGACTACACTCCATACTTGAAACTGCAATCTTTGACCATACCTTCGCCAAGCATTATGTCATCATCCCTCAATTGTCAGCTGATACGGCTACAGTGGGGCTCGCTTCTGCCGACAGGCAGGGGCTTCAAGTCCTACCTTCCATACTGAATACTGCTGTGTAGTCACCAGCAATGGAGCACCCATGGGCGACGTCACCTGAAGAAGAAAAGGATGTCACTCACCCTGTGCAGTAACAATTGTTCTTCGAGGTATGTCCCTCCATGACCCTCACTTCCTCCCCTCTACACAAGGAACTGAAAGGGGTGAGGGGAGGAGTCAGGTCGCACATGCGAGGTGCCAGGGCATGAATGGCATGAGGTGCCTTTTGTGCATGTGCAGCTCAACCAGTAACTGCTCGAAAGACTTTGATCTGTGACTCCAGGGGTCACCAATAGTGGAGCACCCACAGGGGCACACACCTTGAAGAGCATTCATTACTGCACAGGGTGAGTAACTTCCTTTTTTCCGTTAATGACAACGTGAAGGGTGGGTGAGGAAAATAGGTTTAGCAAAGCAGATTCTTAACATAGCACATGAGTTACAGATCTCTGGAAAATGAAGATTATCCTGAATGTAGTTCCCCTGTCTCATCTTATCCCTACAGAGATTCCCAAGGTCTGGTCTGTGTTTTTAGGCTTTGCAGCCCTGCTGGTCTTCCTTTTATATAGTCTTGTCTGTATGCATGTGGTGGTGGGCAAACTTTCTTATAGATCTCTTTAAACTTGCCTCTGTGCTCCTGGCTGAGAAGTTGTAGCCCTATTATTGAACTCATAGATAGTCTGTTAGTTGAGACCGAGTTGATGGCCCTTAGTTCTTGTTGTTAATTGTCTGGTAGGATGTCCCACATCATAGCGTGAGCACATGTTGATCAGACTAAACTGACCTTGTCAGTACTAGACTGGTTTTCTGCATCCACCTTAGTGTCGTATTCTGATCCAGTATAGAGATTACAAAGCAAAGTGAAGGTCTAGGTGAAGGTTACAACCCAAAATGGCATTCGCTATGTGACGTGTAGGTATCCCTAGTATGTGACTGGAAATAATACAAAACTAGTAATTGATATGCCAGACAATGGCAATAATAAATGTCTAAAACCACTCCACAACCTACCAGTCGTGCTGGTCTGCGACACTGTCTCTGCATTTTAAATATAGTAAAATGTAGCTGCGGTTCTGCAGAGCGGTCCTTAACAACAAATTGTATCTACCCAATCAGCCAGATAACTGCAATTTAACATCCTTAGTCTTGTAGCACCTTAGAAACTAACAAATGAGAGCGAGAGAGAGAGAGACTAACTATATCTCTCTCTCTCTCTCTCTCTCT
>JANRFK010001785.1:20449684-20462187 GCA_030068395.1 Apalone spinifera
AGGGTTTTCTCTTGAAATAACCACGTCTTAACAGCGTCTGTTATTTCGAAATAGTACCATAACGTGATTATGCAAATGAAGCTTGGGATATTTAAATCCTGGCTTCATTTGCAATTTCAAATGTCTTCATTTGCATCCCTCTCTCGAAAGAGGGTGCAAGTATAGACATACCCTATGGTACTACAGGGCCACTCAATTTTTTTAGTATGAAACTAATTAATATGCAAAAACATGACTGAAATAAGCTATTGGTTGAGGATTTTGACTGGTACAATGTGGCAGTAATTTGTATTACAACATCTGTTGTATACAACTTAATGAAACTGCTTTAATTCTTTTGGCCTAGTTCAGAAAGAAGCAATGAAAACATTGGAAGAGATCTATGATGGGGAATTGAGTGAGTTAGGTATTAAACATTTATTTTCCTTTAATGTTTTTGGGGTTCTGTTTTATTACATTTAGGAACCACCCAAATTGAGGCAAAGTTGTGTGCGATAGAAGATGACAATTTTGATGTTTATCTTTATGTAACAATAAAAGATGAGAAGGTAAAGTATTTTACACTTACAAATCTGTCTCTATAGAGTATTTATAAGTCACTGTAGTCACATTAGTAACAACCATTTATAACATTGTTTTTATGGGAAAATCTGTTTGAAGTTCCAAAAAACCAACTTATAAAAAGTTTTGGAGTACCATCTCTTCATGAGTTGGAGACTTCCTGTTTAGGAGGATGAATTAAATGCATTTTTCATAACTGTAGGAAGTATTTTGTTCATCAGTTATGCCAAAAATGGCTAACAGGGGAAAATCACTCACAATTTTGCATGAAAGTGTTTTGAACATGTAGCCGCCTTGTGGTTTTGTGTGGGGGGGGGGGGGGGGGGGGGGGGGAGAGGAAGAAGGGGAGACAGGGAGGAGAAATCTTAGTTTAAATAATTGCTCAGATGAAAATCTGTTTCTTTATGAATCAATGTGTAATTTCTGATCTGGGTTGATAGGTCATGAAGCTGCTGTTGAAACAGACTACCTGAGGAAAAATTGTAAATGTGTGATGGATATTCACAAGTGTTTCAGTTGTGACCTCTTTGGAGG
This sequence comes from Apalone spinifera, assembly GCA_030068395.1. Classification (NCBI taxonomy): domain Eukaryota; kingdom Metazoa; phylum Chordata; order Testudines; family Trionychidae; genus Apalone; species Apalone spinifera. The sequence goes on from JANRFK010001785.1 coordinate 20,450,780, forward strand.
TCAAACAAGTTCTTCTAAAATAAAACCTTGGCTCTCTTTGCCCCCTCCCCCCTTTTTTTAGATGCCTTTTGTGTTGCCTTCAGTGCTATTTTTTTAATCGTGCTTGCCATTTATAATGGGAGTGCATGATTTTCTTAATGTGGACACTTGTCTTTCAAGGACAGCAATTGAGAAGAATCCAAAATTCTGTTCATTACTAATGTGCCTACTTAGTAAAGTACCTGAAACTCCAGCTACCTTTTAAAAAAAAATCCCCCAAACAATAAAGAATATATTCCCAGAGTTTTCCTAGCTGAGAGTGCATTTTTCATTAACTTCAACGGGAAATGAGAAGTTCTCAGCATCTGAGAGAAATAGGCTGGTGGTGTTTTGGTTTCTAAATAGGAATGTTAGTATCTAAATTAGATACCCAAATTGAAAAATGTTGGCCTTAAGTACTTTTCATGCTGTCTGTTTTTAGACTATTATCCTGTTAAAGCTACTCTAAATTTGTGGCTTCAGTCCACTGCTTTGCAGTAGTAACCTTCTGTGTGACAAGGGCGGTGAATTGGCTGTTTCGCTGATTCTCCTTATTGTGCTTCTACTCCTTAATTTGTATATTCTTGCATGTGTTCATAATACCTGCTTACATTAGTGACCAAAATATGTTTACTATTTCTATTATCAAGATAAAGTGGAATGAATAAACTTTATTTTATTCCCTATTGTGCACTTTCAAATAATTGCTCACTAATATCCAATTGGTTACACTGGTCTAAGCCAAAATGCTTCCGAAATAAATGTAGTCAAACTTTACTAATTCTGGGTCACTGAGAATGAAAATGATGTTAAAATTGTTGATTGGCTGTAGTTTTCAAGATACGCTACTGGATCAGTATATACGACCCTTGACTTGGGAATGGTGGGGGATAAATGAGTTATAAATGGAAGGGATCTCAATTTAAACCAGAAATGACTAAAATACATCTTTGACTGGATCTATGAATAAATCTATGACTGGGTTTGGACAGTACTTGCTTTTTAGGCAAAACAATGAATGATGCAATCTGAAGCTGGTATTGCGTCATACATGATATGAATTGCATCATGTTATTCCTAGAAGTCATGGCTGATTCACTACATCAAGGTAGAGTGACCACTCGGACAGTCATTGGAGCATGGGAGGAAAAGTGTTCAGCATCCATCGCTTGTTGAATCAAGGAAGATTTTGTTACCACCCTTACATATCAAGCTGGATCTGATGAAGAACTTTGTCAAGGCCATGGACAAAACACAAGCAGCTTTCAAGTACCTCCGTGGAAAATTTCCAAGGTTAAGTGAAGCTAAGATAAAGGAAGGTGTCTTTGTTGGTCCTCAGATTCGTGAACTTCTTCGAGATGATTCATCTGACCATGCACTGCGTGGCAAGGAAAAGACGGCATGGAAAGCCTTCCAGTTAGTGATAATACATTTTCTTGGAAACAACAAGGCAGACAACTACAGGTTGTTGGTGGAAAACCTCCTCAAGGCATACAAAAGCCTTGGTTGCAACATGTCACTAAAGATACTTTTTTTGGCACTCATCTAGATTTTTTTTTTTCCATCGAACTGCGGAGCAGTGAGCGACGAGCACTGCGATCAATTTCACCAGGACATTGCAACAATGGAGAAACGCTATCAGGGCAAATGGAGCCCATCAATGCTTGCAGACTATTGCTGGACAGTGACAAGAGATGCTCAATTTAATGAATACAAGAGACAAGCCAAGAAGCACCGAGTAGACACTGAATAGGACTAACTATGTACATAATAGTTTTTTGCCTTTTGTTTCATACTAATTTTATTTATATAACGCTTTTGCTGATTTTTAAAGTGTTACATAAACAAGACAGGTGAAATATTATCATGTAAAGCAACCATAAACACATGAAAAGACCTAGGTTTACAATTTATTATTAAAACTCTACTATCTACACAATATACATAGACGTAAAATGTAAAAACTTAAATATCTTGGAAACAGTAGCCAATCAGTTGTTTTAATTGTCATATTTGAATTCAGCACATGAAAATACATAATAGCACATTTTATCTCTGAAGCAGACGACTTCTAAAAATTGTAGAGCAGTGTTATACCTGTTCTGTATAATTGAAACCAGTGGAGACTTTGGCAGTCACTGGTCATTACATTTGTTTACATGTTTGCACAAATGTAGCTGAGGACATAGTTTGGCTTGTTGTTAATGTATGAGAAGGAAAGAAATCAGCTTGACATTCCAGTCACAATCAGTTTTTAGGATTTGTCGAAGGAAATGATTGTATGTTAAGTGAACACACTGCTGTAGAATTAACAAGTGGCAGTAAGCTTGGAACCCCATAATGTTTTTTGCGAAGTCAAACTCATTGCCAGTAAGCTTGGAACCCCATAATGTTTTTTGCAAAGTCACAGTCATTGCCAACATTTTAAGTACTAGAAATGAATGTCACTTTTTGTTTTGCTGTTAACAAGATATTTTGCTGAAAATATCCACAAATAGATTTTCAGTGTTCTGTTGTGACTGTGACAAAAATCTTTTAACTATATTTTATACGTTGTGAATTTTCAGTTTATTAACTTTTAGTAATCATGTTTTCATCTTGTCTTAATGTTTAGGAAATGTGTTGTTTTGTAGGTATGTGTTAATGATGATCTTGTTGCAAAGAACTTTGCTTGTTATGTGATGACTAAAGAGAAAACAGTTAATTCTGGAAAAAGCCAAAAACGATGGTCCTCATTAAGTCTGAAGTCTTCTCCAGAGACTGTGATCAATCCTGCACTTGCTCTTTGGCCTGTGTTAATGCAGGGGAAAGTACGCAATCTTGGAACAAGTGAGTACAGTGTATACTTACTGCTGAAGCCTAGTACAGTTTCCAGGAAAGGGTGTGGGAAGTTAACTCCGTACTACATAGACATAAATTATGTGTTGGTTGCACTGGGTGACACAATTTCCGTTCTAAAAGCCATTCTTTTCACTTGAATACAGTATGACTGGTGTGTAGCCTGGGAATGTGGGACTGCTATGTCCCCTTAACTGTCCAGCCTCAGCTATGTGTCTGTGCTTTGCTAGTGACTAGTAGCAAACCCTTGCAGGAGCTATTCTCACTCTCAGCCGTAAATGGAGTTCCACACCCCACTTGACTGCATAAGGAATCACATAAAGGCACCAGACGAATCCTCCTCTCTTCTCTCCCCCCTCCTCCCCCAAAGCTCCCAGCAGTGTACCTCAGGAATATACTGTTTTGCACTGCTCAAGATGAACCTCTCCCGATACCTCACATTATGTGCTTTACATGCAATATCACAAATATATACATAAGGAGTATGGAACAGAAAGACCACAAAATATAGAATCTCTCACAACTTTTCAGTCCCTTAGTTAATTCTGGTGAAATATTGACAGTCTTCTAGGTTTGTTTTCTGGATTGTGTTTGAGATAATAGGCACTTTGTGGTGTTTAGGTCTCTCTCTATCAATATATTTCTGCAATCTAAAAACAATATAAAGTCTTAAGGAGCATAAGGAATAGAATATGAAATGCTCAAAAAATGTGGAAGTTTGATAGTATACAAAGTAGGGATGTTAAATTTAGATTAATCAGCCAATCGAAAATCGATGCACTTTGTATCCACTATTCAATTAGTATTGAATAATATTGACGTAAGGGCACCTCCGCCTTGGAAGTATATCAACAGCCACAGGGCTGTTGCTACACTTCAAAGGCGAAAGCGCTGTGGGGAGCACGGGGCCAGCGAAGGACTCAAGCAGTCCCCCACTGGCCCCATGCTTCCTGTGGAATTTCAAAGCAGCAGTGCCACGCAGAGCCTGGGGACCCCAACTGGCCCCGAGCTGCATACAGTGTTTCAAAGCAGCAGCGCTACGTGGAGCCCAAGGTCTGATGTACCCCCTCCTCTCCTGCCTCCCTTGCTGCTTCATTCTGATAGATGTAGCAAGTGTGGGAGCGACTAGTGTGCTGATGAGTTGTTCACATTCCTAATACAAAGCTTACATAGCAAACAAATTTTTGGATAATTGTCTTCAATGGTACCTGTTCTTCCAAGTTCAGCTTTTTCTTTGTCTCATTTCTCTGTCAGCCTTATCAGTTTCCAGCTTGTTCTGTTTCTTCCTTGTCTTTACTGATTTGTCTTCCACTGATTGCCTTTGCCAGAGGAAGTCCTTGGATCTTACTGAACTTTATTATAGGTTCGTTCTTTCTTCTCTTTGTTCTCCTGACCACATCAAACTACTCTAATCTTGTCCTTTGCTTCTGTTTCTTGCAACTCTTCATCATTCTCAATTTTCTGCTCAAGCATTCTTGTCTTAATTTTTAAAGCCCATTATGGCCTGTGCTTGCCAGCAGCTGGAACTGGATGACACATCACTTGATAAATTGCTTTGTTCTTCTTGGAGTGTTTGTTCATGCATATTCTAATTAGGGGTATGTGTGGTGGTCGGAAGGTTTTTTTTCCCCCACAGCAGTGCCTGTAGGGTCAGTCTGGGCATCCGCTGGAGTTGTGCCTTTCTGGTGCCAAATATGGAGCCCTGCGGATCCACTCCCTCCTAAGTTCCTTCTTATTGCCAATGATGGTAGGTTGAAATATCCTATTGCTCTTGCTTGTGCAAGCATCCTTTATTCTAGCTCTTTAGGATATATAGTTTTTAGTATTCATTAACTCAGTAGACTTGTATATGGTTCTATTTCTAGTTAGCAGTCGTGTAGGTTTCCCCCCTCCTTTATTTTTTACAATTCTGGTATCATGGCATGCTACTTTCTCCAGGGTTTACAAATGATCAGGCCTGCACCAAGCGTATGCCACAGTGTCCCATTGCTCCTCCTGCCTGAAATGCCTTGGTGAGGACCATCAGAAGGATCGCTGCTGCATTTGCTGCAAATTCAGTCTCCGAACACTGAAAAACTGAGAACAGTGTTTAAAAGTTCTCCTAATGGAGGTGGCCCTGCACCCGCAGTCAGATGGGGGGACCTGGTGCCAACCTCCTTTACTTTGGCATTGAGTGACCTGGTGCTATTGTTAGCCTTTGCACCAAAGGAGGACTACTCTTTGCACCACTGTGAATCTTCGAGAGGCACAGATTGTGCTAGGTGGTGCTTCAGAAAGGCAAGAACTTTATTAAAGTCTGAGGAAGTGTGACACTCTCCCAGTCCCCCAAGAGGGCCACTCAACCAAGTCCCTATAGAGGCGTACGTTGATTCCTACCACTTTCCTCAACAATGGAGACTTGAGGTGGCAAGCAACTTAATGCATTTCACAACACCATTCTCCCCATCTAGAGGAGACCAGTTCCCGGCAATCTTGGTGCCGACCTGTCCTTAGGTGCAATCCAAAGGAAAGTCTGCAGTCTTAGTTCACCGGCATCATCGATTCCTGCCACACAATGCAACGGATTGCCCAGCTCCCTTCAATCGGCACCTAGAAGTTTGGCATCTCCCTGTCTTTCTCTCTGGTTCCGAATCAGTCATGCTGTTCCAGGTGGTCTTGATCTAGAAGCAACTGCCACCAAGCAACAACAGGTGCCATAGTCTGAGCGGCAGAATGCACTACAGTGGCCCTTCTGGACCCCTTCTCGTTTACTCAAGTCCAAGGGTGATTTCTGGAGCGTCACTCAGCATTGTCTTCAGTGGCCTTGGCCACATTTGTGCCGCCATGTTCCCTGGGTATGGTGCCTACTCCAATGCTGTCCAGTCCCAGGCGCTGACCCCAGTCTCTGCTCTGGTACTGATGGGAGAATCTCTGTTTAACTCTTTTGGTGCCATTACTACTACTTCAAGGAGTGTGCTGGGGGAGAGGGTGCTCCACGTTTAGATGTGCTAGTGCCACTGGGCTTCTGATAGGAGATTTGTGATAGCAGTGCCTGCAGTTGTCTGCGTGCCGGCACGTGAGATCTGAAGCAGCTAGTCCACATGCACAGCTGACTACCTTCTCAACTGCCGCTGGCTTTGATTGCAGCTCAGCAGTCACCTGTTTACCTTACTGAGAAATTACATAGTGTAGACAGACAACTGTTACCACAGAATGTTTTAATAGTTAAGTCATTAGTTTTGCCTGTCTCCGAAGCCATAGTTTAAACATTTTTTTTCTGTTTACTTACAATAATAGAAGAGAAGTAGCTAGGGAATTGAATCTTTGGCACACAGACACATGCTGAAACCTTGCCTTCCAAGGACATGCCTGGCTTGCCCATTTTTAAAAGATGTACAAGTTGCAGGCTGTACACTTCTATTTCTGATGGGCATGAACATTGCATCCATTGTTTGAGTCAGGAGCACCTCCTGTGACAGTGCTCTCGCTGGAAGAAACTTGCATCCTGAAGAAGAAAAGCCAGAGTTCTAATTAAAAATGATTTTATATGGACAAAAAGACTCTGCCGGCTTCAGACCCTGAATACACCACACCGCCTATTCCGCCATCCCCTGGGGCGGCATTGGAGAGAGGAGCTCCCACTAAGTCAAGCCCAAAGGACTGTGAAAAGGCTCAAGAGTAAAACAAGAGGTCCTGTTCCTCCTCGGGCAGATTCTCCCTCAAGAAAATGTTCTCTCCACAAGAGTACTGCTCCTGTATCCTCAATATAAAAAGCATCTGACAAGCAGTTTGCCCACGGGGCCAGCAGTGATAAGATGCCACCCCAAGCATAAGACTCCTGACTCATAAAAGGCACTTGCAGAGGCAAAACGCAAACCCTCTATGCTGGCACTGAGGAAAAAGCTGCTGGCAGAGACTGCGGCACATACAAAGCCGCGTACAGAAGTGGCACCAAGCAGCATGGCAGTAGCGTTGGCATCAACAAAACCCTCGCTGCCAACGACACACATACCTCATGTATAAAGTGTCTAGGAGAGGCCCTTCTGACGCAGAAGTGTGCACATTACTCCAATCTTACACTAGAGCATACTGCAATAGGCTGAAGACATATCTTTACGAAAAGTTGCTTCAGCCAATGCAGGATTACTCTCTTCCCAAACTTAAACCGTCAGACAAGCCGAAAGGCCTGGGCAAAAGTCATCCCTCTACCTCTTCTTGCACGTCAAAGCCTAAAACCTGGGTTTCCCTGGCCAGATCGCTATCCCCGGTACCAAGCTCTTTGAGGGTAAGTATTGGCGATAAGCCCATCACCTCAGGTACCAAACATTCAGCCTTGGCACTGCTACCGCAATGTGTACAGCACTGTACGCCCTCTTTCATCTGGGCCTCATTTGCACTGCCATCTCCGTGTTCATCAGTGCGGTCCATTCAGCCACTGAGATCACTAGTCTCATCAGTCATCTCCAGTGAAGCTGGCACCGAGCCCCACAGCTGTTTCTCATCTCACCGTCCAATTCCAATGGTACCTGCCTTGGGAGTCTTGTTCCTTCAGACATTCTCACCCTCTTCTACCACATCCTCACAACATTGGTCTTATCCAACCCTTCTCCCCCCCCCCCCCCCCCCCCCCCCGACAGTGGCATCCCTGGGAGTCTTGGTCTTTTCTTAGGAACCATCACACTGCTCCGTCAACAATATTGAAAAGACCACTTCCGTCTCCTTAACCCACAGCATCAGCCACAGCACCGTACTCTCCAGAGCCCATTCAATCTGACTTCGACATCTCTCTATCTGAGGAGGAGGACAGGTCCCCCTACATGACTCCTCTTCACCAGATTAGACTGTCATTTCTACCACCGCACGTCCATCTGAAGATTTTAAATAGTTCCAAGAACTTTTTAAGAGTATCCCTGGCACAAGAATGGGACCTGTAGGAAGTGCAAGAGAATATCGCCTTGTAGTAGTTTGGGTCAGCAGGCGGCCATGCTAACTAATGGTAAGTCCCAAGTTCATAGCTTCAAGGGTCTGCCTGCTGGCCAAATAGTAGTTCTAGTGACCCGTCCTGATTCAGGGCCGGACAGCAAAATAACAGTAAACAGTACTCCGTAGGGCTCCCCTACAGTTCGGGGCCCAGGCTCTGGGTCAGGTGGAGACAGCAAACAAACCGTTACCTAGTCCGGTGGGCTGCACAACAGTTCATGAGCCCAGGCCCTGGATCAGGGCAAGACAGTGAACAATTACAATACAAAGGTCCGATGGCATAGGCCGAGCCAGGGGTCTGGTCTCCTTGCTAGTGACAAGCTGACAAGCGAAGGGGATTTGCCCCATGGGGAATCTGCCACCCAGGGGAAAGGGTAGCAAGAGGGACGTGGGCCCTCCTTACTCCACCACATCCCAGCCCAGGGCCCTAGTAGTGGCGGCGCTGTGGCCACTGGATCGGCAGTGCTCCAAGCCATAACTTGCCGTCCAGATCACTGGGTCAACAGGGCTCTGAGCTGCAGTGCACTTCCCAGCTGACCTCCATGTCCTCAGCCACCCCGGGGTCGGCTGTCATTGGGTCACTTCCCTGTTCCCCCGAGGGTCTACCTGGCTCGGGAGTCGCTCCTCGGAGGTGGTGGCAGTGTGTCCATAGGCTCAGGATCTGGGTCTGTTAAGGGTCCAGCTGGTCTGGCCCACTTGGCTGGGTCTAGCAGAAGTTTGAAGGGCCTGGGTAAACCGGTGGCTGTAGGCAGTGGCTCCCACTGTCATGTCCTGGGATACTGGCCCAGCTGCGGTCGGGGCAGTCTAGGCCTGAGCTCAGGACCTAGTAGCAGCCCAGACGGCTCAACCCAGTCATCCGCTGGAGAACAGTGCAGCAGGGCTTTCTGATGCTGGAGCTGGGGAATAGCCTCTGCCCTGCTCAGAAGCGGAGTTCTAACTGAGCTGGGAGCTTCCTTTCTTATACCTGCAGCTCTAACTTCCTGTTCCCTGTGGGTGGGGCTGGGTAACTCTGGCACCACCCACCAAGGAGTTTTGGGAAGTTTCCTCTTCTGGATCAGTGGAAGGCCATGCTCTACACACCTCTTACGTACTTTACAGCCCCCCACATCCTCTAGGATCGCCCTCCTGACGAATGAAGCCATTATGGACCTCACCGATAGTATCTGGCAAAACTCAGCATCCATTACCCTCACCAACAAAAGGGGCTGACCGCAAGTATTTGATAACACTTTTAAAGGTATGGACTTCCTCTTTACACACCTTTCCCCAAACTCCTTAGTAGTTGACGTGGTCAGGCACAGTGAAAAACAGCCCAACGTGAGGTCCAACCCACAGGACAAGGACCATACACGGATGGACATCATGGAGTGCAAGATTTATTCTTCAGCTACCTTGATTCTTAGGGCAGCAAATTACACTGCTATGCTTGCTGAAAATGATTACTCCAACTATTCTGAACTGCAGGAGCTCTTACAGTTGCTCCGTGAGCACAAGAGGCTGATTTTGCTCAGTGTCATGCATGAAGGGCATACCATCTCCTGCATAGCATTACAATCTGCCATGGATGTGGATGACACTGCTGCTTGGATCACAGCCTTGGCTGTTGTGGAGACCATCATGGCTCCAAGCATCTAGGGACCTCCAGCAGAAAGTCGAAGATGTTTCCTTCGACAAGACCAACTTATTTGCAGCCAAAAGAGATGAAGTCCTTCATTCAATGAAGGACTCCTGCATGACCCTCCGGACTCTGGCCATGTACGCGCCCTGTTTCATGAGAAAAACGTATAATACCTACTAAAGGCCCAGAGAGCCATATCGACCACAGTCCAGATATGACTTCTGTTGCACTTCCTTAAATCTGCTGAGGAACAAATCCGAACAAAGAGGGTGGGCTGGAGCAATATTGCTTTTGGGGTTATTTATATTGGTACAGATTCTTAGAGTAAGGTGAGATGTACACACTTACACCCACATCATTAATGCTGGCAGTTTGGAGGCAGGCTGCAAGTGTCGTGTAGATTACTTTTGATTTTGCTGGTGGCTGGAGTATTGTCCAAGTGTCAGCTTCCTAGAGACTCAGCCATGAGGTTCCTTGGGAGATTCCTTTGGATCTGCAGGAGGTTTTACTTTCTCTGGGCTGGTCCCAGGTTTCTGCTGTCTTGTTACATCTTGTTTGAGAGAGAGAGAGAGAGAGAGATTTTCCTGGCTGCTCATCAGTTGATTTATACACTTTGAAGGATCTTTGTTTACCTTAAAAGGTTACACATCCTAAACTGCCTTTGATTGGGTATTCCTCATTCACCGCTTCACACTCATTCTTACGTCATATAGTAACCCAATGTCTGTGACTCTGTAACGGTGGCTGTTTCTTCTGGGTGGCGCTGTTGCCTCCCGCTGTAACGCTCTGCTGACTTCTGCGCTGCTCAGTCAGGCCGTCGTGCGGGAGCAAGTAGCTGTTTGGGGTCTGCGCTCCCCATGCAGCACAGGGCCCAAACAGCTACTTGCTCCCGCACAGCAGCCCGGCTGAGCGGTGCGGAAGTCAGCCGAGTGCCACGGTGGGAGGCAACAGCACTGCCCAGAGGGAACAGCTGGGGGTGGGGCCTGGACGAGCATGCGTCTCTGATGTTAGGAAAGGGCGCTGGATTCAAAAGGAGGAAAGCAGAGCGGACGCGGAGGAGACAGAGGAGAATGGCGTAGGTGGAGAGGAGGCGGAGGATAGCGAGAGAGAATGAGACACGCAGCAGGAGGAGAAAAACACAGTGTGAGAGGCGGGAGGGGGAGGAGAGAGAGAGAGAAGAGAGGCAGCAGGCGGATGAGAGCTGAGAGAGACGGGGCGAGGCAGTAGGAGGAGGAGAGAGAGAGAGAGGCCGTTTGTGCCACTTGTTCCCACGCGGCAGCCCAGCTGAGCAGTGCAGAAGTCAGCCGAACGCCATGGCGGGAGGTGAAGGGGGGCAGGGCCTGGAAGACCATGCATCCCTGACGGAGACAGGGGAGCGGAGAGAGAGAGAGGCAGGAGGGGGAGGAGAGAAAGAGAGATGGAGCGAAGAGAGAGTGAGAGATAGGAGGAGGAGAGAAAGGGAGAGCAAGAGGTAGGGGGAGAAGAGGAGGAGACAGAGAGAGAGGCAGAAGGCGGAGGAGAATCATAGAATACTAGGACTGGAAGGGACCTCGAGAAGTCATCAAGTCCAGTCCCCTGCCCTCATGGCAGGACCAAATACTGTCTAGACCATCCCTGTTAGACATTTATCTAACCTACTCTTAAATATCTCCAGAGATGGAGATTCCACAACCTCCCTGGGCAATTTATTCCAGTGTCTGACTACCCTGTCAGGAACTTTTTCCTAATGTCCAACCTGAACCTCCCTTGCTGCAGTTTAAGCCCATTGCTTCTTGTTCTATCCTCAGAGGCCAAGATGAACAAGTTTTCTCCCTCCTTATGACATCCTTTTAGATATCTAAAAACTGCTGTCATGTCCCCCCTCCATTGTCTTTTATAAACTAAACAAACCCAATTCCTTCAGTCTTCCCTCATAGGTCATATGTTCTAGACCTTTAATCATTCTCGTTGCTCTTCTCTGGACCCTCTCCAATTT
>JANRFK010001785.1:20469829-20491751 GCA_030068395.1 Apalone spinifera
CTGAGGTGACATGTATCCAGACAATATGGGGGTAATTAAAATCCCCCATTATTAGAGAGACTACCAAAATAAAGAACTCTATAATCTCCCTCAGCATTTCAATGTCAGTATCCCTGTCCTGGTCAGGTGGTCGGTAATATATTCCTACTTCTAATTTCTTCTTATTGGAGCATGGAATTACTATCCATAGAGATTCTATTGAACATGTTGATTCATTTAATATTTTTATTGTATTTGATTCTACATTCTTTCACATACAGTAATTCTCTAGGTATAGTAGTTCTCTAAATATAGCAATAGATAGTAGTTCATTATACCAGGTTCCTCAGGATTTAAAAAGCGTGTCGTGTAGAGACGCAGTGCCGGCTTCTGACGGCCATGCTGAATGCATCAAGTACCTGGGCGAGGCACATGTCCCTCAGAAGTGCACCTGCTGCACTAAGCTCACTGTGAGGGCATGAAGAGATAGGGAAATGAGGCTCAAAATGATACTCTTCAGCAGAACTCTGTAACCACTGGAGTTATTGAAGCCAGCCTCAGTCTCCTAGACCTGAGAAAAGGAGAGCCGCTTCACCTATGCTGGCTCCAGACGGAAAAAGGCTATCACTGGCCAGGTCCCTACCTTCAGCGAGAGTAAATGTAGGAGACAAGCTGGGTACCTCTGTTTCTGTTGTGCAGAGGCAAAAATTGGCTTTAAAGCCAAAACCATGGCAAAAACTGTCTTCGGTGCTGCCAAGGTTCGTAACTGTCTATTGCTTGGCGCTGCTGGCGACTGCACTGACTGCTGTAGGGACATCGGTGCCATCGACACCGGTGGAGAAGCCCATGCCAACGACAGTGGCACCCTCCGTATTGGCACCAATGGAATCTGCACCACAGGCATTGGTACCGTCCATGGCGGCATGGATGCACATGGCACCGACTGCATCGGCACCACTTACATCGTGGACAGTTGGCATCTGCCTGGGGAGACTCGATACTGCGATCAGCCCCTGCTTATATCAGCGGGACACCCTTTTGCTTCAAATAGCCCTCCAACCCTGCCTGCAATGAGAAAAGTGGCCCAAAAATCAGACCCTCCTGGGCAGCTAAGCCCTGAGCCTTTGACCTTCTCACCAGCACCTCCTCACCACCATGCTCCCCACATACGCCCTACTTAACGAGAGATGACAGGGATAAAGTGCATCGATATACTAGATGATGTTGGTCTAGAAGTCTCACCATTGCCATATAAAACATACAAATACTCTCCACCCCCTTCATCAAGGGGGTCATCTTTTTTTTCATACTCTTACAATCAGAGGGTATATTACAGAAATACTTCCCCGTACAGAAGGCATAGCCCCACTTTCCATTGGCGCTATTCTCACCATGATCTACTCAATCTCATCATCCTAAGGAGCACCGCTGTTGAAGTTATTTGAGCTCTTGAGCACTTTCGGCTTCATCGCAACATGTACAGAAACAGTAGCTGGCAGCTGCATCCCCTGGCATTCCCTCCATAATCCATTACTTGGAACCAGAAGAGGGACAGCTCTTGGAGGTGGAGGAACAACCACCTGATGTTTCTCCCACAGATCAGTCCTCATCATCCCTTGATGAGGGTGTTATACCTGGGGATCAGTACTTGTCTGTTCTTAAGCTATTTGAAGACCTTTCCAAGAGAGCAGCTGCATCCCAAGACATCCAACGATCGGAGGTACCAGCAAAACAGCACAAGCTTCTTAAAAACTTGCAACCCTCACAACAAGGTGGAGTTGCAATACCAAGAGATGAAGCTATTATGAAGTCTGCAGATGACATATAGCAGACCCCAGCCTCCATACCCCCCAATGAATAAGAGGGCAGGTAAGATACTTTGTCCTGCAGAAAGGGGCTGACTTTCTATTTACACACCCATAGCCCAACTCACTGGTCGTGGACGTTGCTCAGTATACATTAAAACTCCCACAGCACAGGCTTAGTAATGACGAGGACAACAAACGCATGGATTTATTTGGTAGAAAGCTATACTCTTCCACTACTCTCCTCCTTAGAATAGCCAACTATGCAGCGCTGTTGTCCAACCTTGATTTTTGACAATTACTCAAAATTATCTGCCTTAATGGAACACCTTCCAGATTCTAAATGACCCATACTGAAATCGATTGTTCAGGAAGGCTACGTTTCCTCCAGAATAACATTAGAAATATCCCTGGATATAGCCAACACAGAGGCCAGAGCGACTGCCACATCAGTGGTCGCGTGACAGGCATCCTGGCTACAGTCTGCTGGCGTTCCCCACGAGTTACAGTCTAAGGTGGAAGACTTCTCCTTTGACAAATTGAAGCTGTTCGTGGAAAAGACTGATGACGTCCTTCATTCAAGTAAGGACTTGACAACTTTATGCATGTTGGGAATGTACATGCCACCCTACTGTCATAAATGTTACACCCCATATCAAAAGCAGAGGGAGTTCACCTACTAAAGATACAACCAGCATGCGTTTGATCAGTCCAAACCCAGACAATGGCCTTAGAGAAAACGACCACAGAGCAACTGTAGTGCCAATAACTAGCCCAGTAAGCAGCAGGTTTGACCTGTTTGTCGAGGGCTTGCAGAACATTCCTATCTCCCACCAGCCATCACACCCCGGTCCAGTTTGTCATCACTTAAGATCCTTGTGACATCGTTGGAATGCTATCCCTTTAGACGATTGAGTGCTCAAAATAATGACATCAGGGTACACCATCCCTTTTACTACACTACCTTCAACTTCCTCACCCTTCCCATCCCTCTTCGCGGACCCCTCTCACGAAAGTCTGCTCAGGCAAGAAGTACAGCATCTACTCTACTTGGGAGCAAGAGAGACATTCCTGAAGACTTTCAGGGGAAAGGATTTTATTCACATTACTTCCTCATCCCAAAAAGGACCTATTTTAGATCTCCACACATTGAACCGCTGTCTTTGAAAACAAAGATTCAAAATGGTTACCCTGGCACTATAATCCCAGCGCTGGACAAGGGAGACTGGTTTGCAGCCCTGGACCTGCAAGATGCATATTTCCAAATAGCATCTGTGTGCTGAGTGAATAGTTTTCTCCATTTCACGGTAGGACTGGACCACTGTTAATTTCTTCAGCACCCAGAGTATTTTCAAAGACCCTGGCTGTGGTGGCAGTGTACTTGCGCAGACAGCAAGTCGTCATATTCCCTTACATGGACGATTGCTAGGAGAAAGGCAGATCAGAGGGGGAGGCACGATGCGTGGTTTTGACAACAAGACAAGTATTCAAACTCCTGGGCCCCTTTTTATTACTCCACTCTACTACTGATGCAGGATCTGGAATTTATAGACGCTCGGCTAGACGGTGTGTCAGCAAGAGCTTACCTACCATTCTGGCGGTTCCATGCCATTCAAGAGCTTGTTACTACTATCACCATCAGTCCTACAGTTACGATACATGCCTTCAACTGATGGGTCATATGGCCGCTACAACCTATGTAGTCAGACACGCACTCCTGAACTTTCGTTGCCTCCAGCACTAGTTAGCTACTGTTTACTCCTATCAAAAAGGACAAGCACATAAGCGGGTATCCCCCCCCCCCATCACATGTCATGCAGTCCCTCATATGGAGGATCAAACTTTGCAATCTGTTAGCGGGCATGCCTTTCCATCGGGATCAGCCCTCAGTGCACATAACCACAGATGCTTTCCTTGTGGGTTGGGGAGCCCTTATGGACACAATGTCCGTTCAGGGAAGATGGTCCACTTACCATATGAATTTATTAGAGCGCAGCTGTTTTCAATGCTTGCAAACATTTCGTAATATGCATCCGTGGCAAGATCGTCGGGATATTGATTGACAGTATATCATCAATGTATTGTGTCAACCATTAAGGGGGCGCTCGATCCCAGTCACTATGTGCCAAGGCAGTCCGACCATGGAATTGGTGCATTTGAAACTGTCACACTAGTAGCTTCATACTTACTGGGAATAAACAACATAGCAGCAACTGCTCTCAGCAGACACTTTGCCCCAGATCATGAATGGGGACTACATCCCCAGAATATCTAATCCATTTTTCAGCGATGATAGTTCCCAGAGAGAGATCTTTTTGCATTCTACAACAAGAAGAAATGTCATCAGTACTGTTCCAGAGCTGGCATTGGCCATGTGTTCCTAGGAGATGCCTTTCTCTGCAACTGGAAGGGTCTTCTTCTGTATGTGTTTCCTCTCATCCCCGGTGTCCTGGAGAAGATCCATCCAGACAAAGCCACGGTAATACTTGTAGCACCATTCTGGCTGTGCCAGGTATGTTTACCCTATCTGTATCGGATGTCTGCTCGACCTCCTTACCACCAGTGATCCACCACCATTTTCTAGCTCAGAAGTCAGGGACTCTACTCAACCCGCAACCACGAGTCCTAAGACTGACGGCATGGTTCCTTGCTGGTTCTATCGGGGAATTACAGTGCTTATACCAAGTAAAAGAGGTCCTCCTACATAGCAGAAAACAGTCTACCCGATCTATTTACCTACAGAAATGGTGGAGATTCCTGTCCTGGTGTTCTAACCAGAATCTGAACCTCAAAATGGCACCTTTGAAAAAATATCCTAGACTACATCTTATTACTTAGGGATTCATCAATATTCACTTCTATTGCATCAATAAAAGTGCATTTGGTGGCCATTACCGCCTTTCGCGAACCTATAGAAGGTTTTTCAATCTTTGCACATCCCATTACAACAAGACCTAACAGGTCTTGTCAACTTATACCCACCATGTAAACCAGCCCCACCTTTGTGAAATTTAGAAATGGTGCTGGATGCTTTTGCCCAAAGTCCCTTTGAGCCTTTGTCCACCTGCTCTCTCTATCTGATGTCACTCAAGGTAGTTTTTCTACTAGCAATTACTTCTGCCCTCAGAGTAATCGAGTTGGCGGCTTTAATGGTGGTTCCCCTGTATACCATTTTCAACAAGGATAAGGTTGTATTTCGTCCTCATCCATCCTTCATTCCTGAAGTATGTTCTAAATTTCACCTAAATGAGCCAGTCATACTTCCTACCTTCTACCTTTAAACCACATCGAACCACAGCAGAAGCGAGGTTTCATCTGCTTGATGTACTCAGAGCAATGGCCTTTTATGTGGACAGAACTCAAGCTTTTCGTAAATCAGATTGACTACTCATCTCCACAACTGAACATACAAAAGGGAAACCCCTGTCATTGCAAAGAATTTTCAATGTAGTGGTATCAAGCAATGTTACGCTATAAGAAATAAGCCGCTGCCTCAGACTTCAGAAATGGAGCACACTTGATGAGAGCTGTGGCAACATCAACTGCTTTTCTTCTTGGGGTTCCCCTTAAAGATCTCTGCAGGGTTGCAACATGGTCCACCAACGATACCTTTTATGAAACACTGTGCAATTTTATAGTTTTAAGAAAAAAAGGCTGTTGCCTCCACTGTCCTATCTATCATACTTGGACCTTGAATCCGAGGCCTGCCTTCCACTGATCTGGAGTACTGCTATATACTCCTCCACAGTGGAGCACCCACGGGGACACCACTCAAAGAAGAAGAGGAAGTTACTCACCTTGGTGCAGTAATGACAGTTCTTCAAGATGTGTGTCCCTGTGCTCCATTACCCGCTCTCTTCCCTGCTTCGGATTCCCAATTTATATCTTTCAGATACCAGGGCAGACTTGAGGAACTGGCGGGAGCTAGACCATACAAGAGTTCAAAAGGGCACGAATGGCCCAAAGCGCATTCACAGTCTGGCTCACAACTGCTCATCAAAACTCTGAGATGCAGCACTGGGATGACCTGACACCAACAGTGGAGCACCCGTGGGGGACACATTTCAAAGAACTGTTGTTACTGCGCCAAAGTGAGTAACTTCCTCTTGCCTGGGACTCCCCATTGTGTCTGTGGGCTGGATCTGTGGGCGTATTTTGTCCAGGCTTGGACTAGAGTATGTTCCAGTACCTCCCATCACAGCACATTCAGCTAGAGTGCAGGCTTCTTCTGTTGCCTTCTTGGCTCAAGTTCCCACTCGTGAAATCTGGCACTGCATGGTCCTTCATCTTGCATTATGTAATCACTCAGCAGGCAGGAATGTCTTGTTTGTTCATGTTTTTACAATCAGTGATTAATGCCAATCCCACCTCCTGAATTTCTGCATGTTCATCTCCTTTGGCCATGGCAGATTCCTGGCCCAAACAGGGAGCTAGCATGTGCAGAAGAGAGGTACACTCCTCTGGCCACAACAGCAGGGCCGAATTAAGAAAGGGACTTCATGGGCTGAAACCCAGGGTCCCAACTTAAGAAGTGCCCATTAATCTGGGGTCCTGGGGCTGTAGCCCGTGAAGTCTCTAGGATTAAATCCTTTACTGTTTGCCCCACCTTCAGTAGGCATGGAGAACAAGTGATCACCTTTAGTAGGATCATATGTAACTTCATTTAACATATGAGTATAGTTATCAGGTCCTTCTCAATTTTTTCTTGAGTAAACATGCCCACTATTTTAAACATTTCCTTATGTGTCAGGTATTCTAAACCTTTTACCTTTTTTGTTGCTTTCCTCTGGAGCCACCTGTTCTCCCCTGCTTCCTCCACAAAACAGCAGATGTCCCAGGTAAGTGCCTTTTAACCCAATCAGCAGCCCTAAGCCCCGACCTGTACCCGAAGTTACTAATTCTCTTCTGGACCCCACGCCCCAACATTGAGCCTCCACTACCATCTAGCTTCCTCTTAGACCCCACACCACAAGCCTATGTCACCTCCAATACCCTAACTCTTTCCCAGACACCACACCCCAACCTCCTGCTCTAATCTTCCTCCCACACTCCAGACCCCTTGGCTGTAGCTTGGAGACTCCTTTTGCACCCCAAACACTACATATCCAGCCCTACCCGAGAGCCTGCACCCATAACCAGAGCTCTCATTCATCCCAGTGCTGAGCTCCTTCCCACACTCTGAAGCTCTAGGCCCCACCTCCACCACAGATCATCCATGTGTAGAATTAATTTTATGTCCATCAATACGCACATAATATGTGAGACAGTGGTGTGACACCATCTCCATATTGATAGACATAACAAAATTCATTCTGCACATGGACATAAAAAATTAGAGGGACTAAGTTAAAAATTACTTAGAAAAATTAGATGTCTTTTCATGTCACTACAGCCTGAAATGCATGCTAGAATACTCAAGGAGCTGATTAAGGTGGTATTGAACCATTAACCATCATTTTTTAAAAGCCATGGAAGACAGGAGATATTCTGGAAGGCTGGTGAAAGGCAAATAGAGTGTCCATCTATAAAAAAGGGAATTAAGGGAATTAAGGACAACCCAGAAAACTATGGACAAGTCAATTTAACTTTTGTGCCAGGAAAGATAATGGAACAAATAATTAAGGAATCTCTCTGCAAACATCTAAAAGAGAGTGTTAAGTAACAGCATGGTTTTGACAAGAACAAATCACGTCAAACTAACTTGATTGCTCTCTTTGATAGGATCACACTCCTTGTGGGAATGGGGAAAGTGGTAGACGTGATACACCTAGACTTTGGTAAATCATTTGAAATGGTCTTGCAGGACCTCCTTGTCAAAACTAGGATAACCTAGGGAAATCCAACATAGGTAGGGCGATTATAATGTGGGTGCATATCTGGTTGGATAACTGTTCTCAGAGGATACATCTACACTGCACTCATAGCTGGAAATAAACTACGCAATTTGAGCTATGCAAATTATGTTGCTTATTTCAAGTCAATTTTAAAATACTTTATTTTGAAATTTGGCGCTGTGTACGCAGCACTTATTTTTAAATAAATTGCTATTCTGAAACATCCCTTACTCCTTGTGGAATGAGGTTTACAGGGATGTCGCAATAGAGAGCCTGTTACATTTTGAAATAACTGGTGCACTGAAAGATGTTGAATACCTATTTTGGGATACCTCCACTATCCTGAAATAGCGCTGCAGCGTAGACGTAGCCAGAGAGTAGTAGTCAATGATTCATAGTTATGCTGGAAGGGTATAATAAGGGGGTTCCACAGGGTTCAGTTTTGGGACCAGTTCTGTTCAAAATCTTCAACAATTTAGATAATGGCATAGAAAATGCTTACAAAGTTTGCGAATGATACTAAGCTGTGAAGGGTTGCAAGTTCTTTGGAGGATAAGGTCATAACTCAAAATAATCTGGAAAAACTGAAAAGACGGTCTGCAGTAAATAGGATGAAGTTTAATAAGAACAAATTCAAAGTACTCCACTTAAGCTGGAGCAGTCCGTTCCACATGTATAAAATGGGAAGTGATTGTCTAGGAATAAGTACTGCAGAAAGGGATCTAGAGGTCGTAGTGGACCACAAGCTAAATGAGTCAACAGTGTGGCGTTGGTACAAAAGAAGCAAACATAATTCTAGAATGCATTAATAGGAGTGTGGTGAACATGACATGAGAAGTAATTCTTTCCCTCTACTCTGGGCAGTTCTGGGCACTACATTTCAGAAAAGATGTGGAGAAGTTGGAGAAGGCCTAGGATAGAGCAACAAAAATGATTAAAGGTATAGAAAACATAACCCATAAGGGAAGACTTAAAAATAGGGTTTGTTTAGTTTGGAAAAGAGAAGACTGTGATGGCACACGATAGCAACTTTCAAATACCTAAAAGGGTGTTACAAAAAGGAGGGATAACTTTTTTCTCCTTGACCTCTGATGATAGAAGAAGCAGCAACGGGCTTAAATTTCAGCAAGGGAGGTTTAGTTTGGAAATTAGGAAAAACTTCCTGTCAGGTTGCTTAAGCACTGGAATAAATTACCTAGGTAGAATCCAAATTGGAGATTTTTAGGAGCAGGTTAGACAAACACCTGTCAGAAATTGTCTAAAACGGGTGGGGAGTCTCCGGCCTATAGCTATGTGCACTTTGTCATGGCTGAATTCCCCAACGTGGCACTTCGAGTGTAGGTAATGGGGGCCAGCTAGCAAAATAACTTCTGTAAGATCCTGTTTCTGCAATTCCCAGAGACAGACAAAAAAACGAAACCCCACAATCTTTTCCTGTTTCCCTGAAATCTGGCGCTCACTGCCACCACCAACTGTCTAAAGTGTACCTCCTTTTTCCAGCAAAGAAATCATTTGGAATCTTTTATCTGCGGGTAAAATTCCCAACCCCTTGACCCCAAGGAGTTGGGAAAAACAAGCAAGAACACTCTCAAAGAGAACAATTAACCTGTGCACTCTCTCCAGTAATGTGTCTGCAGCCAGGCACTTAAGTTTGAGGACACACAAGATCAACCAATACCAGTTAACAAAATAAAAGAAAACACTTTCATTATTAAAACAAGATTATTGTTGCAAGCAGAGTAAATGATTTGGTGTTAAAAAACCATGAATTGAAACAAAACTCAGGGATTCTCCCTGGGATTAATTCTTGGTTGCAAGAGAGAAAAACAAAAGACAATTAACCATCTTTGACATAATTTCCAAACTCCGATCAAGGAAAACAATAAATCTGATGGATTATCTAAACTCTTTCCTGCTCACGCATTCTGATGAATTGTCTATTTTTGGGGAGAGTTCATTTCTCCCCTCCGTGCCTGGAGAAGATTCCATCCATCTCAAACAAAAGAGATTGCTCTCTTCAGTTTGAAATTCTTTAGCAGCATTGCAGTAGCCAATGCCCAAAGCCCTCCTGTCTCAGGTGCAGAGCTTTAAGGTTAGCTTAACCCTTTCCTTGTTTTCCAGGTAAGTTAGACTCTGTTTTGCAGCTCCCATTCATGACATGCTTCATCAGGGTTAGCTGCTGGTGGACTGCAAGATGGTTGTTTGAGTGTCTGCAGGTATGGAGCCCTGTAGCTCCCAGTTGTCGTGGTTCAACATTCCTGGCCATTGGGAGCTGTGGCAAGTGGTGGCCTGGCCTGCAGGTTCCCCACCCTGAGCTAAACGGTGCTTGGTCATGCAGTGGGTGGAAGGGGCTGGACTTGATGACCTCTTGAGTTTCCTTCCAGTTCTAGTATTCTATTATTGGTGTAGTTGTGTGGGCTTGGTCTGAAGCCCAGATGTAGGAATGTGTGAGGCAGGAAGGTCCCAGAGTTCCAACTGCAGTCGGTGCCCCTTAAGTAGCTCATTATTTTGAGATTGGTGATCCCAAGACATCTGGCATAGGGCAGCCATTGGTTCTCCTTCGAGTGATGTCTGTGGGCACTTTACTCAGGTCTTGATGTGTCCTTGTGCTTGCGCTCAGAGATTTTTGCCTAGCTGTGCCTTCCTATATTGCGCATGCATATTCGTCTTGCACTATTTTCATCCATTGGCTGCATGTGTGGTCTGGATCCCTTCAGTTTCTTTTCTACTGTCCATGGAAGAAGATGGAGTCACAGCAGTGCTCTCTTCTGTGACTGAAAAGATGAAAAATAGCGGAGTTAGCATGTACGTCTTTCGTATCTTTAATCATTTTATAGTTAGTGTTAATCAGTTCTTGTTTTTAACAAAAAAAAGTTTGCCTTGTTTGCCAGCTTTTGGATCCCAATGTTCTTCTCTTAAATGCCAGACTGTTCTTGTTTTTAAAAGTGTGACCCTTTCATAGACTTAATGTCCACGTCTCATGGACACTCATCCTGCATAAAGTGTCTCGGTGAAGGCCATGTGGTGCAGAAACACCCATAGTTCCAGAACACTTCCTTGATGGCCAGAGCCAGAAAGGACTGCAAAATGTGACTCAGAAGCCTTGTATGGGAGAAATTCCTTCAACCATTCCTTCAGTGGAGGCTAAATCCACCGAACCCACGGATCCCCTACCTCCTCATAAGAGGGCTAATTCATCACCCTCATGGATCTCCCTTGGCCTCTTCTGAATGGACTTTGCTGTCTACTTGTTCGCTGGTGCTGTCTACCTCTGGCATCATGGAGAAGTGGAAAACAGCACCTACAAAGAGAGCAGAATTGGAGCTGAAGAGAAAGTCTAGCTCTCCACACCGACTGGTACTGCCTCTCAATTGGCACCAACAAAATCTGATATGCCACTGCCCCAGGACATTTTGGCAGAGTGTCAACATTTTGGTTTCCACCATTGCATCTCCGACACCAGAGCCAAAGACGGCATCTCATAAGACAGGTGACACGTGGCACTGATCGCTGTAGCTGCGTGCACCATCTCCACTGGTGTCGAGCGCACCTTCACCTTCATTCTTAGAATCAGGCAACCCAGTTGGCACCGACAATCTTCAGAGCGTATTTCCTATTCGCCTACACCGTTATCAAGCATGGCACCAAACAGGAGAGCAGGTTCTCCTCACAGCCCTCCTCACCAACGGGCTCAATGACTTCAAGGAGTTCCACTTGGCACTGACCAGCACACCAACCTCCACAATATTTGTGGTTTAATCACCCATGGCCTTATCCACCACAGCAGTTCCAACCCCAAAGGTCCCCTTGGGAATCCTGGAACTAATACTGCACTTGCCCCTCGTACCATAACCAATCACAAGATGTTATCGACACCTATGGTAACACGGTTTCTGGCCACAAGTACTTATTCTTTACTGTCTTGTCCTCCATGATCACCTTCTGTAACTATCCAAGCTGAGCCAGCAGATGAAGATGATTACCTGCTTCATTTGGACTCAGATAGTTTCTCTCTGGTTCCCCAATCTTCTTCTCTGGATGAGGCTGGCTTCCCCTTGTTATCCTCCACCTGCAGATGACCTAAGCAATTTCAGGATTTATTCAAACGCGTAGCTCAGTCCCAGCATATTGGACTGTAGGAAGTACAGGAAAAACAACACATCTTTCTTACAATTTTTCAACTGGCTATATCCTCTAAAATAGCCTCATTAATTAGTACGGCTATCATAGAGCCATCAGAAACGTTATGACAAACTCCAGCCTCAATCTCTTCCACCAATCACACAGCAGACAGAAAATATTTTTTCAGCCAAGTGCATGGATTTTTTTTCTCACCCTCAGCCTAATTCACTGGTGGTGGACTTGGTACAACATAGATCTAGACAGCCGCAGTATAAATCCATGCTGTAGGATAAGGAGCATAAGCAGTTGGACAGCTTTGGCAGGAAAGTCTATTCCTCTGCCGCTCTCCAGTTCCAAATATTCGTTCTCCTGGCTAACTACGACCAAGCAAATTACATCAGGTTACAGGAGCTTTTGTAAGATTTTCCAGAACAAGAGGCCCCAGTTCCAGTTGATAATGGAGGGCCAATCAGTACATGGATGGTGCTTCAGGTGTCTCTGGACATGGCTGACATGGCAGCCCAGGCTACAGAGACTGCAATAGTTGTGCACAGTCCTTCATGGTTACAATCTTCTGGAATCCTGTGGGAGCTGCAGACTAAGGTGTAGGACCTTCCGTTTGACAGGAACCAATTATTTGCAGCCGAGACTGAAGAAGTTCTCCATTCAATGAAGGACTCCTGAACCACACTTTGTACTTTAGGCATGCACACCCTGCCTAATAGGAGATGCAGGTATACGCCTTATGAGAGACCAAGGGATGCCAGCTGCCAGAGACAGCAGCAGGGACAATACAATCACAGACCTAAGCAACAGTCCAACAGAAAGAGGATGCAACACAATCAGTCCTCCTCCAACCAATTCACCACGACCAAACAGCAAATTTGAAGATGTGGTCAAAGGTCTGAGTGACCACCCCAACAATCCTGTGCACATCACTCATATTTTGCACAACAGTCTGAAACTCTGTTGTCAACAATGTACCCTCATTACTGCGGTCCAAAGGTTTCTCGAGAGCATCAATACAGGTTACGCAATTCTCTTTATCTCTATGCCCCCCACCCAACCTTCCTCCCCATCCCTCTTCAGGGACCCCTCTCATGAGCCCCTACTACAATCAGAGATGCAAAAACTACTCACCTTAGAGGCAGGAAAGCCGGTCCCTTCCAATTTTCAGGGAAGAGGGTTTTATTCCAACTACTTCCTAACTGCCAAGAAAACAGGGTTGGAGGCCTGTTTTGGATCTCAGGAAGCTCAACAGGTTCATACGCAACAAATTCAGAATGGTGACCCTGGAAATTTATACCTGCACTGGATGAGGGGGATTGGTTCCCAGCCCTTGACCTTCAGGACACACATTTTCATATAATGATACATCCCGCACACGAGGTTTGTCAGATTTAAGTTAGGCAAAACCATCACCAGGATTGAGTCCTCCCTTTTGGACTTTCCACAGCTCCATGGGTATTTTCCCCAAATCCTGGCTCTGGTCATGGTGTTCTTCAGGAAACAAGGCATCGTTGACTGATTAATCAAGGGTTCTTCACGTCAGTAAACATTAATCATGATAAATATGACCATGGATACTTTTTGTTGTCTGGGTCTACTCCTAAACATTCAGAAATCCACTCTAGAGTCAACCCTGAAAATAGAATTTATTGGGACATTCCTAGATGCCGTGACAGCCAGAGCCTACTTTCCTCTACATCATTTCCAGATGCTGTGTGACCTTGTCAACTGAATCCTACATGCTCCCCTCATGACTGCCAATACATGTCTTCTGCTCCTAGCTCAGAAGGAGGCAACATCTTTCATGGTGCCTCTTGTGAGGTTACACATGTGCTCCCTGCAGACATAGCTTGCATCCATCTACATTCCCAGTTGACATAGCTTAGCAAGGCATATGACACTTCCACCAATAGTTCTCCAGTGTCTGAAATGGTGGACCTCTCCTCACAACCTCCTCACGGGCGTACCCTTCCATTGACTTGACCCATCAATAGTGATCACAACCGATGCATCACTGCTCAGCTGGGGGGGGGGGCATTGTGACAACCAGATAGTCCAACGTAGATAATGAAGTCGCTTTTCGAATGGTGACATCAACATTCTGGAGGTCAGGGCTATCCACAATGCATGTGCACATTTTCTTCCCTTTTTCTGAGGCAGAACCATACTTATCCTCATGGACAATACGCCATGTATGTTCTATATCAATGAGTAGGAGGGTGCCTGATCGTGCTCACTATATGTGGAATCAGTCAGGTTTTGGACTTGCTGTCTGAAAACAACTTAGCTCCAACTGCAATATACATACTAGGCTGATAGAACATCACTGCAGACAAACTGAGCAGACACTTCTAGGAACAGCACTGGAAACTCAGCCTCCACATCATCCTCCCAGTATTCTGACAATGGGGCTTCATGGTCATAGACTTATTTGCAACAGTGTTCAACCACAAATGCCATTACTTCTGTTCCTAAACGGGTTGAGGCAAAAGATCTGAAGGAGATGCCTTCACCACGCCTTGGACTGTTTCTTTTCTCTATGTATTTCCGCGGACCCTTCCCTGCTCTCCAGCATGATCAACAGGATTTGTGAGGACTGAGTCGCAGTGATTCTAATAAAACCCTACTGGCCCAAGACAACTGTGGTTTCCCCACCTGCATCATCTATTGATTGCCCACCCGATTCCCCTCCCCATTGGACCCCACTTGCCGATGCAATATCGCAGCAAAACTCACCACCCAGACCTGAGGGCTCTCAGACTCTCAGCATAGCTTCTTCATGGTTCCAAAACGAAGAACTTACATGTTCTGAGACAGTGAAGCAGATCCTCTTAAATAGTCAGTGTTCCTCTACGAAGTATATCTACAAAAATAAATGGAGACTTTTCAGGAGTGGTGCGGCCAACGTCAGTTACTATTCTGATATTTACCATACTTGAATACCTGATGGATCTTAATGAGGTGGGACACTCCATCAGCTCCATTCGAGTCTACCAGTCCACCATCACAGTTTTCCATAAGCCCATGGACAACTTTTTGCTCTTCACACAGCCCATCATGAAGCGCTTCTTAACAGGTTTGTGAAAGACATTCCCAAATTTACCTTTTCCAGTGCTACTTTGGAATTTAAGACTTGTGTTTATCACATTGACAAGACCACCCTTTGAACAACTAGCTCCTGCCTTTCTGCAACATCTGGCCACGAAAGTGGCTTTTATAATAGCATTAATCTCTCTTAGAAGGGTAAGCGAAATTGCAGCCCTATTGGCTGACACGCCATATACTATTTTTATCAAGGATAAAATCATTCTCAGACCTCACCCCAAAGTTCCTTCCTAAAGTTGTATCAGACTTCCATAACAATGAACCCATTTGTTCACCCATTTATTTTCCTAAACTTCACAGCTCCCTCAGGGAAGTGATACTACACACTCTGGATGCTAGAAATGCTCTTGCATTTTACGTAGATAAGACCAAGAAATTTAGAAAACAGACTTTTATTTCTGTCTGATTCTCGCAGGGGACCACCTGTTTCTGCATAGCTCACATACAAGTGGATAGCCAATTGCATATATACCTCCTATTCTCTCCAGAGGAGGGAACCACCTGAGACAGTCAGTGCACATTCCACTTGTATGATAGCTGCATGAACAACTTTTCTGCAATAATGTGTATCTCATCAATATCTGTAGAGCAGCAAAGTGGTCTTCATATCATACTTTCGCACAATATTATGCTCTGCAACAAGGATCCATACCTACCAGCTCCTTAGCTGATGCGGTCCTTGCCTCTTCTCAGAGCTGATTCTAAGACCCACCACCGCAAGCAGTGGGTGCTGATAACTAATCATCTGTGTGGAGCGCCCACAGGAATACCACTAGGTTGCACAAGGTTGTTACCTTGTGCAAGAATAATGGTTCTTCAAGATGTGTGTTTGGAGGAGGAGGGCCCGTGCCATGCTCAGAGCTAACGAACGAAAACAGTATGAGACAGCGACTGCACATGCACGACACGGGAAGGCACTGCTAGTGAAAAATCTCCAGTCACCAGCGTCAGGATGCACCAAGACTTGAATGGGAGCACCCACAGGGGGAGACATCTCGAAGAACTATCGTTACTGCCCAAGGTGAGTAACTTCTTTTTAGTTGTAGTGTAGGCATGGCCATAATGGCCCAAGTTTTCAAGAAGGCATGCATTGCCATGTTGAATACTATATAAGCTTTAGAAGTATGCATACTCTTCATAACAGTAGCTAATTGACTTAAGATTTTATACGATTAATTAGGAAACTTGGTTCTTAAGTTGTGTTGTAGAACTTGAGTTGTTGCCCTGTTATAAACCGTGTGGTTTCATATACATTGATTTTGAATAATAAAAGCAAAAATACATTTTTGAAAGCTATTGTAGTAGCTGTAGTGTTTGTAGAATATAATCATATGCTTCCTTTAGGTGATGCTGTTCCTAATTCTTTCCTTGAAAAGACATGCAAAAAAAATGCTACACCTGATCTTAATGGAAAAATTCTGTCTGTAAGTATTGTATACCATCTTTCAAACATGACTTGAAATGAAAATTTGCAAAAAACATGTTGATGTTCTGATTTGCTCTACAATATAAAGTTTATTTCCTTTGTAGTTGCTTTCTTAGTACTAAATTAAAACTACCAGATAAACTATATAAAACCATAGAAATGTAGACTTGTAAAGGACATCAAGTAGTCATCAGGTACAGTCGTTCGCTCTGTTGATAGCACCAAATAAACCAATACCACCCCTAAAAGGTCTTAGACCAACCTTTTTAAAAAAAAGCCTCAAATGATGCAAATTCTTCAAGCTTTCTTGGAAGCGTGTTCCAGGATTCAATTACCGTTATAGTAAGAATTTTTTTCCTAGTATCTAAAGTAACTTTCCTTTGCTGCAGATTAAACTCATTACTACTTTTGCTACCTTCAGTGGGCGTGGAAAACAAGGAATTGCTGTCCCATTTGTAGCTTCATTTAATAACATCTGAATATAGTTATCGGGTCCTTCTCAGTGTCCACTTAAGAGTAAATATGCCCCGTATGCTTAATAATTCCTTATAGGGCAGGTATTTTCAATCTTTTGCCCTTTTCTTACTTGCCCTCGACTTTCTCTACTTTGACCATAGCTTTCCTAAAGTGTGACACTTAAAACTGTGTACTGCTCTCCAGCTGAGCCCTCAAAAATGCCAAGTAGAGTGGGACAGTTACTTCTCTGGTTGTACATATGACTCCAGTTAAATAGCTTCTAGAATATTGGCTTTTTTTCAGCTTCATCACATAGTTGACTCATGTTCAGTTTGTGATCTATTGTAATCCCTAAATCCTTTTCAGCAGTACTACTGCCTAACCAATTATTTCCTATTTTACAGTTATGCATTTGATTTTTTTCCTTCCCAAGTGAAATATTTTGCACTTACCTTTATTGAATTTCCTCTTGTTGAATTCAGAGCCTTTTCCAATTGTCAAGGTTGTTTTGAATTCTAATAGTATGCTCCAGAACAGTGATGGGCAACCTAAGCTAATGAGTGGGCCTTATGAGTGGTTCTCCTTCATCTCAGTGGGGGCTGCAAGATTGTTATAACCAAGACCCTCTCCCTGGAGAGGGTGGTTTTGTTAACTTCACTTGCGTACCTAGAATCTGCAAGGTGTGCCACTTGAATTATAGCAGCACTATGATTGGATGCAAATACTGCATGACACTCTGTAAATGTTGTGTGCAAATAGCACGTACCTCATTCACATGTGCTTGCTTTTTAAGTGCCTATTGCTTTAATAATATGGGTAGGAAAAAACTACATGGGTGACAACCAGCAGAATCTGTGTGGACAGTGATAAACAAAACAGAACCACAGTGGGCCACATGTGGTTTTCGGGCTGCAGGTTGCCCACCACTGCTCCAAAGGGTTTGTGATCTCTTGCAGCTTGGTGTCCTCTGTAAGTGGTTTTTTTTTTAAGCACACTCTTCATTCTTTGATACAAATCAGTATTTTCATTAACAGTGAAGAGTACAACACCTAATACATGGATATATAACCATAGATTGAATAATTGTATCTCCACTCAACATTCTGATTTTCCTCAAGTCAGACTTCTTGGAGGTCTTGCTTTTGAATCTTCTGTTAACAATATAAGAATGTAAGAAGGGCCATACTGGGTCAGACCAAAGGTCCCTCTAGCCTAGTACCCTGTCTGCTGAGTGGCCAATATCAGATCCCCCTGAGGGAGGGATGACTACCGGTAATCCTCACGTGATCCCTGTCACCCATCTCCAGAGAAACAGAGGCTAGGAACATCATTCCTACTGATGCTGGCTAATAGCCATTGATGGAGCTAACCTCCATGAATCTATCTAGCTCTTTTTTGAACCCTGTTAAAAGTTCTAGCCTTCAGCCCATCCTCTGGCACGGAGTTCCACAGGTTGACTGTGCGCTAAGTGAAGAAAAACTTCCTTTTGTTTTTTAAACCTGCTGCCTATTAATTTAATTTGATGACCCCTGGTTCTTATATTGTGGGAATAAATAAATAACTTTTCCTTATTCACTTTTTTTCATACCAGTCATGATTTTATAGACCTCTATCATATCCCCCCATAATCTCCTCTTTTCTAAGCTGAAAAGTCCAAATCTTTTTAATCTTTCTTCATATGGGACCCATTCCAAACCCCTAATCATTTTTGTTTCCCTTTTCTGAACTTTCTCCAATGCCAAAATATCGTTTTTGAAATCGGGTGACCACATCTGTACACAGTATTCAAGATATGGGCGTACTATGGTTTTATATAGAGGCATTAAGATATTTTCCGTCTTACTCCCAATTCCTTTTTTAATGACTCCTAACGTTCTATTCGCTTTTTGATTGCCGCTGCACACTGAGTGGATGTTTTCAGAGAACTATCCACAGTGACTCCAAAATCTCTCTTGAGGAGTTGTAGCCAAATTAGTCCCCATCATATAGTGTGTGTGTGTATATATAGTTGGGATTTTTTTTCCAGTGTGCATTTACTTACATTTTACAATGTTAAATTTCATTAGCCATTTTGTTGCCCAATCATTTAATTTGATGAGATCTTTTTGAAGCTCTTCAGTCTGCTTTGGTCTTAAGTATCTTGAGCTGTTTGGTAGCATCTGCAAATTTTGCCACCTCACTATTTACCTCTTTCTCTAGATCATTTATGAATAAGTTGAATAGGAATGGTCCTAGGACAGATCCTTGGGGCACCCCACTAGTTACCTCTCTCCACTCTGAAAACTTACCATTTATTCCTATCCTTTGTTTCCTGTGTTTTAATCAGTTATCAATCCATGAAAGCACCTTCCCTGTTATCCCATGACAATTTACTTTACTTAAGAGCCTTTGGTGAGGAAATCTAAGTATACTATATCCACCTTGTCCACATGTTTAATGACATTCCCCTCCTCCCCCTAAAATAACGCTTGTAGATTAATAAGGCATTTCCCTTTACAGAAACCCATGTTGACTTTCCCTCATTTATGTGTCTGACAATTATGTTCATTTATGTGTCTGACAATTTTATTCTTTACTATAGTGCAACTAATTTGCCTGGTACTGCTGTTAGATTTGCCAGTCTGTAATTGGCAGGAACAACTCTAGAGCCCTTTTTAAATATTGGCGTCACATTAGCTATCTTCCAGTACTTAGGTACAAAAGGTGATTTGAAGGATAGGTTACAAACCGCAGTTGATAGTTCTGCAGTTTCCCATTTGAGTTCTTTTAAAACTCTTGGGAGAATGCCATCTGATCCCAGTGACTTGTTAGTGTTAAGTTTATCAATTGGTTCCAAAACCACTTCTAACAATACTTCAATCTGGGACAACTCGTCAGATTTGTCACCTGTCAGCCGACAGTCAGGACTCTGTGTGTGTGTGTGTGTGTGTGTGTGTGTGTGTGTGTGTGTGTGTGTGTGTGTGTGACCCAAGTCTTTAACTGCTGAGACACAAGGTCCCGTCGCAGTGGGCAGTCCAGGGAAGACTCAGAGATGCCCTAACGGATCTGTCCCTGGGAGTGACACAATCCAAACGCCCAAGCTCTCCCTATACCTTTCCCTTATGACCGGCTGAAGTTTTTATATATTGTGCTTGGTTCTATTACAGCAACTGAAGGAGTTAGGTTAAAGCTTAAACAGTTACAGGTTTATTGGAGAAGACTTATAAAGCAT
This sequence comes from Apalone spinifera, assembly GCA_030068395.1. Taxonomy (NCBI): domain Eukaryota; kingdom Metazoa; phylum Chordata; order Testudines; family Trionychidae; genus Apalone; species Apalone spinifera. The sequence goes on from JANRFK010001785.1 coordinate 20,489,777, forward strand.
GTGGTTACAATTGCTATTGCTCTATTTCTTAACTGCTAGTAAATATAGATTTATAAAAAAAAATGAAAATGGTTACAAAGGAAAGGAAGATAGAAAAGTAATGGTACCAAGTGACAGCTTAATCTTTAAAGAGCTCTAAGTCTATGTGTACACTTAAGAAAAAGGACCACATCCAGGTACAATATTTACCCCCTTCTGTGCCTCTCGACTCCAGCAGGAGTAGTCAGATTCACTGTTTCTTTATATGGTCAGTCTATTTCCTTTGGGGTTGTGTGTATCTTTCACACAGTATCATAGGTAAAAATAGTTTAAAAATAGGAGAATTTGATTATAAAGTCACAAAAATACCCAGGATTTGAAGGCAGGCATTCTATTTTGAGTATATCCTTTTAAGGCTGATGTTGGTATTGTAACTGGTTGACTTCTGTATTTATTTGGTGTTTAAGCTTTTTTAACTGCTATTGTCTGAACATATAACTTAAAATACTTTTAGTATTATAATGTTGGTGTGAATTACTAATCTTTTGCATCTTTCCATACTGAAACAAAAATTATCTATTGTTTCTATTGCTTTTTTATATGTTGTCCGTGTTCTGTGTGTGTGTGACTTTTTTTTGCAAAAAAAACACACACAACATTAAGTTATTTTGTCTGACTCTGGCCATTGTTGGTGAATTGTGGGTTTTGTTTTTTCTGGCTGGAAGTGGTTGTGATCTTGCAGAAGAAACAAAATGTATCTCGTCATGTGTATTCCATTTTTTCACATGGAATAATGATTTTCTAAAATGCATTTCTCAAGGCAGTGACAAAATATCTATTTTTTCTTTTGTTAGGCAGCTGTGGGTTTTTCTTTTAAAGAAAATATAACTATTTCTGTGCAGCCTACTGTACAAGTAAACAGGTATGAATCAAATATTCTATTCTTTTTCAAGTTTTATATGTAACAGTAATAAAAAACCCAAAGTGTGTTCACCTAATGTTTGAGACCACTAAAAGAGGAATGTAGCTTTTGGGGGGGATTTGTGGTTGATGGTGATTCATATCTTGAGTAAAACTAGTGGTAACATTTAAATAAAAAGAATTGTTTAAATCAATACATCTCCAATTCAGGAAGATATTTAAACATGTGCCTAACAAACATGTATTGAGTCCCATAGAAGATGAGGAGTTCTTCGAGTGGCCCCATGGGTGCTCCATTCTAGGTGTTGGGTCCCGTCCCGGCGCCGCGGCTCGGAGACTTTTCATAGCTGTGCTCTGCTGGCTCGCACATGGGTGCTTCCCCAGGATAGTGTTTGCGCCTTTGATCAGCCGCGTACGAGTCGGCAACCGTCAGCTCCTCTCAACCGCCTCAGGTCACGGTCGGAGCTCCCTGATCTCTTTCTTCCGTGATGTTTTTAGATAGAAAACTATCTGTAAATAGTTAAAGTTTAGTGTTAGTTGTGTTCCTGTTACTTGTTCTGTTCAAAAGAAAAGGGAAAAAAAAGTAGCTTTTCTCTCAAAACCGGTTTTCTTTGACAAGCGCTGCAGCAGAGTGCTAAAGTGGTAAAATTGACTATCCTCAATGGGGATTACACAGGCATTCAGTTTCTCTAACTCTGCTGACAATGCCTGAATCAACTGGCTTTAAAAAATGCTCAGTGTGCCGTGAAGCCATGCCAACGGCTGACGGCCATGACACTTGTATCAGATGCCTGGGGGAAACTCATGTCCCCGAAAAGCGCACCCATTGTCGCAAGCTAACCTCAAGAGCCTGGAGAGAGCGGGAGATGAAGACAAGGATGTTAATGTTCGGCAAGGCGTTGCAGCCTGACCCGATCCCTCCTGCAGCCACAAAAGCCTCCGAGCATAAGAGAAGAGCAGCTTCTCTGGGACCGGCTGTCTCAAAAACATCAAAGCCGACCCCAACATGCTCTGTCCATGCTGCAGCCACAACTTCGGTAGCGGCTTCCAAGGTGACCCCCGGGGGGGGGGGGGG
>JANRFK010001785.1:20508406-20532463 GCA_030068395.1 Apalone spinifera
GCTGAGCGAGGTGTGACCACCTCGCCTTAGGGCCCTGAGCTGGGGTTCGGAGAGAGGGCGGGCCCAGACCCCCTTCCCTCCCCCCGTCTTCGGGGAGCAACTCGTGACAGGCGGATTCACCTAATTGCCTACTCTCTCCCAGGAAGTGCTCGAGGTTCTGTTCTCTCATGGGGTTGGGGATGGGCTCTCCGGGAAATGCGTTACTCATTCCCTGGTTTGGGAGGGGTGTCTACTTTATGCGTTCCCGCTGGTCCACCGAGTGCTTCTGAGGGTGTGGGAATTCAGGGTGCACCTGATTCTCTTTGCACCCTCATGGCCCAGGCAGCACTGGTTTTTGACCCTCCTGAACCTGTTGAGAGAGGCTGTTCACGCTTTCGCTGGTCCCCGACCTGATCACGCAGGACTTTGGCAGGCTTCGCCACCTGGACCTGTGGTCTCTGCCCTTCATGGCGTGGAAGCTCTGTGGCTGACAGCGGCAGAGCTTCAGTTTTCGGCTTGTGTGCAGGAGGTACTGCTGGGGAGTAGGAAACCCTCCACTAGGGCTACATATCTGTTTAAGTGGAAGCACGTCTATGTGTGGTCTACCTAGAGAGGGGTATTGCTCTTGTCCCACTAGTCCTAGACTACCATATAAATCTTAGGCTACAGGAGTTATCCTCCTCAATTAAGGTTCACCTGGTGGTTATCTCCCCTTTCCACTCGGACACGAGGGAGAAGACCCTCTTTGCGGACCCAATGGTGAGCAGCTTTGAAGGGCCCATATAGGCTTTACCTGAACATTCAGCAGCCTGCCCCCCAATGGGACCTCAATCTGGTCCTGTCTAAGCTTATGGGACCTCACTTTAAACCCCTGGTGATGTGCTCGTTGCTGTACCTGTCCTACAAGGCATCCCTTCTGGTGGCTATTATGTCGGCCAGACATGTGTCCGAGCTCAGGGCCCTTATCTCAGTCCCTCCATATATGGTTTTCTTTAAGGACAAGGTCAGATTGCGCTCTCACGCCACCTTCCTTCCAAAGGTGGTGTCTAACTTCCATGTGTGGCAGGACATTTTCCTGCCAGTCTTTTACCCCAAGCCACAGGAATCAGGTAAACAACAGGTGTTACACACTTCAGATGTCAGGAGGGGTTTGGTCTTCTATTTAGAGGACAAAGCCATGCCGTAGGTCACCTTGGCTCTTCATTGCCATTGCAGAGTGGTAGAAAGGCCAACCAGTCTTCGGTCAAAGGATCACTTCTTGGATCATGGCCTCCCTTCGTCAGTGCTAGGGGCTGGCCGGAGTTCCAGTCCCTCTTCTCATGGCCCACTCTACTAGAGCCTCTTCTGTAGCCTTTGTGGCTCAGGTCCCAATCCTGGATATCTACAAGGCTGCCATATGGTTCTCTGCTACATCTCTCTAGTCACTATACCGTGGGAGGATGCTGCCTTGGGTAGGGCTGTCCTCCATTCAGTGGAAGGGTAGAACTCCAACCCTGTCTCCTGGGGTTTTTGCTTAGGAGTTACCTATGTGGAATGGACATGAGGAACCACTTGAAGAAAGAATGGTTACTTACCTCATAACTACTGTTTTTCGAGATGTATTGCTCATGTCCATTTCAAATCCCGCCCGCCTCCCCTTCTTTGAAGTAGTCCAGTAAGAAGGAGCCTTGGGAGAGAGGGAGTGGGGAGGGCCAGCAGGGGAATATATTGGCTGGTATTGTGGCGCCATTCCAAGGGGCTATTCTGCTGGCCCAACGGGTACTGCTAAAGGAAAAAATTCTGACACGTGCATGCGTGTGCACATCTACGTGGAATGGAAATGAGCAACACATCTCAAAGAACAACAGTTATGAGGTAAGTAATGTTCTTTCCCACAGACAATACAGCATGTATGTTTTACATAAACCATCAAGGAGGCAAAAGGTCATACTATCTATGCATGGAAGCCATTGCTCTGTGGTATTAGTGCACAGGAAATCAAGTGGACATTTCTGCATATTCACAAAAATGGCAACGTTTTAAAGTATGGTCTACAGAGTATTCCATACTGCCTTCCTCAGAACCTCTCCTTAAAGTGCTGGACTACTTACTTTCTTTAAAAATACAAGGTTTTTCAAACACTTCTATTAGAATATTTTGGCCTCAATTTCTAGTGAACATTCTCACATAGAGAGAAACACACGGCCACACAGTGTGTGCTCACCCAACCATGAAAAGATTTTTAGGACTCAACAATGCCTTCCTTTCTCTGAAACAATCGCTGACCTGGCAGGATCTGAGCCTTATTCTCAGGACATTGATAGGGAAGCCACTTGAACCTATGGCTACTTATTCATTGTTATATTTATCAATGAAAATAGCTTTCCTGATCGCCATTACTATGGCTAGAAGAGTCAGTGAAATTGTTGTGCTTATGGCCAACCCTCCATTTATAATATTCTGTAAGGATAAAGTAATCCTAAGATCCTATTGCAAATTACTCCAAGGGGGTGTCAGCATTTCATAGCAATGAACCATTATACTTACCTGTTTTCCATCCTAAACTGCATCTGGATGTCAATACTGCTTTCCTCCACACCTTAGATATTCGCTGAGCACTTGCATTTTATTTAGAAGAAATAAAACAATTTAGACAAGTATCCTAGATTTTCATATCAATAGCAGACTGATCTAAGGGCCTAGTGATTTCCAAGCAGAGGCTCTCTGAATGGATTGCTAACTGTATCAAGCTATGCTGCTCCTTGAATAACATCCCAGTTTCTGATCATATACATACTCCTTTTACCTGTGCAGTGTCTACATCAGTTGCTTTCCTACATAACATTCCCATTAAAGACATTTGTAAAGTGGCAACATGGATTTCAATGCATACTTTTAGCAAACATTACGCTCTAGACAAATACACTGCTCAGGACACACAATTCAGCTTAGCAGTTATCTTACCTAAAGTGGAGCATCCACGGGGACACTCCTTGAAAAGGAAAGGGTGGTTACTCACCTTGAGAAGTAACTGATGTTCTTTGAGATGGCTGTATTTGTGTGTGCTCCATGACCACCCTTTTCCCTTTTGCTTCAGAGTCTTAACATCTGTCCGTAGTTGAGAAGATGAGGGACAATTGATTAATCTATATGCCTGCATGCTCATTATGCAGCGGGACGGCTTCGTGCATGCGCATCGGCATCCAGAGTACCGCTGCTAAAAATATCTGACTGTAAGTGTAGGGGCACCAAAACACAGTAGAGCACCCACAGGGAAAACCATCTTGAAGAATATCAGTTGCTGCACAAGGTGAGTGACCACTCTTTACTCACCCTGTGTAGAAACTGAGGTTCTTTGAGATGTGGATCCCTATCAGTGTTTCACCACCTAGCACCTTCCCCTTTGCATCTGAGTACACTGTGGCAAGAAGGAATTGGGGCAGTTGAACTGCATATAACATCCTGCTCATATGTCGGCTGATGGACCTTGTTGATGAAGATTTCTGATCCTAGGAACAAGGAGAACTGTCTCACTCATAAGTGTAGCACCATAGTGGGACACATCTTGAAGAACCTCAGTTACTGCACAGGGTGAATAAACTCTTTTTCAAATCAGCTCCATGGAGACTTACGTGTATATTTTAGAAAGTATAATTGTATTTAAAAATTGGTATTCAAGTGAACTAGAAATGCAGGAAGCCCTTGCCATTCGTGGTGGATATGTTCCTGACACCACCATGAATGGTGAAATCCACAAATCCTGGGGGCAGAGGGAAGCGGAGCAAGTGCTTCATTACCTCGCAGCTCCTGGCTGCCATGTGAGGACAGGGGGCTGACAGCTGCTGCCCCACAACAGACCACTCCTCCAACACCACATTCTCTCCCCTCATCTCTTGGCCAGGGGATGGAGTTTAATGGAAGAGGGGAGCAGGGGATTGGCAGGAAGGATGGGGCTTTTGGATGGGAAAGATCCGTGAATATATGAAATCACGAATAGTGATTCTTTGAATTGAGGGTCTCCTGTACTTCTGAACTGGCATTATGCCATTTAAAGCAAGTGCAAGTAATATTTTTGGATATGTTGAACCTTTCTAGAGAGATGCCATTATAGTTACGATATATGTGGGTCTAAGAAATTGTGAATGATCGATCCTGCTGATGTATTATTGGGAGCAATAATTGACCCAAATGTGAAAGTGAAATAAAGTGAAACAAGTGTTTACCTCAAAAATTTATTATGTTGACCCAAGAAAAATACACGTTGCATGTTTTTCTGTCTGTCTTTTAGGTATTTCAGATCTTTACATCTTTTTAAAGAATACTTTCAAAATTGAGTACTAAAATGTCTAAAACTTACTTTACATAACATCTTTGTTTGGTAGGAGCTTCTCTGGAATAAATTTCTAGGTCCTAATCTCACGGAATCTTACTGTTGGCCACCAATAGCTCGTGGATGTGATTCAGTTGTCATTTGTCATCATGGAAATGATCCTCTTTTGTATATTCCACCGTTTCTTACATTTTTACAATCAGGGAACTGCTACAAGTCGCTGCCAGCTAGGAATGGAGTAAGTAAAACAAAAAATGTTTACAATATGTTGCCACTTTTTCTAATGTAAAGAGTAAGTGACTTAATAGAGTTTCATTTGAAAATATGCTCACTTTAGGCGTATAAAACCTAGACCATTCAGGAGTAACTTGTTATGCAAAGGCAGTTGAAATAGGTCTCAAACTCTTCACTTTCAGTCAGTAGGTATGTAAGGTACATCTATGTAATTGTTCTAGTGATGAGTGAATAAACTAGATGTATAAAGTTATGTCTCTTTCCAGCCAATTAACACATTTTATAATATGTTTATTTTTGCATATTAAGTAAAAGGTCGTAATCCTGATGTCATAGCATATTCTTAGTTGAATAAAATATTTTACATGTGTAAGTTTCCCCTAAAGTTCTATTGCAGAAAATCATCTTTAAAGCAGTGTCACCTATAGTAGGTGCTCCATATTAGATTTGCATATGACCCGTGCGACTTTAGTTATGTATACCTAAAATGGTTCCTCTATAGAGAACACCTTTTGAAAAATTCCAGTTACTACTAGGGTTGTAAAATCCTGGTTAATCTATTAACTCGTTAAATGTTAGGTCAACCTAATGTTTTACCAGTTAACTGACTAAAGCAGGATCCAGGCTGGAGACTGCTTCAGCATGACTGGAGCAGCCATCAGCCTTTCGGGTTCCCGCCGCAACCCCATGCTAGGGTTGGCTGCCAGCGCCGGGCCCTGTGCTGGGACTGGGTCTGCCACTGGCTCCCACCCACCATGCTTGGGCTGGCTTTGCTGATGAGCATCTCCTGATTGTGACACGCCCTGGTTCCCCACAGATAGAGGCTGCTTCAGGTGCCAGAGCAGCCCCTGTCTGCTTGGTCTTGGGCTTGCCATGGACGGGCTACTCTGGATGAGAGCAGCCCCTGTCTGTGGCAGGTCACCTGCAGGGCTGGAGCAGCCCCCAGCTTGCAACAGATGGGAAGCTGCTCCAGCACTTACTGGTTAACCGGAACTAGTAAACATTACCCATTTATGGGGGGAGAGGGGAGGGTTAGCTTAATGGCTTCAGCATTGGCCTGCTTAAACCCAGGGTTGAGCTCAATTCTTGAGGGGGCCATTTAGGAATCTGGGGCAAATCTGTCAGGGATGGTACGTGGTCCTGACGTGAGGGCAGGGGACTGAACTCAATGACCTCTCAAGGTCCCTTCCAGTTCTATGAGATGGTATATCTCCATATATTAGCTTTTCACATCCCTGGTTACTATTCAAGGTAAGTAACATTTTCTGTCTGTGTCTGTCTTCTCTTCTCCCTCCGTATTCTGTATTTGCTATATAAGGTTAAATGCTCTTAGATTTCTGTGTAAAGGAGCTGAATTTCAATGCTGTCTTTACTTGGGATATTTTTTATAGAGCATTTTGGGATCCTTCAACAAAGATTTTTGTGATTACTGAAAGATTCTGCATTGCAATATTTAGATGGGTAATATTTGTTCTCTGATGTATAAAGTGACTGCAGAAGAAAATAATTTTCTGTTACGCCATTTATTAATTTTAAAAGGGTCAGTTTTTTTTAATGCTGGCAAAAGTGGAGACATTATCGAGCTTCCCTTGGGCTGATATTCATGGTTGAGGAATTAAAGTGCTGATATACAAGATGCAGATGGAGAAGAAATGGAAATAAACCACCTTCAAGTGCTTGCTCATGTTGATTCCATAATTGGTGAATATAATGCATGCACACACTTGTGTTAGAAATTTTTTTTCTCTGCAGTACCCATAAGAGAGCAATCCCTGGAGTGGCGCCTCTGGCACAGGTATAAAGGGACTTGCATGCCTCCCTCCACCTTTAGTTTCTTCTTGCTGCTAGTTATGGCATGTAAGAACTGCTAGGCTCTGGACAGCTACTTTACTTGCTATATAGGCAGTATCTTCATATAGACATACTTATCAGCAGTATTAATTGTTAGTCAATCTAGTCAGTGTTCTGGACGGGACTTAGCCTAAGGGGGCGTGCCCTGGTCCCCAGGTTTTAAATTGTTTAGAATGCAAGCACCATATGCCGGTTAGTCACTCACATAATGGGTGTCTGAGGTGTTTGAGCAACAGGCATATTAGTGACAAGTGCCCCATTTGCAAATCGTTTAAGTCTTGGATGAAAAAAAGGCATTTGTTTAAAGGCACTTCTGATGAAGTCGACACTAGCCCTGGCATTGGACTCAGCCCTGAGTGCTGTAGCCTTGTTGCAGGGCACTTTGATATCCTTGTTGGTCTGGCAAAATTCCCCATTGAAATCCCCGGCATGGAAGGCACAGACACCAGTGAGGGGGTGCTCCTCAGCATCCTGTAGCGGCACAGAGAGGATTGGGGGAGAGTCCAGTACCCCCTCAGGAAACTAGGGAGCTGAGCCTTTCACATTTCACAACTCAGAGTGGCTGAGCCTTTCACATTCTGCTCCAATGATGCCAAGTAGTGATGAAGGTGTCTCGCATGTAGAAGAGCCATCTACACTGGAGGCTTTTCAGGCAGCACAGGACATATTGACTTTGCCAGTACCAGCCACTTTGGTACAGATGGTGGTTCAGTTCATGGGAAAGCCCATGTTGGGCCTGATGCAGTCATTGCCTTCCCAGCAGCACCAATCCTCTCCCAAGGTACCATCCTGCTAGCGTTCCCCAACACACAGCCCATAAGTATCAGAGGGTCATCTTACTGATTCTTGCATGATTTGCGAGTCTTTCAAGCCCCAAACTAAGAAGGAACGGGACTCGAGACTGAAACTGTTGCTCATGGAGTCCGCACTCCAACCCCAGGCACTGGAGGCCGTGTCGGTGCAGAGTGCACCGGGCTCAGTGCGGGAAGCCGGGCATCAGGGGAAGCATGCCTTAACGTGGGAGCACTGGTCGGCACCGCAGCACCGGTCCTAGTCCTTGGCCCCACAAGCGCATAAGAAGGTGCGCAGGGACAGGTCCCCCTCGCATAAAGGGGAGGCACGCCACAGGAGTGGGCGTCTGAGGCCTCCGGCACCGGAGCAGAGCCACAAGGGGCCAAGCCCTCACAGAGAGAGCAACTCAGAGTCCCCGGACCTGTCCATGAAGGAGGTTCATCCGCTGCTGACACCAGGGACATTCCTGGAGGCTCAAGAGCTGATTGAGCTCACGGTGTCCTCGGGACTGGCACCGCACAGTGCGCAAGCCCATCCCAGATGTGATGCACAGTCGGTGCAGTCTACAATGGCACCGAGTGTCTCGGTGCCGCCCCAACCAGTACCACAGCCCCCGGCACCACAAGCCGTGGCATCGACTCAGATGATGCCGATATTGGCTCAGCCAGCACCGGTGCAACCGGTACTCCTGGCACCGACACTGCTGGGGTTAGCGTCGACCCTGCCGGCCCTGCCTGTGCACGTGGCCCTGGCACCATTGCTGCATGGGCAAGAGACAGAGGCCATGCCCTCGCTGGTACCGCCACGGCACCGGGGCAAGCCAACGGCTGTGGCTTGCCACATGCACCAGGAGGGGTAGGAGCAGTCGTCAGCACCACCCTGGTCAGCCTCTGACTACTCCTCCGAGTCGGAGGTGGAGTCCCTCTCTTCTCGGGCCTCCTCCAGATGTTCCAGTAGGCTCTGGCAGTACAGCCCTCAGCACCAATCGAGGTCTCGGCACTGCTCGAGCTCCCAGCATGGGGACTGGTCTCATCGCCCTGTGGAGGTTCAAACCTGGCCTCCCCAGTGGCAGCCTCCGCAGCAGTGGCCTTTTTGGACCCCCTGGGCATACCAGCAGGCCCAGGGGCCAGAGTCGTCGGGGTCGGTTACGGCCTCTTCTCACTTTGGGCGTAGGGCAGTCCCCTCGGCGACCCCACTGGTTAGGGACCCAGGGTCGGAGAGCACCTTCCCTTTCTGGTATGACTGGGGTTGAGGACCCCTCGCAACAGCCACCTACACCGGCCCAGATTGCCCAAGCAGTACCGCAACATTCGCCTGGTTCAGGGGAGGTGCTCCTCCAGGTACAATTAGAGATGAGGGATTTGTCATCCTCCCTGCCCGACGAGGCCGTGGGGCACCCGGACCCGGACCCGACGATGCTGGCCATGGACGCGAGAGCCCACCAGGACCTCCTGAGACGGATGGCCCATAATTTGGGGGTCCCGGCAGAGGAGGTCAAGAAGGAGCAGGATCCTGTCATGGACATTATCATAGATGATGGCCTGACTAAAGTCACCCTCCCCCTAAACAAAATGGCCAGGATCACCAAGACGGTCTGGCAAACCCCAGCATCCATACCACCTACAGAAAGGGGTCGAGAGGTGGTACTTTGTGCCTCAGGGTGGCTATGAACATCTGTTTTCCTACCTGCCGCCGGGCTTGGTGGTGGTGGTGGTGGTACAGGCAGCCTGTGGTGGTGGTACAGGCAGCCTGTAACAAGTAGAGGCAAGGACAGCTGGACCCCACACCAAAGAGTAGAGAGCCAAGAAGCTAGACCTATTGGGCAGGAAGGCGTACGCTACTGCGGGCCTGCAACTGAGAATTGCCAATCAACAGGTCATGCTTAGCAGGTATGTCTATAACTCTTGGCTACTGGTGGATAAGTTTAAGGTGCGCTTGCCTCTGGATACCCAGCAGGAGTTCGCGGCCCTCACTGAGGAGGGCAGGATAGTCTCCAGGTCGGCCCTACAAACTGTCCTTGATGTGCCTGACGTGGGCTACGGCTACGGGCATAGTCATGTGCCGAAGCTCCTGGCTCCAGGTCTCTGGCATCGAGGTGCAGACTACCCTGCAAGACTTCCCATTTGAGGGCCTGAGCCTCTTCTCGGAGCAGGCAGACAGTTGGCTCCATAGTTTGAAGGACTCACGGGCGATTCTGAAGTCCTTGGGCCTCCATATCCCGGCCCTGCAGAGATGGCCCTTGGCCCTTCGAGGACAGAGGGGGTTTAGTCAGGGGGCCAAGATTGACAACAGGTGTAGGTCCTGGGGTAGCAATAACAGGAACACCAGGAGGCGTTCCAGGTCGGGCTCCGACAACAACAACCAGAGGCCATCGCACAAGCCCCAGGGCCCCAGGTTGGGCATTTGATGGTGCAAACGAGGATGGCAATCCAGTCACAGCCTTAAATCGACGCTTTGCGGACAGGCTATTCTCTTTCCACCAGGCTTGGGCGGCTATTTCGTCGGACCAGTGGGTCCTCAAGGTGGTGGCAAGGGGATAGTCTATCCCGTTCTTTTCCCTCCCTAGCCTGTCCCCCCCCTTCCCTGTCCCTTTTCAGGGACCCCTCTCACGAGCACCTCTGGCAGGAGGTGGCCACGCTCCTCTCCCTGGCGGCAGTGGAAGAGGTTCCTGTAGCCTTCAGGGGGAAGGGTTTCTACTCCCGCTACTTCCTCATTCCCAAGGCAAAGGGAGGCCGTCGCCCCATACTGGACCTCAGGAGGTTGAACCCCTTCATAAGGAAGGAAAAATTCAGGATGGTGACGCTAGCCTCCATTATCCCGACTCTTGATCACGGAGACTGGTTTGCCGCCCTTGACCTTCAAGACGCCTATTTCCATTTCCCCTCATCACAGGAGATTCCTGAGATTCACGGTAAGGGGGGGGGGGACCATTACCAGTTCACGGTGCTCCCCTTTGGCCTCTCCACAGCCCCCAGGGTGTTCACAAAATGCATGGCTGTAGTGGCAGCCATGCTAAGGAAGGAAGGGGTCCATGTCTACCCTTATCTGGACGACTGGCTCCTCCGGGGACAGTCCATGGAGCAGGTTCAGTGGTCCATACTATTGACCTGACAGACTTTGGACTGGTTAGGGCTCTGGGTAAACGAGGCAAAGTTGACCCTAAACCCCATGTATGTCATCAAGTTCATGGGGGCAAGACTGGACACCATGATGGGGAGGGCCTACCTCCTGGGCCCCAGGTTCCAAATGATCAGAGGCCTGGTCCGGGAATTTCAGGCTGCCCCCCTAACCACAGTGAGACGGTGTTTGAAACTGTTGGGGCACATGGCGGCCTGTACATACGTGCTTCGGCATGCCAGGTTGAGACTGCGCCCACTTCAGTCTTGGCTGTTGAGCGTTTACAGGCCGGCACGGGACCACATGGTCAGCATGGTCACCGTCCCGCAGCGATCCTGTCGGCACTGGAGTGGTGGACGAGGGAGGAGGAGGTGTGCAGCAGGTACCATTTGCGCTCCCCCGTCCCCACCATGCAGCTGGGACGCCTCGGAAGCAGGTTGGGGAGCTCACCTGGACGACCTGAGGACTCAAGGTATGTGGTCCGAGACGGAGAGGAGGCTGTATATCAATGTCCGGGAACTACAGGCAACCTGGCTCGCATCCATAGCATTTCTACCCCGCTTCTGTGGAAACTGTATGTTGGTCGAGATAGACAACACAGCCGCTATGTACTATATCAACAGAGAGGGTGGTGCTCGCTCCTCTCCCCTGTGCCAGGAGGCAATAGCCGTTTGGGAGTTAAACATGGCACACGACATATACGTGCAGGCGACCTATCTGCCGGGGGTAGACAATACCCTGGCAGACTGGCTCAGCAGAACTTTTGTGGTCCACGAGTGGTCCCTCAAGGAGGAAGTGGTCAGCTCGCTCTTCCTGAGGTGGGGTGCTCCCCTTCTCGATCTGTTTGCTTTGAGCAGCAACAAGAAATGTCCCTGGTTCTACTCGTACAGGGGAAGGGGGAGCGGGTCCATGGGGGACGCCCTGATAGGGTGATGGCTGAAGGGCCTCCTATACGCGTTTCCCCCATTTCCCCTTATTCATGAGGTCCTCTTACGGGTCAGGAGGTTCCGGGCAACGTTGATCCTCATTGCCCTGGTGTGGCCCCGCCAGCACTGGTACACAACCCTGTGGGGCCTCGTGATGGAGGATCCCATCCTCCTCCCAGAGGTTCCGGACCTGCTCACTCAGAACATCAGGCAAGGTCTCCTCTGTAACCCAGACCTGCACTCCCTACACCTCATGGCCTAGAAGATCAGTGGCTGAGGGGGGAGGAGCTCCTCTGCTCGGACCCAGTAAAAAGGGTACTGATGGAAAGTAGGAAGCCTTCTACTAAGGCTACCTACCGGGCTAAATGGTGGAGGTTCTCCTCTTGGGCAAAAAGCGGGAGGTGGACCCGTTTGTGGCCCCTACACAGTGTATCTTAGACTATTTGCTGGAACTAAGGCAGCAGGGGCTGTCTACCTCCTCAGTTAGAGTGCACCTGGCGGCCATTGCGGCCTTCCATCAGGGTGAACGGGGGCACTTGGTATTCACCCTACCAATAGTCAAGAGGTTTTTAAAGGGCCTGGACAGGTTATGCCCACAGGTCAGGCAGCCCGTTCCTCAGTGGGATTTAAACCTAGTGCTTCGTGGGGAGAGGGGGGCCCTTTCGAGCTGCTCGCTATCTGTTCCCTGTCTCATCTATCCTGGAAGGTGGCGTTCCTGGTGGCTACTACCTCGGCTAGGAGGGTCTCAGAGTTGCGGGCCCTGTCCTCAGAACCACCGTATACAGTGTTTTCCAGGGACAAGGTGACCCTCCTCCCTCACCCAGCTTCCCTAACCCAGCTTTCCCTAACCAAAGTAGTGTCCCCGTTTCATATGTCACAGGAGATCTATCTCCCAGTATTCTATCCTAAACCTCTCACGGATGGGAGGGAGCAAGCACTACACATGTTGGACGTTAGGAGAGCATTGGCATTTTATTTAGAGAGGACAAGAGCATTCCGTAAGTCCACGCACCTTTGTGTCTCGATAGCGGAGAGAATGAAGGGCTCGCCGGTCTCAGTGCAATGTCTCTCTCCTCATGGATCACCGCTTGCATCGGGGCATGTTACAAGCGCCCCAAGTGACTGTCCATTCCACTAGGGCCTGGGCGTCGTCCACAGCATTCTTAGCCCAGGTACCAATCCTCGATATATGCAGGGCAGCCACATGGTCATCCGTGCACACGTTCACCACGCATTATGCTATCTCACAGCAGGCCCGGCAGGATGCGGCTGTGGGGATGGCTGTGCTACAATCTGTCACTATTTAGACTTCCGACCCCACCTCTATAGTTATGGCTTGGGAATCATCTACTGGAATGGACATAAGCAAGCACTCGAAGAAAAAACGGTTACTTACCTCTGAAACTGTTGTTCTTCGAGATGTTGCTTATGTCTATTCAAATCCCACCTGCCTCCCCTTCATTGGAGTTTCTGGCAAGAAGGAACTGAGTGGGGTTGGGGCCAGCAGGGGTATATATGCGTGGCTATGCCGGCGCATCTCTTGGGGGCTCCCCAGCTAGCCCAATGGGTGCTGCTAAGAGTAAAAATGTTCCAATGACTGCACGCAGCGCGCGCACACCTACTGGAATGGACATAAGCAACATGTCTCGAAGAACTTAATGGATACTGAAAGACTTGATGCATACTGTGATTAACATCATGAATTTCATTCTCCTGCAGTGCTCTGAACCATTGCCAATTTGTGGAATTTTGAAAGAAATTGAATCTGAACTTTTTGAAATCTATTTTGCCAGTTTGTAATGACTGAGTCATGGGAATGTGCTTGAGTGGTCCCTTGCACAGTTTACTCCAGTCAGAGACTTTCTTGTCAAGAGAGAAAAGCTGGACAATTTTTCTGCTATTGAAGATAAGCAGTGGCAATTTGATTTGTGGTTCCTGACTATCATTTGAATGAACTCAATTTGAAACTTCAGGGAAAAGGGAAGCTGATTTGTGATCTGGCCCACCACATTTGGGTGTTCTCTTCTAAATTATAGCTATTGATTATAGCTATATGAAGGCATAATTCACCCATTTCTCAAATTTTTAGAAAATTGCTGCAGATAGCGAACTTGAGTGTGATGAACTTGATTGTCAGTGTTATATGCGATGACTTGAAAACCTGGCAGTGAAACTTAGCCAGCGTTTTTCAGATTCCATGTTGGCCTTTTGGTTCATGAAAAATCCATTTCAGTTTGAAGTTGATAATTCTCAAGACCTTGTCAGTTTGCTTGGTCTGAACAAACGTACGATTGAAGAAGATATGCTCATGCTTCGAAACCAGCTCAATCAGTCAGAAAATGAATCGGTTTTGACAATGTGGGGATTCGCTTTTGTGACAGAATCAGTTAGCTATTTTGAAAACTGCAGTTGCCAAGTGTTTTTCCATTTTTGGTTCAACATGACTTTGTCATGATGATACATTATGTTGAAGTATTGGTCATAGTTACTGGATGAAAATATGGAGGCTGAGTTGCGGGATGCTGTCAGTGAAAAGTTTTTGCCTGATTTCAGAGGTTTAGCAAGTATTCCAAGTAAGCAGTGAAACACAATTGTCAAGTATCCCATTGATTGAATTTCTGCAACATTTGGTGATCTCTGTTGGTTAAAATCAATGTTGAAGCATTCTGTTGACATTAAAAGACAAGAATTGGTATGTTTGGAGAGTCTCACAAAATGATTATATTTTCAGAATAATATGGCTAATTCACTATAGCATTAACCACTATAGTGGTTACAGCTTCAAAACTGTTTGGACACCACGGCACTATGCCATTACTCAGAAGGCCAGAGATGATGCTGGGTTTGGCAGTGTATGCTATAGTCAACATGGCCTTGAATGCCTACTCTTCACCAAGGATACTGCTTGGAGTCACCTGTTGTAGAATGGGCATGAGCAAGCACTGAGTTACCTTTTCATAAGTGGTGTTCTTCAAAATGTGTTGCTCATGTCCATTCCACATGCCCTCTTTCCCCAACATTGGAATCTCTGACGAGAAGGAATTGTGGGTGGAAGGAGCATGCGGAGCCCTTTACACCATGTCATGAAGGCAATGTTCCAGGGCTTAGTAGGGCTGCTTCCCTATGAATATTGTTGAGAGGGAAGCTTCCAGCACCGGTGCATGTAACGAGCATGCACGCCTATTGTGGAATGGATATTTTCACACATCTCAAAGAGCACCAGATACAAACAGGTAACTTTCTTATCTGTAAGTAACTCTTCTATATGGAGGTTTTCTAAGAACACTTGAGGAAGTGACTTTCTGAATGAATTGCATAGGTTGTGGATCCTCACAAGAAGAGTTAGTTCAACACTTTTGTTTCATCATGTGGGAAATATATATAAAAACATAAATGGGAATAAAGGTGAGTGAGGACCAGCTGGGGTCTTTTTTTCTCCTTCCTTGCCTGGTCCTAATGTGGGGTTGTTGTCTATCTCTTCACTTGAGGACTTTTACTATCTACTTAACCACTGAAGTTGCTAACAGCTCTCTGAGTGGTGTGGTATCCTTCCTGTCTTAGCAATATATCTATTGACTTCGATTTTTATCTGTTTAGGTTTAAGTACCAATTCTCTAGATACTTAAGGATGATCTGTCTCACCCCCCCCTTCCTTTTTTCTTTTTCTCCCCCCTTCCCTTCCCCTCTCCTATTTATTTTGAGTTTTCATATTCCCTACTCATAACTCTGGCTGTGCCCACGAATGCTCATGATACCATCTACGTGTTTCTTTACTCTATAAAGTGCTACCAGACCAGTTGTTCTTTTTTCTGTAACAAACTAACTTGGCTACCCCCTGAAGCTCAAGATATATTTTTTTTGAGTGGATAGGAGACCCACTGGATCTGAAGTACTACAGTAGAAGTTCTCTAGAGTTGTTGAGTTTTGTACATCCTGAATTCAAACTTTCAATCAGCTTTTGCCTTATTTGAATTTTTGAAGCACCAAAGCCAGGATCTGAATTTACCACATTTGTCCATATCAATATGGATCTGTATGTTGAGATCTTTAAATAGAGCATAACCCTTTGTCTGGAACCCACTCTTTTTGAGCTCTGAACGCATCTTTGACCAACAAAGGCTAGGTGTTAGTAGAACAACTTAGCAAGGAAAGCAGCTGGAAGTTCTTTGCCACATTCACTAGTAGCTGAAGAGAGAGCTCCTGATTCTTCTTTGAGCGATTGCTCATGTCTATTCCATGTAGATGTGCATGTGCTGCATATACACGTCGTCGGAAGTTTTTCCCTTAGCAATATCCGTTGGACCATCAGGGGAGCCCCCTAGAGTGGCACTGCTATATCGGCAAATAAATACCTCTGCTGGCCCTCTACCTCTTCAGTTCCTTCTCATCACTCGTGATGGTAGTTGGAATGTGCTTTTGTTCTTGCTCTACAAGCACCTCTTAGCAGTTTTCCCTAGTTCTTTGTTGAAGTTTTCACAGTTCATTGTTCTTATCTAGTTTAAGTAGTTGTTAAATGTTTTATTTTGCTAAGCGATCAAGCGCAGGTCTCGCTTCATGTTCCCTGCGCGTTCGGTGGGGCATGTCTGGGCCCCAAGGTTTCAAGTCCAGCGAGAACTGCCAGAAACCTATGATCTGTGGAGACCTTCACTCAGCCTGCCTTAAGTACCTTGGTGAGGCCCATTTGTCTGAGGCCTGTAAAATCTGTAAGGCCTTCAAGCCGCGCACCAAGTGGGAAAGACTCTCACATGAAGATTATACTTATGAAGGCAGCTTTGCGCCTGGCACTGGCATCAAACCCAGTTCCTGTAACCCAGAGCACACCTCCCCAGCGCTGCATAAGCCTCGGCACCAGTCTCAGTACCCAGGGCCCCAGAAGAAGAGATTTAGCAGGGGCTAGACTTTGAGGCACATGCCTTCCATGCGCCCTCAAGCATGGTACGTGGCACCATCCAGCGCTGTGCCTGGACCATTGCAGTCGGGTTGACTCTGCTCTAGCCCAGTGGGGGGCTTCCTCGAGCCCTCCACTATGGAGACCTTCGAGGCAGCTAGAGACTTGATTGAGCTGTCCTCTTCCCTGACCTTGGTACCAGGTCCAGCCAAGGAGTGAGAGCTGGAATGGCACCGACCATTTGCCCTGCCACCTAGCACCCTTGGCTCAGAAGCCAGGGGACCTCACTGCTCCACCCCAGAGACAGGAACTTCAATCCTGGTGCTGGATGTGGCACCACTCTCAGCCTTGGCACTGGCTGCGGCTTCCACTCCTGTACGTGCACCAGTACAGGGTCGTTGAGCATTACCAACGGTGGCACTTAGTTCTGCGGCTGCTGGTCACTCGCCACCGGGCGTGCCAACGCTGGCACTAGCCATGCCGCCTTCTCCTCGGCACCAAAGCATGCTGGAGTCGATGTCCTGACACACCCCAACAGTGAGATCGCTGGCTGTGACTGCCACCCCTCCATCCTGGTCAACCTCAGAGTACTTGACCAACTCAGAGGCAAAGTTGGTATGGTCATCCAGGGGCTCCAGCTCCAGGTCCCAGAACCGGTCCTACTCCCAACACAGATCACGGCACCGCAGCACCACCAGCAGCAGCAACAACAATGGCCCCAGTCAACACCAGTGTCAGTGCTACAGAAGTCCTGGCCTTGACAAATACAGGTCCTGGATCAGTGGCTCTTTTTTTTTTTTGGACTTCCTGGGGTTACAATCATAGCCATGGTGCGAGCCCCTGTAGGTCGGAGTCAGTCTTCTCTGGGCCTAGGGCACCTCCTTCAGCGACCCCACTGACTCGATTACCAATGTTGGGGCAGTCCCTTCCTCCAGGCCAAGCCTCCCTAAGACCCCCATTGGAGAGAGGTGCCCTTGCTGTTCATCTTCAGCCTCTCAGGCTCACTCACGAGCCATGATCTTGAGGGGCAGGCATGAAAGGGTCCTCCTCGTCCTCACCAGATGAGGCACTTGGGGATTCTCTCTCCTCTGTGCCTTCCATGGACTCAAGGTCCCATCAGGAATTCCTTTGTTGTTAACCCAGAGTCTGGGGTTCCAGGTGGAGAGGGTGTTGAAGGATTTGGACCCCACAGTTATCATCTTACAGCCTGACATCCCTACCAGAGTGGTCTTACCGATCAACAAGACTGTAGTTAAAATCACGAAGACCTCTGGCCCAAACCCTGGCCTCTACCTTGCCTACGGACAAAGTCAAGCGAGGTATTTTGTATCACAGGAGGGGAATGAGCACCTCTTCTCCCACCTATCACCAGGGTCTCTAGTTGTTTAGGTGGTGAACCAGAGAGAGAGGCAAGGCCAGCTGGTTGCTGCCCCTAAAAGTACAGATGCCTAGAAAAAGGACCTCTTGGGCAGAAAGGCCTGTGCATCTGGAGGTCTTCAACTCTCTATAGTGAACCAGCTACTCCTGCTAAGTCGCTATGAGTATAACACTTGGGCGACCATGGACAAGTTTGCCAAACTGCTCCCTAGGGACTCTTAGTCTGAGGTTAGAGCCCTTGCGGGGGAGGGCAGGGTAGTTTCTTGGGCTGCCTTCCAGATCACCTTGGACGCAGTCCTGCAGCTGCCTGTACTATGGCTGGTACAGGGCTGGTTTTGCACTGCAGTTCCTGGCTGCAGGTGTTGGGATTGCCTCCTGAGCTCCAGAACATCATGCAGGACCTCGCATTTTAGGACCTGTCTCTCTCTTTTCCAAGCAGACCCACCAATGTCTGCATGGCTTCAAGGATACCTGGGCTACCTTAAAGCCCCTGGGTATTCAACACTTGCTACCCAACAGCACTCCTTGTCAGGCAGGAACACCCCTAGTTCTTCCCAGCAGAGCATGCACACTGACTTCTCTCGCCATTGTGATAGAAATGGCAATAGGAAGTAAGGCGGACATAGTTCCCGGCTGATCCAGGACCAGGGTCAGGGCCAATCCAGCAAGCTCTCAGGGTCCCGCCAAGGTTTTTGAGAGTACACCTGAGGACATCATACAGCCTCAACCTCTCTTTTCGGGGACCGCTTATTCCTTTTCTGCCAGGCCTAGGAATCCAGTCCTGGGAATCCATTATCTCAGACCGTTGGGTCCTAGAAATGGTAGGAAGGGGGTATGCCATACGCTTCCTTTCTATCCCCCTCTCACTCTCCTGCCCCATCCCTCTTCAGGAACCCCTCTCATGAGCATCTCCTCCAGGAGGTTCTTCATCAGCTCCTGACCGTAGGGGCTGCTGAAGCAGTTCCCCAAGGGTTCTTGGGCAGGGGCTTCTACTTCTGGTACTTCCTGGTCCCCAAAGCCAAAGGTCTGGCCCATCCTGGACTTCAGGGATCTCAATGCCTTTATTGGCAAAGTGAAGGTTAAGATGGTGACCCTGGCGCCTCATCACCTCCGTAAGTCTTGGAGACTGATATGCTGCCCTCGATCTAAAGGATGCCTACTTCCATATTTCTATTGCATCACAGCACAGGTGATTCCTCCATTTTATGGTGGGCCAGGACCATTATCAGTTTATGGCCCTCCCTTTTGGCCTTTCCACGGTTGCTCGGGTTTTCATGAAGTGAATGGCAGTTGTTGCTGCTGCTCTGAGAAAATGGGATGCCTGGGTGTTCTCCTACCTGGACAACTGGCTTCTTCAAGGCCATTCCTCGGACCAGGTGTGGGCTCACATCGCTCTGGTGGAAGACCTCTTTTGGGAGCAAGGACTGCTTTTGAATGCGACCAACTCAACCCTAGTCCCCACCCAGGTGATAGTTTGTGGGTGCCAAAAGCCTGGACTCTACGTCAGCCAGGGCTTCCCTGCCCAGGTCTCGTTTTCTGGTAATAAAGATGGCTGTCAAGGCCATGCAGGTGTTCCTGATGACTATGGCCAGGACCTGCATGTGCATCCTGAGTCTGATGGCCATATGCACCTATGTCATCCAAAACACCAGACTCCGCATGCGCCCACTGCAGATGTGTCTTGTGCAAGCCCGCAACCCCTCCTTCCACCCGGGGGACAGAGTGGTAACAGTTCCCACCAATATCCTTCACTCCCTGGATTGGTGTACCCAGTAGGAGGTGAGCTGCATCAGAGTTTCGTTCTCCAGACCTCCGCTGACCCTCCAATTAGTGACAGACATGTCACACGCTAGTTGGGGCCCTATCTCAGGGATGTGCAGATGCAAGGTATGTGGATCTGGGATGACCTCTCCCTGCATATCAATGTCAGGGAGATGTAGGTAGTCCGTCTCGCCTGTGCAGCTTTCCTCCCTCAGTTGAGGGGCAGGATGGCCCTTGTTCCGTTGGTGATCTCTTATACTAACAGGCGGGGCGGGGACTGCTCCCCTCCCCTATGTCGGGAAGCCCTTCAGTTACGAGAACTATGCTTTGGGGTGGATATTCACGTGGTTGCTTCCTATCTCCCAGGTTCCCAGAACACTCTGGTGGACCAGCTGAGCAGGTCCTTCTCTGGCTACCGCGGTCTATCAGAGGGGACGTAGTCCTCCACATTTTCCACAGGTGGGGATTTCCCCTCCAGAACCTGTTTGCCATCCTTCAGAACAGGAAGTGGCCAAGGTTCTGCTCCCTTATGGGGTTGGGGTGGAGCTCCCTGGGAGATGTGTTGCTCATTCCCTCACCTACGGGCCTACTTTACGCATTCCTGCTGTTCCTGCTAGTCCACAGGGTGCTTCTGTGGGTTCGGGAGTTCAGGGCATCCTTGATTCTCATTGCATTGGCATGGCCAAGGCAGCACTGGTTCACATCCTTCCTGAGCCTTTCTTGCAAGAGGCCGATTGCTCTCCCGCTGGACCTGGACATTATTATGCAGGACTTCAGAAGACTTTGCCACCCAAACCTGAGATCCCTGCATTTAATGGCATGGATGCTCCATGGCTCACAGCAGCGGAGCAGCAGTGAGGTCTTGCTGGGTAGTAGGACTTTCATAAGGGCTACTTACCTGGCTAAGTGGAAGCGCTTCTCTGTTTGGACTACCCAGAAGGAGGTATCACACATAGATGCCCAAGTCCAGCAAGCCCTGGACTTCTAGATATCCGGCTATAGGGTTATCTTCCTCATTAGGGTACACCTTGCGGCTATTTCCTCCTTTCACCTGGGCTCCAGGGGTAAAGACCCTCTTTGCAGACCTGAGGGTGAACAAGTTTTTGAAAGGCCTGGACAGGCTTTACCTGCATGTCCATCAGCCCGTCCCTCAGTGGGACCTCAGTCTAGTCCTGTGCAAGCTCATTGGACCTCCCTTTGAACCGCTGGCGACATGCTCGCTACTGCACTTCTTTTGGAAGGCATCCTCTTTGATGGCTATCATGTCATCCAGGCATGTGTCCGAACTGAGAGCCCTCACTTCGGACCCCCTGTATACCGTTTTCGTCAAGGACAAGGTCAGGTTATGCTTCCACTCTGCCTTCCTTCTGAAGGTGGTGTCTAACTTCCATGTGTCTCAGGACATTTTCCTCCCAGTCCAAAGACCTATGCTTTGGGTAAAGGACAGGTGTTACGCACTTTAGATGTTAGGAGAGCTTTAGCCTTTTATTTAGAAAGAACAAAGTCTTTCTGTAAGTCTCTACAGCTTTTTGTAGCCATCACAGAATGGCTGAAGGGACAGCCAGTCTCTGTGCAAAGGTTCTCCTCCTGGATCACAGCTGGTATTAGGGAGTGGTCTGAGCTGGCTGGGGTACCAGCTCCTCCTCTCACAGTCCACTCTACTGTGGGTAGGGCAGTCCTTCGATCAGTGGAAAGTTAGAACTCTGAACCCGCCTCCTAGGGTTTCTGCTTTGGATTCACCTACGTGGAATGGTTATGAGCAATCACTAGAAGGAGGAAAGATGGTAACTTATCTTTGTAACTTGTTTTTTGAGATGTATTGCTCATGACCATTTCAAATCCCACCCGCTGCTGCTTCTTTAGAGTCTAGTACTGAAGGGGTGGAAGGCAGGCACAGGTATATATTAGCTGATATAGTGGTGCCACTCCAGGGGGCACACCTGCTGGACCAACAGATACTAACGGAAAAACTTCAGATGACATATGCACATAGCACGTGCAATGGACATGAGCAACACAATTTGAAGAACAAGTTATGAAGATAAGTTACTGTCTTTTTTTTTAAAAGGGATTGGTCATTTAGGGCCAAACTTCCAAAAAGTTGTGTACATGGAGACATGAACACACAATTCAAGCACTATCATCTGCAGGCAGAAAGAGAATAAGGGTTTTAAATGTCACCTGCACATGCAGATAGTAGCTTTTCTAAAGTGCATGCAGTTGTTCAAATAATGGATGGGTTTTGGTCCATTTGAAAATCTGAGCTATGAGAATATTACAATTGTCAAGTAGCCATAACTGGATCATGCATATCTATTGCTTATTCTGTGGAATTTTGCTTCCTGTTCTGCTCTGGTTAGCCATATCTTTAAATATTCATCACTCTGGGGCCTACATTTTCTGCATTCAACTGTTTGCACTTAACAATTTGAGAGAACCTAATGTACTGAAAATTGCAAGCTACTATATGAGAGAATTTGTGAGCGAGCCACATTATCTTTCTGTCTATCTGTCCATTTGTTCACTAACTTCTCCAGGCCTTCGGCTTGCCTGGATCCAGCCCCTGAGGCTCAGGGCTTCCCCCAAGCATCAGGAAGCCAGCGTTGGCATTCCATCCCTGTGCTCCCCTGGTGGCCTCTCCCGCCCTCCCCCATGGCACTAGAGCGCCAGCTCCCTTCTGCAGGGTGGGAGTCCTGATCCTCATGGACCAGAGTCAAGCAAGCCTGCACCTGGATTGGACCCATGGGCTCTGAGTAGCAGGAGAGAGGAAGTGGCTCTGCATGCTGACGCTCCTCCTCCTTCTCCCCGTGAGTAGGGAAATGGCAGTGCAGCCAAGCGTTGCTTGGAGGCTTTTTCCTTGCTGCTCCAGTTGGCCCAAATTGCAACCAGTAGGAGCAGGAGAGGGTGGTGTTTAGGAGCTGTGGGGGACATGTAGTGATGTGCTTCCTTGGGGAGCTGCACCAGGTAATGTCCCCCATTTCCCAGACCCTTCATCTCCAAACTACTCCTGCATCCTCCCTCCTACCCAGACCCCCACCCTACTCTTGCATCCTATCTTCTGCCCAGATTCCCTACCCCTAATCCCCAACCTGCTCCTGCACCCTATCCCCAGACTCTGCTCCTGCACCCTATTTCCCTCCCACCCTCAGCCCATTCCTGCATCCTACCCCTAGCCCACTCCTGCACCCTCCCCCCTGCGCAGAACACACATCCCAAGCCTGTTTCCTGGTGGCCACCTCATTTTTTTGCATCATCCCAGAGCCTAAGGGGTCCACAAAATCTACTTGCTCTGGTGTGCAAGGGGAATATGGGCAATGTCTTTCTGTTTCTCAGTCAGGGCTACATCAGTGAGATGGGGGTTTTTGTACTTCTCACTTTTGTGACATCCCCAACTGATTTTTTTTTTCTGTGGGTCAGCAGCCCCTGATCCCAAAAAAGGTTCCCCACCCCTGGTATATAGCTTTCTCTTAACATAAAGCAAGGTAAGGATTGGTTGTGGGGCAGGGATGGACTTCAGCATAAAACCATACAGAAAAGAGGCAGAATTACCAGGTAGGTGAAAGGGGCTGGTTCAGGGTTCTCCCTCTTTTCCCGTCCGTGATTGTCCCCACCGCATCCCCCAGGTGCCCTTTAATGAGGGTTGGGGGTGTGTGTGCACCTTCCTCCATTCATACAGGAACATTGTTGGCTGTTTACCTTCATCAGGGAGCCAGGGAAAAGTATATAATTTGCTGCATTCCTCACTTTGGCTGGGTAGCACAGGCTTCTCACCTGACCCCAAGTTGTTGTGGTGAGAGGGCTGGGGGTAAGGAGACTGAACGCCTCATCTCCAGCCCCACCCCAGAGCAATGATTTAAATTAAGAAAAACAAAAATTGAGGTAAGGACCTGAGCAATGCCAAGTCAATCTTCTAATTTACAGTATAAGAAAAATCACTCATATTGCAAATTTTATTCTTGCCTTACAAGACTTATTTCTAATCTTGTATATTCTAGCATTCTAAACATTACTATTCTTAAACAGATGCATGTGTTTTGTTGTGTGTTCACAGCCAGTTGCATTAATTGTATGTCCTGGGTGGAGGAAAGCACAACTTGTTTTTGAGTTATTGGTAAAATATGGCAGATGCTCCAGACCACTTCATCCAATGTTAATATTAGTAGGACTGAATAAAGAAGAAGCCAAAAATGTGAAACTTCAACGAGGATGTAAGTGTGTTTTTTGTTTGTTTGTTTTGTTATTGCTTGTTTATGCTCTAAAATGATAGGAGTTGTCTTAAATTTGCAAGGTGTTTTTATGGTTCATAGTATGTAAATCAGTGGTTTTAAATGGAAGTAATATTTTTTGACAAAGCATGTGTGGCTTTGGAATGCCATAGAAGTGATGGCTGGTGACACCTGGAAGAGTTTAATATTGGTGCAGTGAAAATTGCTTCATGCTGCTTTGCCAGAGCATTTACTTCCTTACTATAACATCTCTGTTGTTTAAGACCTCATTAATGTATACGGCACTCCTTTTTGTGTTGCAGAATATTAGGCAGGTGATTTAAGTATTTTGCTGGATTAGGACATTAGTCCTGCATCTCTCAGTATTAGAGATCAGCAGTTTTATTATGTAAGTCATAAAAATGTCCATGGGTGACACACATGAGATTATTATTCATCAGGCTTTGTGCATTTAATGAACTATGAATAGGTTACCTGCCCCAACTACTATTCTAACTATTAGGCAACTAGCCAATTAGCCCATCATATGATGGGATTTTCAGGTCGTCTTTCCTGAGCTCTCTTGCTCCGTCTCTCTCTCTCTCTCTCTCTCTCTCT
>JANRFK010001785.1:20539033-20557619 GCA_030068395.1 Apalone spinifera
AGCTTCAAAACCCCCATCCCTAGCAGCAACCTGCATGGCCATGGCTTCAGCACGCTGCAGCAGCAACCTTCCTGCCCACTACGTGTTCTAGGGCCAAAACACTGGCGGCAGGCCTCATCCCCAGTGGCAGCCGGCCCTCAACATGGCCCTGGCCATCAGAGTGGCCAATCGAGCAGCCACCCCTCAACATGGCCCTCAACAGTCTCCATCCTCATCAGGAACAGCCATGACATTCACCTTCCAGGAGCAGGAGGAAAGTGAGTGCTGCTGCAGAGGTGGGCAGTCTTAGATTAGAATTTTGTGTGTGTTACCGCGTAGGTGCACACATTAAGGGAATACTGGCAAAGGCTCCCTGCTGCACAGGGGAGGAAGAGTGGGGTTGAGCTCCTGCTTCAGATGCCATTGAAAATCTGCTCATGGCACGCATGCTGTGGGTTGCCAACCCCTGCTCTAACCATTCCCCCACAGTCTTTAAGGGTTCATTCCATAAGGGCTTGATTACTTTCTTCAGCAATATTTCAATTTTGGACATTTGTGTGGGTGCTACCTAATCTTCACTGTATATGTTTGCCAGACATTGTGATAACCATGACACCTAGGTTGGATGCAAATCTGGGGAAGTCAGTTCTGCAGTCATTGTTCAGGTAGACTCTGAGCCTTACTTTTTCCCACTATTGCATGTTGGTCACCTGAGGGGAATACAGACCTGTAATCACGCACAGGAAAAAGTTACTTAATGGTACTGTTACTGGGTTTTTTTGAGATGTGGGTGTAGATGTATATTTCACAACTCTCACTTCTGCCTCAGTTTCCTTTTGTGGGTTCTGATGTGAGGACAGTGCAGGAGGGTAAGAGCACTGTTCCCTATGTATAGCGATGGGAGTGGCTACTTGTTTCAGAGGGCATGAGAATTGCCTTGATGGATACTGCTAAGTAAAGTACTGTAGCTTTGGTTCATACCTAAATGGGATACATGTTTGGATTCACATCTCAAAGAACACTAACAGCTCAGGTATAGGCAAGTAACTTTTTTTTCTAGAATACTGCTCTTAAGTTCCTTTGGTTGTTGCATTCCCACCATATCCCTCCCATCACTCTATTTCTGGCATGCACCTAAAGTGTGGATAGCATAGAACCACCTATTGTGGCTTTACATCACTTAGGAATTGCTCGTCATTGGGGGCAGGATCTTTTACTGTCACTTTAGGACAGTTTTTCAGTGATTTTTGTTCTTCCAGACCAGAAGCCAAAGATTGAGACGATGGACTACATGAACATTTTTTGAGAAGATTGATAATTGCTATTAATCGTAAATAAAATGGTCTGATTGTTAGGATAACAGTAATGTTTTAATTGATAATAGTATTTTTGAAAATAGAAAACATTACAAATCAAATAATATTAACTTTTTTCTTCTAAAATATAGGTGAAGTGATTGTAACTACACCACACAGCCTTTTGAGACTGCTTGAACACCATAGCTTAATATTACTTAGAGTTTGTCACCTTGTTTTTGATGAGGTTGATAACTTGTTCTCTGAAGCTAGCAGACAAGTGAGTACTATCTATATTCAGATAATACACTGCTTCAAACTTAAAAACCTTTAAAGGAAGTGGGGGATGGTGTAAATATGAACTTTATATAACAAGAAAAAATATAGCTCATGATGAATTGCCCAGGTGTGTCACGAATAAGAAAACACCCACTGGATCTGAAGATCTGTTACATGGTTAAAAAGAACCAAACCCCAAACTGCTTTTGCTGCTAAGTCTCCACCAATTTTTAATAATTGATTTCTTTTTCAGGCAAAGCAAGCACTGATGGGGTTTTCGTCCCACGTCTCATACTTACAACTTATTCTGGCTCTTTCTCATTGTCCTGGGAGACTCTCTACTCCCTCAAAGATGAGCTACTTTTTCAGTGTGGGATTACAGTCTCTGAAGAATAGAAAAGGAAATACCTAATTTATAGGACTAGCATGATGTGCGCTTCTTAAGTACACGACTTTCACCCCTGCTTCCAGGGCTGCTCTCCAGTAATTGTTCCATTGAGGTCTCTTCTTTGGATTATGACTGGCAGCCTCCTCAGTCTTCATGGCATACAAGGCAGAAATGACTTTAACCAGACATTACCACATACCAAATTAAGATGGTCAACAAATCTCTGTTGGGAAACCTAAGCTTTTGAGTCCCTGGCTTCTATTTCCTTTTAGAATTCCATTTTCATGGGCTTTAATTGCTGTGTCTTATACCTGTCAACTTTCTCCCATTAGAGTATTCTCCAAGGAAGTCTGAGTCTCCTCTTCTGGCTTGTCCAGATGAAATGAGAGACACAGGCTATCTATCACGAACTAAATGGTGCAACTTCTAGCTTGTTCCCAAGAAGTAGGCTTTTTTAATCCTGTCAATATATATATATATGGGGTTTTTTTTTCAGCTCTTCATAAGAGGGCAAATATTTTCCAGCCATAGGATCCTTTTTAGCTTCATAGGATCAGACTACTTTTTGGAACTGGCAATTTTGGACATAGTTCTTGCTTAACAAAGCAGGTGTCCCCAGAAAGATACTCTTGCAGGGGGTGAGCCTGTTTTTATATCTTTATATTGAGGGAATTGTGGAGGTCTCATAACATCCAGATATTAATCTCTCTTTAAAGCTAGGTTAACAACAAGTGTTATGAGGCCCCCTGTTTAGGTCCTGCTGTGACTAACACTTCTTTAGTCAGAAATTCTCAATGGTCATGGAAAGCAGTGTATCTTTAAAAGATCCCTGTGATAGAAAATGGCATTAAGCACATCTCAGCCAATTCTTGAGTGCTTTTCTGCACATAGAATTTTCAATATCTAATTGCAGATGTTCAAGCAGGGTTTCCTTAGTGATATCCATATATCAAAGACAATTTGAGATTGCCTATGTCTAATATTAAAATTGTTTTATATATTTCTATGCTTCCTAAGTTTATATCCTCTAAATTATCACTTCTGATCTTCTGAAGTACTCTTTGTTGAACATGAACTTTCATCTGCTTTCAAACTGTTACTGCCTCAGCTCCTTCTAAAATCTTTGGAATTCTTTTACATCTGTGATGAGTGAAGGAGTTTCCTACAGGAGCAGTGCACCAGACTTAGCTACAATGGTAGCTTTATTTGAGAGAGCTCACCTGTATCTTTTGTGGTGGGGTCTCTCAAGTCATCCCAGTTTAAATTTGTATTTTCTCTAGGATTCTTTGAGCTACTGAGCAGCTGAACAAGTAGTGAAGAAATAGCATGCTTACTGTCCCGTGGTGCTCCAGGCAATTGGAAAATATTGTTGTGATAGTTCTTCTGCAAAACAGAAGTGCTAGGTTACCTAATATGTTTTGGGGCCTTGGTACCTCTGTCAGGAATAAGCATATATCTGCAGAGGGCTAAGTATCACCTTACTAGGTGATTGTAACTGGTTAACCTGTGCCTGGCCCAGCTGGAGCAGCCCCCTGCTTGTGCCGCTCCGTGGGGGTGGTGATTGTCCCTCAGCTTAGCCTAATGCCTGTGGCCCAGTAAGGCATGCTGGTTAACCAGTTAAACATACAGTTTAAATGAGATTTTACATCTCTACTTCCTGGTATTGCTCCTAGAAACCAGAAAATGGTTCTGGGGTGCATCTGGTAGATGTACTTTAAGTGCCTTCATACTCATCAGTACTCCACTTGTGCTTGGGATGTCTGGTTTCAGCATGTTTTTTCAGCAGCTGAGATCACAGCATGCCACGAGTCTCTTAAAGATTTCTCTTTGTACAGTTCTGTGTATTAAATGGGATAAATTTTTAGGTTCTGAAATCTCCATGTGAGATGATCATGGCGAATAGAATATATTGTTTGGTAATAGAAATCAGTTCAATTATGGACAGTCTCTTAAGGGAGGAACTGACCATTATACCTAACTGTAGAGATCTGGGCATCGTGGACAATTCAGTGAATTGGATTTAGTTGAAATAAAACAAAGGAAGTGTTAGGATGCATAGGGTAGGGGATGGAAAATATTACAAGACAAGTAATTGTCTTGTAATTAATTCCAAATATGGCCTTAGACAGGGATGGAGAAACGTTCTTCAGTCAGGGATGACCGACCCACAAAAAAAATCAGTTGGATCACACATTAAGTGTGAAGGAAAAAAAACAACCCCACCTCACAGACTTGGCCCCCAACTAAGAAACGGGGGAGAAGTGGCACTCATCTTGCTCCTCCCGGCAGCAGAGTGAGCCGGTGGCGCCAACAGCTGCGGCCAACACTCGGAGACTTGCTGCGGGGTTGGAGTGTGAGGGTTGGGTCATCTTGCTTGTTGTGTTGTGTCCTATATTTGATACCTCATCTCAAAAAAGATATTGCCACAATAAGTGGTGGGAGGAAAAAGGCATGCCACTTTTGTATTTTCCTGACTCTGAGATGTCACTAATGTGAAAATCCCCAATGGCACCTACAGGACTTGCACTGCCAGAGTGGAGGATAGACTTTATCAGAATAATTAAAATATTCAGGAATAAATGTTGACAAATCTTGGCTGATCAGAAGTATTCTTTGCTACACAAGGCACCATGTTCCTGATGGAATTTGGGAATGCTAACATCTATTTTCCACATTGTAACAATATGAGTGTTCCATATAGTGAACTGTATTAAAATGTCTCTACACTAGTTTAAATGCCCAGCTTAGTCAAATGAAAATGAAAAGTCCCATGTTGTTCCTGTTCCCTAAAGAAACACTGAATTACATGGACTTGCGTTTTCTCTCATTCCAGGCTGATTCAGCACTGGCCTATTTGTCTTCTGTGTGGGTTGTTTTTCCTGTGGTAGCAACATGCCACACACTCATCACCAGTGATATTGCATATGTATTCTCTTGTCTAGCCTCAGGGTGGCTCCCTTCACCCTGCTAATTACTTGTTCTTTTCCATTATTAACTGCCTTCCTACTAGAACTTCTAGGTTTGCTGATCAGTGTGTTTAGGTTTTTCAGACCCCTGTGGAGTATCACCTTGCCACTTTGTCCTGGCTGCCCCATTTCCCAGACCCCAGTAGCTCCTTCTTTCTGGGTTATCTTCAACAGCTTTCTCTGCAGGGATCCTTTTATGACCTTTTTTATCTTTCATATGAGGAGGACTTTGAGATGCAGTTATCTTTATTACTACTACTCAAGACCACCACAGACCCAGATTTTTACCCTGCTGTAGATACTTACTATGGTTGCCAAACACTATCTAGTGATCTTGGAGAGATGCTATGAAGTTTTTTATTCAATAAACAATAGCTTTTTTACTAACTGGGTTTCAGAAGGTGTCTCAAGGCAGGATGTTTTGCAGAGCCACACTTGTTCTTTCCCACTTTTGAAGCTTTCGTTATTTTTTCCTATTTGAAGCAACCCTTTCATTGGCATTGAGATTTCTCTTGAGTTAGGTTGTCATTTTTTAGAGTCTTTGGGAGAAGTATTACTTACATTTTAAAGGGCACCAACTTGAAGTCTAATTGATTTTTATCAAATACATTTGGAATAATTTCACATCTCTCAATTGCTTGCCAGCTAGCATTATCCTATTTTAAAAATGTTTTTCTCTGTCTATTTTCATTGTGAAAGACCCATATAAACCTGAGGGGAAATGCTGAAACAGGCCATCTATAAAAGCTGTCAAATGTACAAATAAAGAGAGAGATTTATCTTTAATCTTTTAGTTATGGTCATTTGTACTGGTAACAAAAGTAGCCTTAGTTTTTCAGGTGGATTTATAATTTTTAAGTTTCCAGTAACAACTTTTTCATAAACACTAGTGTCACCCCTTCACCCCAAATTAGACATTTTTAAGCATGCACATTTGTATTTTAATCAGTCCTTGTTCTTTCTATATTATGCTCTGAATGGATACACGTCTCAGATTTTTTTTCATTTAGTGGATATTAAATAAACACTTTTTTTTGCTTGATTTAATAGGGAGTTTTTGGAAATTTTTGGTTTTTTTGGGTGAATGCAACAAAGATAAAACAGCCCCTAATACTTTGTGTCCTTTGACTTGAAAACTGTATTGTGAGGTATGTGAGAAGACTGTCTGTCTTGACCCAAAAGTTAATAAGGTGTTACTCAACTACAAAGAGTGTCTTAGATTTATGAACTTTACATGTACACTAGAGATTTACAAAGCAGTTGACTCATTTCTCCCTGTGGATTTTTTGTGTGTGGTAGTAATACTTTGTCCTGTAATATCAAAGGATGCCTTTTTCCCCCCCTCTAACTGAACATTATACAGGTGGCTCACCAAAGTAAGCCTTCCACTTAACTTACTGTTTGATATGTCTGTATTTATTGTGGGCTTCTGTACACAGTCTGCACTAGAGGGATGTACATTCTAGTATTTACTAGCATGTTGTGACTAAATCCCTAATGGGGACCATTATGGTTCCCACTAACACTTCCCCCCGATGTGTGCTAATGTAGTCTCAGCATACTCAAGAAAACTGTTAGTGTATGCCAGCAGGGTCCACATGGCACAGTTAGTGAACGACAGGCTAGTTGTGCACTAGAATTTATATCCCTTAGGTGTGAACCAAAGCATTGTGTAGATGAGCCCTATTCCTGTGTCTAGGATGAGAGAACTACTTCGAGTGCTGTTCCTATGCATGCTCCACTTCGGATGCGGTGAATTCTCATGCCAGCGATCAGAGATTATTGCTAGCAGTGCCTTGCCATGCCACACATGCACTGTAGCGTTCTCTTGTGTCATTGCTGTCCATTGATCATATGCATGACACCTTAGTTCCTTCTCTACTGTCCTCAGAAATAGACAGAGCTCCAAGCAGGTGCCCCTTTTTCATCCTAAAATAACATGAATCGTTGATTTAGTTTTCCTCATCATCCTAGTTCTTTAAACCTCTGTTCTCATTCTCCAAAAAAAACTTTTTTCTTCTGCTGTTTTTTGTCCCCACTCCAACATGACTGGCTCCTGAGGCTTTAAGAGTGTGGAAGGAAAAAAAGTGTCTCACATGTGCTCCTTCTCTTTATATAGTGTCTGAATGGCTCCTGTGATTCATTCACCTTGTTATCAGGGAGCATGCCCAGACTTCCCTTTATCCAGTAGGGAGCATGCCCATGCTGTGATGACTCATTGCCATGTGGTCCATTGTTCCAAGCCTTCTTCAAACACACTCACACTCTCTTTCCATTCACTCAGGAGAGAATGCAGCTTAGGGAAAGTTACAAGCAAGGTGGCTGCATGTTACAAAGTTGCAGTTTACAGTAAGTTTGACAGTTACACAGATTGCAAAGATTGACATGGATCACAATAAGTTGCAGTTTAAAACCTTAGACCTTACAGTTTGGTGTAGCTTTAGAAAATCCATGTATATAAATCTAGTGAGCTCTGGTGGAGGCTTTTTTATGCAACACTTTGTTTCACAATGGGTACCAGCCACTATCAACAACGAGTCCTCCCATTTGGCCTGTCTGCAGCACCGAGGGTTTTCTCCAAAATACTAGCAATCATAGCAGCATATCTTCATTGCTCGGGGTGATAATATTCCCTTATCTAGACTGTCTTATCAAAGGTACATCTTATCACAATGCACTGTGTATGTTCCACACCACTCTGACCCTACTACACTGCCTTGGCTTTCACATTAACTACCATGAATCTGTGTTGGAGCCCACATAGATCCTTGAGTTCATAGGAGCTCAACTGGATACAGGTTCAATGCAATCACTGCTTTCATTAACATGGTACGGGCCTCTGCACACAATAGTATGTAATTGCCTCCAAATACTGCATCATATTGCAGTTACCATGTACATAGTGAAACTCACCAGACTTCTTATGAGATGCGCCCAAGTATGGTTGGCCACCGTCTGTATCACTTCAAGGGACACTTGCAACAAGAATTTCCATCCCTCATCACATCCTCTTATCTCTCCAGTGGTGAACACAACCACACAGTATGCTGCAGGGAATTCCCTTCAAGCAACCTCCTCCAACAGTCGCTATAATTACAGATGCCTCCCTTGTGGGTTGGGGAGCACATGTAGACTCCCATACTGTACAAGGCAAAGGGTCCTTCCAAGAGACCAAGCTACATATTAACCTTTTAGAACTAAAAGTGGTATGATACACATTCTGGCACTTCCTAGCTCATATCCAAGACTTTCCTTATGTTCATGAACAGTGCAACGAGTATGCACTGTATCAGTTGTTGGCGGCGGGGGGGCACATTCCAGTTACCTAAGCATCAAAGCAATCAAATTATGGAATTGGTGCATACAACACCGTGTCACCCGTCCAGCTACCTATCTCCCTGGGGTCCTCAGTGTCACTGTGCACAACCTCAGTTATGTGTTCTCAGACTAGTGTGAATGGGAATTAGATGCAGCAGCCCTCCATGAGGTGTTCCACTAGTGGGGCGATCCCAACATCGACCTCTTCACAAGTCGGCACAATCGCAAATGTCACCTGTTTTGTTTGAGGGCAGGCCTTGTGATCTCTAGGCAATGCCTTCCTCGTGAGATGTGAAGCACCACTGCTTTGTGTTCCCACCATTACTCATTCCATGGGTGATCCAGAAAATCTATCAGGACTTAAGCACGAGTCATATTGATAGTGCCCTTGTGGTCCATGCAGACTTGATTTCTGTATCTTGACCGACTAGCTATCTGCAACTCTCACACATCCCTGTGGTGATACAATCTCCTTTCCTCAAAATCACAGCTGCATACTCCATCCAGATCCAACAACTCTCCACCGCAAGGCTTGGTTCCTTCATGGCTCCATGATGCTGAAACCTCCTATTCAGTTAGTGAAACAGATACCAATAAATAGTGTACGACCTTCCACCAGGAGGACTTACACCTATAAGTGGAAGAGATTCTCTACATGGATGCAACAGACACACAATACCTCACCCTGTCATTAGCTTTTATCATACAGGACTACTTTCTTGAACTGAAGGAATCAGGGCTATCACTTAGCTTTTTAAAAGCCCACAGAGGTACAATTACAGCATCATGAACCCCTAGATGGGGGTCTATTTTCTCACACCCAGTAACCAAACAGTTGCTAACTTGTCTTCAGAATACCTTTATTGCAATAAGACCTCCTACTCCCTTGTTGGACCTTAACCACATTCACAAAAGCTTCACAAGACCTCCCTTTGAGCCACTGGCCAATGTTCCCCCCATCACATGTCTATGAAGGTAGCATTCCTTGTGGCAATCACGCTAGACATGTTGGAGAAATAGCATCTCTGATAGCAGACCCTACCTATACAAACTTCAGCAAGGACAAGGTGACATTAAGGCCCCACCCCAAATTTCTTCCCAAGGTCGCCACTTCCTTTCATATCAACCAACCGATCCACTTACCTGCCTTTTTTCCTATGCCGCATGAGACTGCATTTCAGGCATCCTTGCCTGCTCTCAACGTACGATGAGCCATCACCTTTTACTTTAACAGGACAAAACCTTGGCTGAAGTCCCCGAGACTTTTCATTTCCATTGTAGTTGGGAGGAAATGGACACCAACAATGTGAGAGGGCCCTACTGCACATGCATAGCACAGCAAGGCACTGTTAGGAAAAATCTCCGATTGCCAGTGTGAGGGTACGCCAGCACCTGACATGAAGCACCCACAGGGACATACGTCTCGAAGAACTATCATTACTGCACAGAGTGAGTAACTGTCTTTTATTACCAGGAAGAATTATTTACTTGCAATATTTTATCTTTGTATGCTCTTCTCACATACTAAATATTCCCTTTCCCTTCTGCTTCAGGATGCTGCTTGAGTTAATATTTGAACTGTAAAAAAAAACCTTTCTTCTTGCCTTCGAAATATCTAAGTGATAGTATCTAATGGAACATGGAGGGTGGGCTAATACTTACTTATGAATTGCAATTCTTTTGCTTTGTTGCTTGATCAGTGCTATCTCCAGTGATTTTTTTTCAAATGGAACAAAAGAAAATTTGCAAAAGAAATGTATACTTCTGTTTTATAGATATTTACTATATTAGAGTCTTACAAGAAAACAATTAATGTTGAAGATCGGGAGTTGGCACCACATCAGATTGTTGCTGTTGGATGTCATTGGAATAAACATATAGAACATTTAACAAATGAGTTCATGAATGATCCTTACATTGTGATAACAGCTATGGAAGAAGCTTCCATATATGGAAATGTGCAACAGGTAAAAGAAATTATGCTGTTCTTTCAAGCTGGCATTGTATATTAGGATCCTTTATTTTATATTCAGTGGCAGTTTGCACTACATTGATTGGTTATGTGCACATATATTAAGCTGGTTTTGTTTGATCAAAATTAGGAAAACTTTCTTTAGGTTTACCATAATAGGATGCAGGAAAGACAATAAGGAAAATTTCTTTTAGAAATAACAGAAAACCCAGATTATATGCAAAAAAAGTATACTTTCAGTGTTAAATCTGAGATTTTAATAGTAAAAAGTCCGTAAATTGATTGCTTAAAATGTATACATTTGTGCTTTGAGAGGGTTATATGCTACAGATAAAGTCTTTCATTATTTATATCTTATAAGTTTTGGTTTGGGTAATTTTATTCTTCTACTCTAAACTCCCTCTGTACTTCTAGTTCACTGCTTATTTTCTAACTTTTGTTCAGGGTTCTGTTTTATTTAGATATCATTCATGGGGGAGTCCTAGACTCCCTTAATATAATTTTAAAAATACAGTATCATAATGTGCTTCTTTTAAAACAAATATGTAACAGTAACATTTAGTCAAACAGCATCTTAAGATATTTACAAATATCAGCAGTTATCGTACCCTGTTCCCCAAACACTTGGGTAAAAAGATGGGCATTGCAGGGTTCCCTGAAGGTTAACAAATTTCGTCTTTTTTGGATCATGGAGAATGTGAATTTCAAACTTGAGGGCTCCTTGCGAAGAATGTCTGCTAGCAGTTTCCGCTTTTTATACTGAGGAGACTCCCGGACCAGAGCCTCTGCTGACTGCCACTCTATATTATATGGTGGTATTGTTGGGGAAATCTCTCTCCCCTGGGGTACAGAGTCCCCAGAAGGGTCCGAGGCTGGAGGTCAAAGCAATGAGGCAGGAGATAAATCTAGAAAGGAAACTTTATTATGCATGCATGCAGGCTGACAGCTACCAGAGAGAGCAGCAGCAGCAGCCCTGAGAGACAGATTCAGGGATCTTTTATACAGTATGTTCAGACAGTTTAGTTGTTGATTGTTTTCTTTAACATATCAAAGTCTCAGCAGAAGTACTCTGAGAAGTTTCTGTTCACACCAGAAGTGCGTTTTACAGTACAAAGGCACACATGAGAACCTGAGTGAGGAGTCTACATGGCAAACTGTGACAAAGATAAGAGTTTACATGATAATTTGTGACAGACTAGGAGTTTCCATGAATTGAGATAGGAGGCATTGTAAGGGTCTTGATTAGAGTTAAGATGATTTCTCTGTTACAGAGAGAGAAAGAGGCCTGGAAAACTTTTAACCCTTGCAGCAGTTTTCTTTTAGAGAGTTTTGATTTCCTGTATGGTCCCCCCCTTAGACACAATTGGAGTTCTTTGATTTTTCTCCCACGGTATGCAAGGTGCTCTTCTGTCCCAGAGTTGTTTCCATTTCAGGAAAGGAGTGGGCATACTTAAAGTGCGTACTGGGTTTACAGTTATTACTGATTCCATTTAGTTTAAATATAGGGAATATCACTTGAATCAGTAATGCTTTCCAAATCATAATGAATTCTATGTACACCTTCAGTATGTGAATAGAAGTGGTTTATACAGCCTGTGCACTGTTGCTACAATTGGAATGGGCTGAGATACTGAGCAATTAAAGTTACAGGTTTTATTAGCAGTGAATTAATTTATTTGGAAGGTGAATAAGGGCAGGTATGGCAATCAAAGTTGCATGATAAATTCATTTATCACATGGTGGATATAGACTACATATATGTGAGTGGATAGGTACTACATATGGTAATACTGCTATTAGCTAAACCTTATTTACAACAATTCTATAGTACAATATTTAGGTTTAAATAGGTATAGCTTTGTAGCTAGTATTATTGGCTTATGCTTTTTGCTTCAGGTAGTATTTGTGCAGCATATAAATACGCAAAATACTGTGAATAAGAACAGATGTATAGCAAAATAGTTGTATGTTATGGGCCTTTTTCTAATCAACTTTATTTTATCACTTTTATTAGGTGGTACAACTTTGCTTGAACTGTGAGAGAACCTCTATATTACTCCAGATACTGGATTTTGCTCCCAGTATAGCTCAAAAGACCCTGATTTTCACCGATTCGGTGGATGAAACAGAAATTGTCTATAAGGTAAATGTTACATATATTAATCTATAATTTTTGTATTGATATGGAATGTTTGTTAAGTAGCAAAGTGCAATATGCTATAGTAATATTGTCTTAGCTCCTGAGCAGAAAGAAAGAGTATGGACTTCTGGAGTGGATTCTTCACTTTGGGAGAGAAATAATACTCGCTTCTCAATTGCTTCTGTTGAAACTTTAAAAAGACCTTTTTTAAGCCATATCTAGTTGTAATGTGTGGGGTATTTTTTTATGGTGGAAAGTTTTAGCAAAAGTTTTTTCTAAGAATGTGTTACAAGAAAGTATTTGGTTCTGTGTTGCCAGTGTTCATTTCTTACTGCTGTTTCACTGAGATTACGTCTATACTGCACCTCTCTTGTGCAAAAGCTTTAGCAAATGAAGCACAGATTAGCATATTGCTGCATTTCATTTGCATAATTTATTAGGGGGCACTTTTGCACAAGAGACTTTTGTGCAAAAAGGAGCTATTTAGACGGTTACATAAGAATGGCCATACTGGGTCAGACCAAATGTCCATTCAGCCCAGTATCCTGTCTGCCGACAGTGGCCAATGCCAGGTGCCCCAAAGGGAGTGATCAGAACAGGTAATGATCAAGCAATTTGTCTCCTGCATCCATCTCCACCTTCTGACAAACAGGCTAGGAACACCATTCCTTACCCATCCTGGGTAATAGCCATTAATGGACTTAACCTCCATGAATGTATCTAGTTCTCTTTTAAACCCTGTTATAGTCCTAACTTTCACAACCTCCTCAGTCAAGGAGTACCACAGTCTTGCGTTGTGTGAAGAAGAACTTCCTTTTATTTGTTTTAAACCTGCTGCCCATTAATTTCATGTGGTGGCCCCTACTTCTTATATTATGGGAACAAGTAAATAACTTTTCCTTATTCACTCTCTCCACACCAGTCATGATTTTATAGACCTCTATCATATCCCCCCTTTGTCGTCTCCTTTCCAAGCTGAAAAGTCCTAATCTCTTTAACCTCTCCTTTTTATGGGACCCCTTCTAAACTCCTAATCATATTAGTTACCCTTCTCTGAACCTTTTCTAATGCCAGTATATCTTTTTTGAGATGAGACCATATCTGTACGCTGTATTCAAGATGTGGGCATACCATGGATTTATATAAGGGCAGTAAGATATTCTCCGTCTTATTCTCTGTCCCTTTTTAAATGATTCCTAACCTCCTGTTTGCTTTTTTGACTGCTGCTGCATGCTGTCTGGATGTCTTCAGAGAACTATCCATGATGACTCCAAGATCTCTTTCCTGATTAGTTGTTGCTAAATTAGTCCCCATCATATGGTATGTTGGGGTTATTTTTTCCAATGTGCATTACTTTACATTGATCCACATTAAATTTCTTTTGCCATTTTGTTGCCCAGTCCCCCAGTTTTGTGAGATCCTTTTGAAGTTCTTCACAGTCTGCTTTGGTCTTAACTACCTTGAGCAGTTTAGTATCGTCTGCAAACTTTGCCACCTCACTATTTACCCCTTTCTTCACATCATTTATGAATAAGTTGAATAGGATTGGTCCTAGGACTGACCCTAGGGGAACACCACTAGTTACACCTCTCCATTCTGAAAATTTACCATTTATTCCTACCCTTTGTTTCCTGTCTTTTAACCAGTTCTCAATCCATAAAAAGGATCTTCCCTCTTATCCCATGACTATTTAATTTACATAAAAGCCTTTGGTGAGGGACCTTGTCAAAGGCTTTCTGAAAATCTTAAGTGCACTATATCTACTGGATTCCCCTTGTCCACATGTTTGTTTGACCCCTTCAAAGAACTCTAATAGATTAGTAAGACATGATTTCCCTTTACAGAAACCATGTTGACTTTTGCCCAACAAATTATGTTCTTCTGTGTCTGACAATTTTATTCTTTACTAATGTTTCAACTGATTTGTTCGGTACTGACATTAGTCTGTAATTGCCAGGATTACCTCTAGAGCCCTTTTAAAATATTGGCGTTACATTAGCTATCTTCCAGTATTGGGTACAGAAACTGATTTAAAGGATAGGTTACAAACCATAATTCATAGTTGCATAATTTCACATTTGACTTCTTTCAGAACTCTTGGGTGAATGCCATCTGGTTGTGGTGACTTGTTTGTTATATCAATTAATCCCAAAACCTCCTCTAATGACACTTCAATCTGTGACCATTCCTCAGTTTTGTCACCTACAAAGGACAGGTCAGGTTTGGAAATCTCCCTAACATCCTGAGCCCTGAAGACTGAAGCAAATAATTCATTTAGTTTCTCTGAAATTACTTGATCATCTTTAAGTGCTCCTTTTGTATCTTGATCATCCAGGGGCCCCACTGGCTGTTTAGCAGGCTTCCTGATTCTGATGTACTTAAAAAACATTTTATTACTTTTTGAGTTTTTGGCTAGCTGTTCTTCAAACTCCTTTTTGTCTTGTCTTATTAGATTTTTACACTTAATTTGGCAGTGTTTATGCTTCTTTCTGTTTTCCTCACTAGGATTTGACTTGCACGTTTTAAAAGATGCCTCTCGCTGCTTCTTTTACATGGTTAAGCCAAGCCACGGTGGCTCTTTTTTAGTTTTTACTGTTTTTTTTAGTTTTTTTTTTTTTAATTTTTAATTTACATTTAAGTTGCGCCTCTATTATGGTGCCTTTGAAAAGTGTCCATGCAGCTTGCAAGTATTTTACTTTAGGCACTGTACCTTTTAATTTCTGTTTAATTTCTCCTCTTTTTTTGCATAGTTCCCCTTTCTGAAATTAAATGCCACAGTGTTGGGCTGCTGAGGTGATGTTCCCACCACAGGAATTGTAAATGTTGTTCTATTATGGTCACTATTTCACAGGGGTCCTATTAGAGCTGCCTCTTAGACTATAGGCTGCCACTCAGGACTAAATTGAGAATTGCCTCTCCCCTTGTTGATTCCTATACCAGTTGCTCTAAGAAGCAGTCATTTAAGGTATCAAGAAATTTTGCCTCTGCATTTTGTCCTGAGGTGACATGTACCCAGTCAATATAGGGATAATTGAAATCTCCCACTATTATTGAGTTTTTTATTTTGATAGCCTCTCTAATCTCCCTTGGCATTTTATAATCGTTATTACTGTCCTGGTCAGATGGTCTATAATATATCCCTACTGTTACATTGTTATTAGATCATGGAATTACTATCCATAGAAATTATATGCAGTGGTGGCCCATCAGTACAGGTGAACTAGATGGTCGTCTAAGGTGCCAAGATAAACGGCCATTGAGGGCTTTGGAGGTGGGGGCGTCGATAGCGTGCCGATCACGCTTTTCGCCTAGGGCGCCAGTTGCCAGCAGCTCGTCTAGGGCCGCTCCTGATTTTATGGAACACGTTCATCTGAGCTTATCTGGACTACACAGTGGCAATAGCCTCACTCCCACAACAGAGGTTCCAGGCAATCATGGAACTAGCAGAAACAGTACAAAACAGTCTGCAGGTCACTGCAAAGCCATACCTGCAACTGTTGGGCCACGTGGCAGCAGCCATCTTCATGGTGCAACACACCAGATTATACATGAGACCACTATAGTTGTGGCTAAGGACAATTCACAAGCTGCATTTCCTTGGCATGTTAATCCCTTTCAAAATGAAGCAGTCTTTGGCATGGTGGACAAATTCACTCAGTGTGTTCAAAGGGGTTCCTTTCTACCCAGAACCACCATCTTATAGCCCTTATGATGGATGTATCAGTTATGGGATGGGGTGCCCATATTGGCCATCAGGTAGTACAAGGTCGATGGTCTCCAGAGGAGTCTACGTTGCATTTAAACATGTTGGAGCTCAGAGCAGTAAGCAATTCCTAACATCATTTCTTACATCTAATTTGTAACAGGACAGTAGAGATTTTCATAGACAATCTTACAGCAGTGTGTACTACATAAATCACCAGGGCAGGGTCAGATCTTACTGCCTCTGCATGGAGGGTGTTCAGTTATTGAAATGGTGTATCCCATACAATATACACTTCTGTGCCACCTATTTGTCAGGCAAGGACAATATCAGAGCAGATAACCTCAGCAGGTATTTTACTTCGAATCATGAATGGGAGATCGATACCAGTCTCCCCTCAGAAGTATTCAATAATTGGGGATTCCCAGTGGTGGACTCATTTGCAACCAGTCCCAACATGAAGTGTCCATAGTGCTGTACTTGTATGGGCATTGGAACACACTTTCATGCACTTTCCCACCAATTCCCTCCTCCATTGAGTAATCAGCAAGACAAGACAGGGCCACAGTAATACTAATCACACTTTGCTGGCCCAGACAAATGTGATATTCTTACCTGATGCACATGTCCTCAAAAACTCCATGGTGTTTCCCAGTGCTTCCACATCTTCTGACTCAGGACTACGGTCATGTACAGCATCCTTGTGTCCAGAATGTCCATCTGTAAGCGTGGTATCTGATTGGCTCTCCTCAATAGAAGTGGTCTGTTCTGGATCCGTACAAGAAATTCTTTTGAATAGTCACAGGCTGGCTACTAGAAAATCATACCTGTACAAATGGTGCAGAGATAATTTGAACAACAGGGCAGAAAACACACACCTGCGAGAGAGGGGAGAACCCCCACCACTTTCTACTGTGTCTCAATAAATGACATCTAGAGAACAAATTTGAGACTTTGGTCCAAGATCCCAACCTCTTTCCGTGTTGAATCACTGATAATCTCTGAATGGTTGGGAGATGAACTCTTTTTTTACTCAATATGGCGGTCCATCAGAATGCAATTGTCAGTGCAAGAACTAGAATGAGTCTACCTCAATTCTGAAGCAACACCTTCTCTACTACCACATCAGTGCTTAACTTTAATCAGTATGATCGCCACAATGCTAAACACTGTTGGTAACTACCAGAACTTATCTGCAACTGTTGGAGCACATGACTATCTCAACTTTAGTCATCAAAGCATGCGAGACTACATATATATTTACCATCATGGCTTCAGACAGTCTACATTCTCCCCAGGCACACACACACACTCTCTCTCTCTCTCTCTCTCTCTCTCTCTCTCTCTCTCTCTCTCTCTCTGTGTGTGTGTGTGTGTGTGTGTGTGTGTGTGTGTGTGTGTGTGTGTGTGTGTGTGTGTGTGTGTGTGTGTGTGTGTGTGTGTGTGTGTGTGTGTGTGTGTGTGTATATATATATATATATATATATAAAAATATAAAAAAATAAAAAAAAAACTACACTCAGTGCCAAAGAAGATAAAATATTCTCTACTGTGGTGGATGCTGCCGGACAATGTCTATGTGGGTGTGCCTTTCGTACAGAATCTCCCAACAATAACATCACAGCAGACACATTACTTCTAGGTTGAGGAATGCATCTGAACTCGCATTCTAGCCAAGGCTGTTGGTTCCCTGCAAAATCTCTTCTGTACATAAATATTTTAGAGCTATGAAAAATTTCCAGTGTCTGCTTCCACTTCTTACCCATTGCCAACTTGACATGCATATTTTACATAAATGTAAGGGATAGCACTTTCACATACCTATGCATAGAAGCCATGCAACTCTGGAACTGGTGCATCACATGCACAGTATGCACATCATAACTATCTGAATGCTAACACAGGATTTTTTTCCTAAGAATCATGAATATATGTATTCAAGCATTGGGCGTTCCCAACAGTAGATCTTTTTGTAACTGCAAAATGCCAGATGTCCTCAGATTTATTACAGAGCAGGCCTGGATCTTCACTACTTAGGCAATGCCTTTTTTATCAAATGGGATAGTTTCCTCTTACATGCCTTTCTTCCCGCTCCTCTCCTAGTATGCGTGCTTCACAAAATCCGACTGGAAAAGTCTAAAGTAATCTGGATACTCTCTATGTGGCCTTGACAGAGGACACATCTTTGGGCACATCTTTAGTTTTGAATGTTTCTTTTCCAAGTGCGTTTTGTATGTAATTTCATTTACAATATGCACATAGTTTGTTTTAAATCACCTGGATTGATCAGTCTTCAGCTATCGTTAAGATTGCGCCAATCACAACACGTCCACCATTCTTCTCGTACTCTTGCCTTTCTTCTCCACGTTTGTCCAAAACGTTTCAGTCATCTTCCCATCTTCTTGGAGTCTGACCGTATGGTCTTTTCTGTTCTCGCAGGTACCACTCCGCAATAATTGCGGTCCACCTGTTGTCCATGAGCCATGCTGTGCGGCCTGCCCATCGCATTTTGTTATGTCTGCTTTCCACGATAATATCTTTCACAC
>JANRFK010001785.1:20567065-20587108 GCA_030068395.1 Apalone spinifera
GACAGGATACTGGGCTAGATGGACTTTTGGTCTGACCCGGTACGGCTGTTCTTATGTTCTTTTCCTAAGCCAGGAGGGCACGGTAGTTCTGATGGGGACTCTGCAGGATGGCAGCCCACACTGCCCCCTGCCTGAAACCTTGTGCAGGTGTTAAATAGCTGTCCAGCCCACCCTAGACGTGACTGCATTTCAGCATGCCTAAAGGAACACTGCACCAGCAATGTACAGGC
The DNA here is from genome assembly GCA_030068395.1 of Apalone spinifera. NCBI lineage: Eukaryota > Metazoa > Chordata > Testudines > Trionychidae > Apalone > Apalone spinifera. Next base: position 20,567,296 of record JANRFK010001785.1, read on the forward strand.
TCCCGGGCATGGCTTGCTCATGACTGCTTCAGTCCTGTTGATGGGCCTCTGTCTGTTTACTTCCACTCCCCCGCTTTGCGATGGGGCTGTAGACTCTGGGGGAGAGGGATGGAGGCAGGCAGAGGTGTCTTCCTGCAGCAGATGTAGACACGTCTCGGTAGGTCGCAGGCATCAGTCGCCAGATCATTGCTTGGAGGGATCTCCCTGCTGATTCTCTCCTAAGGGTTTCAATTAGCCAAGGTATTGTAGGTCGCAGGCATCCACCGCCGTCTCCTATTCTGTAAAGTATACCCCTTTTGTGTATGGGATCTATCTTTCTTCTAGGATAGGGTGGGTTCATTGCAGTTGCTTGTTGTTGTTGTGTGCCTTTAACGTTCAAATACATGGTTTGGCCCTAAACCTTGTCTGGCCTGATTGGTGATTCAGTCCAGCGGTGATAGATATGTAACACCAGGCTGAATTTGGCTTCTGTGGGGGGATAGGCTTTGATTAATTGCTTAGGCTCCACAGCAGTTGCTTACCTAAGTCTCTCAGGTAACAGCTTAACCAACTTGATATTTATAATATATGCTGCAATGTACCGAAGCGTGCGTGTGTGGTGGGGTTGGGGGGTTTTTTTTGCGCTCAAGAAAAAAATTCTGGGTGGCGGTGGGCCCCCCGCCAAAACTGTTCGAATTGGCCCTGCACTTCCTAAAGCCGGCTCCATTCACGGGTGATTAATCAGCTCTGCCCACTCAGAGGCTCAGGGCTCCATGCATAGAGTTGACTGACTGGGCGAGGCTGATAAATCACTCGTGAAGCTGTGCTGCCTGCAGCCTAGACAGAACACTGCTGCTGATACTGCATTAATCAGTTTTTTGCTATTTCTGCCTCTGTCATTTATACTGTTTGCTTGGTGAGGCTCTTTACACATCATCATTATTCTGAATAAAGAGTTGATTCTTTATTGCCGTTGTCATAGAATACTAGAACTGGAAGGGACCTTGAAAGGTCATCAAGTCCAGTCACCTACAGTCATCGCAGGACCAAGCAACATCTACATCTGTGTTGTCTAACACGCTAGCCACATTTGGCTGTTTGGCCTGTTGAGTGTGGCTAATTCACTTCAGAACTGGTTGGATGCCGTAGATCTAGATCATGCCTGACACATGTTTGTCTAACCTTCTTTTAAAAATCTCCAATGATGGAGATTCCACAACCTCCCTAGGTAATTTATTCCAGTGCTTAACCAAACTGATAGGAAGTTTTTCTTAATGTCCAACCTAAACCTCTCATGCTACAATTTAAGTCCTTTGCGTCTTGTCCTATCTTCAAAGATTAAGGAGAATAATTTATCTCCTTCTTCCTTGTAACAAACTTTCATAGAAGTTAAACTTGAGTAGTCTATATTTTCTTGGATTGTCAAATTGATTTCCCTTTTTATGAATGGGCACTGTATTTGTCCTTTTCCAGTCTTCCGGAATTTTCCCCATCCTCCACGACGTTTCAAAGATGATACATAATCACTCAGATTAGCTCCTTGAGTATTCTAGAATGCATTTCATTAGGCTTTGGTGACTTAAAGCCATCTAACTTTTCTTAGCAATTTTTAAATTGTTCCTTTCTTATTATAACTTCAACTACCTAATTTTCCTCCAACTTTCACTATACTGGGTGTCCAGTCACCCCTGACCTTGGTGAAAACCAAAAGAAGTCATTAAGTACCACTGCCACTTCCATGTTTTTTGTTATTGTGGTCCCTCTTTGAATAATGGTCCTACCCTGTTCTTGGTCTTTCTCTAGCTTTTAATATATTGTAGAATATTTTCTTATTACACTTAATCTCTCTAGTTACATTTAGCTCATTTTTTGCCTTCACCTTTCTAATTTTGCCTCTGCATACTTGTATGCATTTGTTTATATTTGCCCTTTGTAGCTTTATCTAGTTTATACTTTTTGTAGGCCGCCTCTTTAATTTTTAGACCATTCAAGATCTCCTGGTTAAGCCAGGGTGGTCTCTTTCCATACTTTTCTATGCAGTGGAATAGTTTGCTCTTGCACTCTTATCTGTCTTCAATTGTTGTTCTTCTTAGTCTTGCTTTCCATCAGACCTTACCTACCACCTCCCTGAGTTTTCTCAAGTCTATCTTCTTGAAATCCAGGCTTTATTTTGCTGTTCTCCCTCCTACCAGTCCTTACAATATGAGCTCATCATTTCATGATTACTTTCACCCAAGCTATCTTCCACTTTCAAATTCTCAACCATTTCCTCCCTATTTGTTAAATGGCAAATGGAAACCAATGGGTGCTGCAAGGCCCCATCGCTATGGCACCAGTAAATTAACACACTCCTGCAGCCAGTTAGCAGCTTTCTCATTGTGGTTTCACGGACCACTTTGAGAAACACTGATCTAGCCCAATATACATGTTTTGTTAGTCTTTAAGGTGCTGCTAGACTATTAGTTGTTTTTAAGTTTATCCTTTCTTCTGACAGTGACCTATGCCAGGGGTCTCAGAGGAAATTAACAGAATAGGTAATCATCAACTGATCCATTCCTGTCGTTCATTTGGCTGATATATTTCTTATCTAAGGCCTTTCTCTAAGTTTTCTGGGAGTTCATGTAGAAGTGATTTCAGTTATTTACTGTCCCATTCAGGGAAGATTGATTTCCTCCATCCAGTTGTTTGAAGTTCTCAAATTCTGGAAAGGCAGCACTACAGAGACTATTTAAATAGACTGACACACACTCCTTGTGGTACTGTTTGTGAGCCACCTTTGTGGAATATATGTGTGCAGCCTCTCAAGAAAAAAATGGTTATTTACTTTTGTTTTAACTATTACTCTTTGAGAGACTGCTGTGCATGCATGTTCTGAATTCTACGACCCATGCTCCATCCCATCTGCAGCAGAATCCTGTTTTGCCGTGTTTTAAGCCAAGAAGCAAGGCATGGAAAATCCAGCAACATCCAGTGTTCTCTCTAACATTTTCCATCCAAGAGTGAGTGAGTTTTGCCTTATGCCCCAATATTGAAGTCATGTGTGCCATATGCAAATTGTTGGTGCATACCCACACCTTAAAAGGAACGATGGAAACATCCATGTCTAGGGAAGGTCTAGTCCTTGGAACAACAGATAAATGAGTAGAACAGGGAATGTTTAGCCAGATATGATTAGGGTTTTTTCCCCCAAATTCTCTTCATACGGAGGGTAAAAGAGGTTAACGATACCCCACAGTAAGAAATTCCCAATTGCATCATCTTGGGTTCTCAAAGGACTTTTTGCATTTGGTTGGTGGCAGTGTACCATCCAAGGTCAGTGAATCTGTGACTTTGGGCAATTTTTTAAACAGAAGCCTTTAATGGCAGAGTATTTTAAAATCTTTTGTGGACTTGTGGGTAAGTGTCAGAATGGGGAATAGCCTTGACAGTACTCCTGCATGAAACTTCAGCATAGTCATTTGAAAGTTTTATAGACTGCTTGATCCACCATCTTATTCTCAAAGTGGTCTTTGGGGAGGAAGTTATCGTGGCCAGAAGAATAAATGCGTCAGGAACTCATGCCTTAGCCCCCATATGCCACATTCCATAAGGATGAAGTAGTACTGAGACCTTATGCAAAATTTACTCTCAAAATGGCTTCTGAGTTCAACTTAAACCAGTGAATTAACTTAGCTGTGTTTGTCTCCAAAGCACTTTCTATACAAGGAGGAAAAAAGGCTGAATGTTCTTTGATATTACATTGTTGGGACCAAATAAGATCATAAGAACGGCCGTACTAGGTTAGAACAAAGGTCTATCTAGCCCAGTATACTGTCTTTTAACAGCTGCCAAATGCCCCAGGGAATGAATGCAACAGGTAATCATCAAATGAGTCATTCTTTCTCGCCCATTCCCACAAACAGAGGCTAGGGACATCAACCCTGCCTGTCCTGATTAATAGCCATTGATGGACCTATCCTCCATGGCTCTTTTTTTTTTTTAAAACCCCATTATAGTCTTGGCCTTCACAACATCCTCTGGCAAAGGAGTTCCACACGGTTGACTATGCATTGTGTGAAGAAGTACTTCATTTTGTTTTTTAAATCTGTTGCTTACTAATTTCATTTGGTGACCATAATTCTTATGTGAAGAATTAAATAAGTTAGCTATTTACTTTCTTCATACCCATCGAGATTTTATAGATCTCCATCATGTTCCTCCTCTTAGTTGTCTCTTTTTCCAAGCTGTCGTCTTAATCTCTCCTCATATGTCAGTCATTTTATACCACTAATACTTTTTGTTGACCCTTTTCTGAAGTTTTACCAATGCCAAGATAACTTTTTTGAGATGAGGTGACTATCTGCACGCAGTGTTCAGTGCCATGTGGGTGTACTATGGTTTTAGAAGCAATAAGATATTTTCGGTCTTATTCTCTGTCATTTTCTTAATTATTTCTAACACTGTTTTCTTTTTTGGCTGCCTCTGCACTTTGAGTGGATGTTTTCAGAGAACTATCCACAGTGACCCAATATCACGGTTTCTTGAGTGATAACAGCAAATGTAGTCCCCATCATTTTATACATTGTTTGAATCATGTTTGCCAATATGTGTTACTTTGCGTTTAATAATATTAAATTTTATTTGCCATTTTGTTGCCCAGTTACCTGGTTTTGTGAGATGCTTTTGAAGCTTTTTACAATTTGCTTAACAATGTGCCACTTTCAATGGCGTATGTGAGGCTGATTATTGTGACGTGAAAGAGTCCATCAACACCCTGTTCCACATCTGACTAGCATTGTCAGTACTAGCACCACACAGGCCTGCTTTCTGCAACACTCCTGCCCCCAACTAAGTAAAAATTTCAGAACTGCCCCTCCCCACGCTTCCAGCTTTGTCTGTTTGTCTCTATCTGCTGGCTGGTTCACCTCTCCTAAGAGCCACTAAAGGTCCATTCACTAGACACCAGGCAACATCCTATTGGCCAGCTTCTGAAATGCGTCTGTAAGGTATATGGAGCAATCACTTGTGTTTTTCAGGCATTGTGCACTGGACTTAACTACTAGATCAGAGAACAAATTTGGGGGAGTAGTACTCCAGTTTGTAAGCCACTGATCCAGCTTGTAAGCTACTCCTCTTTTCCATCATCCTGAGGGGATATTTACTCCTTTTCTAGTCACCTTGGCCTGGTCTATACTAGACTAGACAGTTTGGCTTAGGATACGCAACTATACAAAATGTGTAGCTGGAGTTGGCTTACCTTAAGCCGAGCTGTGGTAGCGGCCATATAGCAGGAGGCCTATGGGAGCATATGCTCCTGTCAGCTTCCCTTTCTCCTTGCAGAAGGAGAGGTACCAGATGCTGGTGCAGTCCTCAGTGTTCTATTTAGGGGTTTCTACTAGACCAGCTAAATTGAATGCTATAAGATCAACCTCCAGAGTGTTGATCTTCTCATAAGTGTAGACATCTTCCTAGAGTAGAATCTGAGTAGTGCATACTCAGCTAAGAGAAAAAGATTACTTATCCACCAATAACTGAGGTGGTTCTTCGAGTGATGCTTTTGGGCCAGCAGGGGAAGCACACTGGAGTGGTGCCACTATATCAGCTAATATTTACCCCTGCTGGCCCTCCACCCCATCAGTTCCTTCTTTATGGTCGTAATGATGATCGTTGGAACTTGCTTTGCTTTTTGCCTTGCCTGGGATACAGCCCTTCCAGGGTGGGCAGGGGGGAGAGAAGGAGAGAGAGACAGACACCAGTGGAGCCACTGAGATGGGTGGGACTTGAGCCCACTACCCTGAGCCCCCAGGCCTTATCCACTAGGCCACTCGAGAGCCTACCCTACTTCCCTATCTTCAGGGCATCCCTTATTCTTCAAATCCCTTATCCTCATTCTGGAGCCTTCTCCATCCTTGGGGAAACAGGTGTTGGCGGTCCGGCTCTAAGGGTGCTCTTAGCAGTTCTTACCTGTTCTTCGTAGTCTTAATATTTTCCTAGTTGATTGTTCCTTATCTTGTTGTAAATAGTTAGTGTTAGTAGTTAGTTACGCACGGGACTTGCTTTGAATCCCTGGTGGGGCATGCCAGGGCTCCAAGGCTTCAAGCCCTGCATGAAGTGCCAGAAACCTATGCCCTGTGGTGACCCCTATGAAGCCTGCCTCAAGTGCCTCAGAGAAGCCCATCCCTCCATGTTGTGCAAGATCTGAAAAGGCTTCAAGCTGCACAGCAAGTGAAGGAGAGAGTCTCATTTGAAGATCATCCTCATTTAACTGGCTCTTCAGCCGGCACTGGCGTTGGACCCAACACCGGTGACCCACAGCACACCTGCTTTGGTGCTTGAGGCACCTAGCCACTTGCGCGCCTCTCCGATGCTGCAAAAGCCTCGGCACTGGTCCCAATCTCCGGTACCTCAAAAGAAATGAAGACCTACCTATTCCCACAACTGCTCCTGGCACCCGAGTGTGTCAGCGCAGTCGCAGCAGGAGTAACAGCCCTGGCCTCTGCAGCCAACTCCTGTACAGCTGGTGCAGCAGTCTTGGCCACCCCCCTGGCAGGCCCCTGGTCAGCGGCCCTTTTGGATCCCCTGGGCTTACCACCAGAGTCAGGATGCAGGACCTTCTAGACTGGAGCCCATCTATTCTGAGCCCAGGGCTCCCCCTTTGGTGACCCCATTGACTTGTTCTCCTATGTCGGGTCAGTCCTTGCCCCCAGGGCAAACCTTGTCTAGATTCTCTGTGAAAAGGGGGCTACCCACGGCTCAGCCCTCCTCCCTGCTGCCCTTCCCCGCCTCCCCCATGTTGGTGTCCTTGTTGGCTTTCCAGGCTCCCTCTCAGGCCCGTGACCCAGAGGCATTGGGCCTGAAGGAGTCATCCTCCTTTTCCCCGGATGAGACTCTTGGGGCACTTCCTTCCATGGATTTGAGGTTGCACCAGGATCACCTTCTCTGCCTAGCCAGAGTTTGAGGGTTCAGGCAGAGATGGGTTTGGATGATTTGGAACAGACAGTTGACGTTTTGCAGTCTGATGCCCCTACCAGAACGGCCTTGCTCCTCAACAAAACTATGGAGAGACTGGCAAACCCTGGCCTCCATCCCACCAACTGATAAGAAGTTCAAGTGACTGTATTTTGAGCCACCAAAGGGGAACAAGCACCTCTTCTCCTATCCCCGCCAGGATCTCTTGTTGTGCAGGCAGTTAACCAACGGGACAGGTAGGGACTCCATGTTAGGTGCAGCCTTTCTGCCCAGGTTCCACTTGTTGGCTATCAGGGAAGTGATCACGGCCATGCAGGTGTTTCCTATGACCACGTTAGGAACTGCATGCACCTCCTGGGGCTTACGGCTGCCTGCATGTACATGATCCAGCATGCCAGGCTTCTCATGCACCTGCTGCAGTTGTGGTTGGCATACGTTCACGATCCATCCCTCCACCCCTGGGACAGGGTGGTGACAGTTCCTCCAGACGTCCTTCGCTTCCTGGACTGATGGACCCAGGAGGAGGTGGCCTGTGCTGGAGTCCCATTCTCCAGGCCTCTCCTGACCTTGCAGATGGTGACAGACGCTTGCCACACCAGATGGAGAACCCACGTTGGTAATGTGCAGACCCAAGGTATGTAGACACAGGAGGCACTTTCCCTGCATGTCTGTCCCATGTCAGACTTTCCTCCCCCATCTCAGGGACAGGATGATTCTCATCCTGTCCAACAACACAAGAGCAGTTTCCTATATAAACAATGTGGGACCTGTTCCCTTCTCCTGTGCCTGGAAACCCTCGAGCTTTGGGAGCTGTGTATCAAGTTGGATATTCACCCGATTGCCTCTTACCTTTCCGGGACTCAGAACACTCTGGCGGACCAGCTGAGCAGGTCCTTCACCAGCCACGAGTGATCTCTCGGAGGGATGGGGCCCTCCCAGTCTTCCTCGGGCGGGGATTTCCCCTCCTAGATCTCTTCATGACAAGCCAGAAGAGTAAGTGTCCCAGGTTCTGTTCCCTCATGGGGCTGGGTCACGGGTCCCTGAGAGACACCCTTATCACCTCCTGGCCTGAGGGTCTGCTTATGCATTTCCTGTGTTCCCGCTGGTGCACAAGATGCTGTTGAGGGTGCGGTAGTTCAGGGCTTCCCTTATTCTCATTGTGCCAGCATGGTCTAGAGCATGGCCATAGTTCTGGTTCACGTTCCTGTTGAGCCTCTCTTGAAAGAGGCTTATAGCCCTCCTGCTATATCCGGATGTCATAACATAGGACTTTGACAAGCTCTACTATTCAGACCTGCAGTCCATAAACTTAATGGCCTGGAATCTCCATGGCTTATAGCAGTGCTCAGAGTGGTTGCAGGAGGTCCTGCTGGGGAGTGGGAAACTCTCTACTATGGCCATCTATCTCCCTAAGTGGAAGCATTTCACTATCTGGTTTACCCACAAGGGGATCTCCCCTATGGACACCCAGGTCCCGCTGGTTCTGGACTATCTACTGGATGGACCTCAGAGTCCAGGGGTTGTCATCCTCTTCAATCAGAGTCCACCTAGTGGCTATTTCCACTTCTCACCCAGGCTCCCGGGGCACAACGCTCTTTGCATATCCCGTGGTTTCTCGGTTTCTGAAGGGGTTGGACAGGCTTTACCCACATGTCCGTCAACCTGTCCCTCAGTGGGACCTTAACTTGGTTCTGACCAGGCTCACAGGGCCCCCCTTCAAGCCCATGGCAATGTGTTCGCTGCTACATCTCTCCGTGAAGGTGTTGTTCCTATTGGCTAGAACATTGGCCAGACGGTCGTCAGAGTTAAGGGCCCTTACTTCAGACACCCCTTACATAGTCTTTTTCAGGGATAAGGTAAGGCTTTCCCCCCCACCCTGCTTTCCTGCTGAAGGTGGTGTCCCAGTTTCATGTCTCAGGACATTTTCTCTTTTATCGCAAGCCCCATGCTTCTGGTAAAGAACAGACATTACGCACGCTAGATATTAGGAGGGCTTTATCCTTTAATTTAGACAGGACAAAGCCCTTTCCTAAGTCCCCATAGTTGTATGTGGCAGTTGCAGAAAGTCTCAAGGTCCAGCCGGTCTCCACCCAGAGGATTTCTTCATGGATAATCTCCTGCGTTAAGGAGTGTTATGGTCTGGCTGAAGTTCTAGCCCCTCCTTTCACGGCCCATTCCACTAGGTCGCAGGCCTTCTCTATGGCCTTTGTGGCTCAGGTCCCTATTTTGGACATCTGTCGGGTTGCCCCATTGTCTTCAGTCCATACCTTTACCAGACACTATGCTCTGGCCCACCACTCTAGGGAGAATACAGCCCTTGGTAGGACTGTCCTCCGTTTAGTAGAAGGTTAGACCTCTGACCCCGCCTCCTGGGGTTTCTGGTAATGGAGTCACCTACATGGAATAGACATGAACAATCAAAGAAAAAAAAAAAGGTTACTTACCATTTGTAATTGTTGATCTTGAAGATGTGTTGCTCATGTTAATTCCAAATCCCATCCAGCTTCCCTTCTTCAGAGTAGTCCACTAAGAAGGAACCAACGAGGTAGAGGACAACAGGGGCATATATTAGCTGATGTAGTGGTACTGCTCTAGAGTGCTCCCCTGCTGGCCCAACGGGTACTGCTAAGGGAAAAATTTGACGATGCATGCATGCAGTGCATGCACATCTACGTGAAATGAACATGAGCAATACATCTCAAAGAACAACAGTTATGAATGATAAATAACCATTTTTTCTAAGAGGTGTTATACTGAATGAGGATACCACAAACTGCCTATAGTTCTTGTTTTTCAATGTCCTCCGAAGACACTGGCTGAGAATTGAGGGAGGACACTATTAACAAAGGCCCTTGTCTACAATGCCGAGTAACAGCACAGGAAATCAGTTCATAGCACTGTAACTCCCGACGTTTCCACAGTGACAAGGCAGTTAGTGTATTCTAACTTCACAGTTGCTTCTCTCTAGGTAAACCCTGTCAATGAGAGGCATAGAGCTTGCTACATAGTGACTACAATGTGGAGGTGTCAGTGTGAACATTGTGGTGTACTGCATCACTGTGACTATCCTCCAGTAGTTGTCCCACAATGCCAGTTATTGTTTTTTTGGTCATCATTTTGAACTCCATTGCCGTGTCCTCAGGTGACCAGTTCAGACCAATTATTACTCTTCCCACTCCTTTGGAATTTTGAAAGACCTCTTCCCATTGTTTGTTGACGTGTGGCATGCTCTCAGCACATCTTTCCAAGTGATCATGCCTCCTCCATGCACCAGGTGATCCCCTATTTGGAGCCATGCCGGGGTGCTGGACCAGCATCATCAGTCAGAAGATATTTTCTACTCTGGAAGAGGTTAGGCAGTCACAGCAGTTGGTAGTTAGGGAAGCACAAACAGCAGAGGATGCATCTAATACGTGGCTTTGATTTCTGGAAGTGCTAAAGCGAGTTGTTGGGGGTGGGAGGCTTGCAGAAATCATAATTGTGTGGTGATAGTACTGACACAGGGCTTCTCAGATGCGGAACATTGTAATGGACCTCTCCTATCTCATTGAAAGTGTCTTGCAGATCTGCTGTGTTCATGGTCACGTTAATGGTAACATTCTCACGCTACAGTGCTGTAAATAGGGGGACCGTAGCCACATAAAGGCAAGCAGTTAAGGGCCAGGATGGAAACTGTAGTCTCACAGAAGATGTTTGTAACCCTCAGTAGCAAAATATCTTCCATGATGAACACAGCCTGTAGAAAATGTGTGGACATTATCAATTATAGAGCCCCACTGCAATGTTGGCTCTCCCCAAAACACACATGCCCAGCCCTCAGTAAGTCATTGCAACAATAAATTCCCCTGCTCCAGTGGTTAACTCACCATTTTAGGGTTCTTGTTTGCTGACCCTGGTAGAACCAGTCAGTGATAGGTATGTGAACAGTGCTTGTATTTAAACTGATGTGTCAGTGCTCTGTCTAGTGTTAACAGTAGTCCCTCTTAAAAATGTTGCATTTTGGCTTCACAGATTTAACCTTGGAATCCCAGCCTTCATTGTTATTGCTGGCTGAACAGCTGCTCAAGGCAAGGAAACATCCTTGGAAAAATAAAGATGACTTAATGCATGAGATTATGCTGCAGGCTGTTGCTGAAAAGAAAGAATTGAAGAAGTGGAGGGACAATGAGAGGAGGGAATGGAAGGAAAATACTGAGTGCTAGAACAAAGTCACAGAGTGGCTCTTAAACATTATGGAACACCAAGCTGACATGCTCCAAGTGGTAGAGCTGCCTACGATATCTGGACATAAACAAATCTGTAAATATTCTGGGGCCTTGCTTCCTCTCTTCCCACGAAGTGCAGATGTGTCATGTTGCATGTGTATTCTATATTCATTGGGTTTGAAAGCAATCTTTATTCCATTAAATGAAAGCAAGCAACAGGCACTTTTGTACGAAGTGCATTGTATGGACCACAGTTCCCCCATTATACTGCAACAAATATTACCGACTTACAGCATCAGATTAATGCCTGACGGCATCCCTGATCCTTACGACTCCATGTTGTGCTCCTCCAATAGCTCTGGTCTCAGGCTGTTCAAATTCAGCCTCCAGTTGTTTAGTTTTAGCAATCCAGCTCTGAGTGAAGCTTTCATCCTTGCCTTCCCAAATATTATAGAGGGTACAGAACGTGGTTATAACCTTAGGGATATTGTCATTGGCTAGGTCTGGCTTCCCATACAAATATCACCAACAGGTTTTTAAACAGTCAAAAGCACATTCTACAGTCATTCTGTACTTGCTCAGCCAGTGGTTGAAGTGCTTCTTGCTGCTGTCTAGGCTCCCAATGTATAGCTTTGTTAAGGAGTAGGTGGGGGTCTCCTAGGATTACATTGGGCATTTTGAATTCCCTCACAGTGATCTTCTGATCAAGGAAGAAAGTCCCCATTTGCAACATCCTGAAGAGGACAGTGTTCTGACAGATGTGTATGTTATGCACTTTTCCTGACCAGCCTGTGTTAATGTCTGTGAAACACACCCATGGGTGAAACATAAGTGCCTGGAGAACCATGGAGAATTGTCCCTTCCAGTTTATGGATTCCAAGGCTAGGTGGTCTGTTGCCAGAATTGGAATATGCTTGTCATTTGTTGCCCCTTCTGAGGGAAACCCATCTATCCAAAGCCATCCACAATTCCATGTGCATTGCCAACATCATGGTTTTTAGAAGAAGGATGCATACTTCTATCAAAACAAGTTCAGTAGTCGACTTCCCCACTCCAAATTGGTGACTAATCACTGGATGTCTGTAGTAGGCAGCTTCCACAGTACTATTGCCATACGCTTCTCCACTGGCAGAGCAGCTCTTTCTCGTCATCTTGCATCATACGGTGTGGGTGAAAGTTCTGCAGCCACTACTTGTCATCCCAGACTTGTAAGGTGATGTGATCCTACCGTTCAGTGCTTTTTTTCCACAAGCCCAAAGAAGGTATTCCACTGTGCTCAGTACCTTTTTGTATATCACAAGAAACTGTCTAGCTATTGTGTGGCAAACTCTGTGTCTGGACTCCCTGTCCTCACTTCGTAGCTTAAGGAATAACTCAACTGCCATTTGTGGCACTTTGGTGAGACCTATGAGCATTTTCTTCAGCTCTTCAGGATCCCTTCCCACAGAGCACACATCACAAAAGACGTTGACAGATGGTGCCAAATGTGGATGGAAGCACAGTGGTTGCTGGGATGCAAAGTGATGCACCACAGGCATTGGGACAGGACCCAGGGTGCCCTGCAACTCCTCCCCTCTGCCTTCCCTCAGGCCTCAGTGTCAGAAAAAATAGAAGCAATCTGTGGGGTAGCTGTCCAGAGTACCTTGCTCTGAATGCCATTGCAAGTGCTGCAAGTTGGGTCATGCGACTGCACTGGCTATTGACACTGGACACCCAACAGCAGTTTCCTGCTGCCCTCTCTGATCAGTGCTATAACTGGTGCATCTCTCTCTTGGCGCTACTGAGCGGTACTGGATTGAAATCAGTGGATTTATCTATAAAAGACTGTCATTCAGTAATTTAATTTCATGAGTTGTCTATACTCTTTTGCATATCTTTTTCACTCTTTCAGATATTACCTCTCCATATTGTGGATGCAACAAACTACTTTGGTCGCATAATAGATAAACAAAAGGATCAATATGCAATTCTTGCTGAAGAGATGACTGAGTATTTTAAGAAAGCCAGGAATAAAGTGTCAGTTGAAATGGTGGAGAAACAAGCTCTGTATGGGTTATGTGAAGAAGGTATTTTTCACAGGTAAGATATTCAGATGGATTTGGAAAGAATGATTTAAAAAAATAAAATTCCTGGGTATTTTAAAGTAGTACTTTGTACTGAAATATTTTTATATACTGGAAAAACTCAGTATTGAAAGGACTAAAAGAGACTATTATTAATCAGAATTCTATGTAATATAGGCTGTGTGTAGATTACATCCCTCTTTCGACAGAGGGAGTGACTCTTCAGGCTGATAGCCCTTAGCATACTGCTTTATCTTATCTTATTTTGTATTCATAGTTAGTCTTATCTGTTAAATTAGTTTAGTAGTGTAAATAGTTAGTTAAATAGGAGAAGGACTAGTGGGCCTCTCCCCATCATGGGAGGGGATGCCAGGACCTCAAGGCTTCAAGCTGTGTGTCTTGTGCTCAAAGCCTATGATCTGTGGTAACCCACATAATTCCTGCTTAAAGTGACTCGGTGAGGCCCACCCGTCAGATAACTACTCCATCTGCAAGAGTTTCAAGCCGAGGACCAAAGAGAGAGGGGGACTTAGGCTGAAACTCATCCTGATGGAGTCGGTGCTGCAGCCTCAGGTCCAGAAATGGCCCCCATGAGTACGCAGCGCACCCTCCTTGGCATGGGAGCCATCTGTGGGACCACCAGATACATGACAGCTTCATTGAAGGCGCCTAGGCACTTATTGCAGTCCCTGGCACTGAGGAGGCCAAGGGAGAGGTGGGCAGAAAGGCGTGGCCATAAAGTGTGACCAAAGGAGCGGCATGCGGCCTTGAGGGCGCCTAGGGAGGACCTGGTGCCACCAAGGCAGAGACAGAGCTCAGTGTGTAGCCAGAGTCCAGGTCAGGAGGGTGCACTGGAAGATAGGGGTAGGGATAGCTCAGTGGTTTGAGCTTGGCTTGCTAAACCCAGGGTTGAGAGTTCAATCCTTGCAGACGCCATTTAGGAATTTGGGGCAAAAATTTGTCAGGGATGGTACTTGGTCCTCCTGTGAAGGCAGGGGACTGGACTCGACCTTTCAAGATCCTTTTCAGTTTTAGGAGATGGGCAATCTCCATTAATTTATATCTGCTGCCCCTCCACTGCAAAAAAATTTGAATCGGCGCAGGAACTCATAGAGCTGACCTCCACAGAGGCCGAGGCCTCGATACCGCACATGTTGGTGCCGCTGCTCCCCAGACCAAGAAGGGCTCCTCTGGCACCGGAGGTGGTACCGATGAGAACTTTGGTACTATGGGCCATGCTGACATTGGTACCAATGACAATTCTGGCACCAGCGACGCACTTGTGCCGGCGACTTCGGCACTGAGACCTTTGCCAACACCCTCACCGGTACCAGTTGTATGGACGGCATCAGAGGTACCAGGACAGCAGTTTCCCCCAGCGCTGCAGAGAGATCCACTGCCGCAAGGATACTTCCTGGCCTACCAGCTGTCTACGGTGCAGGCACAACTGCAGCAGGAGACCGTCCAGGCACCAACTTTGGCCCCTCCCGGCGCCTAGTCCAGTGCATAAGAGGAAGCCGGCAGCCATGGCACATCACCAGAGGGAACATTTGTCAATGGCCCCTCCCTGGTCAGCCTCTGACTATTCCTCTGAGTCAGAGGCCGAGTCAGCACATTCAGCCAGATCGTCCTATAGATCGAGATCCCAGCACTGGTCTCGCTCGTGCCACAGGTCTTGGCATCGTAGCCCTACAAGTCAGCAGACCTGGCAGGCTCAGTGGCCACCCCAACCACAATGGCCGTTCTGAACTCGGCGGGCATACCACCAGGCCTAGGGTCCGTGTCCTACAGCATCTCTGATGAGGTCGTCCTGCAGTGGGAGTGCCCCTTTGGTTACTCCACTACATAGGGCCCCACCATTGGAGGTGAGTCAACAGGCCAAGGAATTGGTGAGGCCCCCCATGATTGGGCAGTATCCTGGAGTCAGGGATGATCAACCCATCTGTACCAGAGCAAGTGGGGTCACTGGTTGCAGAGAAGCCACAAGCGACTGATTGGGGGGGGAAAGAACAGACAAACGCCGGTGAGGGAATCCCAGTTCCTGTCCATGGATGCTAGGGACCACCAGGTCTTGTTGAGTAGGGTTTAGAGCAAAAGAGGTCCAGGAGGAAGTGGACCCCAAGGTAGATATCTTGAATGCAGCAGCCGTGGTCTGTGTTGCATTGCCACTAAACAAAATGATAGACAAGTTATCGAAGACACTGTGGCAAACGCCTGCATCCATCCCACCCACTCAAAAGGGGGTGGAAAGGATATACTTCGTGCCCCAGGCGGGACACGAACACTTGTTTATCCATCCACTGCCCGGCTCCATAGTGGTACAGGCTGTGGGCCAAAAGGAGTGACAGGGCCCCCCGGGTCCCATGCCCAAGGCTTAAGGAGCCTAAGAAGCTGGACCTCCTGGGTCAAAAGCCTGTGCCATAGGGTGCCTGCAGTTGCATATCGCTAACTAACAGGCAATGCTGGGGACATATGCCTATAACACATGGGCGTCAATGTTCAAGTTTAAGGACTGTCTCCCTTAAGAGTTTGGCGCATTAACATAAAAGGCAGGACAGTGGCATGCACAGCACTACAGGCAGCCCTGGATGTGGCTGATTCAGTGGCCAGGACAATGGCTACGGCCGTTGTAATAAGATGAAGCACGTGGCTACAAGTATCAGGCATCTCTCCAGAGGTGCAGGCCACTCTCAGGATCTCCCATTTGAGGGATTGGGCCTGTTTTCCAACGAAATGGATACTAAGCTACACCGCCTCATGGACTCAAGGGTGACCTTGAAGTCCCTGGGGATACATACCCCGATGCTGCAAAGGAGGCCCCTCAACCCCAGGGCGAACCGCAGACCCTTCCAGTGTGGGTTTGGTTCAGATAGGGGTAAGAGGAGAGCCTGTAATAACTGCAGGGATGATCAACCCAGGAACAGGCGTAGAGGCTCAAGGTCCAACTTGGATCGTGGGTCTGGCGCGCCTCAGGGTCAGCAGCCCAAGCTCTCATTTTGAGGGCATCACTGATGGCAACATAGCAGTCATGTCTCCTTCGCCCTCATTTGAGTACCTCCTCTCCTTTTTCTACCGGGCCTGGAGTAGGATCACTTCCAGTCAATGGGTATTAGACCTGGTGGAAAAGGGATATGTTATACCCTTCATTTCTATTCCCTTCTGCCACCCCCCCTGCCCGATCCACTCTAACGAGATCTTGCTAAGACAGGATGTGTCCACATTTCTTTGGCTTGGTGCAATCAAGCCTGTTCCTCGGGAATTCAGAGGGAGGGGCTTCTATTCCTGATACTTTCTTATTCCCAAGGCGAAGGGTGGTTTATGCCCCATTCTAGACCTAAGAAACCTGAACTTGTTCATAAAGAAAACAGAGAGCTGGTTGGTTACCCTGGCTTCCATTATCCCATCCCTGCATAAAGGAGACAGATATGCTGCCCTTAACCTAAAATGTGCATATTTTCACATTTTGGTGATAACGACACACAGGAAAGTCTTCAGATTCATGCTGGGCCAGGTCCACTTCCATATTACAGTCCTCCCATTTTGCCTATCCACAGCACCAAGTAGTAGCGGCATCTCTGAGGTGTCACAGGATCCAGCTTTTCTCCTGCCTGGATGACTGGTTAATAAGGGGACCATCCTGGGACCAAGTGTTAGGCCATATCGGGATGGCGAGGACACTGTTCTTGGACTTAGGTCTGCTCATAAACAAGACCAAATCCACTTTAGATTCTGCACAGCTGATAGTTTGTAGGGGCACATCTGACTTCACCACCGAAAGGGCATCCCTGCCCAGAGACAGATTCTCGACAATGTACTTGACAATAGTGGACCTAGAGGTCCCCTATGACCGACCACGGCACGAAATTGTATGAGGTTGCTGTGTCATATGGCAGTATGCACCTATGTGGTGAGTCATGCCAGGTTATGAATGCGACCTCTGTAGCGTTGGCTTGGGGAGTGCACAACCCAGCAAGGTCGTCCCTGGACAAGGTGCTTACCCTGCTGGAGTGGTGGAAGCATGACGAGATGATGTGTGCAGGAGTGCCATTTACCAGACACAGCTGCATCAATGGGCTCTGTACGGCTGCATCGGACACGGGCTGGGGAGCTCACTCGGGGAACCTCAGGACACAAGGTATGTGGTTACCAGAGGAGAGGGCTCTCCGTATAACTGTAAAGGAGCTCAGAGCAGTCAAATTGGCATGATGGGCATTCCTCTCCCAGTTGGAGAACAAGGTGGTTGCAGTGCTGACAGACAATACATCCTCTACGTATTACATCAACAAGCTGGGGTGGAGGGACGCATTCCTCTCCCCTGTGCCAGGAAGCCCTGGATTTGTGGGAGATTTGTGTCACAATATTCACCTGGAGCCATCATACCTGCCTAGATCCAGAAATGTCCTGGTGGACTGACTCAGCTGATCCTTTTGATCCCATGAATGGGCTATCAGGACACATATCCTGGAGGATATCTTCCAGAGGTGGGGCTATCACCATCTAGATCAGTGGTTCCCAAACTGGGGCGGGGGGGGGAGGAGCCATGAAGAAATTCCAAGGGGAGTCAGAGGTGACCCAGCCCCCCTGTCATTACCCTCCATTCTAAGAGAGAGTCTGTTCTGGTGCTTTCTCCTTTGAAAATGGAGGTAGCACCGGCTTCCTGTAGCGTGGGGGAAGTCCCGCAGCTCCATGCCTGGTCCACATCTCAGGAACGGCGTGCACTGCTTTCTCCCTCCCCAAACAGCACACACACATCCTGCTTTGGGACCCCCAGGTACCCGCTGAGCTATCCCTGTCCCCTTCCTCCACCCAGACCCCCATGAATACAACTGCCCTCCCTGGCCAGACCCTCATGTGTATCTGCCCTCCCTGCCCAGACCTCCAAGAGCACTCTGCCCCAGTCCGCACCAGCATTCTGCCCCCTGGCCAGACTCCTGCCTGCACCCTGCCCCTTGCTCAGGGTCCCAGCAGCCCTCTGCCTTAGGCCCTACCACACCCTGCTCCTGCCCCCTATCCAGATCCCATCCAGCACTCTGCCTCAGGGACAGACTCCCACCAGGACTCTCACCCTGCCTCCTAGCCAGACACCCACCAGCACCCTACTCCTTCCCCCTCTCTCCTGGCTTAGACACCTATCCCTAGCTTGCTCCTGTACCCTATTTTCCACCCAGATTTTGCACCCTATCCCTATCTCACTCACTGGAACACTGGATCCCTCTTTTTTGTCTCCACCTCCAGAGTGTAGAGGGGCCCACAAATTCCACTATCTCTGGAACCCAAAAGAGTTAATCTAGCCTGAGACCTTGAACCTCATTCCTATCTACCATCCCCTCTCCCCCCCATGGGGCTGAGGTGCCAGGGGAGGTAGGTGTCTCAGTTGGGGCCACATCAGTGAGGTTTGGAGGGGTTGGTTTTTTTTGCATTTCACTTGTGCAGTCCATGACTGATTTTTCTGTGGGTCAGTGACTCCTGACTCGAAATAGGTTCTCTGTCCCTCCCATAAATAAAGACAATGCTGAAATGTTTGTGTTGGACATAATTTATTTAAAAATGAAGTGTGGACAACAAGCCCCCAGTTGGGGCCAAGTTCCCACCTGGCTGCAGCATCATAACACCCCTACATCCTCCCCACACACCCCAATCCTGAGCCTATCATACACCGGAACCCCCTGTCCTGAGCTTCTCACATCCCCAGTCTTCTGCCACAACACTGCTGCACAATCCGCACACTACAAATCTGTGTCCTGTGACCGTCGTATTCCCAACTCCCTATCCTGAGCCCCTCATTTGCCCCAACCTGAATTCTTGAACCTTCACATCTACAAGCCTGTGGTTTGCTCAACACCCCAAAATCCTCCACCTGACCCCAACACTCTCTAGCTTGAGCCCCTTCACTGAGCCAGCAGCCCCTCTTCCACCTCCTCCTGCACCAAATTCCCTCCCAGAGCTTGCACCTTTCACCCCTTCCCACACCCAAATCCTTCATTTCAAACCTAGGATTTCCCAACTCGTGAAGAAAATGCAGCAGAATCCTTCACATTAAATTCATTTTGTTTCTGCTGTTTCTTATCTTAAACTAGCTGGACTTATGTGGCATTGCCTGGGAAACTGGAGCAACAGAATTTAGAAAAACAGAAGAGGTCCTGACAGCCTCCAGCCACACCACAGCTGTCAGTGCCTGACATCTGGCCATTATGGCAGACCCCCATGCTTTTCTACTGCTGCATAAAGCAAAATCTCTGACTCAAAAAAGAGGCATTGCAATGTTGAGAATCAGAGCTGTTTGACTTGTCAAATTTAGATACAAAGGTCACGATAGAAACTATGTCTCTGTTTTCTTCCCATGTCATGAGTTTTGGAACCGTTAAAAGCACAGTGAAAGGGAGAGCCCCCAAATCACCATGGCTCGTTTCCCCACCATTGCTGGAAGCATATGGAGGCCCCTCTTCAATGTTTTGCTTCCTATCAGATGGTATTTTTGTTAATTATCCTTGTAGAAGCTAATGGTTTTTTGGTAGGAAAGTAGGGGATAGACATGCTGGGTTTGCAAATTCTCATCAAAGAGCAGAGTATAGGGATGCCTCAATCAATGGGGCTGGCCCTACTGAATCTGAGAGATTT
>JANRFK010001785.1:20589481-20607950 GCA_030068395.1 Apalone spinifera
CCCCCCCCCCCCCCCCGGACTCAGAAATTTGTCAGTTTCTAAAGTTTTCTGGATAATTAAGTGCCACGTAGCACAGATTTTACTGTAAGTACTTGGGGCTATTTCTTTGGGGAATGAGCTTCTGAGAGAACACTTCTCAGAATCCAGTACAAGCCTTTTTACACCCTTTCTTTTGAAAACCTTCCACCAGTCTTCCACTTATATAGGAAGACTAGTTAAAGCTTCTTCCAGGACTAGTTATGCTCCTTGGATCTGCCGCAAGCATTTGGACATGAAGCTTCCAATAATCTTGACCTATACTTTTGTTTTCTTTTGTTGCAGTGATGAAACCTAATTCACTGACTTGTAGGCCAGCCCCCTTAATCATGCTATCTCTAATTATGCAATATATGTCTTTCATAGTTTATATATGGCTTGTTCCAGAATTGTTTATTCTATTTGATAAATGTCCTAATTTCATTGCTAATTATAATTTAGTTATCTGAGCTTTAAAATACAAAATTTGTAGTTGTTTTCAGACTTATTTTAAATACAATCAGAGTTGTTTTTATTAGGTTACTAGATATATTCATCACAAAATTCGAGGAAAACTTCATGAAGCAAAAATAGTGCTTGCCTTAGGAAATACAGTTTGGGTTGATCCAATGGTAAGTATTAGAGAATATTTATCTGAATTTCTTAGAAATGCTCAGTAAATTCTTCTCTTTGCATTCTTGTTATTGACATTTTTATATATTTGTGAATTTGTGAATATACTGAGAAAATACATGATGGTAAAGTGTAAGTTTAGCACTACTGTTCACTAGTGTGCAATGCCGGAAAAGCTGCAAATAAATGACACAAATAATCCCAAATGAATGTTAATAGAATGTTAATTCCATCAGCTGGTAAGCTCCCTGGATCTGGATAACAATCACTGTTCTAGCTCTGGTTTAATCAGGCATAATTCTCAGTTGAAGATCCTATGTCTGATACATGTCAATTATATAACCCCGAAGTCCAGCTGCCATTTTCTCGGCCGCCTTGACACTACCAGTTGCTTAGACTTCTTATTTTCAGAACTGGGTGAGCTCTGGGACCAGGTGACAGTTACAGTAAGGCTTTGTAGAGAAACACTTTAAAAATAGATTTGTGAAACATGGAAGAGTGGTCTTTTTTTTTAAATGTCTATGTGTGTTTATCTCCCATTTCTTACTACTCATAACACTCCGTTGGGTCCAAGATCTGTCCACTTTCAGGAGTCCAAGTCTATCTTGATGCTGACGATAATTTGCCACTTTACACACACAATACCAATCATGCTTGGTTTACATGCACAGTTACCATTATTTCAGACGTGGTGGTAAAGTTTATAAGAGTTATTGAAAAGTCAGTAGTGCTTGGCAACCTTGGCTTACACTTCCAGTATGTGTTGTGTAATGTAAGAGAGGGCCTCTCTTCTGGCATTACATATTTTGATGCGCTACATAAGCTGGGTCTCAACACAGGGTGCATACAGGACAGTAATGTATGAAGTGGAGGTTCTAATCCATAAAGCAGGTTTGAAGTCTTAAGTAGTGCAAAACAAAATTAAACTTCAAGTGATGTCCCCGTGGGTGTTTCACTCTGGGTGCTGGTGCATTCTCACACTGGTGACTGGAGATTTTTGTAGCAGTGCCCTGCCATGTTGCATATGTGCCATGGTACTGCGTCCTGCTGTTTGTGTCTGTTAGGCACATACGTGGTGCGGCTCCCTTAGTTCCTTCTATATTGTCCTCAGTGGCAGATGGAGCGCTGTTGACTCGCCTTTTCTTCACCTAAAAACCCCAACAAAATTTGTTAATTCTCCTCAGTTTTCTCCTTAATTCCAAGTTTCAACTTCTACCCTAACCACTGAACCCTCCTCCCCCAAAACTCCACAACCCATTGTTCGTCACCATGCTTGGCTCTCCAGGCTTCAAATGTTGTCATTCTTGCTAGGGATGTGAAGCAAATACTTATTGGATAGTTGACATGCTAGTTGACTAGTCGTTCCCTCTATCCGAATGAGGCAGCAAACAGAGGGGATGAAGAGGGGGTGTTTCAAAGTGGGAGTGCTGCGTAAAACCCGGGGCCAGACTTCCACTCAGCACTGCTGCTTTGAAATGCCGTGTGCAGCCCAGGGTCAGCTGGGGACCCGGGGCTTCATGTGGTGCTGCCACTTTGAAATACCACATCGAGCCTGACACCAGGCTCCCTGCAGTATTTCAATGCAGCAGTGCCTCATGGAGCCCAGGGTCAGTTGGGGACTTCGATTGAAAGTGCCGCAGAGAGCACAGGGCTGGCAGGGGACTTCTTGAGTCCCCTGCTGGCCATGTGCTCCCTGCAGTGCTTTCACCATTGAAGTGTAGCAACAGCTCTGGGGCTGTTGCTACGCTTCAAAGGCGGAGATGCCTTTATTGACTAATCGAATAGTCTATGCAAATTGTGTCGATTATTCTATTAGCCAATTCATGAAAATTTTACATCCCTAATTCTTACCAGGAGGCAATGCAAGTCTCTGACAGTCATGCCGCTTGCATAAGGTGTCTTGGGGAAGCTCACTTGACGTGAAAGTGTTCGCACTGCTCCATTCATGTGGCCAGAGCTCAATGCAACCACACCAATAGGATGAAGATATACCTATACAAAAAATCACTTCAGCCACAGGGTAACGACTCACCACCACCACCCCCAGAGGCAAGAAACCAGTTAAATCAAGAAGTATGGACAAAAGTGATCCCTCTACCTCCACTGACAAACTAAAAGTGAAAACCTGGGTTTCTCTGGAAAAATTGTTACCTTCAGCACCAAGCTCAGCTAGAGTGAGCATAGACAATAAGCCCAGCACCTCTGGCATAGTACTGCCTAAACACTCAGTGCTGCAGAAGAGAATTCATTCAGAGCCCAGACACAAAATGTCGGCACCAATGGCAGCAGCCACACCAGCTGAATCCACAGTGCCGCCCAAACACCACAAATCTATACTGAAAATGATACAGGAGACAACATTGCATGTGGCGCCTAAAAAACCCTGTGCTGACATGCCGCCTCCTGAAGGCACCATCTCCTATGCCATCAGCGGCACCAATCACAGTGCAGTCAGCCTTGGAACCGCCGCTTGACCACACATGGCACCCTTCACCAGCTTTAGCCTGTGCTATGTTAGTACCGCCATCTCTATCATCATTGGTGCCGACTGCTCATTCACCAAGGTCACCAGCTCCATCTTTTTCATGAAGTGAGGCTAGCAGCGGTCTGCATAGCTGCATTTCTTCTCTGCATTCCAGCCCTACTAAAAGATGCCTTCTTTGGGAATTCTGCTTCTCCAGACCATTGCACCCACTTTCATTACCTCCCAGGTATGCACACTATTGGTCTTACCCACCACTTCCTTATCTCTACCAGTGGCATCCCTGGGATACTTGGTCTTCTCGCAGGAGCCATCATACCACTCCTTCCACACCATCCAGGAGACCAGTGCAGTCCCCTCAGCCTGCACTCAGAGACACTGCACTGAACTCCCCAGAACATTTACAATCAGAGGAGGAGGATTTGCTGTCAGAAGGAAAAAATAGATCCCCATTACATAACTCCTCCTCATCGCCCGATGAGTCCATCATCCCCTTACCCCACTACCATTGGAGGATGCAAAACAACTCCAGGAACTTTTCAAGAGGGTGGCTCTGGCACAGAAACGCGAGCTACAAGAGGTACAAGTAAAACAGTACAGACTGTTGTGTATGCTGTAACCTCTCACATCTTTAAGGATCACACTTCCAATGGATGAGGCCATCATGGACACTGCTGATATCTGGCAGACCCCAGCATTGATTACACCCATCAACAAGAGCGTTGACCATAAATACTTCATCACACCTTGTGACAAGGTGTGGCTACCCCGCACTGAGTCACAAGATGTTCCCGACCCAGCTGGCCGAAAAGGTCCCACCCCTATGGCCCTGCTGGACATGCTTGAGAGGGAGGCCAGGTAGCCACTCAGTCAGGGCTGACTGCCAGAGGGGAAGGAGCTCAGGCTGGAGCTCCCAATCAGTCCCTCCAGCCACAGCCTACGCAGACACAGAGGCTTCAGCTGCAGCCTCCATAGCAACTGCTGCAGCAGTATCAGCTGCAACCACAGCCTCAGTAACAGCTTCATCTGCAGCCCCTGCGACAGCTCCGGCCAGGGAGACCATCTAGCTGGGACCAACCCGCTGATCAGAACTCTGAGAATGGAACAGCGCACTGGAAGCAGTAGCAAGTAACCCAGGGCAAAGGATTGTCCTCCGGGAGCTCAGCATGATCTGGCAGGCATCCTCTCTGGGCAGGCAGCAGAATTCGCCACTGCCAACAGGGCCCTGGGCTGGGACCCAGTGGAGTGGGAGGGCCTGGATCTCCCTACTTCCCTACCCCACAATAATCTCACTCCCTAGTATTCGGGGAAGCCTACTTTGGGCTAGGCCATTGTGAACTTGGGAGAAGGGAATGTGTACCTAACTAGGCTGGCCTGGTCATATTCACCCTGTTAGAGGGGATTGTACTTTGGGACTAGGCTGGATGTACCATATTCTCCTCCCCTCCCCCCAATAGATCGGATTGTACCTTGAGACTAGGCCAGGCATGCCGAATGCACCCTAATAGCGGGGACTATACTTTGGGGATTAGACCTGCAGGGCCTTATTCATCCTAATAGAGGGAATTGTACCCTGGGACTGAGCCTGCAGGGTTGTATTTACCTGGCGGAAAGCCAGCATGGACCCCGACCTTGGGGGCTTCTGGACTGTCATGGGGCTGGCCCCTCGACACACCTAACGGCATATGCTTTCTTTTTTTCACGCCCACCACCTAACTCCCTGGTGGTTGACTCAGACAGAAATAAAGGCCAAATAGCCAAACATAAGATCTACTACCCACGACAAAGAGCATAAGAAGCTTGACGACATGGGTAGAAAGGTATACCTCAGCAACCCTACTATTAAGGGCAGCTAACTGTACCACCAAACAATTAGAGCTCCTCCAGTTCCTGCCAGAGCACAAAAGGACAACACTCCTGAGTATTATGCAGGAGGGGCACACTATCTCACGCACAGCATTACAGTCTTCTATGGATGTGGCTGACACTGCAGCATGTACCACCGCAACTGCCATCGTCATGTGTAGGGCTTCGTGGCTCCAGGCATCTGGTGTTCCTAGGGAGCTAAAGCACAAAGTCGAAGACTTCCCATTTGATAAAGCTAACCTTTTTACCATGAAAACAGATGAGGTCTTACACTCTATGAAGGACTCCCGAACAACACAGAACTCTCGGCATGTACACCCCACCTAATAAAAGGTTCAGATACAACACCCATCCAAGACCTAGAGAGCATTACAATTTTGTTAAATAAAGAGTTTGTATTTATGAAAAAAACTGTTTTTTATTTTATATTAGGAAGGGGGCGTTGGGGTGAGGGGAGGTAAGTGAAAGGCCATGAGGAAGGAATGAGGCACAAGCCCCCAGTGGGGCAGGCCAGAGAAGTTCTTAGTGCTCCCGCAGGGCCTCCTGGATACCGACAGCCCCCCAAATGGACCTCCAGGATGGCAGCCCGCAGAAAGTGCAGCCAGGCTCGTAGCAATGCGTCCACGAGAAGCACCAGAGAGCCCAGAGGCAGCTCTGGCTCTGTTGCAGAGTGCTATGGTGTCCCAAGTGAGGGCAACCAGCGCACACAAGAGACCAAATGCTTTGCTGTCCCTCAGTGAGGTAGGCAGGGAAACCTGAGAACCAGCTGCCCGGGGGAGGAGGGGTTTCCCTTTAAGCACAGGCCTCAGATTGTATGGCTGCTGTCTGAGGCTAAGACACTCCTGATTTGATGCCCTGCCTGAGCTGGTTCCAGCTGGCCTTAAATGAGATTGTGCCCCCTTGGCGTGGACGTGCTATTTCGAAATAGGTTATTTCAAATTAACTATTTTGAAATAACGCTGTAGCATAGACATACCCTCAGAGTGGAACACCAATGGGGATATCACTCGAAGAAGAAAAGAGAGTTACTCACCCTGTGCAGTAATAGGAGTTCTTCAAGATGTGAATCCCCATGGGTGCTCCACTACCCTCTCTCCTTCCCCTACTTTGGAGCCTCTCCAGGGCTAGAACCAGGGTAGAGAAGGAATGGAGGGAGCTGCACTGCGCACGCACCTAACAGACCAACAGCACAAGGAGACACCAATGCCCAACGGACAACAATGGCATGAGCTGCACGGCAGGGCACTGCTACAAAAATCTCCAGTCGCTGGCACGAGGACACACCAGCAACCAGAGTGGAGCACCCATGGGGGGACACATCTCGAAGAACTCCCGTTACTGCACAGGGTGAGAAACTCTCTTTCATAAATGGACGCAGACACTTTTTCCAAAAACTTTCACACTACGTGCACACTGAGATAACATTATCCCAAAGAACTTACAGTTGTGTATGCATGAAACACACGAAATTACATTAAAAGAATGTTGTTTGCAAAGTCAAGCACTGAGAAGATAGGGAATGCCAGAATTAAATTTTTCCTATGCAACCTTAATTCCATTCCTTGTGAGTATGCATTATGACATATTCTGTAATTGTGGCCACATTTTTTTAAGGTTTTAGTGCCTTGCACAGTGTACTCACTTCAGTATTTTTGTTTTACTTTCATTGTTTAAATTATATGGCACCAGGCCTTACTGCATACTATTTAAACCTTGCTATGAAGACAGAATTACCAGTTTCCTGATGCTATCATCACTATGGTATCATCACTAGTATTTGAGTTTTCATCAACATTAATCTTTACAACAACTTTCCTTCTCTGTGGTTCTGGAAGTTACTTTCATCAATTAAAGTGTGTGGTACCTTAACATTGTTCATCAATACATTGTCACAGTAGAAAAGAGGAAATTAGTGAAAAACATTGTAATTAAGTAATTATTCCATTTAACTAAAGATAAATTAGTCGGCTTTCACAGTTATAGATGCACATGATGTATATTCACATGTGCCTAATGTTTTAGTTTAATAGAAAAGCTAGAGGTAGAATGGGTTTCCTATAAAAACAAATGTTGTTTCATAGTATATCTTTCTTTATATAAGGTCCGGGTCACCAAGCTTTCAGATTTGAAGACTTCTATCAATGAATACAATATTCGGTCTGAGATTTTGTCTATGGGAATGGGAATTGACAATCCGCAGCATATAAAACAACTCCAAAAGTTGTGTGAACATGCAAAAATGCTAGCTCTTGAAGAGAAGACCCTGCATACTTTGTAAGCGATTGTTTTTGATTTGCATGCTTTCTTTTAACAAATGCTGGTTTTGGTCTGAGATAAGTTCCTTAATTTGATAAACTGGATATTTATACACTATGTATCATAAACCAGTTGGCCTTTTATTTGGATGTGGTGTTTACTTGATTGGCACCTGCAACATGTTTGCTTTCCCTGAGAGGCTTTTCTGGACTCATATTCTGCATTGCTAAATCACAGAAAAAAATAGAAATTACTACTTCAAATGTCTTGTAATAGGAATGTCAAAATTTCTTGTGATGAGTAGCTCTTAATGAACTATTTCCAAATTTCAATACTCTCCATCAAAATGGCAGATAAACTCTTAAAATCTGACATAAAGACTGAACTTTTGGAGTGACCAGTGTGAAAACTTATTTGAGTGATTGCTCATGTTCATTCAGTGTAGGTGTGTGTGCTCGCCTCGTGCACCGGTGCTGGAAGTTTTTTCCTTAGCAGCACCCGTAGAAGAGCCGTCTCCAGTGTCCCTGGAGTTGTGCGCACATGCCATGCTATATAGAGCGATTCTGGCCCCCTCTCCTCAGTTTCTTCTTGATAGTGCTTGGAACTTGCTTGTCTCATCATTAACTGTTGTGCATTTCTCTATTTAGACTTGGATTTTTTGCTGTAAATAATTTCTCGTTAGTCAGTTTACTGTTTTAAGTGGTTAGATAGCGTAAGTCCATTAGATATTTAGCCTCAGGTCAGGGCATGTCCTATTCACCATACTTCAACTTGTGTTGCAGCTGTAATTTGTCCATACCAATGTGTGACCTCCACTGTGACTAATTGCAGTGCTTAGGAGAGGCTTACAGAAATGATAAATGCCTCATTTGCAAGTCCTTCAAGACTCATACCAAAAAGGAAAGGGACATTCATCTCAACACTCTCCTAATGGAATCTGCTTTAGATCTGGTGTGCAAGCACTTGGATATTGCACCGAGCACCAGTGCATGAGTGCACAACGCCCAGTGCCGTTGACTTCCTGGCAACACTCCCTGTTACCATGCAAGTCCAAACAAGGCAAGGGCAAATCTCCAGGGCCTAAAAAGGACAGTCCATAACATTGATTCCAGTGGATTTTCCTGTTGTAGTACAACAGATATCTTGGGCCCCCTTAGAATGTGGCTCCTCTTCTCGTTTCCTAGCCCAGTCTCAGAGCAGCATCAAACAGCTCCAGGTGTGTCGTCGACCCCAGATGCCTTACAGGCAGCCAAGAACATCTTGTCATTGCCATTGCCTCCCACTCCTGTGTTCACAGGACTGTGCCATAAAGAAAGTCCAACATGGGACCACTCCAGTCTCCACAGAGGTAGGGTTCCCTCTTGGTTGGAACATCCAAAGGCCCATCTTCTTGCAGTGAGAGCTGCAGATCCCGCAGTCTGGCCCGGTCCCCTGTGGGGTCTAAGGCCCCAGAAGACATCAGGTGGAGCTGTCTGGGACTTTGGTGCAGCTCTCCTGAGACATGTATCCACCAGTACGAACGGTACACTCAGGACCAGTAGTCTTTGCGGTCCAAGCGCTATTATTCAAATAGGTCCCTGCCATGGCCCCATTCATTGCGCTTGTATTGTACCCTGGCTCACAATTCCCAGCAACATGTTTGTGAGGGACATAGGGGTTCGCATTACTGCTTTGCTTTGCAGCACCACTCTTCAGCCAGTTGGCATTGATTCCATAGCCATTCATGAACCAGACAGCCACTAATGCTGCATGTCCTCTTGCAGATGACTCCCTCTGAAGGACCACTCTAGATGTTCCTCTGCATCCCGGGTATCATTAACAATGGCTAGCATGCAGCACCACACTGTACCAGTCTTTGTTCCTGGTCTCCTGGCATCACACGCTCTGTCTGCCTGGGCTGGATCATGTTCCTCATCTGACATCTCCAGTACTGCAAATGGGCCCCTAGATTGTCAGTTGTTTCAAGCCTGGTTGTCCCAGTAGTGCTCCTGGAACCTGTAGGGCGGTTCCCATGCCATCACAGGTGCCATGCTGTATAGCCAGAATGTCAGTGGCACCATTGGCTGCCTCCACTAACTACCTTTTGGCAGCTGAGGCTTGGAAGGCTCCCACTCTGCAGGTGGAATAGGAGGTAGAGGCATAGACTTCTACCTCTCTGATCCTGAAGAAATTCCCCGGTGCAGGCCACCTCCACTTCCTCCTCCAGATGAGGCCATTGTGGAGCCCTGTCCAGTGGTGCCCCTGGACAATGCTCAGGCCCACCAGGAATTTTTTAAGAGGATGACCACCAATCTAAACCTCTAGGTGGAGGAGCTCAAGGAGCTTCAGAATATCATATTTGAGGTGTTGGGACAAACTGCCCCAGCCAGAGTTGCTATTACCCCGCATGACTGGGTGGCCAAGATGGCTACAGAGCTGTGGCAAACACTTGCCTCTATTCTCCCTATCTGTAAGTGAGTGGAACGCAAATACTTTATTCAAGCAAAGAGGCACAAGTACCTTTACTCCTACCTAGCCCCCAACTGTCTGGTGGTGGAGCCTGTCAATAATGGAGAGAGGCAAGGCCAGCATGGGGCAACCCTGAAAAATAAAGGCTCAAAGAGACTTGATTTATTCAGGCAAAAAAATTGTTCATTCTCCAGCCTACAGTGCCAAGTGTTGAATCATTAAGCCCTCCTAGCCCTCAACAAGATAAACGTGGCAGGCTATCAGTGAGTGAGTTTTCTGTCCCAGAAAACTCGAAGGAGTTCTGGCCCTGGTGGAGGAGAGGGCAACAGCTGCTCAAGCAATGCTTCGTGCAGCTTCAGATGCGGTGGACATGGTAGCTAATTCCATGGCTTTGGCCATGTCCATGCAAGGGCATCATAGCTGCTTCTCTCTGGCCTCTCTCTCAAGGGTGTAGTAATTCCTGCAGGAACTCCCCTTCAGTGATGTAGCCCCATTTGTGGGGCCGATAGACACTAAGCTGCACAGGTTGAAGGACTGCCACGTTATTCTCTGTACCCTTGGTTTGTACATCCTGAGGCCAGTGTATAAGAAATTCAAGCCCCAAACTCTGCGTGATCAGCCTTCCCAACCCTGCAAGGACTCCTGGAAGAGCAAGTACAAAGGGTTCATGAGGAGGCAATCTAAGCCTCACTCTTTCACACAATTTAGCTCCTGTGGTCCTAAGACTGCCCCTAAATGCCTCTTTGAGGAGGTATGATTGAGGAGGATGTACCTCTCAAACCTCAGGATCCTTCCCCTGTGCTCTTCTCCAGCCAGGTGTGCCCTTTCCTCCCTGCCTTATGTTCTATAAATATGGACCATTGGGTCCTTGGCATGGTGCAATAGGGTAATATGTTCCAGATCTTCAGCACCCGACCTCCATTCCCCACCTTCCTTCAAGGACCTTCTCATGAGACATTCCTTTTGCAGGAAGTCGAAGGGTTGCTCAGACTTGGGGCAGTAGAGGAGGTTCCGCATTGCTACCGGAACCAACATATTATTTCCACTACTTTTTGATCCCCAGAACCAAAGAGGGGTCTCTACAACATTCTGGACCTGCACAGCTTCAACTCCTATTTGGTGAGGCTCAAGATCCTTGGCCTCCATCATCTCTTCCCTGGATATGGGGTATTGGTACACAGCCCTCAAACTCAATGGTGTATATTTCCATATTGTGATATTCGAGAGTCACAGAAAGTTCCTGCAGTTCGTGGTTGTAATCAAACCATTGCTAGTTTACGGTCCTCCCGCTTGGCCTGACCACAGCCCTTCTGATTTTTACCAGGTGTATGTCAGTGGTGGCTATCCATTTCCTACAAGTAGAGGTTCAGATCTACCCTTAACTGGATGATTGGCTCATCAGCCTCAACTCCAGCTTCAAAGTCTTGCTTTTCCTGTGTCATCACTTTGACCTGTTAATACAGAAAAGTCACAGTTAGTGCTGATCCAATTCATGGTACAAGTGCTACTTGACTCAATACTAGTGAGGGCCTTCCTCCCTCCAGGTCAGTTCTGTGCCCTTGCTGACATAGTAGCCTGCCTGAGCACTTCTCCAGCTGTTCTGGCCAGGTTCTTCTTCGAGTGGTGTCCCCGTGGGTGCTCCATTGTAGATGTCCGGTCATCCCAGCGCTGCAAATTGGCATTTTCTTGAGCAGTGGTCAGCCAGATCATGCGTGTGTGGCCCGCGCTTTGCACCGTTCGTGGTCTTTTGATCTCTAGTGAGGTCCGGCTCCCGCCAGTTCCTCCTTCGCCACCCACGGTTGCAGACGGCGTGAGCCTTCTCTCCTCAGAGAAATCTTGTCAGGAACGGAATACTTAGTAGTTTAGTCTTGTAGTAAGTTTGAATTCTAGTTCTTACAGTTCTAGTGGTTATAGTTCATTTTATTACATTTAAAAAAAAAAAGACTTCATTAGGTAGTACGTTGTGTAACAAGCCATGCTGGGCTTTCCCAGCTTTAAGAAGTGTGGCACATGCCGTCATGCCATGCCAGATTCGGACGGCCATACAGAGCATATCAAGTGCTTTTGTGAGGCCCATGTTCCTCAAAAATGCGTGCACTGTACCAAGTTGACCGTTAG
Organism: Apalone spinifera; assembly: GCA_030068395.1. Lineage (NCBI taxonomy): Eukaryota > Metazoa > Chordata > Testudines > Trionychidae > Apalone > Apalone spinifera. The sequence goes on from JANRFK010001785.1 coordinate 20,601,300, forward strand.
GGTATGTAAGGACAGGGAGATGAGATTAAAAATGTTTTTATTTGGCAAAGAACTCCAGCCAGAGCATTCTCATACACTCTCCACTCCCCGATCTCCTAGAAAGGACGACAAAAGAGAGGCTATTTCACCACAGGCAGCTCCAGCTCGAAAAAGAGCCTTACCAGCTCGGTCTTTGCCTTTAGCGCGAGTCGCTGTTGGTGATAAGCCCGGCACGTCAGGCTTAGTGGCGCCCAAACATAAGTTGCCCTCGGAGCCAATCACATGACAAAAATCTGCAATGGTGCCATCAACGGTCTTAACGGTCTGCCGCTCAGCACCGCTGGCGATGGCACCGTCTACAGCGGTACTGATAACATCGGCACCTTCTGCATCGGAAACATCAGCAAACATACTGACGACTTTGGCACTGACTACCTCAGCACCGGCCACATGTGCCGACGACCACGGCACCGACCAGCATGGCACTGACCAGTTCAGCACGGGCATCTTCGGTACCATGTGTCTCATCTAACCCACGAGTGCCAAAGAAAGCACCTCACAAATCCGCCTCCATCCAATCAGTGAGCCCGGAACTGCTGATGTTTTCATCAGCACCGTCTTCTGCACCATCATCTTCATATTCTCATCAAATAATAATGGATGATGGGTCGTATCCCATGCAAACAAGCGAGGCAGCATGATATCTCATCTTGACACATTTCATCAGTCCGATTTTACCGCAGACGACATAGTCCAATATACTACACATATCACTCTTGGCATGACTCAACTTGTCATCGCTATCATCATTCTGGATATGACTGTATTTACTGCCACAGTCACCCAACCTCCTGTGCTCCTTCAGTTTCCCTGCAGCCTTCACATAGTTAGGCAGTGGCAATGTCACCACCTAATGCTACCTCTACATCTCCTCATTCAGAGCTGGAGGAAGGTCAACTCTCCAAGATTGCAGAACACCCACCAGCTGTATCACCGACTGATCAGTCATCGTCATCCCCTGACGAAGCAGTTCTACCTAGTGACTAGTCCCTTTCTGATGACAAGAGGCAATTTCAGAAGCTTTTCAAAAGAGTGGTTGCATCTTAGGACATCATGTTAACTGAGGTACCTGAGAAATAACACAGGCTTCTTAAAAACCTCCAGCCATCACAACAGGGGAAAGTGGCCATCCCCATAAATGACGCCATCATGGAGGCTGCCGATGAGATATGGCAGACTCCAACTTCGACAACGCCAACTAACAAAAGTAATAGAGATGTAGCTATGTTAGTCTGGTCTTGCTGAAACAAAAGACGGGACTATGCATCACTCTAAAGACTAACAAAATGGTTTATTATAAACCATCTTGTTAGTCTTTAGAGTGATGCATAGTCCCGTCTTTTGTTTCAACTAACAAAAGATCTGACAAATAATATCTTGTCCCTCCAAAGGGAGCTGATTTCTTATTTTCCCACTCTCAACCAGATTCATTAGTCGTTGACTCTGCTCAACACAGAGCCAAATTACCACAATATAAAAACATGGCAGATAAAGATAATAAACATATGGATCTGTTTGGAAGAAAGCTTTATTCTTCAGCCGTCTTACTCCTGCATATAGCAAGCTACGTGGCAATACTCTCCACTCACAACTTTGATAACTACACAAAGTTGACCTCTCTCTTAGAACATCTGCTGGACTCCAAAAGACCCATATTAAAATCCATAGTTCAGGAGGACTATGCCTCCTCCAGAGCAGCACTCCAAATATCACTAGATGTAGCTGATACAACAGTCAGAGCTGCTGCTACAGCAGTAGTTATGAGGCGGTCCTCCTGGTTATAGTCTGCAGGGGTCCCTAGTGAGCTTCATAGGTGGAAGATCTCCCTTTTGACGAGCAAAAATTATTTTCTGAGAAGAACGATGACGTGTTGCATTCCAGCAAAGACTCTAGAATAACATTGCGCATTCTTGGGATGTATACTTCCCCATTCTGCCATAAACTCTACACTACATATCAAAAGCAGCGGGAGTTCTCCTACTCCAGGTACTAACAATGCTCTTTTGATCAATCAAGGAGCAAATAATGCCCATAAAGGAAATGCCCAGAGGGCCCTCATAATACTGACAACCAGGCAAGTAAGCAGCAGGTTTGGCCTGTTGGTTGAGGGTCTGCAAAATGTCCCCATCTCGCATGAAACATCACACACTGCTCTGGCCTTCTACCACCATCTGAGGCCTTTTTGTCATCACTGGGCAGCCATCATGTCAGACTGCTGGGTCATCGAGATAAGATCTGGGTACACCATCCCTTTTACCTCGCTTTTCCCCACCATTCCACCATCCCCTTCCCTCTTCAGGGACCTGTTAAAAATGGTCAATCATGCTTGTTGGTAAATTTTATTACATTAGGCCAGATTGTGTGCTCCACCTAGGACTAAATAAAGTATTCTCTCTCCCCTTGTGGGTTCCAGAGTAGCTGCTCTAAGCAGCACTCATTTAAGGTGTCAAAAAACTCTCTCTGCATCTTCTCCTGAGGTGATGTGTACCAAGTCACTATGGAGATAGTTGAAATCCCCCCACTACTATTGAGTTTTTCATTTTTATAGCCTCTCTAATCTCCCTTAGCATTTCATAGTCACAATCACTATCCTAGTCAAGTGGTCAATAATATATCGCTATTGCTATATTCATATTATTAGAACATGAAATTACTATCCACAGAGATTTTATGGAACATTTTGGTTCATTTAAGATTTTTATTTCATTTCATTCTACATTTTTTTCACATATAGTGCCATTTCCCAACTAACACAACCTGTTCTGACCTTCTGATATATTTTATATCCTGGTATGACTATATCCCATTGATTGTCCTCATTCCACCAAGTTTCTGTGATGCCTATTATATCAATATCTTCCTTAAATATGAGAGGTTCTAGTTCACCCATTTTATTATTTAGACTTTTAGCATTTGTGTATAAATATTTTTAAAATTTGTCACTATTTATCTGTCTGCCATTTCCTGATGTGTTTGAATGGCACTTTTTCATTTCACTCTTTCTCATCTGCTCTTACCTATATTATATCATCTTCCATGCTCTCCTCCTTACTAAAACATAGAGAATCTCTATTAACAGACCCTCCCCTAGGAGATGTCTGTCCAATCCATGTGCTCTTCAGCACCTGGCAGCTTTCTTTCAACCCTTAGTTTAAAAACTGCTCTATGATCTTTTTAATTTTAAGTGCCAGCAATCTGATTCCATTTTGGCTTAGGTGGAACCCATCCTTTCTGTATAGGCTCCCCATTTCCCAAAAGTTTCCCCAGTTCCTAATAAATCTAAATCCCTCTTCTCTACACCATTGTCTCATGCACACATTGAGACCCTGCAGTTCTGCCTGCCTACCTCACCCTGCTTATGGAACTGGAAGCATTTCAAAGAGTGCTACCATTGCACTTTCTGGATTTTAAGCTTTCCCAGCAGCCTAAATTTGGCCCCCGGGACTTCTGTTGTATCCTTCCCTTTGTCATTGGTACCTACATGTTCCATGACTACGGACTTGTCCCAGCACTACACATAAATCTATCTAGATGTCTGGAGAGATCTACAACTTTCACACTAGGCGGGCAAGTCACCATACAGTTTTCCCAGTCATTGCAAACCCAGCGCTCTGTTCTGAATGATCGAATCCCCCATTACTGACACCTGCTTTTTCCTAACGATGGTAGTTCCCTCACCTGGAGAAGTATCCTCGGTACAAGAAGATTCCACAGCATCATCTGAAAGGAGGGTCCCAACTATGGGATCATTTTCCTCTGCTCCTGTTGAATATTCTCCTTCCCTGAGCCTTTCACCTTCCTCAGCAACACAGGGGCTTTCTGACTGGAGATGGGACCATTCTACAGTATCCTAGAAAGCCTCATTTGCCTACCTTTCTACCTCCCTTAGCTCCTCTAATTCAGCCACCCTGGCGTCCAAAGTCTGTATGTGATCTCTGCGGGCCAGGAGCTCTTTACATCGAATGCACATATGACACCTGTCCATACGGCGGGTAATCATACATGCTGCATTGGATGCAATAAACAGGCTAAACCCCCACTCTGCTGCTGGGCTCCTGCCTGCATTCTCTCCTACAGATAATTAGATTCTTGATAGGGTTTTTTTTTAAATCAGGTAGTTTTGGTTTTAGTTTAAAAGAAGTTTTAAAGAATGTCAGGTGTACCCGGTCTCCTTCAAACTCTTCCTCTAAACTCCCTCACAAAACTCCCTGTTAGCTTACTAGTAGGCTTTACATTGCCCTGGCCTTCCTCATAGTTCTGCCCCCTCTGCTTAATGCTTGACAAATGAACAGAGCACCATGTTTGAAAACCTCATTAAGAAGCTCACAGCTTCCAACTGCTAGCCTCAGCACACAGTCCTTCAAACAAACAGCTCAGCACATAGACCTCCGAACAAACACAAGCCCAGCACACAGTATCTTTCAGGCAACCAGCAAGTACCCCCCAAAACACACATACTACACACAATAATTTACCCTAAGAGTCGCATAATTGGTCCTCCTTCACCTGGAGAACTCCCTCAGAAAACTCCTTGTTCGCTGCTCCTGTTCCACTACCTCACAGATCTTTCCTCAGATTCAAGGTGGCCCCAAACACTACCAATACTGAGTACTACTCTGACATGTCCACTGCCCCATAAGACTTCTCAAAGACACTTGCAGTAGTAGGGGTACACCAGTGACAAGTAATATTTCTCTACCTACATTGCCTCATGAAGGGCACCATGTGCCATGAAACAGTAATGATGGTGCATGCAACTATGGACCTCTATCATTGTCTCAGCTTCCAGATTAACAGATAGAAATTGACCCTGGAATCCTCACAAACTCTTAAATTCCTAGGAGCACTCCTAGACACCACACAAGACAGGGCATTACTGTCCCAACACCAATTCATTACAGTAGCAACAATCATAACCACAGTTGTTCACAGTTCCCACACTACAGTGAGGATTTGCTTCCTAATCTAAGGCTACATGGCAGACTTGACATACTTGAGACTACATGTGTGCTGCCTCTAGAGTTGGCTCACCATAGTGTTATACACCTGCCCACCACAGCCTGGACAGGTGAGTCACACTTCCAATATAGGTACTTTCCTTCCTACATTGAAGGACATAACCTCAAAACTTACTGATGGATGTCACCTTCCAGCAAAATCTCCTGTTGTGCATTATCACCATAGATGCATCCCTTATGGGATGAAGCTCTCACATAGACGACCACACCATCCAGGGTAAATGGTCCCTGCCAGAATCCCGCCTACATATCAATCTCCTGGAACTCCGGACAGTACAGAATGTTTGCCACCACTTCCTACCACTAATACAGAACAAGACCATACACATTCTCACTGACAATATCACACATATGTTTGATATCAGTCTGCAAAGAGAAGCCTGATCTCACTCCCTGTGCACAGAAGCTCTCAAACTACGGAACTTATGCATCTGCAACAACATAACGGTGATAGCGTCCTACTTACCAGGTACCCAAAATATGTTGGACACCCTCAATCACCACTTCTCAGAATAGTTCAAATGGTAGATAGGCCCCACCATCTTCACAAAAATGTTCCACAAATGTTGGTACCCACAGATTGACCTCTTTGCTACACTGAAGAACCACAAATGTCCCCACTTCTGAACCATGGTAACTGGGGGGGGGGGGGGAACGCTTTCCTCCTCATGTGGAGTGCATTGCTCCTTTATGCATTCCTACCCATACTTCTGAGCCACAAATTATACAAAAGATACAGACAGACCAGGCATATGTTCTCCTTACTGCCCCAGCATGGCCCAGCCAGACTCTGTTTCCTTACCTTCCACACCATGCAGTATGCAATCCTCATCTCCTACCTCTGCTACCAGATCTTTTCTCGTATCATTGGAGCCACACACTGCACCTAAACCCAGGGACTCTCCAGCTCAAAGTGACTCCTCCATGGGTCCAACATGGAGAGGAAACCTGTTCTAACGGGGTATAAAATGTATTGCTAAATAGCTATTGTCTCATAACCATAGATACTATCGTTAGGAACATAGATAGTTGGGTTTGTGATGACCGGGAGAACCGTATGGTCACTTGCCTGCCTGGTGCGAAGGTTGCGGATCTCTCGAGGCTTCTAGATAGACTTATGTGTAGTGCTGGGGAGGAGCTGGTGGTCGTGGTACATGTAGGTACCAATGACGTAGGGAAGGGAAGGAGAGACGTCCTGGAGGCCAAATTCAGGCTACTAGGAAAGAGACTGAAATCCAGGACCTCTATGGTGGCGTTCTCGGAAATGCTTCCAGTTCCACGCGCAGGGCCAGGTAGGCAGGCAGAGCTTCAGAGTCTCAATGCGTGGATGAGACGATGGTGTAGGGAAGAGGGGTTTGGATTTATTAGGAACTGGGGACACTTTTGGGAGAGGGGGAGCCTATACAGGAAGGATGGGCTCCACCTAAACCAGGGTGGAACTAGACTGCTGGCACTAAACATTAAAAAGGCCGTAGAGCAGTTTTTAAACTAAGAGATGGGGGAAAGCCGATTAATGCGGAGATGCATGTAAATCAGAGGAAGACTTCTCTTAGAGGAGAATCCGTTGATAGAGATTCTTTAAGCTGTAGTCAGA
>JANRFK010001785.1:20608050-20624692 GCA_030068395.1 Apalone spinifera
GGATACTGGGCTAGATGGACCTTTGGTCTGACCCGGTACCGCCATTCTTATGTTGAAGTAGAAAAGACTCTCCCTATGGTGCCAGCAAACTCAACTGTCTCCTATCAGGATGCCCTTATTTATGATACTCCATTACATGTTGGATCTTAAAGAATCAGATGAGCTCCCTTAAAGTCTACCTGATGGCTATCACAACCTTCAAGAAACCGGTGGATACCTTATTGATCTTCGCCCGCCCTACTACTAAACACATTCTCACAGGAATCCAAAACATACCCTGAAGTGCAGAGACTTACACCACCATGAGACCGTAACTATGTCCTCAAAAGTCTTACAAGATCACCATTTGAACCCATAGCCATCTGCACTCTTCCACATGTCAGTAAAAGTTGCCTTCCTGCTGGCAATTGCATCTGCCAAATGCATTGGAGAAATAGCAGCTCTTATGGCAGAACTTCCATACACTATTTTCACAAAAGATAAAATTACTGTACAACTACATCCTAAATTTTTTCCAAATGTCGCCTCCGCTTTCCACATTACTAGACCTATACACTTACCTGCATTCTTTCCTAAACCATATAAGGACACACTCAAAGCATCGCTTCACACACTCAACATAAGATGAGCAGGTGCCTTTTACCTTGATATTACCAAATCATTGTACAACTCCACAAGACTATTTATATCCATAGCAGAATGATCCAGAGGGTCTGCAATCTCCTCCCAATGACTCTTCAAGTGGCTCTCCACTTGCATATACAGTTGCTGCTCAATACATGAAAAACATTTGCTTTGGGGAGTCACAGCGCATTCCACTCAAGCTGTGGCAGTTTTCATAGCATTCCTTTAAAATGTCCTATTAACAGACATTTGCAGAGCTGTAAACTGGTCTTCGGAATACACCTTCATGAAACTTGATACCATCACAGATGGCGCTATCCTTATTACTGCCATCAGTCTCTCTTTGCTCTTCTGCACATGCAAGAAAGCTCTCCAAAGCCCACCACCCTTACAGGGGGCACTGCTTTACAGACTCCTACAGTGGAGGACCCCATAGGGACACCACTCGAAGGAGTAGTTCTTCAAGAGATGTCCCTGTGTGAGCTCCACAGCAGTTGAGTGTGTGCCAGTGGCATCAAACCGAGTCTTTATAGCAGCGTTCGGGGCTGGGGGGGTTGTGCATGCGTAGTCCTCTGGCTGTATGGATCCATCATGCTGAGACTGCGCACACACAGCCCCCCTCTGCTCAGTTCCTTGTTACTGAGCTCAGCAGTGGTCTTCACTTACTCTTGATAGGTGCCTGTAGATAAGTAGTTTGTTTTTTGTTTCCCCATTGTAACGTTGCTGTTCAAGTTCTTCTTCCCTTAAAAAAAAAAATCTTCAGAATTTTTGTATTACTATTGGAGTTACTTAAATTGAATTAACCATGTCTGGCTCTCCAAGATTCAAATGCCGCAACGTTTGCAGTGATGCTATTCCCATATTGGATGGGCATTCTAAATGTCAGATGTTGGGAAAAGTCTCATGTCCCGCAAGATTGCCATCATTGCTTCAAACTGAAGGTGCAAACCTCTAGAGACAGAGACCTGCATCTCAAATTAATCATGCTGGAAAAATCTCAACATCCAACCTCTGACCCAGGTGAGGAGGCGGTTGAAATTCCCCAACCGATAAAGAAGAAATCAAGAAACGTGCCTTTCTGGTGCCACATAAGGTTCCATCATTGAAATGGCGTCCGACAACGAAATTGGCACCACTGGCCAAAATAGCGCTGCACCTTAGCACATATAATGCTCCAGGTGTCTCCAGCATCAATCACACTAGTAATAGGCACAGTATGCATAGACCCTGTGCTGAGACCCCAGGCTTGAATATGCCTGCCTCTCAGACTACATCATCTAATGCAACACCAAACAAACACCATGCTGCCTCATCAGTGCCAGGGGCTACACATAGGGCACAGTACAACTGCCCGCACCAGATGTTGGCCCCATAGATCCCCCGCTCAGCGCCGCAACCATTATGGTACCAACGCAGTCATTGGCACCAAACACAATACAGATACGCATGGCATCGTCCCACCAGAACACCACACATGCATGACCCCCTGGATACTACTGTAAAGGCTCCGGTCAATGGCACTGGGACGCACTGACACCTGCTGTGGAGCACCCACAGGTACACCTATCTCGAAGAATGTCAGTTACTATGAGTAACCTCTTTTACCTTGTGCAGTGACTACAGCTTTTTTGAGATACTTGTCCCTGTGGGTGCTCCACTACCTGCACTTCTCCCTCTACTTTAGAAATTCATTCTTGTACTGCTAATGCTCTGGAAGAGAAGGAACAGAAGGGGTTACATCACTCTTGGAGTGAGCACCTATAGCACCATAAGATGACTAGCATGTATGCAGGGTGCAGATGGACACTGCTAGCAAAAATCTCCAATCGCTGTCACGAGGACACACCAACACTTTAAGTGTAGGACCCACAAGGGTACACATCTCGAAGAGCCTTTGTTACCACACAAAGTGAGTAACTTATTTAGATAGCCAAAAACAGGGGTGTCAGCAAAACCACTAAGAGCAATCATGACAGTCTGGCTCAGTCTGAGTCTAGGGTGTAGAGACGATCCCATTTCTCAAGAGGAGGATCTCTTAAGTAGGGATAAATAGATGAAAGTAGACATTGGAGCTAAGAGCTGCATTCCATTCCTTCTCAATTCAGTCACTTATTTTGAGAAATCCTATCAAACACAAGCTCTTGAGATCTTGCATCTGTTGGATATAAAAACAATATAATTAATTCCCCCAGATTAAAGTTTCTTATGCGGATAGTTCGTATTATTCTGTCTTGAAAGGCACACGAGGGAATCAGAGCTGTAGTAAGATTCCAGTCTTCAGTGCTAAGTAACGTCTGTTACTGAAGCCTTCTTATGCAAAGCTTATGCAAATGAAGCATGGAGTATAATATTGCTGTGCTTCATGTGCATAATTAGTAGCCGTTTTTGCGCAAGATGCTTTTGTGCAAAAAGGAGCTGTGTAGGTGGCGCCTTTTTGCACAAAAACCCCCTCTTGCGCAAGAACCATTCTTCCTCATTTTTTCAAGAGGGGGTTTTTGATCAAAAAGGCGCCACCTACACAGCTCCTCTTTGCGCAAAAGCATCTTGTGCAAAAATCGCTGCTAATTATGCAAATGAAGCATAGCGATATTCTACTCTGTGCTTCGTTTGTATAAGCTTTTGCGGAAGAAGGCTGCAGTGTAGACGTAGCCTTAGTGTCAAGAAATTTGCTGTTCTTTGCTAATTTTTTTTCTCATTATTAGTATTTTATCACTAGTGCTAATATGGACTCTTGAGGGCAAAGCTATTAATCTTCTTTTAATATTAAATATTGACAATTTATTCTTGCAAGTGGTTTTTTTTTTAGTAGTGTTTGTGATGTTGATTTTGCAAGAGCTAATGTTTCTCTCAGGCTATTTTGAAATCTAAGTAAATGTTACCTGCCTGTTCTTTGTTATCCACTGCTTTGATTTTTTTTTCAAAAACTGCAATATATTTGAGGGGCAAAATTTTCTAAAATCTGAGCTAGTTTATACCTATCATAATTTTATAGGCTGTTTTATGTCATTATCCATGAAACCATAGAACTCTGTCTGCCAGAATCTGCTTGGTTATCTGCCAGCTTGCCCACTCACCTCTTTGGCAGCATTTTACTTCCTGGGTCCCAGCTTTTCATCCGTTCAACTGATGGGCAGATGGTGAGCTCAGAGTCTCAAAGTCAGGAATTCCATGATCCTGAGCACTCTTTTCAAAGTAATTGTGAATCTAGAATCTAGGGCTATTAGCAGGAGATGTATAGAAAACTGTAATTCTGAGATTCTCCATGAAATTGAAGTTTTGATTTTTCATTCCAAATTGGAACAAAATCAGATTTTGAAATCTCAGTCTTCTACAAATAAGATTTTCCATTCTCCACCCAGGTCTGTTGACTTTCTTAAGGTCTTTCACATACAGTGTAATGTTAGTGATGGATATCATGGTTATAGTACAGACTGCAATTTAGTCACCACCACCAAAATGAAAACTGTTTTAATTTTCTATTTGCTTGAATTTCTATTGAATAATTTCCCTACATACAGGAATTCTATCTTGAATAATTAATGAATGTCCAAAGGGCATATTAAGAAGCTTTTGTTATACATTTCAATCAGATGTTACAGGTTGGACCTCCCTGATCCGGCGCCCTTGGGACCTGACTGGTCTCCATATGAAGAATTTTTCCAGATCGGAGGAGGTCATTTCAAGCCTCCCTGTCAGCCTTCCCCTCCCCAGACTCCCTACCCGCTGATTGCAGCCCAGCTGAGCCATGTGTTGGCTCCCTGCCCCCACTTGCAGTGCAGCTGAGCTGCATGTGGGCTCTCCTCCTCCTCCTTCAGTCCAGCTGAGCTGCATGCCAACTCCCAGGCCCCCAATCCTCCATAACACACTGTGACAATCTGATCCTGGAACATCCATGGTCATGCTGGACCACGGATGTTGCTGGACCAGAGAAACCCAGATTTTATAGGTGCAACCTGTATTTGGCAAAAATTTTCAAAGATACTTACGGTATAACTGCCACATAATAGTGAAGACTATTTACATTTCAGAATGCTCTTTTTTACATCTAGAAAAATTCAGCAGGATGCCACCAGCCCCCAGAGTGTGCCAGAACAGGATGCCGCCAGCCTGCAGAATGTGCTGGAGCAGGATGCTGCCAGTCCACATAGCTTAGTAATGGGGAAAAAATGTATAGATATTTGCAGTAGCTCTCAAGCCATTTTAGAAAATGATCATTGTGGTAAGTATTTCTGCCATTTTTGGTGAATTGACAACTTGAAAAACAAATTTTCCATAAGATAATATGTATATGAAGATGGAATCTTTCAAGTTATGGCATCTTTTAATTTTCTCTTCACAAAATGTATTCTGCCCTGAGCATACTGAAAATATATGTAATGAGTAAATTTCTTTGGTTTTAGTTTAAATTCCTTTTTACTGAAAAAATCCCAGGTTTTACAAAAAGTATTATTTGTGGGTTTTTCCCAATTTTCACCCTACTTTTATATCATTGAAAGGCATAAAAATAACTTGTTTTTTAAGGAAATATCATATGTTGCACGAAATACATATATCATGTTAATACATTATATAGACAAAGGTGCTTGTTGAAAATGTTATGTATGAGTTTAGAAGATGAATATGTGCATCTGAATGTACTGATGAATCTCACACTCATCACAAATATTTCAAGCTGTTAGCAGATATTGGTTTAAAGATCTGGCACACTAATATTGGAAAAAAATGAAAATCTGCATCTGAATGTGTTTTAGAATACAAGGCAATATTCCAAAATTTTAGAAAAAGAAAAGGATGAAGATGCATGTATGAGCTGCAAATTGCATGGCCCAATTACTAAATGTAAATATTTATAAGTCTATAATTCTAAGTCTACAACAGTAAATCGTTAATTCAAATGACAAGGTTTTTTAGAGATTAGACACATATTGGTCTTTTAAACTCAGAGATGGAATTTTGTTTTGAGTTCTGTTTTCAATGTGGTTTGCTGCAGAACTAATTCTATTCATCAAAGTATTTATCTACTTGAATACTTCCCCGCATCCTTCTTTCCACAAAATTAAATCCCAATATTTACCCAGAAAAAATTATTTTTTCCACCGATCTTCACCTGTTTTTGCTGTTGTAGTAATAAACACTGATAAATTCCCAGGAAAATTCAATAAATTAAAATCCAAAAATTCAATAAATTAAAATCCGACCCTACAAATACGTTAATATACTAAAGCAATAGGTACTCTAGATATACTGTAAATTACTTGATAATGTACAATAATGTGAGATTCTGCCAATTGTGCTGCATAGTTACTCTCGTCATTCAGTGTTAATGTACTTTACCTTCCAGCTGCAAATTTCAAAGTTCCATTCCAATGTTACTGGAGGCTCCAGGACAAAGTTCTGCCCTTCAGGCCAAAAGATTTTTGCCTCCAGTGGCAGAACAAGTAGATGATTCCATTTCTCCTGCTCATTTTGGTTTATAACTACAAATTTTGTTTTTCTTGTAGTAGAGATTTCATTTTGATGATTTAGCTCTTTTTTCACTCCCGCAGTGAGGAATTACTGGAATGTTGCAGCTCTTATTCTGATTTCTCTGATACAGCATTTCTTGGGCATGAGAGGGCTCCTTCTGCCAATCACTTAGCAGCAAAGGTGACAGTTGGGGAGGGACATAAAAGGGGCACTGGCTATGTGACTCTTACCCATGCCACCCTTACCCCAGGGGAGTGCCATCCTAGGAGGATGCAGGGCCAGGGACACTCCACTTCCACCCCAGGCCTTGCATCTTCCTGCCCCCACTCCACTCCTTCCTCTAAGCCCTCATAAGAACAGCCATACTGGGACAGACCAAAGATCTATCTAGCCAGTATTCTGTCTGTCAGCAGTGGCCAATACCAGCTGCCTCAGAAGGAGGGAACATAACAGGTAATCCTCATGTGATCCCTCCCCATCATCCACCTCCAGAGAAACAGAGGCTAGGGACACCATTCTTACCCATCCTGGCTAATAGCCATTGATGGACCTAATCTCCATGAATCTATCTAGCTCTTTTTTGAACCCTGTTAAAGTCTTAGTCTTCACCACATCCTCTGGCAAGGAGTTCCACAGGTTGACTGTGTGCTGAGTGGAGGAAAACTTTCTTTTGTTTGTTATAAACCTGCTGCTTATCAATTTCATATGGTGACCCATAGTTGTTCTGTTGTGGGAATAAGTAATAACTTTTCGTTATTCACTTTTTCCACATCATTCATGATTTTATAGACACCTTTGGCCCTGCCTTGCCCCCTCCCCCACGTCTTCTTGCCTCTGCTTTGCCTTGCTCCCACTCCTGCTGACCTAAGGCCCATTCCCCTAGTAGTGCTGCCCAGGAATTAGCAAGGGGCCTGATGCCAGCAGCAGGGCCCCTCCCAGACTCTCTGTTAATAGGAGGTGGAGTGTTCTGGTCGCAGCCTGCTTTCCTCTCCCAGCTCCTAGCTATGTTGCTCCACTTTCTGCTGCTGGTAAGTGCAGAGGGCAGTTCCACCCCCTTCCCACAATCTCCATCCACCAAGTGATGCAGCTGGGAGCCAAAGGATCAGGCTGGATCTGGACCACTCCACTTCCTGCTGCTGGTGAGTGCAGAAATAAGCCCAAATCCTGCTTTTGGTGCCAGGCCCTCCACTAATTCCTTGTTGTTGGCTTCTTGCTCCTCCTCCATGTGACCTTTTGTGACCCTGTCCTGTGTCGCCCCAGGACAGCAGTGGTGAAGCCCTGTAACCATTGAGCCAAGTCCAAGGTGTGTTATAGGGAGGGCTTGACAAACTGCGGTGAAATCCACTCGCCAGCCCCGCACTGAGCAAGCGCCAGAACCACATTGCGCCTGCACGTGCTGCCGGTGAATGGAGCGACCAGCTAAAATCTACTCGCCATGGGCGAGTAGATACACTGATTTGTCGAGTCCTAGTTATAGGTATCTTTTCAGGTTCTTCAGAAGAAAAGTTATGTCCTGCATCCACAAGCTGTCAGTTCTTGCCCTGCTAGGATATGGGTTTGAGAGGCAGAAGGCCTGCAGGTATAAATCAGCAACCCTTGCAGTGCTAGGGCACAAACCTTTGAATTGGAGAGAAGTATAGCTCCTCAAAGCGGCCCTGCAAGTCTTTGGCACTGCCTCCTGCTGAGCCAACACCGACATGGAGGCCCATCCCCCACCGGAGGCCGCGGCACAGGCACAGCAATCTAATCACACAGAGCAAATGGAAGCCACTCATACTTTACCAGCTGAAATTTATAGTAGTCAGCTGACTTCTCTCTCCCTGTTGGAGGGGCCTCCTCCTCTACCTTGTTCTCCCTGCCCATCTCCAGGCTGCACTAGACCTCCATTAATACATGAAAGTGCTCCAGTTATTGAATATGACCAGAAGAGTGTTTTCTCGTCACAGCACTCCTTTTCAGCTACATCTCGTCAATTTTACCACTACCATGAGAGGCCACACTGTTTGTAATGGTACCCTGACTGGCAATATCCCCCTCCCTATTACCTGCTCCGGTGGGACTACTGGAGACCCCGCAGATGCCGCTCCATGAGCACATCTGCATCCCTGAAGGAGCTCCCACCAGCCTCTCCATCCCAAACCCTTCTGACTAGAGCAAAATCGGAAGAGGAGGAGGAGGAGGGTAAAATTCCTGATAAGACTATATTACACAAGCCCAGCAAGCCTTTAAGGTTAATTCATCCCCATCTCTCGATGAAGCTGTAATACTAGGTGTCACATTCTATGGATGACTTGAAACAGTTCCAAGAGCTTTTTAAAAGAGTAGCCAGCAGTCAGATTCAGCTCCAGGAGTTAATTGATTGATGAGGCAATAATGGAGGTATCTGATAACATTTGGCAGACACTCACTTCCTGTTCACTTTTTTGCAGATTGATTGAATGGAAGTACTTTGTCCCTCCTTAAGATTTGGATTTTCTTTTTTCCCCACCTCAGCCATACTCATCGGTGGTGGATGAGGCGAATCAACACTTGAAAGCTTCCAAGCTCAAATCTTCAAGTAATGAGGAGTATATAATTAGACCTCTTTGGCAGGAAGACATATTCCTTAGCTGCCTTGCAGCTTAGAATAGCAAACTGTTCTGTGCTATTGGTTAATCATGATTTTGATAATTACTCCAAGCTGTCTGAACTCAGGGAACATCTACCCGACTCCAAAAGGCTCGTTTTCAGGGCAGTCATTCACGAGGGACACACCATCACCTGTATTGCACTACTAGTAGCACAATAGAAGTTGCTGACCCAGTGGCGAGAGTGACTGCCACAGCTGTTGTGATGAGAGCCTCATGGTTACATGCAGCAAGAATGCCCAGGGAACTTCAAATGAAAGTGAAGGATCTCCCTTTCGAAAAACAAAAGCTGTTCGCTGCTAACACAGATGAGATCCTGCACAACAGTAAAGACTCTCGTACCACACTTTGCATCCTTGGCACATACATGACTCCATACTGGTGAAAGAAAGGAATAAGGACGCCTATTACAACCGTCCTCAGCAAAGACCTTATGATTATAATCGATCAGGTAGCAGCCCTAGAGAAAGCCACTTTAAGCATGCTCCTCCGGCCCCCAGACCACCAAACAGCCAATTTGAAGTTTTGTTGAGGGTCTGCCTGATCTCCTGAACCATCCAGTGACACCAAGCCAGAAACACTTCTTTGCCAACAGGCTATGTCCCTTTTTCATTGGGACTTAACAACATTGGACCAATGGGTACTCAAAATCATCTGCGAAGGGTATTCTATACCTTTCACTTTGCTTCCCTCTTCCTTTCCTCCTTCCATGTCCCTCTTCAGGGATCCCTCTCACAAGACCCATCTCAGGCAAGAGATTGATCGCTTCCTCCAAATAGGGGCAATAGAGAGGGTACCAATCTTTACCAGGGAAGAGGGTTCTATTCAACCTACTTCCTGACCTAAAAAGTATATACGTGAGATTGGAGACCGAATCTGGATCCTCGCAAGCTAACCAAGTTCCTACAGAAACAGCGCTTCAGAATGGTCACGCTGGCTCAGTTATTCCTGCACTGGACAAAGGGGACTGGTTTGCAGCCCTTGACCTACAATATGTGTACTTCCACGTCACAATACTTCCATGCCACAGACGTTACCTCCATTTCACTTTCAGTATATGTTCCTCCCTTTCAGCCTTTCCTCGGCCCCCAAAGTCTTCTCGAAGGCTGCCACTACTGTGAATATCTACCTTAAGCAACAGGGGATCATCATCTTTCCATATCTTGAAGATTGCCTCATCAAAGGCCGGTCACTGGCAGAGATCTCTGAGATGGTCTCTGTAGTGGATCGGAGTGGCTGCCCACTGAGCCGGAGGAGGAGGAGGAACCCCTCTGGACGCCATGTTGGGCTGAGGCTAACCCTGCCCTGTCACCTGACAGGAAGCCAAGGGGTGGGCCCAGGACTATAAAAGCCCGAGTAGCAGCCTCAGTCAGTGCTGGGCCTGCCAAGAAGCTAAGGCCTTCCTCGGACTCCCAGCCTGGAGAGTGGATCCTGAGGCCTGGCCAGGGCCCCCTGCCTACCAGGGCCCAGGGGAGGATTACCCTCTCCCTGCCCGGGAGGCGGAGGCCCCGTGTAACCAGCCTTTCTGCCCAGATGCAATGGCAGAGCTACAGGGCCAGCCCAAGTCTGTCCCTCAGCCCCTGCCCGGGGACCGGGAGAAGCGGCCCCGGCTATGGCCCCAGCTACCTCGACCGGAGGCACCGCTAGGGACTTTCGTGGACCCTGACCCAGAGGTTTGGCTCAGCCGTCCAAGACTGCCGGCACCCGGAGCCCAGCTGAGCCCCAGTGACCTGCAAGTGGCAGAGGACTGGACTGGACCGCCCCGGTGGGACAAGACCCTCCTGGACTCCCTGCCTCCGCCGCCCGGCACCCAGGTACCACCCGAGGGGATAACGGAAGTGGCCCAGGGATAGAGGGAGCTGTTAAAGGCCCCTAGGCCGGCGCGTTTCGGGCCAGAGCCCCTGCCGAGCCAAAGCAGCCTGCACTGCTGCCCTAGGGCCTTGGGCCGGGCCTATTGGGTGGCAGATTCCCCCCTCGCCACCGCCACAGGCGACCCGCCTGCACCCCTCCTGGCCAAGGAGCACCCTGTGACTGCTTGTTGGTGTTTGTTGCCACGCCCTGAACTGAGGGCCTGGCCACTACCTATAACTGTGTTGGTTGCCGCCACGCCCTGAACTGAGGGCCTGGCCCATACCCTGACTGTTTGTTTGTTGCCACGCCCTGAACTGAGGGCCTGGCCCCTGTTTATAACTGTTTGCTGTCACTGTTGATAAACTGACTGTTTGTTGCAGTCTGTTGCCATGCTCTGAACTGAGGGCCTGGTCCTTGTTTATAACTGTTTGCTGCCACTGTTGATAAACTGACTGTTTGTTGCAGTCTGTTGCCATGCCCTGAACTGAGGGCCTGGCCTATAAACTGACTGCCTGCTGCCACGCCCCGAACCGAGGGCCTGGCCCCTATGTATGGACTGACCGTTTGGCGCTGTCACGCGCTGAACTAACGGGGCCGGTCTTAAAGGGCCAGCGCAGTGGGTCGGAGTGGCCGCCCACTGAGCCGGAGGAGGAGGAACCCCTCTGGGCGGACAACCCGACTACAGTTTCCAAGAACAGAGGTCTATTTGATAATCTGAGACTCCTTATAAACTAACAGAAGTCAACTCCTGATCCAGTTCAAGACATCAAATTAATCAGAGCTTGCCTCGATTCTATATTGGCTTGTCTCTACCTACCAAACCAACGATTCACTGCACTTTGGGACTTAGTGACTACCCTGTTCATGAACCTGTCTTCTACCATTCGTACCTGCCTCCAATGTTGGGCCACATGGCAGCTACTACATATGTGGTCCAGTATTCACATCTCGATTTCTGTTCCATGCAATATTGGCTAACTTTGGTTTACAAACCATCTTGACACTCTCTCGAGAAGCCAGTCACCATCCCTGCTCATATACTAGACTCTCTCAGATGGTGGACTTCTCACCGCAGCCTCCTTGTGGGGGTTCCCTTCCTTCAACCCAATCCATCAGTACAGATCACTACGGATGCCTCACTGATAGGATGGGGTGCACACATGCACCACCACACAGTGCAAGGAAAGTGATTACCACACGAGGTTCTGCTGCACCTTCTTGAGCAGAGAGCTGTCAGGAATGCATGCAGACACTTTGCTCCCTCTATTACCAATTGCACCATTCATACCCTAACGGACAATACAACCACCATGTTCTATATAAACAAGCAGGGCGGCGTGCATTCTCAAAGCCTTTGTGCTGAGGCTATCTGCCTCTGGAATTGGTGCATCTAGCATGAGGTTATCCTGAAAGCATCATACCTAACGGGAGTCAACAACATTATGGTGGATACTTTGTTGCATTCCTAATCCTCTGGAACAAACCCCTACAGGCAGTGCCTTCCCCCCCCCCCCCCCCCCCCCCCCCCAGGATCCTGTGGAAGATTTAATCAGACAGGGCTTGAGTCATCTTAATAGCTACATCGTGGTCCAGACAGACTTGATTCCCGTACCTTCATCATATGTCTGTGGAGCCATTTTTCCTACTTCCATATCGACGTGACCTCCTTTCTCAAAATGGGGGCAAATTATTTCACTCCGAACCCCACACTCTCCACCTTCATGCCTGGCTTCTCTCTGGTTCCAAGGTGCTGAATCCCACTGTTTGGAACAAGTGAGAACCGTCCTCCTCTATAGCAGGAGGCCATCCACTAGAACCACTTACCTGCACAAATGGAAATGGTTCACGTCCTAGTGCCAACAGAGGCACATCAGTCCTTGTATGGTTCCTCTCCGTTTGATTCTCAACGACCTATACTATCTGAAGAATGGTGGCCTGTTCATCTCGTCCATCAAAGTGCACTTAGCAGCAATTATGGCCTTCAATGAGCACATCAGTGGATCATCTATGTTTGCCCATCCAGTTATGAAAAATTCCTCAGAGGCCTTCACAACTTCTATTCTCTTCGCAGGACCCCAGCAGCTTCTTGGGATCTAAATCTAGTTTTGGACTGTCTCATGAAACCTGAGTATAATGGTGGTGTTCTTAGTGGCCATTATCTCTGTGAGAAAGGTCAGCGAGATAAGGGCCCTGATGGCAGGCCCGCCATACGCTGTATTTGCTAAGAACAAAGTTATTTTAAGACTGCACCCATCATTTGTGCCTTAAGTGAGCACCTCTGTCCATATCAATGAGCCCATAGTCCTGCCTATGTTCTTCTCTACGCCTCACGCATCCCACAGAGGCACTATGCTTCACAATTTAAACATTGAACAGGATCTAGCTTTTTATTTTGACAGAACACAAGCATTCTGCAAATCTCCATGCCTCTTTTTGTCCCTTGTGAACCACTGCATTTCAGTTTCAATGCAGCATATTTCCAAGTTGATAGCAGTCTGTATACTACATTGCTACTCTCTCCCCATGACCAGCTCCACCTAAAGCATGCTCCACTCGTGCCATGGCAACATCCACCACCTTTCTGAATAATATGCCCCTCAAAGACATATATTGGGTGGCCACATGGGCTGACTCATCCTTTGCTAGACATTACGCTATTGTGCCTCAATTAACAGCTGATACAGCACTAGCTACAACAGTGCTGTCTTCTGCCACTAAGCAGTAACTCCAAGACCTGCCATCCTCCAAGTTGGTGAATACTGCTCTGTAGTCACCAACAGTGGAGCACCCACGGGAACATCACCTAAAGAAGAAAAGGAAGTTACTCACCCTGTGCAGTAATGACTGTTCTTCAAGGTGTATGTCCCGGTAGGTGCTCCACAACCCTCCTTCCTTCCCTTTACTCGGAATCTTAGTCATTTGGGTGAAGATGAGGAACTGAGGGGGGGAGGTGGGGTCAGGCTGTGTGCATGAGGCACCAAACTGCGAATGGCGCGAGAAGCTTTCTGTGCATGTGCAGCCCAATTGACAGCTGCTAAGAAAAAGCTCTGAATTGCGGCTCCGGGGATGACCCGTCACCAACAGTGGAGCACCTTCAGTAATAACCCAGGCAGAACCATCACATGATGATAACTTAATCCATCTCAGAGAGCTATTCACAGGCCCCACAGTCTTCCACTGTTCTAGACGAGGCTGTTTTCCAAGTATCACCATTGCCACTGGCAGACAACCTAAAACAATTCCAAAAATTATTCAAACAAGTGGATCAGTCTCAGGACATTACACTCCAAGAAGTGCAAGACAAACAATACAAATTCTTCTTCGAGTAGTGTCCCTGTGGGTGCCCCACTCTGGGTGCTGGTGTGTCCTCACTGGTGTGTCCTCCGCTGTTTACCGGAGATTTTTCTAGCAGTGTCCACTGTGCACACGCTGTGGTGCTCCCTAGTGCCATTGGTGTCCATTAGCTGCATGCGCAGCACAGCTCCCTCAGTTCCTTCTCTACCATCCTTGGGAGCAGATGGAGCTTCTTCTCTTCCTTCTCTTTCAACAAAAAAACCCAACAAAATGGTAAATTCCACTTGGGTTCCTCAGACTTCCATGTTTTAAGATCCCTCCCCCCTCCTCCGCCCCCTCCATCCTATAATAATTTTAAAAATTATTTTTTTTTAAATAGCATGAAGAGAGCCAGGTGCAACACTTACCAAAGGCCCAGGGAGCCATACAGGCAGCAACCTAGGTACGACTTCCAGCAAAAACACAAAGGCCACAACAGCGTGGGCCTCAACATCAGGCACAAGATTAAACAGCAACAGCCCAACCTTCTACATCCAAACAGCAAATTTGAAGGTTTGGTCGAGAGCCAGAAAGACACTTTCTTTGCAATCATACCATAGGTCAGTTATTCACAGTTCAACTACCACCTCCACCCCTTTTTTTACAGCAGTGGGCTCAAATAACATCAGACAAATGGGTCCGTCCTGAAGCCCATCCACTATGGGTACTCCATCTTTTTCATTTCCCTCCCATCCTGTCCCTCTTTAGGGACCCCTCTCATGAGACTCTCCTTCAACAAGAGATGCTTCATCTTTTCCAGTTAGGCGCCATAGAACTGGTACCAACGGAGTTCCAAGGGAAAGGTTTCTACTCAACTTACTTTCTGGATTTAAGGAAGTTCAGCAAATACATTACTTACCAATGAATCAAAATGGTGACCAGCAGTAATTCCAGCATTAGATCACGGAGATTGGCTTATGGCTCTTGACCTCCAGCGTACATACTTTCACATAATAATTCGTCTCACCCACAGGCATTTTCTACAACTCACAGTTGGTCGTCACCCTTACCAATACCAAGTGCTCCCTTTCGGCCTTTCAACACTCCAAGAGTTTTTTTCCAAAACTCTAGCCATCGTGGTGGCATACCTACGTTGTCAGCGAGTCATACTTAAACAACTGTCTCATAAAAGGCACGTCCTTCTGAGAGAGACAAGACTTGGGCAAGACCACCACAGACCTCCTGCTCTGGCTTGAGTTCCATATAAACTACGAGAAATCCATGCTCCATCCCACTCCAGCGCTGGAATTTATAGGAGCACACATCCATACCATCACAGAGCAACTCTACCCACGCACAGATTCGACACCCTATGCAACCCCATAGCAGTAGCATGGGCGACTTCACCAAAACAGTTCGTGAATGTCTAAAAACCTTAGGTCACGTGGCCACCATAACGTATGTTGTCAGGCTGGCAAGGCTCCACATGAGATGCCTTCGGTCTTGGCTCACCACACTTTACACTCCGTCCAGAGATCCGCTCTCCAAGTCACTTACCATTCCGCCATGGGTCCTCAGCTCCTTGGACTGGTGGATGGATCCATGCAATGTTCAAACTGGCATCCCATTCCATCAACCAGCCTCGACACTCACTATTATGACATTCATGGGATGGGAAGCCCATCTAAGAGCCCTCACAGCCCAAGGCAAATGGTCTTTCACCGAGCAAACGCTCCACATCAACCTTTTAGAACTGAGAGCAGTACAGTGTGCATGCTAGCATTTCTTGCACCACACAGCATGCAAGACGATCAGCATTGTGACGGACAATTCAACTTGCATGTATTTCATCAATCGGCAAGGCAGTGCACGATCTCTGTCCCTATGCATGGAAGCTCGCAAACTATGGAATTTGCGCTTGGCGCACTATATTACCGTTGTTGCCACTTACCTCCCAGGAGTGTTAAACGTCACAGCAGATACTCTGTCACAAGTTCCACGACCACCATGAATGAAAGATTTACATGCAAGCCCTCAGTTACGTGTTCCGCCAATGGAGGCAACCAGAAATATACCTTTTCACAACTAGAGCCAATTGCAAATGCCACCTTTACTGTTCCAGAGTAGCCTTAGGAAAGCACTCCCTTTGGGATGCTTTCTTCATCAAATAGGATGCACCATTACTCTGTGCATTCCCACCCCTTCTCCTGCTCTACAAGGTTGTCATCAAAATCAGAACAGAACGAGCCCTCGTGATTCTCATCGCACCAGTGTGGTCGAGACACACATGATATCCTTACTTCCACTGCAGTTGTGTGCGTCTACAACAAGCAGTTATTTTGACATAATGTCGACCTGGAGGACTTCTTACTCACTCTTGTAATCCTTATTACTGCCAGCTCTTTAAATAGCTCACTGCTGCCTTTTGCTGCAGTTCAGCCAGCTCTTGCTGGAGCTGCGTGCTTGGGTGCACTACTTACTTTCACCTTTGACTGCTTCTGAAGCCCTTACAATATGTGGCATTTAATTTCAGAAAGGAGAACTACACAAAAATGAGAGAGATAGTTAAATAAAAATCAAAAAGTGCTGCATTATCAGTAAATACGTCAGTAAAATCTCTGCAAGCTGCATGGAAACTTTTCAAAGACCAGAGGCCCAGCTTAATGTGTTTTTTAATTTGGAATATACATTTAAGAGAACCAAAGAAGTGCCAGCGTGGCTTAACAGCCAAGTAAAAGAAGCAGTGAGTAAAAAGACATCTTTTAAAAAGTGGAAGTCAAATCTCAGTGAGGAAAATAGAA
>JANRFK010001785.1:20631108-20647460 GCA_030068395.1 Apalone spinifera
TTTTTTTTTTTTTTTTTTTGCTTGACAAATCTAGGGGTCCCTTGAAATTCTGAAAAGCTGAAAAGGGTTTCTCAGCCAAATAAAATTGGGAAACAGTGGACTAATCAAATAATTAATGCAGATTGCATCAACTAAATTTAACATCCCTAATATTAACAATTTCTCTCATTGGAAATCTTCTGAGCTGTCAACTCAATCCTTCCCCATTCATTCTTTGTTTCTAATCGGATGAACTGGTTCATTTTCCCTAAAGAGATGTTTTTTCAGAAATATAATATATGAATTTTTTCTCAACAACGAGCATAGTAATTTACAGTCCATAGAATAAGATTCTTTTCCATATATACACACACACACACACACACACACACACACACACACACACACACACACACACACACACACAAAATATAATTACTGTAATCTTGTGCCACAGCGAAATGAATGTAGCAGAAAGATTTAAAAATTCTTACACTGTGGTTGTGAGAAATAGAGGCGATCCTTTTTTTCTACCACTGCATATGCAAAATTCAGACATCAAAATTTTTTCAGCTTGTGTTAATTCAAATTTGCTGCTGGTTTGTATACCTCCTATTAAGAGATAATTATGTGATGCTGTGTGGAAAAGATTTATCGAGTACAGTTTGAGCTATGTTCTTCCATGAAGATGGACCAAGGTCCTGAGGGCATAAATACTAAGTTCTTAGTCAGTTTGAGTCATAGTTACTTATTGAGATGCTGGAGCAGCTGAGAAAAAAACTTGTGCCACAACCTGTGCCTTATAAAGCAAGCAAGTATAATTGATGATGAGGTATTTTTGACTGCCTTGCAGACTTTGAGACTGGATATGGTTCTCCTTGAGAGGTTTGTCTTTTTCTCTCAGGTATGTGTACACTGAAAAGTTTAGGTGACGAAATTAATGCAGAAGTCACAACAAAAAAGTTGTCAAGGCATGTTTACAATGACTCCCTCATTCGACAGATCTTGGCCATATTTTTAGCTCCCTCATCAACAGATAGCAATTCACTGTGCATCCCACAATCCCTGATGACGTCTTTCAATAGGTGTTGTGGGAAAATGGAATAAAGTGCAGTGCATCTTGAGAACATGAAAAATGTCCAAGCACTGCTTTGTTTCCTCTTACATGAAGGGGAAAGGAGTCCGGGAGAGCTGGCAGTATTTTAAAGAAGCCTTATTGAAGGCACAGGAAGGAAACCATCCCAATGTACAGTAAGAAAAGCAAATATGGTAGGTGACCAGATTGGCTTACCAGGGAAATCCTTGGTGAGCTTAAACACAAAAAGGAAGCTTACAAGAAGTGGGAATGTGGATAGATGACTAGGGAGGAGTATAAATACATTGCTTGAGAATGCAGGGGAGTTATCAGGAAGGCAAAAGCGTAATTGGAATTGCAGCTAGCAAGTGATGTGAAGGCTAACAAGAAAGGTTTCTACTGGTATGTTAGCAATAAGAGGGTGATCAGAGAGGGTGTGGGGCCCTTACTGGATGAGGGAGGTAACCTAGTGACAGATGATGTGGGAAAAGCTGAAGTACTCAATGCTTTCTTTGCCTCTGTCTTCACAGACCAGGTCAGCTCCCAGACTAATGCACTAGGCAACGCAGTATGGGAAGGAGGTGGACAGCCCTTGGTGGGGAAAGAACAGCTTAGGAACTATTTAGGAAAAGCTAAACATACACAAATCCATGGGTCTGGATTTAATGCATCGAGGGTACCGAGGGAGTTGGCAAATGTCATTGTAGAGCCTTTGGCCATTATCTTTGAAAACTTGTGGAGATTGGGAGAGATCCCGGATGATTGGAAAAAGGCAAATGTAGTTACCATCTTTAAAAAAGGGAAGAAGGACAATCCAGGGAACTACAGACCAGTCAGCCTTACCTCAGTCTCTGGAAAAATCATGGAGGGGATCCTCAAGGAATCCATTTTGAAGCACTTGGAAGAGGGGAAAGTGATCAGGAATAGTTAACATGGATTCACAAAGGGCAAGTCATGCCTGACTAATCTGATTAGCTTCTATGATAAGGTAACTGGCTCTGTATATATGGGAAAGTCAGAGGATGTGATATACCTTAACTTTAGCAAAGCTTTTAATACGGTCTCCCACAATATTCTTGCCAGCAAATTAAGGGAGTATGGATTGGATAAATGGACGGTAAGATGGATAGAATGTTGGGTCCAACAGGTAGTGATCAACGGCTCAATGTCAGGTTGGCAGTCAGTTTCTAGCGGAATCCTCAAGGATTGATTCTAGGACCGGTTTTGTTCAGTATCTTTATTAATGACCTGGATGAGGGGATGGATTGCACCCTCAACAAGTTTGCAGATGACACTAAGCTAGGGGGAGAGGTAGATACGCTGGAGGGCAGAGATAGGATCCAGAGTGACCTAGACAGATTAGGGGATTGTGCCATGAGAAATCTGATGAGATTCAACAAGGACAAATCCCAATCATTGTTACAGGCTGGGGACCTAATGGCTAAGTAGCAGTTCTGCAGAAGATGACCTAGGGATTACAGTAGATGAGAAGCTGAATATGAGTCAACAATGTGCCCTTGTAGCCAAGAAGGCTAATGGCATATTAGGTTTCATTAGAAGGAGCATTGCCAGCAGATCTACAGAAGTGATTATTTTCCTTTATTTCCAATACTCCAGATGTAAGGCCACATCTGGAGTATTGTGTCCAGTTCTGAGCTCCCCACTATAGAGAAGATGTGGATGCATTGGAGAGGGTCCAGCAGAGGACAACCAACATGATTAGGAGGGTTGGAGCACATGACCTATGAGGAGAAACTGAGGGATTTGGGTTTGTTTAGTCTTCAGAAGAGAAGAGTGAGGGGGGATTTGATAGCAGCCTTCAGCTTCCTGAAGGGAGGTTCCAGAGAGAATGGAGAAAGGCTGTTCAAAGTAGTGATGGATGGCACAGAACAAGGAGCAGTGGTCTTAAGTTACAGTGAGGGAGGTCTAGGTTGGATATTAGGAAAAGCGATTTCACTAGGAGGGCGGTGAAGTACTGGAATGGGTTATCTAGGGAGGTGGTGGAATCTCCCATCCCTAGAGGTTTTTAAGTCTTGGCTTGACAAAGCCCTGGCTGGGTTGATTTAGTTGGGATTGGTCCTGCCTTGGGCAGAGGACTGGACTTGATGACCTCCTGAGGTCTCTTCCAGCTCTATGATTTGGACAGGCCCTTCCAGGGCCTTCTGGCTCCTTTTCACACCATTTGTAAATCAGCCAGCCTTTGCTGCACATTCCTAGCATCTGCTGTGAGAAATCATGGATCTCACAGCTCTTTCCTATGCTGTTTTCAGTGATGTGAGGACATCGCATAATGCAGCAGAGTTACAGTTGAAATTACTGACCGGAAGAAGAGTTGCGGGCGGATGACGTGGTGAGTGAGATGGACCGGGCAACTTGGCATTGCTTTTGGCTGTCAGAGAACACCTGTGCAGGATATACAGTCACTTTTGGGCTAAGGAAAGAAACACTCAGTGGTGGGATTGCATTATCATGCAGGTGTCAGATGAAAACCAGTTTCTACAGCACCTTTCTTCAGATGTTTGCTGAGCTGCCCTCTGAATTGTGGCACAGGGAAACATGAATGAGAGCTGCCCTCTCAGTAGAGAAGTTTGTGGCAGTTGCTGTGTGGAAGCTGGCAAGTCCAATTGCCACCAGTCTGCAGGGCAATAAATTGTATTCTGCTGCAGAGGAATGTGACTTGAATTGTAGCATCAGCCTACCTTGCCAGAGAATACATCAAAAGGAAGGAATACTTCTCAATGATGCTTCAGGAACTTGTGGATCACCATGGGCTTTTAATGGACATAAATACAAGGTGAACTGGAAAGGTGCATGAAGCACGCATCTTCAGGAACACTGGCCTGTATAAAAAGCTGCAGGTGGGGACTTCCTTTCCAGAGCACAAGATTACAGTGGAGGGTGTAGAAATGCCCATAGTGATCTTCGGTGACTCAGCTTACCCCTTATATCCCTGGCTCATGAAACCTTTCATGGGGAATCTGGACAGGAGTAAGGAACAGTTCAGCAGGCTGAATTGATGCTGCTTGATATTGGAATATGCCTTTGGTAGATTGAAAGGGAGATAGAGGTGTTTCTATAGCAGTTGAGACCTTATGGAGGATCATATTCCCATAGTTAGGCCACATGCTGCTGTTTTCATAATCTATGTGAAAATAAGGATGAAATATTTGCTCATGGATGGACCACTGAAGCACAGTACTTGGGCACAGCAGCCAGACACTAGGGCCGTGAGAGGAGACAATGGGACTGCCGTTAACATCAAGAAGGCTTTGAGGCATCACTTTGAAAATGCACATCACTTTGAAATGTCTCTTTTGGGATTGCTTCCCTGAAGCATCCCACTCCTCATCCCAAGTAACGCATTCTTAGAAAGAAAGGGCTTTAATAGCATGTACCTGTGGCTAAGCCTTTGGTATGGGTTGTGGAATAGAAAATAGTCATTGTACTATTAAAAATGTTTGCCTTTATTGATCACTGCAAATCATGGTCACATACCTAGGATCAATGTTTTCTGGTAAGGGAGGGTTTACGTTATGTAAAATCTGATGACTGCATGTAGGTACAGCTGTCATGATAGGGAGCGGAGTGTGACAGAAAGAGAGCATTCCCAGGCAGATGTGTAGAGGATAGGTTGTTGGACAAGGAATTCTGTAACTGGTACAAGGGAGGTCAAGACCATTTCTGTTCACTTTGCATCTTGATTAAACATCTGAGCATCTGTTTGCTCCTCCTTGATCACGGTATCGGTGTGTTTATCTTTTTTTTCACTCAGCCATTGCTCTTCCATTTTTTGTGCTTCCTTTGTGTTATGGTTCAGAACCTCCTTCACGGGTTCCTCCATACTTCACTTGGGTCTCCTCCTTAGTTGATAGTCTGTCAGCGAGAGACATTTTCTGAGTTGTCAAGGTCTCATCTGCAACATAGGCTGTAACAAAAGAGGGAATGTTAATTTCCTGTTCATGGTTGAAAAGCAGTTGTTGTTTTTTTTCAAAACATGCAGCCACTTTTCCACTGGCCCTAGCAAGACTCTCACATGACTGCAGGCACTGTAAACATTGTGAGTTTGGGGAAAGAGGAATGAGGAGTGTACCCAGAGGCATAAATAATACAGTCCTGGCTAGTGCAGCAGGTTTGCATGAAAATAATTCTAATAGTGTCTCATTTGTCCACAGGCTGTCATCGCATTTGCTAATTTCTTACTCATGGGGGTAAGCATGGAAACTCAGGCTCTACTTCTGATGCTAGTGGGTGTCGCCCCACTCCTTATGCAGGTCAATTATCTGCCACTTCGGTTCTTGCAGTACAGATTGAAGAATGGTATGGGAGAGTGCTGTATCAAAGGGGTGAGGGGACACAGCTGCACTGTCATGAAATCTATGAGAGAAAATCAATAAATATCTCAGGTAAAGTTTCCAGAGCATCTCTCTGCAGGATTCAGTTGACATCGTGGTATGCATCAGCACCCTGCTTAGACATAATGTCTAGCCATGCCGGGCTATGCCATCTCACAGAAACACAGCCACCCTGCTATGTTACTGTGACCTCCCTTCTCTCCTACTGTACTCCTTGAGCCAGAGCCACTTACCTTCCCTTACATCCTGCTTCCTTTGCAAGCCTCTTCCCTTGCATCCTGCTTCCTATTAAGGTGCTGCTGAAATTCGCCATTTACCTCAGTACTTGAGAACAGCTCCTGATTCTCTGCCACACCAGGCTGCCCTGCATCTTCATGTAGCTCCATCTCTTCATCTATAGTTTTATCCTCTGGGTTAAGTCCTCTTTTGGTTGACTCAGTGCCTCCGTGCCTCCAGATGTATCCACAGGATTCTTGGCTGTGGAGGTAGAATTATTTCCCAGGATTGCGTTCAGCTCCTTTTAAAAAATTATTCTTGGGTGCAGCACTAGAACAAAAGTTTGTCTCCCTTTCCTTATGGTGTGACTACCTCAGCTCCTTTATCTTTGCCTTGTATTGCAGTGTGCCCTGATCAAGAAATGTGGCCATATGTGTCCTCGTTCCTATGGGTCATTTGCAGCTGGGACTGCACAGACACTTCCTCCCTCTCTCTCCTCCCCTCCCCGCCCCCACACACACATTGATAAAATCCAAATGGTTTGTGATGGTCCAAGCAGGAGAGCCTTTGGAGTGATAGTCAACCATGATCAGTTAGGAAGATGCCATGAGAACAATCTATCCTAAGCCACCCAGCAGGAAATGGAGTTGAAATTTCCTGATTTTCTGGGGTGTACAAGGGAGGAGAGTGGATTGCTGTTTATCTGGCTGTAGGGCAGCAGAGTTTAAAGTGCTGCCCAGAGTGCCTACTTGGGCATTGTGGGAAACATCCTGTATTTCAATAAAGGCATTAAAAGCCCCTGTGGTGCATGCTGCATGATTGTTGACAGTAAAGGGAGGGGGAAAGAGAAAAGTTCCTTGTGGAGGTGGAAGTTTTTATCCCCAAAACTGGGCATTTTTTTGACTTGTTGCAGTGGTTAGTTGGGGAAATAGCTGCTCCTTCTGTACAAGCTCTTGAGTATTGCACAGTACTGTTGTCATTCTTATTCAATGTGCATGTGAGGCTCTTGGTGAAAGTCAGCAACAAGAAATGGAGGCATGACATTTTCAGATGTAGACCAGACTGTCTCATTTATGTCTAATTTTGACATCACAGTTAAGGACCTTTGCCTATGTGTAGTAGAGATTGGGGAGTGGATAAGGTAACTGGTTGAAGCTCAATCCAGACATGACTGAAGTATAATAGAATCATAAACATTAAGGACAAGATTAGGAGTGAACCTCCGTGACTCACCTAGTCCGGTTCCTGTACCTAAGCGGGACCAAGTATATCTAGGCCATTCCTGACTGGCATTTGTCCAATTTATTGTTAAAAGCCTTCAGTGACAGGGATCCCAGGACCTTCCTTAGAAGCCTATTCCTGTACTTAACTATAGTTTATAGGTAGAAGATTTTCCAGATATCTAATCTGTTCCTTGCTGCAGATTAATCCTGTTGCTATTTATACTACCTCTTTACAACATCTCTTAACATATTTGAAGACTGTTTCCCCACTTTCTTATTTTCTGAAGACTAAACATGCCCAGTATTTTTAATCTTTCATTGTAGGTTGAGTTTTTTTAAACCTTGTATCATTTTTGTTGCTATCTTCTGGATTTTCTCCACTTTATCTATGTCTTGTTAGTGTGATGCCCAGTATTAGACATAGTGCTAAAGCCTTGCCAGTGTCAAGAACAGGAGGATAGTGGTATTATCCTTTTTCATAACTGCATGACATTGTTGACTCATGCTCAGTTTGTGATCCAGTAAAACCTGCAGATCCTTTTCAACAGTAGTACCTCCTAACGTGTTCCCCATTTTGTAGTTTTGCATTTGATATTTTCTTCCTACATGTAGCTGTTTGCACTTGATTGAATTTCATCTTTTTTACCTCAGACCAAATCTCTGATTTGTCAAGATCACTTTTTGAGTTTGTCTTTGAAAGTGCTTGCAGTCCTTTCCAGCTTGGTGTGATCTGCATATTTTATACTCGCCACTCTATTATCAAAGGCATTCATGAAAAGTTTGAATAATCCTGGAGTCAGGGCTGACACTCCCCGAAAGTCCCACTATAAGTACTCTTCCAGTTTGACAACAAACCATTTAGAACTACTTTTTGAGTATGGCATGTCAACCAGTTTTTCCACTTCCTTTATAGTAATTTCATCTAGACCACATTTCTCCAGTTTGCTTATGAGCATGTCATATGAGATGAAGGTTCCCTCTAAGCTGTGCAGTAGCGCAACTGTGCAGCTGCTTAATGAACCCCGCCCGCACAGGCGCTCAGGGCTGCTGCTCACAAAGCTGCCTGGCTTGGGAAGAGGCACTTCTTCCTTAGCTACAGCTTCAGCTCCCTGCCAAGGGATGGAGCAATGAGTATCTCCCAGCTGGTAGGAAGGAGACATGAAGAGGGAGGGAGTGGAGTAAGTGAGTGAGGGAGAGGTCGGTGGGGAGGGGAGGGGAGAGGAAGGAAGGGGGAGTTTGGCATGTCCCATCTCCCAGCTGGGCTGTAGCAGCCAGGAGAAGAGACTACTCAGGTTACAGTAGCTTGTGAGAGAGCCAGCACTCTCTCCAAAGTCTCAGACTGCTTTGGGTTGGTGGGGAAATTGTGGGGCTAACGGGTGCTGGCGTTGGTGAGATGTTGGGGTGCAGGGTGTTGTGGAGTGACCCTGACTCCCAGCTGTGCTGCCACTTCAGGTGCCTGCAACTCCGAGAGATAGGAAACTCTCCCAGACCCTAACTGGGCTAGGGTCAGGGTGGGGAGCAGATTGCAAGGGGGTAAAATGGAAAGAGGAAGTGGCTAGGTGCCTGTGTCTCAGCACAGCAGCTTCTTAGTGCAGGGGAAAAAGAGAATCTCTCCCCTGGGTGGGGAGGAGAGGGCCAAAATTTCAGGTGTGTTATGCTGGCATACTGGAGCATGGGGTTACATGGAAGATGGGTTGCTATTGGGGAAACTCTCTTGTCTTATTAATGCAACAAAGGGAGCTTAGTCCAAATACATCTTCCCTTTTCTTGTTGAGGCTGGAGGGAGGAGAAGTTGGCATTAATTACCAATTGATTGGTATGATAATACAAGATCTGGAATGTGCCAGGAAAAATATGATGTGGGGGATGAAATAATGTAGCACCCTGCTATTTTCCACTGTTAGACTTAAAGAGCCAACACAAAATGGTGAATCTTCTACAGTTCTAGACCAAAATATTTTTTATATGGTACCTGGAGGGAAAGATAAAAAGTTTGATTTTGGCCATAACGACAGGTAGCCATCTGCCCGGATGTGTTAGAAAGTCTGGGCTAAAATGTACTTTGTTTGGAGCTAGACAGATCCAGAGTAGAGAAGTAAGGAGAGCTGAGAGTTTGATTTGCAATTCTTAATGCAGGCTCTGACTTCATTTGTTTTTGTTGTTTTTCCTCTTGTAAAGCAGTTAGGCTGCTTTCGTAGATAAGGATTCAGGCTTTAGTGAATGAATACTGGAGCAAAAGGCCTAGCTCATGATATTTGCATGATTACATTTCAAACAGTTTGCATGTGTGTTAGTGGCTTATGGTAAGAAAAAAGGATTCTTCTAACAATATTTTTGGAGTGTTGTACATATGTGGTGCATGTTTTTATGCTTTTACTTAATGAGCATCTTTCTTTATATGGCTGTTTTCAGTATGTCCCATTTTGGTGTGTTTACTAGCTTGAGTTGTTAGAATGAATGATAATACATATACTCCAAGGGTAGTTTTAATTTTCTTTTTATTTGTTTTTTTTTAAATAAACATCTTAAGCATTGCTCCTTGTTAATTATCCCTTGTTTTAATATTTTTCTTCCATATCTGTAAACTGTTTAAAATATAAATTTATGTTTAAGTTTTATGTTCTGGTAGTGCACATCTACACACAACCTCAGTATTGGTGTTGTACATAAGAAATTTCAACTGATCCAAAAGAAAGTTCTACCCATCCAAGGATGGAAAACATTAGAGTGAACACTATATGAGACTGTCAAAAGTATTGTTAAAATCAAGATGTGTCACATCTGCTGCTACTTCTCAATTCACTAGACCAATAACCACGTCAAAGAAGGAAATTAGATTGGTTTGGTAATCCACATTAGGACCCCTGCCCTGTTATTGGCACAGGTTTTTCTCTTTGTCTTCACCCAGACTTTCAGCTGGCTTGCCTCTCGTCAACACCTGGGCCTCAGAACAAGTGTGTATATTCTTGATGTGTAATGTAATACTTCCTTCCTTTTTATCTTGCATATCATTTCTGAACCAGCATATACCTCTCTATACAAATATTCCAAGGCATGAAATTTATCCCACTGAGTCTGAGGGATTTCAGTTAAATCATAATTTATCTTATGTGCTAATACTTCCAATTCTTCTTCTTGTTTATTCTCCATCCTCCTTTTTTGTGTATAGACATTTAAGATTGTGAGCCGATTTCCCTACTATTATCTCTCTGGTTGCTCCTATAATCCCATTGTATTTTTCAATTCCTACCCTCAACATTTAGCTCTTTGTCATAGTCACCTTTTTAATGCCTGTTTATGTGATTTTTGTCACCTTCCTTTTTTGAACCTAATTCAAAATCTTCCTCGTGGGGTTGGTGAGATGGATATGCTCTTTTGGTTCACTGGACTTATCTTTTTCTAGCAATCTTCGTTCTTAGAGCAGCATCCCATAGTGAGGATGCCAAAGCCTTCACACCAACTTCATCTTCATAGCCATGCATTCATCTCCAGAATGTGTTTATCCCTGCCCAAGCCTTTATTTTCAGCCAGGAGGATGAAGAGAAACATAACCTGCATTTTTTTATTCCTTCCTCTTGACACCCAAAGCCTTGTCCTCACTATCAATGCTGACCTGCTCAAGATCATACCTGGCAGTTTCGTTACTGCCCACATAGATGGACGGCATGAAGTAATAGTCAGGCACTGTTAACTTCAACATTCTTTGCCAGTAGGTTGGGAGAAACAGACACAAACGTTGTAGACAGCCAGTCCCGCTGATCAATGGGGTTTGTCTGTCATTTAGTTACAAAAGTTCACAGCTTTGGGGTGATTTTTGAATCAATGATTCATGCTGGATAAGTTCCTTACAACAGCAATCAAAATTCATTTTCCATATGTTTCTGGTGAAGAAGTAATATGATCTTACCTCTCAAATGCCTGTTCTGCTAGTGGTGTTCAGACCTTTGTCACCTTAAGATTAGATAATTGTAATACACTCTACATCTTAAATTTATTTGGGCACTGACAGTGTGGTACAGAACGTAGGAGCCCACTTACAATAAGGTGTACTCCTAATCTACATTACCTGCCTGTCCTCATTGGGGAGGGATTTATGGTTTTGGCCTACCCTAATTGTCCTGGGACCAATTTATATGGAAGATTGACTCCATCTGTCACATGCTGGTCAGATCAGCAGAGGTGCATGAGCTGGGACTGGAAGGTGAGGCAGAACAAGGCTTGAATGATCCTTGTAACACCGCGTTGGACCTGGCAATTTTGTTTCTCAGATCTACTATGCCTGTTGAGAAGACAGGTGATAACACTCCCCAGATGGAAATACATTCACTCTTAGAGTGATAGTACTTCACTCAGATCTAGGTTCTCTTCATTTCCTAGCATGGTGGATATGTGGATAACTTCCCAGAGAGTAAAAGTCCACAGCAGAAAACCCTCCACACAGCATAGTTTTCTATTTGGGCAAAAATAAGGAGTTGAACCAATTAATTTCCCCATCTTGTTCCATTTTGAATATTTAACTTTGACAATCAGGATTATCTTTGAGTTCCATTAAAGTGCACTTGATAGTAATCTCAGCCTGTTATCCATTAACAGCAAGTTCTTCAGTTTTGTTTGCATCATATAGTTGCAAGACTTCTAAAGAGTTTGAATCAGATATTCCCTCCAGTTAGGATGATTTCTTCTCCCTGGGCTTTGACTCTGCTTCTTTAGTTGTTAATAATCTTCCCACAATCTTTATCATCTTGTTTTATGCATTATTTATTGATCAAAGCTGCATTCCTAGTGGGAATTACATCAGTTTATAAAAGTGAAATTCTAGCTTTCATTTTAAATTCTTCATGCAAAGAAATATTAAGATCTTTCCCAACTTCATCCCACAAGTGGTGTTGGATCTTCATATTATTTCTCCCACAATCCCCACCCCCACACCCTTGGGCTGGTACATCTTATGCGGAATCCAAAGTTCATATCCTGCACACCAGGACTGTTGTGTGTGTGTTTTTTTGGTTGTTTTTTGTTTGTTTTGTTTTGTTTTGTTTTTTGTACTCTCTAAATAGAATGAGATCTTTTTGACAACCACCCACTAGTGATCTACAGGTGGCCTGTGGTAGCAAGACTAAATGGAGAATAACCTCAACTCAGATTCTCTAAATAGATCATTGCATCAGGACAGTGTGTACATTTAATTAATTAGATCCTCCAGTACAAACAACCAGATTCTTGTCTTCAGCAGCATGTTTCTGCTAAGTTTCAGTACTAGAAATCTGTAAAGCAGCAATGTCTTCTTCAGTCCATACATTTACTAAACGTTATTCTGAGGTGGTAGCATCAAGAATAGATGCCTATTTGGCAGGTTGGTTCTCAGTCCTTATTTCGATGATCTCCAAGCTCCACTTCCAGAGAGATAAAACTACTGGCTAATCACTGTACTTGGGAAACACATGCACAGAGACGTAGAAAAATGCACAGTTGCTTACCTTACACCAGCTGTGTTTATTCAAGATGTTCTGTGCATCTAGATCCCACAACTAACCCTTCATTCCCATACTTTCCCATCTAGTCCCTGGGTAGGGAAGGGACTGGGAAATAGGAGTGGTCATTCCACCCTTTTTGGCCTTGAGAGTTGGAATCTAGGTGCATGCATGGCACACAAATGGTCCCTAATGAACACTGCTAGATAAAATTTTCTGGACCCCTATGTAAAGAAAGGGTGCATATAGTCCCAAAGTGGGATTCACATGCAAAGAACATCTTGAAGAATCAATTTTATAAGTAACTTTTTTTTTCTTGGGGGAGAGGGTTTGAAATGGAGTTTTGAATAAAGTGACAGTATATTTAATAGTTATAATTGCTGGGTGGAATGTTTACCTTTTTCAGCTAAATGATATTCTTGTGCTAAATGATATCCTATTGATCATGAGTTCAGTTATTGTTAGTATGCCTAGAACTTTTGAATGTGTGAAGATACTTGAAATAAGTTCAATTTAACTAGTCTTTTTAAAATTTTAGTTTCTATCCAGAAATAAAATGGTTTCAAAAGGAAGATATTGTTACCATAAAGATAAAAATAAGAAATATACATGACCATAAATGTGAATTTTTCAGAGACAAGATTGTTTTCAGGTAAGCTCAAAATATACATCAAGAGATAAAATGACTTACCAGCTTCCATTTCATTTACAAAAAAGAACTAACTAAGTTTTATTTAAACAAATACAGTGCATTTTCAGGAGACAAATTTTATGTGGCTGAGATGAAACTGTATGCAAACATACTTAAAGAAAAGTCTGTGTGTGTGATTAAGAATGAAGAACCTATGATTATCCTTGCAAAAGACAAGAAGGAATTTTGGTGTCGTCTACTAAAACATAAGGTGAACTCTAAATACTGATTAAAATATGTAAGCATAAAGTATTAATATTATGTGTTGAGTTATATAGTTAAATTGCATTTCTGTTAACAGAATCCTAATGTGTCTTTTGATTTTGAACACTGGGAAGATTTAGAAGATAAAAGCCCCTTTCCTGTTGGTAAGACATTTACAAATATCAATGTTAACATACATTTGTTTGCAGACTGTTAAATTGTTTGATTTGTTTACATACTGCTGTGTACCTGAGAATAGGTAGTTCTGACTCCTAGAAATGTCAGTGTTTATAGAAAATGTTTTGTTAGAAGAGTGTGGAGGGGGGAGGACTTGGGGTATTTTTTTTGGGCTGTGTATAGTTAACTGTGACCAGGTACGCTGCAGTTTAGCTAATGTTTTTAGAGTAACTTTTTAAGGACCATTTAGTACCAGTTTGTTCCTGCTCATATTCCTCAAGCAATCTGAACTAGTAGGATTCTGTTGCATAGATCGCGATCTCAAAGGCCTAAGGAATTAAACTCTCACTATCCACCATTAAGTAGTGATAAATAAGTTAGAAATTATTTTTTTTCCACAGGCCTTTGATTTACTCAGTTACTTGACAAATACCCGAAAGCATTCAAGCTGAAAATATATTGATTATACTTGAGAAAATGAGGAATTAAATCCAGCTTCTGTATTGAAACTGAGTAATTGTGCAGAACAAACTTATTCATTTGCTACCAAGAAAGTCTCTCTTTTTGTAATCAAAATGTCAGTCTTCTATTTTAATTTATTTGAAGAGGAAAGGGTTACTTTCACTTTCAGTGCTGAAACTTAATGGGTCTGGTCCATTCATCCATCAGAGTACACCTGGTGGCCATCCCCGCATTCCACCAGTCAATTTAAGGACAGATGGTGTTCTTTCATGACATGATGGTTAGGTTCCAGGGGTGGTCTCAAATGACTTTGGCCATAGGTACAAAATCTTGTCCCACTCTCCTTTTCCATTGTTGTAGTTTCTGGTAAGAAGGAACTGAGGGCAGGGAAAGTGGCACACTAGGATTTGCCCAAACCACTCACCTATGGATACTATCAAGGGGAAAGTCTTCCAGCACTGGTGCATGGATTAAATATACAAACACCTAATGTAGAGTGAAAGAGTAACATGCCTCAAAGAACACTATTTACAGAACAGGAAACTTTTCTTTAGACCTTTCCCATAGTTTTGTCCTCTTGCTTACAGTTTCATATACATTCAATGATCAAATGATAGATTGAGTCAGTTTAGTTCTGCCTTTATACCAAAAAGAAATTGTCTGCTTGGCCTCTTGAACTTAGTCTGAAACTAGTATACTCAGTGTGTCCCAGGAAGGTGATACTTCTGTGGAGAAGGTGACCTCTCCAAGGATTTGTAGTAATTATTCCCCACTGATTTTTTAGTGCTTTGAGGAATCTGTGCAATCTTCCCCAGAAGTATCAGAATACATTTCCCCCATCACAAATGTATGCATAATACTTAAGGATATCCAAGTCTGTGATTATTCCATATACCTTTGTATCTGGCAATTTTGCATTTTCAAGGTCACATATCTGTCAACTAGTTTTTTATACCTGTTAACCTTGCCGGATACATACAAGTGAGAGAGATTCTGTTCTAACTAGTCCTTTATCTACAAAATTAAGTAAGATCTAATTGCCAGTTCTTAATTTACATGTGATGTGAGATCCAGAAAGAATACATTTGACTCCCTGGTCTTTCAGTTCTAGACCATTCTGCTGTAGGATCACAGCTTGACTCTTTAGATCAGGTCTTGAACTACTATTAGTTGGTTTCTGTTAATAAGAGTAATTCAGATATGTAACAAGAGTATTCTGATGTTGGCTTTAAAATGTTGCAGTGTATCGGGGCAGCAGTGCAGGGGGGGCAGGCGGGAGCCAATACATGTAGGGAGCCTGCGCATGTGATCTTTGACATGTTGAGCTCCCCAACACTGGTTCGGGTGGCCCTTTCATGAAGGTGTCCAAAAGTTCACCACAGCCTTGTAGAAGAACCCCACCTCCCTCTTGCCCATCTCCAAAAGGACAGAGAGGGGGAGTACTTTTGTCCAGTCAAGGACCACAACTAACTCCACTCTTATCCCATTCCAAGCTTCTTGGTGGTGGAGGTGGTCACCCAAAAGGAGAGGCAGGGGTAACTGGGGGCAGCACCCAAGGACAAAAACTCCAAGAGACTGGACTTGCTTAGTCAAAAGATTTATTCTTTGGCCAGTTTATAACTGTGGCTTGTTAACTACCAAGCCCTCTTTGGCAACTAAAATTTCAACATGTGGCAAACCATGACTAAATTCAAGGAGGCACTCCTAGAGGATTCCAAGAAGGAGCTCAAAGCTCTCCTGGAAGAGAAAATGGGGTGGCCAGAGCAGTTTTTCAGGCTGCTTGTGATGTGACAGATTCAGCTACTTGTACATTAGCATCTGCTGTCCTGGTTGCTCTCTCTGGTCTGTCCTCAGAGGAGCAACAGCAGTCTTTCCAGGGCGCCTCATTAGATGCTTTATTTGCTGAACAGACAGATTCTAAGTTATATGGGCTTAAGGACTCCTGCACTGCGCTTAAGATCTTGGTGTTGTATATTCCAGCCCCAACTCGAAAGCACTTCAGTCCTCACACACCACTAGTCAGGGTGGCCAATTTCTGACAAGAGTCCACTGCCAGAAAGAGCAAGAGATACAAACTCATTCTGAGTTAGTTCTTTACTCCTGCCCAGTCGGGCTCAACTCACCACAAGCAAGGGACAAAGAAAAAATGTTGAGGGTAGGTCCTAGAGCCGTGGTCACCAACCAGTAGATCTGAGGGGCTCTAAGAGTAGCTCTTGAGCCCTCTCTGAACTGCGCATTAGACTTTCTCATTTGAGGAGCAGCTACTCACCGAGCAACAACACAGGTGAGTAGCTGCGAGGAATGTTGAGAGCTGGGAGGTCGGGACAGCTGAAACACCCCAGCCAGCTGACTGTGGCTTTCAGCTGAAAGAGGCTGTGCTGCGCTCCAGCTGATCGGCAGCTTCTCCTCTGCGCCTGCCCACGTGGTGCATGGTGCACCCTGGTTGAGACCATGGCCAGCTGGCCGGGCAGCCACTTCTCTTCCCTCCAGCCCGGCTGCCCT
>JANRFK010001785.1:20678436-20689973 GCA_030068395.1 Apalone spinifera
GACTATCAGGAGTGCCGGACGACTGGATGCTGGACAATTGGAGTTTTACTGTACAAAGCACAAATCCCAGCATTTGTAAGCATTCAGTACAGCTAAAACAGGGCCATGCTGAGGATACATAAAAATTAGAAAGTTATGCTCAGTTGATGAGAGTAATTAGTTACTAGTTTGTGGAATCAGAAACCTACATAGTTACAATTCTAAGAAGGTTGCTCAGATCCTGATCAGACAAGATGATATAGAAATTTACTTTGGAAAGTGGAATTTACTAACTTTACTCTCTTCTGATCTCAGAAAATGACTTATAAGGGCAGGTAAACTTAGAGGGACATATTTGAAATATTAGCTATTACATGATCATTTGATTACCCCATAACTACTGGTTGTTTTCTTGACAGAGACAAGCAGACTTTTAATATATAATTTACTCTTACTTCCCTAGATTCCCCTCCCATGGAAATTTGATAATTTGTCAGTGTTCTAACTATTTCACAGCTGATAATTATGGTACAGGCAGGGGTGGCCCAGGGATGTAGGCAACCTCGGCAGTTGCCTAGGGCACCGCGTTTAACGCGGCGCCCAATGATGACGTTATGCCGTTGAGGGCCCGTGGCGGGGGCGCCGATCGCGCATTCCATCTTAAGCGCCAGTTGCCGGCAGCTCTCCTCGAGCTGCTCCTGGGTAGAGGCATAGAACTGTGAACAGAGCTTAAGCTAAGTACCACTACATTTCTCTAAAAACAACATGGAGTCCTGGGGCACCATAAAGACTTAAAAAATGTATTCGGAAACAAGCTTTTCTGGATCGCAACTATCTTCATCAGATGCATAAAGTGAAAGAATCAGATGACAGAAATATTTATTCATAGAGAGATGGAAGTGTTACAAAAGTGTTAATAAGGTTAATTAAATCGGGGATGTGGCTCACACTGCAATGTGAAACTGCTAAGCTGGAATTCATAAGCATATCTGACAATATCAGAATGGTCTAAATAGAGTCTGGGAATGGCGCGCTCATTTAATAAATAAGTTTCCCTTTCAGATAGTTGCACCTTCTTATCACTGTTGGAAGTGTGCTACATCCACCCTAATTGAATTAACCTCATTAACATTGTTGTAACATTCCCATCTCTCTATGTATAAATATTTTCCGGTCATCTGATTTTCACTTCATGATGGGGATCAGGAAAATTTGTGACAAAGTGAGCTGCTGCCCACTAAAACTTATGCCGTAATACATTTGTTGGTCTTTAAGGTGCAACAGGACTTCTTGTTGTTTTTGCTGAAATAGACTAAGGATATATCTACATTGCCGGACAAAGTTGAATTCAGATACACCAGTTCAGCTACGTTAATTTCATAGCTGAAGTTGAAGTAGCTTAATTCAGCTTTTGGCACTGTCTACACTGCAGTAAGTGAAAGGAAGAACACTATTCCTTTGACAACTACCCTTACTTCTTGTGAAATAAGGCTTACCGGGATCGACAGGAGTGTCCCTCTCAGTTTGAATTAGCTGCCTGAACTCGACTGCTAATTCGAACCCTGGAAGATCGATGGCAGCAGCTTTAATATTCCTCTGCAGCGTAAACGTACCCTAACAGAGTTACCTCTTTGATACATATCTCTACAAATCTGACCTGTACAATGAACACAATGAACAGCAATCCTATCCCTGTGTTCCATAGTTGCTATTTTCAGACCTAAAGTATGTTCTGTCATAATTGTGTAGGAGTCCATTCAGTTCCTGTATCTTGATCATGCTATAAAGTGGAAGATTTTTACTCATTTGGATTTTGGCCAGAGTAAACAGTTTTGGTAGATAGTTAAGGAACATGCAATCCTAACATACTGTTCCAGCATGCCTGTTTCATGATGTTCGGGGTCAAAAAACCTCTTTGCAATTCTGTTAACAGATGACACAGTGAATGAAAGTAAGTGAGAACAGAATCTTGTTAAAGCTTCAGTTATATTGTTGCTTTTTTCTGCAATAAAAAGCCATATGTGAGTTCTTGTAATGTCTACCAAACATGACTCAGAGGTACTGGCCAGTACTGAATTTTTCTTACACTGCAGTATTTCAGGATTATCTCTTCTCTTAACAACTGACAATCTATAATTAACTTAAGGATAATGATTACAGTGCACATTGCATATTTGTTTGCAACATTAAAACTGTACCTATTAACAGAGTAATTTACAGCTTACAGTGTGCCACACGTTCACCTTTACCCTTACTAACTACAGTTATATCTTCAACAAGGAGCAGAACAAACATATACATTCCTTTCTCTAGAAGAGCACTTCCATGTCTTTTTGTTACGTGAAACATTGCACACCAGCTATTAAATGGTTTAAGTTGGGGTGAGGAACCTAAGGTCTGGGGGCCTAATGCAGCCGCTAGCTTGCCTGGAACTGGCCCCCCAAGGCTCAGGGCTCTCTACCCCCACCATTGGGAAGCCTGTGCTGGTGTTCCAGATGCCCTGCTATTCCCCATGGGGCTAGAACACACAATATCTACTAGCCTGGGCCCCCCAAAACTCTGCTGTGAAAGCGGATTGTGGAAAAGGTTGTTCTCCTTCTCAGGCCTTCTTGGTTCTGACTTGTCTGCAGCCTCTGACTGATTTTTCAGTGGGCCTGTGGCCGCCAACCCAAAAAAACGTTTTCCCCATGCCTGCACCACTTGGGAGTATTTTAATCCATGCAATCAATTTATAACCATTGACACTAGAAAAATGTGTAAGTTGAATACTGTTGTTTGTTTATTTGTGTGCATCTTCCTGGATGTGGTAAAGGTGAAAATAACTTTATAGCTAGATTGACCTGCGCATTTCAGTCTTCTCCAGCATTGCAGCCATATTTTTAGAATTGTTGGCTTGTCCTGGTGTTTGAAGCCAATAGCCATATCTTTACCAAATGCTAATCTTGCTTGAAGCCTGTAGGTTGCATGGTACCAGAGAAGTTACAAGTTTAGGGTCTGATCTTACTGAGAGCTCTCCCTTGTATGACGTGGACAATGGAAGTTGAAATTACCCAGCACCTGACAAGTAAGGGCCTTCAGAGTAACACAGATTCAGAAAATGAAAGCTTCAGTTCCACTGTGTGGTCCTGTAGGTGGCTTGTATTTTGTGCTAAAAATCTGATCTCTGTAAGGAGTTCCCAAAATATTCCTCACTGACTTTCAGTTTATAAGAACTTTTGGAGTGTCATTCATATTTTGATACCTCATAGTCCCTCCCATCACCAAACCTGGATTACATACCCACCTGTTGAGAGCCATGAGATATCTAAGAGACCATTCTTTTTTGAGAAATTAGAGGGGATATTATAGGTTCTTCTCAATGCTTAGAGAATACAGTGTACAAATTCATATTAATTGAAATAAGATCACACTGAAAACACGTGAGCAATGTAATGAGAGTTCTACAGGTGCAAGTGACAAAAATGTTGAATTTTCTGTCTGCCATAATCTAGGATATTTTCAATAGCAGCTGTTGGCTAGTTAAGATTCTCACAAATGAGGATGAGGGACTGATATACATGACAGTAAGGGTAACACTTTTTAAAGCAACTAATTGAGTTAGGAGCTTAAGCCTACTGAAAATCCATGGAACTCAGAGCTCCTAATTGGCGTCGCTACTTTTGAAAAATGTACCCTATATATCATTGGCTTTCTTGTGTTCTACTCTCCCAAGTTTTAAAATGTCCTCTAGACTTTGAGTTTGATAAATATCCTGGGGGGGGGGGGGGGGGGTTCTTATCAATCTGAACTTGATTTATGATTAGAGCTGGGAGAGAACAATTTTTGGAACTTCATAAATTTTCCTGTTCCACATGAAGAAGAACCTAAAACCTTATACATTTTTAGAAAGAAGGAGAGAGAAATATAGTAGCCTGGTATGTGAGAGATCTTAGTTTTCAGTCCCTTCTCTACTTGATTTAGAGCAGAAACATAAACTCGAGTCTCCCACGCCTAAATAAGTGTTCGGGAGTGTGTGTCTTCCAAACTCTCGTGCTAGAGTTGTTCTACTTCATATTAATATATATTCATTGTGTCAGAGGACTACTATATAGTCAAATTGTTAAGCATTTTCACTTGAGATATCAAAGACACAAGTTTAAGTCTCCACTCCAAATCTGGAAGAGAGATTATTTGAATCTTGGTGCCCCTCATCCCAGATGAGTGCCCAAACAACCAGACCATTGGCTATACTGTGGGGTGTCTCTCTCTCCGTCTGAGAGAGTTTCAGAGCAAAAGTTTTTATCATAAGTTTACACATTCCTGTGGTTTTGATGAATCAGCATTTTCTGCCAAAATATGTGAGACATTTTTCAATGAGCTCTTCTTAATGACTGATTAGTAATATTACTAACATAGAAATCAGCAGTGTTAAATGTAAACAGAAAAGCACAGCCTTCTTATTAAAATAATTTTTTTAGAAAAATATTCTTGCCTCTTTCCGAAGATTCATAGTTTGGATTTCTTTACTTTGGATGGATTGTTCATCTCTTTCCCTGTTAGTCTCTCCTTTTCTTTTTCTCAAGTTTTCTTCACCCATTTTGCTTATTTGATGTTGAGATATCTATATATA
The DNA here is from genome assembly GCA_030068395.1 of Apalone spinifera. NCBI lineage: Eukaryota > Metazoa > Chordata > Testudines > Trionychidae > Apalone > Apalone spinifera. The sequence continues at coordinate 20,683,025 of JANRFK010001785.1, forward strand.
TTAAACAGAACTAACAAATTTCATCTTTATTTTACTGTTAAATACAATCAGATAAATATACACATTAATTTCTTTTTTCCTCATCACTGTAAAAACCTCATTTTTCAATAGGATAGATACACAAATGAGTGCACATTGAAGATGAAAATAAAATGTATTGACTATCATGATTAACAGATACATAAATATTTATTTGTTCAAGAATTATGGTAATAAAACACTCAGACTATGCACACAAATGTGGATTAGATTGTTTCCCAGAATGTTTCAGTAACACATTGTCAACTGGTAAAGCAAGTTCCAATTTAGGATAGATCAGATTTTGGTACTACCAAACCTATTCAAGTAAAAATTCCATCTGATCCTAAATCTGTATTTCTGGAAACTAAAATACTGATAATTTTGCAGTTATATATACTGTAGTTTAATACATTTAGTGCATGATGTTTTAACTCCCCACATTTCTTGGTCAATGTTTTGTATATGATGAATAATACTACATTGCAGTTCTATAGCTCTTGAAATATTCAAAACACTCTGCCAATAGTAACTATTTCAGCTTAATGATCCAAAAAAGTTTTTCATGGGAAGGTGTTAGAAATCAAAACAATGCCTCTGAATGTGATTAACTATAGCAACAATGTCTTTTGAGAAACACTTTGTTCCCAGCCTGATGATCTAGTTTAAAAAAGCTTCAAGTGTCATTGACCCAATGAAAATGTTGCCTTCATAAGGAATTGCAGGAATTGGACCATCACATTGTATTACAATTTTGTGCCTGACTCCCTATCTGAGAGAGAACTTCAATGAGAATGTTAGTCTAAAATGTTTTAACAATGTGTACTTACCTTATTTCTTTATATTTATTTGTCATAAATCTGGCCACAGACCTCTTTGTGTGGGGTGTTGCTTCACTGCTTCAGTTAGATTTAACAGTAGCTCAGCAGGGAATTTCTATGTCTGAAGGCTGAATATCAGAAGAGGAAGACACTTAAGTACTGAAGTTATAAAAGGTAATTATTAAACAGATTTGTACTTAAGAAGCTTTGAGATATGAATCCAAGGTAAACCAACAGCCCAATTAGCTTGTTTATAAAATTGTCATTGGCTTGATCCATTTCTATGAACATGTGTTTCTATTAATGTTTTGCCAGCATCTAAGTATTTTATTACATAGTGAGAGTGGACTGAGATCCAGGTAAAATAAGTTTTTTTAATTATGCTTGCAAGTGTCAAGGTCTTTCTAATTCCTGAACTTTGGGGAAAGATAACTTTGGAAGTGATTATTTTACTATTGTAGCGACTCGTTTTTTATACTGTGTGAGTTCTGCAGATGTTAATTATATCCAAGACACAGTGTTCCTTTGTTTTTTCTTTAAGAGGTTGGAGCATGTTTAGCAGAAGTTTTCATGTTTTTTTTAATTAAATTTAAGACAGCTGTGTACGCAGGTTGAATCTTTTCATTCATAATTCCAATTAAATTCTTTTTTCTAAATGTTTAAAACTGTTTTTATGAAAAATATTGAACTTTCAATTTTTCTACATCTGTGTCCAGGCACAAAGCATGGTATTTCAAAAGAACCTGAAGCAATCTTTCACTCATTTCTGCCAATAACCCTTTACACTCACAAAATAAACATTACTTCAAAGAGTCTAGGTGCTACTTTACACCACAAGTTTGAAAGTATGAAAATGCATAGTTTAACTTTTTCCCTGTAACATTATCTTAGGTGTTCTTGGGGAGTAAATGGAAACATTTTATTTCTGTTATACCCCAAGAGCCATACCAAGCTTTTTCTCTTTTATTTTCTATTTCAGTTGCCAACATCCACGTCCTGGATATTTTTGCAGCTTTGGACCAAGACATCAGCAGTTTGAGCCATCCTAGGTATATATATACAGAAAGTGTGGTCCAGTGACCATGTTGTTTAATCTGAGTTGTTTTGTTCCTTCATATATAAAATGGGTAAATATAGTATTAACCTACCCATCCAGAATATTTTGGAAGTTAACCTTTTAAAAATCTCTTTAAATGATAGCTGCTTATAGAATTGCAATGTATTATGAGCACTTCTACCTGTAGAGCTCTCCTTCTTTCCCACCCTAATATGAGGCGATCAGAAGATGTACTGAGATGCCACCTGTGGGCAGGAGACACAGTAATCCCTAATGTGATATTTCATGGCTATTGAGGAGCTGCTTCCTTGTCAAACCTATAAGTGGCTGTTGACATCAAGGAACTCATAATTATTCTAAGGGCCTGTGGAGGCAGAGAGCTGAATGTGATCCTATCTGAACAGTGTAGGTTGCTAATGTTGAAACGTTAAGGTACACTTAAGTGCTTTCTCATGTAATCATAAATAGTAATTTTTCAACTTTAGTCCCTAGGAGGGATAATGCTATTTTTATAATTATTTACTGCAGTCATGTTTGTTAGGGGTTAATAGTTACTGTTTGTTACAGTGCCTATTCTATTTTGGATCTGTGATAATATTCTAATATATGATAACTGTTGAAACTTGGAGGAAACTTTAGTTGGGCCTTAAGTATTTCAGAATAGAAATTTTCTATTTTAGCCTCATCCTCAAGTGGGTTACTAACTTTTAACAGGAGGGAACAATGTGTTATCTGTACTTGCTCCTCTGAGTCCTGACTTCAATGTATTTAGACAGTCATTGCTTTAAGAAGTGACTTTAAGCTTACCTTTAAATTTTTTCCAGGATTGTCACTGCAGCTATAAAGAATTACCACATATTCTCTGTTCTTCTTTCTATTTAGTATTGGAAATACTTCTGGAATATTGCAGCAATGCAGTTTTGTTTGCTTATAAAAGTGGTGCAAATATTCCAAGGACAACCATTGTAGTAGACAGGCCTGAATCAAAACTCTGATCCAATTATTCATAATTGTTGAGCTCAGATATAAATCTGAAAGATTTAGTTGCACCCTTAATTTAAAATAGACCAGATCAAAACTCTAGATCCAGCTCCCACCACTCTCCCTGTTAAGGTCTATCCAGGATCCACACTCTGTGGCCTAAATCTGGCTCTAACGAATAGCTTTTTGAAAGCCCAACAAAACCATATTAGATACACTATATACTCATCTAATTATTCCATTTGAAAGGTTTATACTTTACAGGCTTGTTTTCCTGGTAGTACTGAATATGATCTTCATTAAAGTTTACTTCCCATATTTGTTAATAAATGAAACAAACACTCCAGCAATATAAGGATTAATGAGTTCTCCCTAGCATCTCCACCAAGTGTTGACTTGATCCACAGTTACTGAAGTTCAGTGGAATTTCCCTGTGCAGGATATAGATAACTACAATGGCCCACTGAAACAATCAGTGCTGGAAGTCTGGGTTTTTTTTAGTGTTTGGTTTTGCAATCTTGATTGAAAACTAATTCTCTTCCTATTTCTTCATCTGAATATTGTACTTCAGCATGCTTTTGTGGCTATCCAATCTTTTATTAGTCTGTCTATTTTATTATCATATAGAATTGAGCCTTACAATCTAGTATATTAGGGATATTTTACAGTGCATCTTACTGAATTTCTACTGGTGTTTTCCTAGAAAACAAAAGAACCTTGTATATGATGAATATGCTTGGTCTGGGAGTTTTCGAACTTGAATTCATAAGGTGCCTTTGAGTAGCCTCTAGATATGTTTAGAATATTTCCTCTCCTCCCAGGCTATAGTTGCTAAGCTGAAACCAGCAGGTAGATCTTACATCTTAATGAATGTTTCAGTTGTTCATCCTTCTCTGCAGACCATTTGTTTGAAAATCCTCTTTCCTTATTTTCCTTTGGACAAAAAAAATCTTTATTCTTTCTCAATATAATTATTGGCTTGATTCACCGAGAAAGTGAGAGTCAATGGGCCATTTATAGTTATCTGTAAAGACCCTATTTCCCATCCCAGCTTAGTGAAAAAGAGATTGGTGATCCTAAATTTCACAGAATCGCTAGAAAATTTAATAGATTTTGAGACTCTGGACTTGAAATTACAGGATTAAATTTGTTCTTAAAATAAAATAAAAATAGTGGGAGAAACTCTCCAGCAAAAATGTTTCCTCCTAACATGGGTGCTGCCAGCCAGTGCTTTCTGAAACACTAAAAGCACAAACTGTCAAAGAAAAACCACTTTTTAAAAAATGGTTGAGTGAGGTGAGAGGGTGTAAATTAGTAGTATTCATCAGTGATAAATCTAGCAAGGAAAGGAATTGGCATATGTCCATCAAGTGTTGTTCTGACTCCTGTGAAGAGGATGTAGCCTGGATCACTGATATGTACCTTCAAGGTATTTTGCTATGTGGCTTGGGCAATGCATTCAGGGGCCCTTCTCACAAGTACCTCTTAAAGCAGGAATTATAATCTTTCCTACTCTCGGTAAACATTGAACTGGTGCCACTCAAATTTATCAGAAGAGGGTTCTATTCCAACTATTTCCTTGTTGGCAAAAGAGATGCAGGATGGAGAGCAATCCTTGATTTCAGAAACTTGCACACCAGTCTCCTTTCAAAGCATTTTTGATCACACAAGTGAGGTTAAAATGGTTAACTGGTTAAACAATAGCATTTAACCAGCTAACAGTTTAACTTAGGGCCTACTCCCTGGCTCCATCAGGGCCATGAATTCCCACCATCAGTCCTGCCTTGACTATGTAGTCCCACCACTCAATACATTGTTCCCTCTGCAGCTGGGGCTGCTCTGGCCAAGTGTAGTTAGCCACTAGCAGAGTTCACTGGCAAGGGCCAGTTAACTGGTAAGCTTACTGGTTGTTTAATACTTCTGCAAGGCACCTTAGTTCCATTCCTATATCCAGGAAACTGGCTCATCACCCTCTACCTATAGGATGCATATTTTCATGTAGCCATCCCACCCATCCATTTCCTCCATTTTGTAATAGGCTCAGATCATCAAAACTGAGTATTCTACTCTTCGGGATCTGCACAGCCTTTAGAAAGGTTGGTTGTCCTTGTTAGAAGCACACCTACATCACTGCAATATTGTGATATTGGGCAATTGGCTCATCAGGGCTGGTCAGCTCTAGAGAGTCAGGCAGCAACCTCCAAGGCACTAGCTTTATTTCAGTCTCTGGGTCTCCATATCAATCTGAAGAGGTCTACATTGACCCCAGTCCAAAGGATCGACTTCATCAAACTACTCCAGACTGCCTTATTAGAAGAGCCTACCTGCCTAAGGCGAAATTCTCCATTATGTCCAGTTTAATCTCAGCTATACAGGACAGCCCACAAATAAGGACATGCAATGATTTGTCCGCAACTCTTGGGCTATGTATCAGCCTTCACATTTGTAATGCCTTTGGCAAGGCTACACCTCATGTGCCTTCTGATTTTGTAAGACAGGGGTGGGGTACCTTTTTGGGTCAGGGGCTGCTGACCCACAGAAAAATCAGTCAGGCGTCGCGCACAAGTGAGAAGCGAAATGAGAAGGAAAAAGATACTCCTCACATTCCCCTCGCACACCACAGCCTGGGGGGCCCAGGTTAGGAGATTTTATATGCTTAACCCCTGTGGGTGGGTGGCAGAGCACCTGCCAAGCCTTAGGTTTCCCAAAAGCAGAACTTTTGGAACCCAATGAATATGAATTTTTGCTTTTCTGCTACTTATAATCACAATTTCGTAAGACAGAACCTAATAAGGTTCCATCTCCCTGTACCTTACTATATGTTTACCTGCCTTTATCTCTGATTCTCAAGATCTTGCTCAAACTACAATAGATAGGAAGTAGTGAGGGTTATCCTCATGTAACCCTTCTGCTAGGTACAGTCAGTAGCAGCCAGCGCTGGGTTCAATATCTAGGTGTTCCTCTCCATCCATCCAAAACAGAATTTATTCGAGCCTCTACTAAGTAACCTGGGAAACTCACACACCACTTCTGGGCACTTCTGAAATGCAGTGCTTCCCCACTCACAAGAACAGAGTCTGAGTGTAGAAAAGAAACTCTTAATAGAAGTGAGAGAAACAATTTGGCACTAATTTGGAAAAACACCATAAACAAAACCACGAGTAGAAGTCCCACCCCAAGTAGGTTGGACAATGTCCTTTTTCTCTCAGGTTTTTAAGTCCAGCAATGTAAATGTCCCCTTCATGTGCCCTATCCTTCTTTGCCCCCCTCTCACAGTTGCTGCCCTTGGTTAGGGCAGACCCAGTGTTCAGAGGTGCATCTACAGAGTTCACCTCCCGTCTTGAGAGGAGAGAGGTAAAGAGGCTCATTCTTACTCATTCTGCTGGTGTGTCACCATCTGCCTGCTCTCTGCAGCACCCTGTTGGCCATTCATCTCACCTCTCTGCCACTGCCTTACTGGCTGCTCATTACACTGCTGCATCACCACTCTGCTGGTGGCTCATTGTGCTGCTGCTGCTCTGCTGGCCGCCTGCCATCCACCACTCTGCTGGCCATTCGTTGCATCTCTCCACCACCAACGCGTTGGTTCTCAGTCACCATCTGCTCGCTACACCTGCTGGCTCGTGGTGGATTTGGCTCAGGGCCAAACCTAGAGATTTCAGCTCTTGGTGTAAAGACAGTCCAGCCACAAGAAATTCTAACATCCACTGGAGTAAATTTAGGTAATAAAAGAGACTCCTTATGGAGCCATCTTTATCTCTCTCATTGAAACAGGTGGGAAAAACAACTCCCTGCTAACTGAATCCAGCCCTCCCCAGCTTAACCTCACAGGGTTCTGGCAGTGGAGCCTCTGTCCATTCAAGTTTATTCACACTGACAATGTCTCTCTCCTTTGTGCCAGGTTAAGTACAGACTTTCTTTTTTTCCCAATAATAATTACGGACATTGCAATTACTATTAACAAATTTTGTGACCCAACACCAGACAAGTAGATTACAATGAGCAAAACACTATTCCAGCCCATGAATCATAGAATCATAGAATACTAGGACTGGAAGGGACCTCGAGAGGT
>JANRFK010001785.1:20714406-20741046 GCA_030068395.1 Apalone spinifera
ACCGAAACCTACCTCAACTCCCCCCACCCCCAGCCAAGGCCTAACTCTACCCCCGGTGGGCGGGGGGAAGGCCCAAGGCTCTGCACTGGATCCAACTTGTAGGGAAGTGCATGCACATGCTGCTCCCCTCCCCACAGCAGCACACATGCTTTCCCACAAGCCAGATCCAGTGCAGTGCCTCAGGGCTGTCTCCTCTTCCTTCCCACTCCCCTGGAAGCTGACACTGGCACTGTAATCTTGCAGGCGGTGGGGGAGGCATAAGCCTGGAGCGCCAGACAGGCAGCAGCCCAAGCACCTGGCCTGAGGCAGGCACCAGTTAGCATTCAGGCCCTGGACCAGGAAGTAGAAGCAGGGCTGGAGGTAGCTGCCTGACACTACCCCTGGCCCTCCTGTAGGGAAGGCAGGTGCCAGCTGGGAGCCCAGGGTGCCCTCCCCATGGAGGGGGGACCCCGAGCCACGGCCACCATTTCCCCTTCTGACTTTGCAGAGGCTGTCATCTCACAGGAAAAAAAATTATATAAAGATTTATTTTAATCAGCTAGTTCAAAGCTGACAGTCATAACCTTGTCAAAATCTGTTAAACTATTTTTATTTTCCATTTGTGCTTTTGAAGGTCTATGTTAGTGAACAGCACAAATATCAAGGTGGTGTCATCATTTATGAACCGTAAAATTCCCCTCATTATGTACTCATCTGACTAGGTTTTCTGACTGTTTACTCTTCCCATTTGTCAGAAAACTGTCAACCAAAAACATTGCTTCAGTCTTCACTGAAAGATTATATTAAATAAATTATCATACATCCTAGTGGTATATAGACACACAAAATAATTAAAGGCTGACTTCAAGTTGATATTTGTTGCATATTTCTTTTTTCTGAGATGCAGTGAGCCCTTGAGAAGATTTTTAATTAGTCTTAAGAACAGCTGTAGTCTTCTATGAAAACGTCCTTCCTTGTAAGTTTATTTTTTTGGAGATGGGATAAAGACAATTAGGAGCATATCAGTATTTTCAATATAGCTCAGAGAGGAGTGAGAGAAGGTTCCCAGAGCATACCAGATGAAGCTGCAATTAAAAGCAAGTGCTTGTAGCTGTACAGCTGCTCTCTTTTAACTGCTAAATCCAATTGGCTTGTTTTTGACTGTACTAACTTACCTTTTCTGCTGCAACACTTCATCAAGCGTTTCTTGCTTGTCTTGCAGCAATTGCTGGAGGTGCTTCATTTCACGCTGGTACTGAGCAGCCTTCCCAGAAAATTCCTTCTCTTGCTCAGTCATTTTGAGATTGATGTCTCCAAGCCTGCCAGCAGCTTTTTTTTTGTATACCTATGAAAGTTGAAGATTGTGGGGAAATATGCGGTTATGCCACTTTCAAGGATAATCACTACTAACAAAATCACTAGCTAAATATGTTCTTTTCTTGTGCAGATTAGTTGTTATATCCCTGATGCCTTGCTTAAATAAATCAGGTAAGCTGCACGGATTTATTAATTGATAGGTATCAGACATATACTTTCACATTGCATAGATGAGAGGTGTACAGTCTGAATATTACATATTATGGCTTTGGATTTATCTTGGGTGAAAATGAGCAAGAAAATAAAATGGGTTTACTTTTTTGAGTATAAAGCTGCTCTTCACCACACATGTTGTTTACCCACTAGTTCAATAGTCGAATCTAATTGTCTGTCTAAAACACAAATAGAAGGAAATACTGGGTGGTATGTTTTTAATCTAACCACTAGAAGAAAAATTAGACTGATTTCCTTATTAAATTAAGTGTATAATCAAAAGGTCTTGTTTTCATAATATGCAAAAAAAATTATTGGAATTACTGAACACTTCCTCCTGAAAAGGTTATAGCTCACAGAGTAATATTTTTATCAGAAAATATGCTTGGTATATTTGTCATGGTAAAATGTTTTGCCTCTTCAACTAGCAGTTCATTTTTAAACGAATGCCCTACTGAGTTTTTCCCTTCCTATTAATAAAATAATCAATTATGCAGGTCTAAGCCTCCAAAAAATGTTTAAAATATTTTGTATAAAATATCTCTTTTTTTAACAATCTATTTTTCTGTTACACTGTATTAATCATGTGGAACCCACATGAGTATTTGGCTTCTCAGCTTAGCATCATACTTCCCTAGGCATTTCCTTTTTAACAGAACTACCAGTATACATTTAACAAAAAGATTTTTTTCTGCTAATAATGCCAAGTGGAGCACTATAAGTCATCAAAGGCTGTAATTTTGACACCTTCCTTACTACATCCATATGATCTGAAAGTAGAATCTTATGCTGGAAGCAGCTCATGCAGGATGACTAGAAATTCTCTGAACTGAAGCTCTGAAAATATTGATCTTCAACTGATGCAAATTCAGATATGCTCACCATGGTTATTATCTTAAAAAAACACAATCTGCTTGCTTGTGAGAGGAAAGGGATGATGTACAGAGTTTTCCCATTTCCCTTGTATGCCAGCAGCAGGAGCAGATAAAGTTTTTAGCAGAGTATTTAAACAAATGCTTAAGTCCATCCCTATCCAGCAAAGAATTTAGAACTTTATCCTAAAAGATGCTGATGAGTCAAGCACCATTCCTGCAAAGAACTTAAACAGGAGAGTAATCCTCCTCGATGGAACTGTTAAGGACGTATATTTAAATTGGGCTTGTGCTACCTGATTCTCCATTGTTCTGCAATTCTGTAGTCCAGGGGTGGGAAACTTCAGGCCCAGGGGCCAGATGTGGCTCCTGGCTTGCCTGGATCTGGCCCCCAAGGCTCAGGGCCCCTCTCCCAGTATTGGGAGCTCACATTGGTTCTCCAGCCCCCCCACTGTCCCATGATGGGGCTAGAGCACACACAATCTACTAACCTGGGCCCCTCTAGGCTCTGGTGTGTGAGGAGTGTGGGGAATGTCTTTTTCCTTCTCAGCCAGGGGTCACATCAGAGAGGGGCTGAGTTTTTTTTGTTTTCTTTTTTGTTTCTCACTTGTGTCTGGCCCCCAACTGATTTTTCTGAGAGTCAATGGCCCCCAACCCAAAAATGTTCCCCACACCCACTATAGTCATTTACAGTTGTGCAAAGTGGGCATAAAATATGACCGTTCTAATTTGATAGTAATTTATGGCTACTTTGCATTGGTAGAAATGACTACATAATGGAATGCAGTTAGACTTAACAGAAGCGCCACTATTTAAGCAGCCTCAGAAGATATGTCTATACAGTCTGTGGCAGCAAGTTTCACAGTTCAATTGGACAGACTTGGATTTGTATGCATGCTCTACAAATAGCTGTGCAGACAATACTTTGAAGTTTTGGCTCAGGTTCTGAAGCTCACCTCTCCCCTCAGCTTTCAGATCCCAAGTTCTATTCTGGGCTACAACATCAAAGCGGTGAGGGGTCCTGTGGCACCTTATAGACTAACCGAAGTGTTTGGAGCATAAGCTTTCGTGGGCAAAGACCCACTTCGTCAGATGCATGTCATGTCATGCATCTGACGAAGTGGGTCTTTGCCCACGAAAGCTTATGCTCCAAACACTTCGGTTAGTCTATAAGGTGCCACAGGACCCCTCGCCGCTTTTGCAGATTCAGACTAACACGGCTACCCCTCTGATACTTAACATCAAAGCATTGCCTACTTTTAGAGTGCTAGCTTGAGCCCCACAAGCTCAAGTCTTTCAACCCACGCTCAGAGGCTTGCATCCACAGGCTCTGTAGACATACCCAGAGCATGTACCTATAGACATTCTCCTTGTCTCTACTCTCCATATGCTGAATTCATTTAGCAGCAGCTTCTGGTAGGGTACACATCCCCACACCCCAAACAGTGTGTCTTTAAAAGCCATAAAATAGCTCATAATCTGGTCAAAAATGGAACCGATTTGGCAAAAGTCATTGCCGTTTTTAATCCTTCTGATTTACATTAATGTAGTTAAATAATATTCTGCATTTCAGGACTCTTGCAGCTGGGAAGGAATAAAAAAATCTGGGTGATCGATCCATATCAAATGTTTGCCCCCATATATATTTTTCACTGTTCTGACATGTCTTTGGTTCTTAATGCCCAACAGAGTCAGACTTTTCTTAGAGCTACATTGGTAGCTCCTGATCTTTGCAGAGGACCAAGCCTTTTGCTACAAGATCTGCTCTCTGCCTAGACAGAGCCTGGGACAGTAACTGGAAAGTTCTGGATTGGAATACAGAGTTTCTACAAATCTGCTGAGGATAGGCTACAGGTAAACATCCTTTCTGTCCTCCATACTGGCTTCCGAACCTCACCTAAAAGTTTGAGAACCACTTGTCAACCCAGTCTGTCCACAATCCACACTCGAATCCTGTATCATTTACTGGGAGCAGCTATTCTCTTTTCACAAAGGAAAATCCTTGTCCTTTCTAGATGGTGAAGGAAAGTCAAGGGCAAATATGATTTCTTCTGTCCATCTCCTTAAAGCACGCCATAATCTTATGAATTCTGAAGAAAGCTTTACTAGATGCAATGGAACTTAACATCTACCACCTGTTCTCAAATCTCCCTTGGACTTCTAGGTAGCAATGCATGTGGCTGATCATACATTGCTGCTCTTCTACCTAAGAGATGTGTCGGGGAAACATAAAACAGTTTGAATCCTTCCTCAAAGGCTACACACAGGATAGTACTCCTCCGCCACTAGGCATCTCATCTATAGGCTACTTCAAGATTTAATTCTCTCTTCTGTCCTGCTCCGCATCTACATCTAATCATTGGAGGAGGGGAGAAGGTGAGATTCTATCACAGGCAGCTTAAATACCAGAAATATGCAAAGGCTCTATTATTCACATATGCAAAGACCTTGATCAATCAGCTATCTTAGTGCTTGGTTAATATCAGCACATGGATGAGGAGCAAATGGCTGTGACAAAACAAGGAATGAGGGATGTTATTTTGAGGTGGCTCTATTATAGTGTGTATGATCACCACAATCATGCACTGAAGTTAAAGCTTTTGTGATCATGGATATCAAATCCATTTTGACTAAGTTTTACATTAAGTAAAAGGAATTACCGTTGTGCATGTAAGAGGCATGGGACTAAAGAAGCTTGTTATGGTAAATGGAAAATGCAGCATTTCATTAGTTACTTCAGACTTAAATTCATGGTCACTGTAGAGAAAAAATACTCTTCAAACTGATTCATGATAAAATTCAAGACACTAGGGTTTTAACAAGCCTTCAGAAACACTGGCCTCTTGCTACTGTCTGAGAAATGTAGTTTGAGTCCCCTTAGGAGCAAAGCAACCTTCATTCCATCTAGAAGAACTTCTAGAGGAAATACTATACTTTTATAGTAAGCACTTGAACTTCATCCTTGTGTTTTGTAACATTATATGAGACGCACTATGCTATAATCAGTTGTATAGAATGATTTTCACAAGTGTTATTCTTATTTTCTTCAATGGACATCAGTATCCCTTTGACTTAGAGCTTACGAAAATTTTAAACCAATAATGCAATGGTCATTTGCCTTCTAATCTGAGTCTTTAATTTGCATTCAAGTCATGTTTTCAAGATTTCTGAAATTAGGAAGTGGTGGTCTGCACAAATGGCTAACAACTGATTTCCATTTCATAGAAACTGAGCACCATTACAAGTACAGGACAGATATTAAAAGGTGTAATAGGAAGTCACGGTAGGGACACTTTTTGCCCTTGTTATCTTACTGCTTCATGTTAAGATCAGATATCAAATACTACATAAAAGTTAAACATCTATATCAGGGGTGGGAAACCTAAGGCCCGTAACCCAGATGTGGCCCGAGGTAGTTCAGGGCTCCCCTCCAAGCATTGGGGAGCCCACATTGGCACTCCTGCCCCATGGCCATCCCACTGTGGGGCTGGAGCACACAAAATCAACTAGCTTGGGCCCCCCTAAACACTGGTGTGTGAGGGGAATGTGGGGAGTGTCTTTCTGCACCTCAGCCGGGGGGGAGGCCACTTCAGGGAGGGTTTTGGTTCTCACTTGTGCATAGTCTCTGACTGATTTTTCAGTAAGTCAGCAGCCCACAACCCAAGAAAGATTCCCAGCCCGGCCTACGTTCATTTTTCTAGGGATTCCTTACACGTAATCACCAGACTTCTAAACTGTGAGAAAGTTTCTAGTCTTTCATGTTATCAAGTTTAGATAACAAAAGAACATAACGTTTTAACCAAAAGAAAATCTTTGCTAATATTAAACACAAAATATTTATGCAGGTACTTAACATTACTTAGGTAAGCAGTTTTTTAGTCGTCAATAGGACTACTCACACGAGTAAAGTTAAGCAAGTGCAAAAGTCTTATAAGGCTGTGGTCTATGTTTATGAAAGGGGAAGAGTTAAGACACCTAGAGCAATATTAACAGCCAGTTTTAACAGAAGAAGAAAATATTGTGTATCTCCAATGTTAGTATTTCTACTCAAAATCTATGACATAAAAGCTTTATATGGGGATTTTGAATGTCAGGATTTAATTTTAACTGCAAACCCAAAGAGAGCTTTTTAAATTTGATTTCCTTTAATAAAGAATGAAGAGATTGGGGAGGAGAGCTTGCTCAGAATAGCATTTAAATGATAGCAAATTAGGCTTTGAAACTCCCACCTGAGATAAAAATGAGGTTGGTGAATGCAGAGTTCCCACAGTTGCTGTTATTTTCTGGCTAAACACAGTTTCTGCAAGGCAGATTTAAGTAATAGTGAAACAGCTCATGTGCACATTGCAATGGTTCTAAATTTTAAAAAAGATTGGACTGTACAAAATGCAGTACAAACTAAGCATGACATTATAGCCACCAATTTCACATTTGCAATTTCAATGGATTTGTGCAGATTTTTTTTCAGAAGATTTTGTTTTGTATTTTTCAAAAGATACTTATTATGTCTCTTCTACAAAACTGTTTCTGCAGGAACCAATAGCCTCTTGAACCTGTCAGGCTGGGCTGCCTGCCACTGTGATGGTCAGGATAACATATGCCTGGGGTTCTTTCTGCTGGGCTGCCTGCTACTTTCAAATAGACTGCTCAATATCTTATATGTTTATTAAGCATATTCAGAAGTAAGTTTTCAGTAGTTTGTAACTGTACTGTTACCCACATGATTTTTTCACATTTGGTTGAAGATGTTAAAACTCATTGGCATTGGTGCATTGTTTACACACCAAGTTCAACCATCCCTAATACCTGCATGTAAAAATGCAGTAATATTTACACTTGTAAAGGGGCATATTTTCAACTCATTTATTCAACCTGCTGAATAGATTTTACTGATATTATATTTATCAAAAAAACCCAAAATCTGAAAATACACACACCAAATCAAATAACACATCAGCTGAGATCAGTGATAGACAATTTTAGCCCAGTGAATATTTTTTCAAATTATGAATGTGTGACTATGGGGTTATATGTGAATATAGCAATTAATGCCAAGAAAATGCTATAACTGTCTCTTCAGAAGAAATTTTCACACATTGCATTACAGTCAATTTCACTTGTCTTTATTTTAGTTCAGTGTTCATCATTTTTAAAAGTATTTTTTCCTGCCCAGGCATGTTCTTTCTGCACTCTATGTTTATCTTCTTCCCATTAAGTTCACATCTGTCTGTTTAAACTCAAACTTACATACTAACATTTTTACATTTCCAAATAATAAGGAAATGTTAGATAAGTTAATTTTGTGCATGTTTGCCATTAATTTAATACCATATGTTGTGGATCAGATGCACGAAGCATGCAGCTTATAATCTTTGCTATTGCTGAGTGTACGCAGGACAGGCTTTCTGTGCTAAACACATATGCCCATTGGAGCATGCAGAGATACAAATTTGGCTGTTGAAAATCAGGTCTTATTTTATTAAAATGACATTACTGATTTCTGTTGAAATTACTATCAAGATTTAGTCTGACACACATCACCATGATCTCCAGATGCCAATTCTTGATTTTCTGTATATGAAATGGAAAATGTATCTGTTTTAGCACTCTGCAGCTAGGCATTTGGACAAAGTTGCCAACCTGAACATCACCTTTGACCCTGAGACTTGTCTAGTGGATTTCTTGCAGAACCAAAAGACAATTATTTTAGAAGGTACCTAGTACCTCTTTTCAAAAGTGCTTTGTTTTCTGCAATTCAGCTCCTGTGGTGAAATTTTTTCTCCTTGATTTCTAGGTGAAGGTGAATTTTTTTTATAATATTCAAAAACAAAACTAGTCACTAAGAACTGCCTACATCAAACTGTAAATTGTACTCCTTATTGAGGACTGGTTTCTTTGTTTGATTTGAAAATTTTTGGGTTTAACATACTAGATAAAGTTTCTAGAAGCCTGTGACATTCAGGCCAATGCAATTTATTGGTAAATATATTATATGATCTCATAATTGAATTGAATCATCAATTGAATTGAACTAGAATCATCCCCAAACTCCTGAAAGATTCTAGGTTCACTCCAGTTACGATGGTAGAGAAGTTGAGACACGCTAAGCTTTCACTCCCCTTCGCTTCCTTTTGAATCCACACTCAGGCTACCATGGCTCAACTCTCTTTGGAGTCAGATGGGGGCTGAAGCCACTTTGTAAAGAAGACCAAAGGCTTCTTCCAGCTGTTGCACGCTTTCACAGAGCTGGCAGCCTCTCCCTGTGAAGCTGGTGTATATTGCATACATCTGCTGACAGAGACATTTCTTTTTAATTTGACCTTAAAGGTGAGATTGAATGAGCTGTGCTATGACCAGTGCCTTAATTTCGAAGGTACTGAGTGCTAGGATAAGTAAAATAATATGAACATATAACTTTCCTTAGAAAATTGAAGTTTAAAAATAATTAAACTTCAGCTGTATGTCCAAGCCATTATATCATTTTGAGGACTAATCAGAAGGAGATCCTCATGCTGTGCCCCAAAAGACAGAAAATTAACCAATATTGAAGACAAGGAGTGAAATCCTAATCCCACTAAAGTCGATGGTAAAGCTTCCATTCACTTTAGTGGGGCCAAAATTTTACTCAAGAGGAAATATTCTAACATTAAAAGCCCAAAATGACTCTGTGGGATTTTAGGAGATTGGGTTCTTTTCTAGGAAGTTCATGACTGATAGCTTTTAACTGTCCCCAGTCTATAAGCTCAGAGCATACTGAGGTTAGATGGACATAACATGCATAACGTTGTCTTCTAAAAGTTGAATGCAATAATAATTGCCATACAAACTGCACATTAAACCTTCTGTGCTGGAATCAATGGAAGAAATAAAATGAATTATGCATCAGCCATGACACTATTTTTCTAGAATTGAAAAACTGAGTTAAGTGAGTGCATTGAGATTTCTTCAAAAAATAGTGACACATTTTCTACATATCCAATGCTGGGGATGTAAAATTGAATCTAAAATGTCACTTACAAGAAAGATTCAAAAATTGAACAGCAAGCATCTTTGAAATATATTTTACACTTTATACACAAAGGAAATATTAGAATAATTTAGAGTTCAGATCATTCACCTGGATAGATGTTTCACTTAAGCCTACTTTTTTATCCCTACTAAACATATACTTCAGTGGTCATATAGCACATAGTTCATGCGTCAAAGAGTCCTACAGCTGCTGCCACCATGAAGAAGACTATTGGATAACAGTGCGACAGATGCCCTTAGGACATTACAAACGACAGTAGTACTCTTGCCAAGTACTCTTGAACATAAACAGAGTAAAGAGAATCAAGATCAGGACAGTCGCAAAAATAAAAATGGTGAAAAGACTCAATCCATTAATTCAAATATTTTAGGCCCCAAGCCTGCAAACATACAGGCACGTAACCTCAAGTAAGTACATCAATTAAATAAGACCATTATCTCAAAGTTATTTATCTTTGTAAATGTTTGCAGGCTCAATATCTTAATTTTTACTATTTTAAAAGAATCTGCAATTTTAATGCAAGCAGAGATTGTATCCCATTATGCACTCATTTAAGTCAATATCAAAGCTTTCATTATAATATACCTGCTATGTAATAATTTGAGCCTGATGTTCTGAGAAAGTAAGTAGAATCAGTCCTAATAAATCAGACTGGAAATAAACTAAACATTTCTGGAAAAATCTAAGGAAAAAAACATTGCCAAGAAATGCAGGGTCATACTGAGCAGAAATTGGTATAGATTCACAAAAATGCCTATACTCCCAAATCATGACTCATACAAACGTGTCAAAGGGAAATCGCTACATTTAAACAATCATGTCTATGTTCAGTAACTTTAAATATATAACACAGCTTAAATGAGCAATTGTGACACCTCCAGTATGGCTTCAGACATATGGAACAGCGTTACAGGAAAAGTCATGATTTATAACAAGATTCATCTCCAAGGCAAAGCAAACTATAAACATTTGTCAATGTTAGATTGTCGCTAGTACCTAACTAGTCATTTGGTGCTATATTCCTCATACTTGAATTACAGATAATGTGGAAGCACTTTTGCAACTTAACTGGATGGCATTTTAAAGCACTTTTGTTCCACTGACGAACATTAAAATATCAAGTGATCGACAACTGACAATCTCAGATAAGAAAAAATGGGTTGCTGCGTATCAGAACTGATATATTCAGTTAAAGCTGGACAAAGAATCTTGCTTATATATTATACCCATATGATGCGTGGTTCAGACAGTTCAAACAGCCTTTGCGTTTTAGAAAATAAAGAAATTCTAAACTGCAGGTATCCTGTAAGAAGTGTTGGGAAGGGCAAATGGTATGTGAAGTTAGATTTATCGTCTTTGCCTCCTGGCCCAATGCAACTTCCACAAGTTGATGTATTTTAAATAGGACTGAGAGGTGGGAACATACTTTTTTTCCCCCCCCTTTCTTATCCAGATGTTCTGGTTTTCATGGCTGCTTTAGAATGATGTCCAAAGATCAACTGTGCTTGGAAAAGATGTGCTTGCAGATGGAATTCTCAGAAAACATAAGCAGCAAGCTTCTAGCAAATACTACTGCCTATATGCAAATGGCAATTTTTATGCGTCTTAAATTCAGTCTGAGACAGATACCAAGGATAGAAAACTTGAGCCAAAACAGCTAAAATTTGGCAAGTTATATGCAAATGAAGGCAAAGAAGGTTACAGTGGAATGTTAAGCAATTTTAATACAACAGTTGCTTCCAGGTGCTTTGCCTCCTCCTTAAAACCAACAGTTGAATTTATTCTCGGGGGAAATTAATGTCAAATAGAAGTTTTTAAAGGTATATGGTAATTTACTGTTTCTCTGACTTCTTCTTTTGATAGTGGGCCTAATTTAAAGATGTGTTACCCTAGCACTGAAGGGGAAGAAAAGGTACCAAATGATGAACTGGAGTGCAAAATTTGTTACCAGAGATTTAACATTCACAGTCGTAAACCTAAAATCTTGAACTGTCTTCACAGAATATGTGCTAGATGTCTGACTAAATTACATCACATAGGAGATAGTTGTCCTTGTATTAGCTGTCCATTTTGCCACCATGAGACAGAGCTGCATGAAGATGACGTTGAAGGACTACCTAATGATAGAAATGCTATGTCCAAACTCATGTTAAAAGACAAAACAATACAGAATTCCAGCTGTAAAGAAGTAGTTTTATCACCAAAGAACTTGGCTTCCTCAAGCCCTACTAACGGATCTTCAAACTGTTTAGTAATAACAATTATGGAAGTACAGAGAGACTCTACTAGGACGCCAAGCCAAAACACAACACACACACTGAATCCAGACTGTTGTCTGCATAATATTTGTCAGTTCTCACAGTCAGCTAGATCACGATCTCTTCTCTAAGCTTTGTAATCATGTACCCAGAATACTGATATGGCTCTTAGGATTTTTCTACTTTGGCTCACTGCTTCTTGGAATCTATTTATTGGTGATTCAAAAAGTGACCCTAGGAATTATGTGTGTCAGTCTTGTATCCTCAAGTCTAACTGTATGTCTTGTGTATGGTTTCTGGCAATGCCTCTGCCAGGAAATGTGTGATTGCTCTTCAAGATGCTGACAAAAATTACTTTATCAAACCTGTACATTTAATTAAACTTTGAATGATAACTATAGACTTCCAATATTATGGACTATTAAGGTGTTTGTAATATGATTTTTTTCAGCTTTTTATGGTCCAATTTCTTAGCTATAACTAACACAAAGGCCTATGTTTAAGCAAATAAACCCATCACCACCATTTCTGTAAACACTAGAAAACTGGCAAGGTAACATTATTATTAAATAAGTGGTAGATAATATCACCTTTTCCTTGAACGGTGTATAATTTCATAAACACATTATTATGTTAATTCACAGGTGACAGAAAAAGAAAATCGATATTTTCCTATATTATGCTTGTACTAATTTTTAAAGGGTTGAAGATCAGAATTACTTTGATTACAATTTGAACAACAACATCTCAGCTTAAATTATTTTTTCAAATTCTGTATGGTACTTTACTGGACACTTAACTGCAAGATCTAGAATTAAAAGCAAAATAAAAGTTCAGTGAGTTTTTAAAATAAGAACTCATGTACTGTTTAAATCTTAGAGAAATCAATTTAAGCTAAATTTCAGAGACATAAAAATAAATTACGTATTTTCAAAAGAGAAGTTTCCAGAATCATTTCAGAAACTCTGGCTAATATAGCAAATACAGTGCTCTGAATAGTGTGTATCAGAGTACATCAGAATATAAATGGCTTTAAGAACGGTCTTTAAAATGTTCAGTCAAATCATGCCTCCTGATATGTATATGATGCTTAAAATCAAGACGTTAAATTACAGGCAATTTTTCTAAAAAATACAATTTTTTTCATATTAATGTTAATTTGCATGCAAAAATGGTTGATTAATTTTTCTGAATGTCCAAATGGAGATGGCAAGTACCTTGAGAAGCCATGCCTGGAGGGGTCGGAGGTGCAGCCTTATATGTGGTACCACATGTGTGCACAAGGCCATGTGACCTAGGAGCCTCATATAGTTTTGGCTCTTATGATAAGATGAGATCTGAGATGTGTTATTAGGGATCTGATTTACTAGAAATGTACCTCTAGTAGATAGACTCTGGCTTGAGTAGAGTTGAATACCTCCTCAGAGAACTCTAAACTCAATACCAGAACAAGGAGAGACTTGTCTGCATGTATCAGAAGTCATAAGATCTTGATTGTCAATTGGATGAGGTGAACACTAACTCAACTCTGGACCAGTCCTTGAACTAGCAGCCAGTCATCCAGCTAAGGGTAGACCTGCACTTTAACCTCCTCAGTAAAGCTGCCTCTACCAGTATACATATTGTAAATACTATTGCAGATAAGAATGGAAGTAGTATGTGGTTCACTACAAATCTGAAGAATTAGCTGTTTAAAAATAGGTCTTTTTAAATCAAGGGTGACGTACCAGTCTCTGATATCCAAGGAATAATGGATCCCAGGGTGACCATACAAAAATTTATTTTCTTGAGATAGTTGTTGAGTTGATGCAGTTTTAAAATGGGGCTGAGATCTTAGACTTACAGGAGGCATGGGGTTTGAAGTCCACTGACTGAAGAATGCCTAGGCCCTGGAGCTTGGACAAATACTCCACAAAAACACTACAGCTAATTTACCAAATCATAGACTCATAGGACTACAGGCGATCCCCGGCTTATGACTGCCCAACTTACGAAGCAGACTCCACACATCAGTACCAGTGCCAGCCAGCAGTAGGCGGCATTTGAACTGGGACCCTGCCAGGCTGGGCCTTGCCCCAGGCCCTGATCAGCGCCACTGTGGACCTGAGACATTTGCGTGGCCTGTCCCTAGCGACCGCCCTGCTCCGGGCCCAGCATGGCCTCTCAAGCTTGGTGCGCTGGGGACTACAATTCCCAGGAGGCAAAACGCACTGCGGTTTCTCCCGCTGTGTGGCTTCATGGGAATTGCAGTGGGGCTGGGAACTGTGACTGGCTCTGTTACAGTAGCGCCCCAAGAATAGAACCACCATGTATAACATTACATCTATGGGAAATAAGGATTTGACTTACAACGGTTCTCCAGAAAAAAATTAGGTCGTAAGTGCGGGGGCCGCCTGTAGAAAGGACCTGAAGGTCATCTATTCCAGAACTCAGTATTGGCAGAAGAAAGAGTTACTCACCTTGTGCAGTAACGGTGGTTCTTCAAGATGTGTCCCTCCGTGGCTGCTTCACTCTGGGTGCTGGTGCATCCTTGCGCCGGTGATCGGAGACGTTTCCACTGCACCGCACACGCGCTGTGGCGCCCCTTTGTGCCGTTGGTGTCCGTTAGGCACATGCACGGCTTGGCCCCGCCGTTCCTTCTCTATCCATGCTGTTAGAGCATGAGGCTCCAAAGCAGGGGAAGGAGAGAGGGTAATGGAGCACCCACGGGGGGACACAGCACGAAGAACTACCGTTACTTCACAAGGTGAGTAACTCTTTCTTCTCCTTCGAGTGGTGTCCCCATAGGTGCTCCACTCTGGGTAACTACACAGCAGCTGTCGGCCGTGGAGGTGGGTTTGGAGCCCTGTGTTAGTCACTGTGGATAGTACTGCTTGTCCCACCGCCTTGGAAGATGCGACTGAAGAGGAGAGAGCGTAATGCTGTGCGAATGTATGGTCAGATGACCAGGTGGCAGCTTTACAAATGTCTTGAAGAGGAACGTTGCTGAGGAAGGTGGTAGTGAAAGACATCGCCCTGGTGGAAAGCGCTGTGATGGTTTAGGTAAGTTTTTATCATAGCGTGTATAGTATGTTCTCAAAATGGATCTCCTCCTGTATTCGATCCTGAGATGAGATTGCTTGTCCCTTGGACTGTTCTGCATAGGACAGAAACAATCTAGGGGAAGCTCGCCAGGCTCTCGTGTGGTCAATATAAAATGCAAGTGCCCTTTGGATGTCAAGAGTGTGCCATGTGGCATGCACCGGATCAGTGTGCAGCTTAGGAAAAAAGGCAGGTAAGTGTATGGGTTCGTTGATGTGGAAGGTACTTCGGGTTGGGTCGAAGTATAACTCTGTCCTTGGTGAACACCATGTATGGGGGTTCAGCCATCAACGCAGTGAGCTCACTCACTCTCTTGCTGGAAGTTATCGCAACGAGGAAGGACACCTTCATCAATAGATGTGACCAAGAGCAGGTCGCAAGTGGTTGAAAGGGTGGTTTTGTCAAGATCTTAAATACGTGGTTCAGATCCCAGACTGGAACTGGTGGACAGACCGGTGGAAAAGTGCTCTGTAGACCCTTAAGGAACCTCTTCGTTATCGGGTTTGCGAGGAAGAAAACCCCTTTTTCGGTGCAATGAAACGTTGCTATGGCAGCCGCGTGTACTTTAACGGTGCTAAGAGCAAGGCCCGACTGTTTGAGGCATAATAAGTAGTCCAACAGGATGGGGAGGGAGCTATCGTATGCGAGCGTTTGAACCAGTGAGAAAATCTATTCCATTTATAGAGGTATGTTCTTCTGGTGGATTGTCTTCTACTGTTAATCAGTATTTCTTTCACCGTTTCTGAACAGTTGTTTTTGGCATCCTGGAGCCAGGCATAGAGATGAAGTTTGTGGAGTTCTGGATGGAGATTCTTCCCGTGGTTCTGCAATAGAAGGTTGCGATAGAGTGGGAAGACATACGGATCTGCCATTGTCATCTTGTGAAGGTAAGGATACCAAGTCTGTCTGGGTCACGCTGATGCCACCAGTATGACTCGAGCTTGATCTGTCCTGATCTTGTTGAGGACGTTGTGCAGCAGAGGATAAGGAGGGAAAGCGTAAAGGAGTGGGGCGTCCCTCCTGATAGAAAAGGCGTCCCGAACAAAGTGCTTCCCTGGGGCTGCCCTGGAGCAATAGCGGTGACACTTCTTGTTGCTTCTGGTAGCAAAGAGATCTATGTCTGGTTGGCTCCACTGATGGAACACTAGACGAGTGCATGCTTGTCTATTTCCCATTCGTGCTGGTCGTGGAACGTGTGGCTTAGTGCATCCACTGTGACATTGAGTACTCCAGGAAGGTAGGAGGCTATCGAGCTGACCTGATGTACAAGGCATCAGTTCCATTGTTTGATGGCTTCTGTTTAGAAGAAAAGGGGATCATGCACCTCCATGTCGACTGATGTAGTACATGCAAGTGGTGTTGTCCGTCATTATAGTAATGGACTTGCAGGCTATATAAGGTTGGAAGTGTTGACATGCATATCTGACTTCTCGTAACTCTAGGAGGTTGATATGAAATGTTTGCTCCATAAAGGACCATTTGCCTTGAGCTGTGATGGTCCCTAAATGGGTTCCCCAACTCCTGAGCGATGCGTTGGTCATCATTGTAAGAGTTTGGGAAGGTTGTTGGGATGGTACGCTGTCTAGCACGTTTTGCAGGTTTGTCCATCACTGAAGGGAGTTGAGGATCGTGGTGGGATGGTAACCAGTTTGGAAAGTTGATCCCTGGATGGCTTGTAAGTTGTGACTAACCATGACAAGCCTGGCTAGCTTGACAACATATGTTGTGGAAGACATATGCCCAAGGATTTGAGGCATTCGCTAACTGTCATGGTAGGCGCTGATTGTGCACTTCTGATAAGATTGCGTATTGTATTGAATCTGTGTTCAGGCAGGGTAGCTTTTGCTGCCACCGTGTCGATGAGGGCTCCTATAAACTCCAACTTCTGAGTTGGGTGGAGCGTGGATTTTGTGTGGTTTATATGAAACCCAAGGTTTATCAGAAAGTCTATTGTAGTGTCAATCATGGCCTTTGTCTCCTGAAAAGATGACTCCTTTATGAAGCAGTCATCTAGATATAGGAATATCATGACTCCCTGGTGTTGTAGCGAGGCCATTATGATTGCCAAAGTTTTGGTGAATACTCTGGGGGCAGCTGAGAGGCCAAAGGGGAGCACTCAGTATTGGTAGTGTTGGGTGCCCACCATGAATCGTAAGAAGCGTCTCTGCGCGGGATGGATCGTAATGTAGAAGTAGGCATCTTAGAGGTCAAGAGCCGAAAGCCAGTCTCCTTGATCCAATGTGGGAATTATTATTGCTAGGGTTACCATCTTGAAATGGTGGTAAGCAATGTATTTGAGTCTCCTCAAATCCAATATAGGTCACCATCCTCCACTCTTTTTCTGGGTTAGGAAGTAGGTTGAGTAGAATCCCCAACCCTGAGATTCTGGTGGTACCTGTTCTATGGCACCCAATTGTAGTAGGTGCGAGACTTTTTGGTGGAGAAGGGTCTCGTGAGATGGGTCCCTGAAGAGGGATGGGGTGGGTGAGAGGCAGAGAGGTGAAGGGAATTGACATAGCCATATTGGATGAGTTCTAAGACCCATTTGTCGGATGTGTTGTGGGTCCATTGGTGGAAAAAGGCATGGAGACGATGGTTGAACTGAGGATGATGGGGTATAAGTGATATTGAGGTGGCTTTCTGGCTCTCGACATATTCTTCAAATTTGTTGTTTGGCTATGGATGGGTGGGTCGTAGAGGAATGTTGTTGCTGCTGGCGTTGTGGCCTTTGTTTTTGGCGGAAATCGTATCTGGATTGTTGCCTGTATGGCTCCCTGGGTCTCTGGTAGATTGTATAACTTGTTCTCTTAAAAGGGGGGGTGTACATTTCCAGGGTCCTGAGGGTGGTGTGGGAGTCCTTCATGGAGTGTAGTACCTCATCTGTCTTAGCAGCGAAGAGGTTGGTCTTGTCAAAGGACAGATCCTCAACCTTCTGTTGTAAGTCTCTTGGGACTCCGGATGCCTGCAGCCATTAAATCCTCCGCAATACGATGGCAGATGCTGTTATACAGGCCGCAGTGTCTGCTACGTCCATTGCGGACTGTAGGGACATTCGAGAAACAGTGTAGTCTTCTTGCTTGATGCTAAGAAGAGTTGGTCTTTTGTGTTCTGGTAAGTACTGGAGTAGGTCTTGCAGTTTGGAATAGCTGTCATGGTCATAATCTGCGAGCATCACCATGTAGTTCGCTGCTCTAAGGAGCAGGGTGGCAGAGGAGTAGATTTTATGGCCCATGATATCAACTTTTTTGTGGTCTCTGTCTTGTGGTGTAGACCTGAGGTTAGGTTGTCTTCCCTTATGTCGAACGAAGTCCACCACTAGTGAGTTTGCAAGGGTAGAATAACTTGGAAGCTGAGGTAATTGATGGGATTAACTGGGTTTTGGTGGTTTTCTTTTAACAGAGAACAAGAGGAAAAGAGGCTCCGTCCGCTGCTGAGGACGGTAGAAAAGGAACTGAAGAGCTGTGCAGTGCGTGCACCTAACGGACATCAGCAATACAAGGGGGCACCACAGTGCGTGCGCAGTGCAGAGGAAACGTTTCCGATCACCAATGCGAGGACGCACCAGCACCCAGTGTGGAGCACCCACGGGGACACCACTCGAAGGAGAACTTAGTATTGCCTAGGCCATCATTAAAATTCAGAAAACTGATTAAAAGTAACTACAATTACACAGCTTCAAGGGGTAGCCAAGTTACTCTAAAGTGCTACTAGACCATTTGTTGGTTTTTTTTCTGTACAGCCTAACAAAACATGTAGATGGTATCATGAGCTTTCATGGGCACAGCCCACTTCTTCAGATGACCAAAGAAGAAGTGGGCTGTGCCCACGAAAGCTCATGATACCATCTACATGTTTTGTTAGTCTATAAAGTGCTACCAGACCATTTGTTGTTTTTTACAATTACACAGAGTAGAATAAAGATCACTAAGAGCTTGTGAATGCAAAGAGAGCAGTTCCAGTTACCATCACAGGTAATAAAAAGGAAATGAATGCTTTAGGATCTGGGTGCTTTATATCAGTGCTGATGATGTGTAGAAGCAGGGGATGCTTGAACTGCCTCACAAGGTACCACTGAGAGAAAAATTTCCAGGAATTGTGCTCTGGGAGCACACACTTAGATTAGAATGCACATGTGCAATCACTCTAAGAAAAATACAAATTCTGGGTCCTTTTCTAGGCCATAACATTACTTTATCTTTTCTCTTTCATAGTAAAGATAGGAAGTATGGCAAGGAAATCTTCAATGATCTAAAAGATTTTTAAAAAGAGTCCTACAAAAAGTGGAAACTAGGTCAAATTACAAAGAATGAACATAAACAAGTAAGACAATTATGTAGGAACAAAACTGGAAAGGTCAAGGCACAAAATGAGATCAAACTCAGTAGAGACATACGGTTATAAGAAAACATTCTACAAATACATTAGAAACAACAGGAAGACCAAGAAGCAGTCCTCTTGGTTGTGGTGCTCAATGTTCTGGAAAATTGTTGGATATAGGTCACCCAAGGATCCCAATATGGCCAAGGAGGAGGTGCATAAGGCATAGAAAGAGGCACCCAAGGGTCTTCATGCCAGTGAGACTCTGATAGCAATTGTGAGCCATGAAATAGCTGCAGCTTCATCGGAAGCGTCTGGAAAAGTCACTATAGGAATCAGGGGGAAAACCCTGAATTGACATTTGACACACTGAGGCAAGGTCTTCATCAAAATCCTTTCCCTCAAGCTCACTTTGAAATGGTGGAGCTCCCGGAGAGATCCAAGATGAAACTGTTGATACAAGGCAAACTTCAAGTGATCTTAATGCCCTCAGATCCCAAACAGCATGTCTGAGCCAAGCAGTGGAGAACTGGACATCTCAGATAAAGTCAGGTATTGCCTGCAGTATTGAGTCTGTACCCTGCACTAAGGTGAATCGTGGCAGACGGTGCTGATGGTATCATAGGTGCTTGGAGGGGAGCAGTCTTTGACCGTATCATACATCTTGTGCCCTCTGATGAAAATGTGATTAGAGTTCAAGTGGGCTACCTCAGTACCAAGAAAGCAAAGAAATAACTCTTCTTGTCATGTTGGTCTGTTAACATAACAATGATTTCTCTGGGATCAAGGCTTTGCAATTTTTCAGTCTCGCCATGCCTGATTGGAGAGATGATAGCACTGGAGTAGTTGAAGATACCAAAGACCTTAGCTTTTTAGAGGTAGATTCTCTACGCAGTGAACCAGTGCACTTTCTTTTAGGGCTACCCAACTTGGAAGACCCAGAGGCCACAAGGATACTCACAGCACATGCTGAGGGCCACAACTTAAGTGTGGTTCCATATACATGCAAATATATATGCAAATAGTTTCTTTCACACTGACAGGCATGAATATAAAGATTAAGGAAAGACTACACAACATGCAGGCCCCATTTAAGTCAGTTCTGCTGATATTAATAAAATGCAATATTTACCCAATTTCCACTCATATGACAGCACTTTAATGAGCAATGACAGTCCAGGAATTTAACTACTAAAACACATATCAACAAGAGGCCATTATATTGACTACTTTTCTGTTTTGGCTCCCACCCATGGACCGCATGTTAAGCCCCGCATAAACCCAAACTACACCGTGGGTCACAAACAAACAGAGCATTGCAGTAGCCCTGTTTTAAGGGCTCAGGAGAAGAGTGCTGTGTCTTCCTCTTAAATACACTGGAGGCATGGGGCTCTGATATCACAGAGGCAGCAGACTTGCTTGGAAACTAGCAGATGAAGACTCTAAAGCTGGATGTAGAGAGCTCTCCATCATGAAAAGATTAAGCCTTATCTCTCTGTTGTTTCTACCTCTTGATTTTAGTGTACTTCTGGGTCACGTGCAAATTCCCTGCACCATCAATGTCCATTTCTGACTGGGATCACCTCCTTGCATGACAGACAACATTTGAAGTCCAGAAATCTGGCAAAAAATTCTAGTAAAGTACTACAACCTAACTAGTATCTTTCTAAATACGATAAAACAAAAAAAGAAGCTATACTATTACTAAAACTAACAGTACAACTCACTACTAAGAGGAGAAAAGAAAATAAAGTTGAGGAAATCTCAACAGAACAATGGACAAAACTCGGTCTGAGGTAGTGGAGAAGGAATTGAAGGCAGAAGGGGGAGGGGGTAAACCTGCCTTAGAGCCACTACCTGGGAATCGCCTGAGGTAAGTGGTACCCAGCTGGAACCTGCATTCTGAAACCTTGCCCCTTCCTGTACCCCAAACCCCTGCCAGAGCCCTGAGTTCCTCCTGCACCCCAACCCTCTGCCCCAGCCCTGAGCCCTTCCTGCACCCAACTCCCTTCCAGAGCCTGCACGCCTTGCACATCAACCTCCTGCCTCAGCCTGGTCAAAGTGAGTGAGGGTAGGAGGGAAAGGAGGCATGGAGTGAGCAGGGTAAGGCCTTGGAGAAGAGGTAGGCTGGGGTGGGGCCTCGGAGAAGGTGCAGGGCAGGAGACAGAGCAAGTTTATTTGGGTTTGAGGCAGATCCTGGATTCCAGTTACATTCAAAAAATGATCGTGAGCTTAAAAAAGCTGAAGACCACTGGGCTCAACAGCCCAAAGTAGAGACCCTAGGAGAAGCCAAGATTAGGGAGAAGGTTAATCTGCTCTGTTGTTAAAGAAATTAGCTATAACAAAGTCAAACTGCAGGAAAGGTTGAGTAGCCTTTGTTTTAGTGTAAATTAGAAAAGGTGTAAAAGCTCAACAGAAGTTTTCAATTATTTAAGAAAAACTATCTACCAATTAAGAACCCAATAAGTAAGAGTATTTGTGCCTATGACAATCATGGGGTCTGCTGATTTTTAGAAACAAATAACTCATTCTTCAAATAAGCTGATTTTACAATGCAGATTCTTGATTCCTTCCTATCACTATTCATATAAGAAGAAACCTGTTAAAATGTATGATCTACAGAAAAACATCAGTATAAATTAAACATTGTATAAATATTCAAGCAGAATTTCTTCAGTACCAGACAGGTGAAAACTGTGAATGTATTGAAAAATTAAAATAATTCTCACATCAGCATTAAATTGCAATGAAATGCAAAAATCAATAAAATATACATGTAAAGAGAGTGACTGTATGTTTTTATAGATGGCTATTCGTATATGTTTGATCACATTCTTAAGACTCATCTCCATTACAAAAAAAGAGTCTAGTAGCACTTTAAAGATGAACAAAACATGTAGATGGTATCATGCGCATGCTACCATCTACATGTTTTGTTAGTCTTTAAAGTGCTATTAGACTATTGGTTGTTTTTTAAGTTTTTCCTGTTACAGACTAACTTAGCTACTCTCTGAAGCTTCATTACAAATACCACCAATTGGGGCACTATGGGCTTTTCTCCACTACAGCTGGGATCAACACAACAGTAATTGATCCACAAGAGGTCAATTTCAGTGGGCCTAGTGAAAACTTGCTAAATTGACCACCAATTGGTCAGACATTGACTCTGATACTCTACCAGAATAAGATTAGTAAGGAGAGGGAACAGAATAGTTTCTCTTGTCAACCCAAAAAGGCGGTTTGGAACCCACAGTATATCAGTTATGTCAATTTGAGTTACACTACTAACATAACTCAAATTGCATAGCTTGATTCAACCTTTCTTCCTAATGTAGACCTGCCCCCAGTTAGATTTCTGACTTACTTAATCTATGAGTGGAGGAGTATATTAGACAATAATATAACTGTTTTGAAATTAGATTAAATCTTTGGACTTATCCAAAGTTCCTGAAATTGAGGTACAACACAATGGTCATCTAAATGCACCTTGACAGAAGTTGTAAATACATCTCAATACTGGTAATTCTAATTTTAATATACTCTAGTATAAAATGATATTTCAGTTTAGCATATTAGTACAGATTTTTAAAAGGTAAAAAGAAAAGGTTGGGCTGTATCCTACATTTTTACCTTTCCACAACCTGCCTTTCCACAATAGCTTCTAAAAATTATCAGAACACTATGATTGCGTATAGAAAGTGGTGTATACATACAAGAGAAAAGAACATTTATTTGTATTGTGTAAAATATGCTATAAAACCCATTTATCTTTTAAAATGCATTCTAAAAATATACTGCCATATGTATTAAGTACTGATAGATATGAAATGGTAATTAATTATTGATTTACAAAGCCTACTTACCTTAATCTTTTCTTGCAATTTTCCTAAGCGTACATTCCCTTCTATTATTTTGTTGAGAACTCCATGCTTCTCATTTTCCAAGCATTTAGCCTGCAAATATAACAGCATTTCTTTTTTTGTACAAAGGCTCTTTCTATGCAAGTCTATTATATATCTAATTTGAAAATGTCTTTCTGGCATTTCTAAAAGGAATTTTCTCTCACAAAGCCTACAGTTGCAGTTTTTTCAGAGAGGAGAGGTAGATGTAAGATGCTGATAAAATGGCAGAATTACAGACAGAATTACATAAAAAGGACTTCTTTGAATATATTCTCTTTCCTTGTATTACCTTATATTGAGGCTCTCAAAGCACATCAAAACATTAGTCATTTCTCCTTACTTTCATATATACACAGTATCTGAAAATATTATTTCCCACTGTTGCATGCTCCCCAAGCATTTCCATGCAATCGTCCATCTTATCTGCTATGCTTGTAATGTCCTATTTAAATGTATCCACCCAACCACTTTGTGCCATATTCAAACCTCTCTTACAGACCTATTTCTATCACGATTACTAAAAGCAAAAAAGGTAACCAATCAATAATAATTAAAATGGGAGCAAACCAAACCATCAAGATGCCTCTATTGTCCCTCTCTCCTTCCTTTCCCTCTTCCCCCACATTAGCCTATTTCTGACCTCTACAATGTCATGTTAAATCAGGACTGGACAGTTGTATAGGCAGAGACTGTATCTCTGTGTCATTCCTTATATATTTACTGATTCTTGAGAAATAAGAATGTTTCATCCACAACTGTTAACAATAATTTGTCAAGTTTCTACACCACCTTTTCAAATATTTCTACAAAGAAATCAATTAGTGAAATGTATCTTATTTTTCAAAGTCTCATTTCTCAGAAATGTCCAAAAATTCACCACCCTAAACTTTGCCCAAATTTTCCTGTTGCTAAGATTAGACATACAGGATTGCAGGTACAAAGGATATTTTTTGATGCAGGGTGAGAACAAAACCAGTCAGAGCTCTTCAGAGTTATTCAAATTAAATAGGATATATTACTGTCGAAATATTTATACATAGTGCACACAATAAAAAGGTAGAAAAATATGTTTTGTTCAGTAAATGAAAGTTACTCACCTGTAACCTGAGTTCTACAAGATGACCTCTGCACATCCACACTCTTAGATTTCTTCCAGCCCTTCATATCCTCAGAGTGAGCCTAAGAGTGGGAATGTGCTTAGGCCATACAAAGAGGAACTTATTTTTAAAAAAAGTTACTGGGCAAGATCAGCAGCTGATGCAAATTGGCACTGCTCTACTAAAATCATTTTTTATAAAATCATTTTAGGCTGAGACCTCAGAAATACACAAATTTCTAATGAAAATGTTGACACATTTTTAACTATTGTGGCACCAACTATACCTTCGAACTCAGTGAAAAAAAACTAACTACGGTACTTAGGCTTTCATTATTAAAAAAAAAAAATTCTGTGCACCCGGTTCACTGACTTCAAAAGAATTATTTGCTTTCTTGCTCATATTTCATCTTGAGGGGAGTCTAAATGTCAGTGAACTGAGTTTGTAGTCATATGTAATGTAAAAGCTTCCAGTAATATTTCAGTTAATATTGATGCAAAACTACTAAAATTTTAACTACTACAGTGATGATAAATGAATAACAGATGAGAAAAGTAAAAGATGCAGAAAAACAACTCCCTAGCTCTACTAATTCAGTATTTATAATGAGTGGCTTGATGCACACAGGATCTGGACCAGTATCTGCTAATACAGCTCTGATGCCCAGACCCCCAGAGAGGGTTATCCAGTTGCATAAAGGGTACATACATTCTGCTACCTCAGGGTATGTCTACACTAGCCCCCTAGTTCGAACTAGGGAGGCTAATGTAGGCATTCGAAACTGGAATGAGGTGTAACAGTTCATTCGAACTAAGGACTTAGTTCGAATTACCGTTTCACTGCTGCGTGTAGCTGCGGGCAGTTATTTCGGGCTAGTGGAATTTCAAAATGGCAACCGGACGGGAACATGCAAATAAAGCCCGGGATATTTAAATCCCGGGCTTATGCACCAGATAACACAACCTCTTAATGCCATAATTTCTTAGTAATGGAAGATCTTTCTAGGCCTGAGGCTAAACTGAGGCTAAATTGCATTTGCAATTTCGAATGCCTACATTAGCCTCCCTAGTTCGAACTAGGGGGCTAGTGTAGACATACCCTCAAGGAGTTAAAATCAGCAAGTTTGGCTTTCTTAAAAGTTGGCTCCCAGGGGAGTTGATTGCTGCTCTGCATGTCACTGCTGAATTTTTCAGCGCTTATACTGTTAGTCAATTACACAAATTTTAACATCCCTATTTGAGACTCCTGCTTGAACTGAGAAGAGCCCTTGAAATAGCAGGTCACTGGGAAGCTTATGCATTGTCTTCGTTTTATATGTTTGGCTCAGTTTACTGTTATGAATCCATCATTTTTGTAAACACTAAGTTCACTTGGGGCACATCCACACAGCAGGGCTAAAGCCAAAATAAGCTATGCAACTTGAGCTACATCAATTGTAGTTTAAGTCAAAATAGGTTATTTCGGCTTTTGGCGCTGTCAACACAGCAGGAAGTCTGAGTTAGAACATTCTTCCTCCGACTTCCCTTATTCCTCGTAAAATGAGAGTTACAGGAGTTGAAGTAAGAAGTCCTACTACTTGACATTATGTTGAAATAATGTCAACATAATGTCTGCTTGCTGGTTAGATGCAGACTATGTTATTTTCGAATAAGTCAGTTATTCTGAAATAACGCTGCTGTGTAGAGAGCCCCACAGATTTAAAAGAAAACAAAAAAAAATGAATAGACTACAAACATTGAAAAGATCTTAAGACCTCCCTTAAAATTATAAACTTTTAAAATCCACTGACAATATTCAAAAGAGAAATAACTGGGTTAGAATTAGTGATGCTTGACTACATGTTAAGTACATATACCACTCCTGTCTGCTCCAGAGAAACAATTCCCTTCACAGAAAATCAAAACCCACCAGCATCACTAAAATATGTGAGCTTTGTGGTCAGTGAATGACTTTTTTACTTAGTGTTAAGATATAATCCAGTGTTAGTAGCTGTCAAAAATCATTCCTTTATTTTATTTTATTTTATGATGCAAGTGCCACATACTATTACCCAAACAAAATTGTTTTAAATAATTTGCTACTAATTTTTTATACTGCAACTGGATTGTAGTTTATCAGAATGATGATCCTGCACATAATAAAGTGTGTGTACATTTACTTGTATTTGCAGGACCAGGACCTTTAAGCAAATGCTATGGTGCGGGAGAGGAGGAGGGAGGGAGAGGCTGGTTCTCCCTTAGATACCTCTGCACATAAATCTCTTCCTTTCTCTGTGGGAATAGGACAAGCTAGGGCAAACAACTCATTGGACCACCACAGACACAATTACTGAAGGAAATCTAACACAACCTCCAAACTACCTTTGCTTTTCTGTAGCTCCCACTTAGCACTGTTGAAACCCACTTCCATCAGCACTTCCAGGAGCAACTATAGGTAAAGGAAGCCTGGGAAGCACTGCTCCAACGGAGCCATACTTCCTGAATCAAAAATGAAAAGGATTTCAGAGCATAGTGTTCTATAATTTGGGGGAGGGTAAAGAATCAGCAGGAAAACTAGGGAAGACCACCTTGTTCC
>JANRFK010001785.1:20741146-20752550 GCA_030068395.1 Apalone spinifera
CACTTCTGCTTTGAAATGCACAAGAGTCCCACTGGCTTCAGTCTCCCCTCGGCGTTCCAACTTTGAAATGCACAAGAGCCCCAGCAGGGATTCTTGTACATTTCAAAGTTGGCTGCCACTGCGCAATGCTCTCTCCCACGGAACTGGAGCTGAGGGGAACTGGCTTTTAAGAGACAGAGGCAGTGGCATCTCTGCCAGGCATGCTCCCGGGCTGCTGGGCTAGATCCAGCAGGCACTAGGACCCAGGGAGAAGGCTGGACACCAGGCACACCGACACAGAACGCCCGGCGCCGGACACAACCAAGGGAGCCGGCACCAGCCAATAAAGCAACCGGGACTGGGGCCAGGAGGGGGGTGCGGAACAACCCGCTGGACAGGTAGGGCCAGCGACATGCCCTGGGGCAGGGTGCAGCCCGTGGTTTCACCCACGAATGCAGGCACAACACGGAGCTACTCACATGACCTCCAGGGCCCATATGAGCCAAGTCACCCGGAAGGCCTGAGAGTGACCTTCTAACCTTACCGGTCTCAAACGGGTGAAGTAGATACCTCGGTGTTGGGGTCGGGAAACCACCCAGTGCAGTCGACCAGGCCTGCTCCTGTTGGCACTGGGGGCTTTGGGAGGACCAGAACAATTTATTTGCATATTCATCATTTGCTTAATGAATATGCAAATAAATGTTACTGGTCCTCCAAAACCTTGTGAATAGGTTTACTGGTCCCCAGTATCAAAAAGATTGGGAACCACTGTGCTATATAAATTAAGGAGCATTCTGAAGTATAAAATCAAAGAATGGGTATCCTTACTGATTCATTTTAAAATATATCTAAAGTAGAGGATTTCAATTCATGCATATATCATTGGGAAATGCAAGTTTCACAAGCTTTCATTAGGAAGAAGTTTTCAGCTGTTAAGCAAACTTTATATCAAAGTTAAAGTTCATGTCAAAACAGACTGTCTTTTCTATAGAGAATTTCATTGTCAGGATTTGCTGCAGGCATAAAATTTTATTTAATTGTAACTATAATTGTGATTCAATTTATTAAGAAAATACAATTTCAATTCTTATTTTTAAAACGTCAGCAGAACCCAAAAGAGGAAAAAAATATAGTTATGTCACTTTTATTATGTAGGAAGGGGTATGAAGGTTATAGAGGACATTGGCAATCCTGAGAAAGCATCCTGAGAACTATCAAAGGAAGTAACATCAAAGCAACTGATCATTTGGCTCAAGGTGTCTCTCATGTTGGTCCCACTTGACAATATGTTACAATATGTGACTTCATAGGCTGTGTCTAGACTGGCCCCCTTTTCCGCAAAAGGGATGCAGATGAGGCCAGTCGGAATTGCAAATGCAGCGGGGATTTACATTTTCCCCGCTCCATTTGCATGAACATGGCTGCCGCTTTTTTCCGTCACGGAGCTTTGATGGAAAAAAGCGCCAGTCTAGATAGGGCTTTTGCAGAAAATAAAGCCTTTGTTTAATATCCATCAGAGGATTCCTGTAATCAAAAATAGTTTTAATTTCAATGCCTAGAAATCTAAGGGGCTTTTCTGGCCACTTTGTCCTTGTAGAATTGTAGTCATCTCGTAGTTGCATTTGAAGGATTATGGAAGGTGACAAGTCTTTGGGGGCTGGGGAAGCACCTGTTACTGACTTTTTGTAATTGCTGTTACAATTGAGATGTGTTTCTTATATATATTCCATGCTGCGTGTGCACTGTAGCTGGAGATTTTCCATTAGTGATATCCACTGAGCTGGCTCTCATGCCATCTGAAACTGTGCAGATATTTGCCAGTATAAGGAGTGCTCTCAGCCCCTTTTTTATTGTAGCTTCAGCAGAGAGGTAGGAGAGGGGGTAATGAAATAGACATGTACAACACATGTCTAAGAACAATAGCTACAAAAGATTAGTAACAGTTTATACTCTTTCAAATGCTTGTTCATGTCAATTCCATGCTAGGAGACTCACAGGCAGTATCCCAGAAGTGGGCTCAGAGTTGACTGATGTGCTGATCCTCGCTCCTACTGCCTTTTAAATTGCAGAATCACAGTGGGGTTTGGTCCTGGCATGAGCCAGAATTGAGCCGGGCTGCCTGCCCAGCTGGCAGCAGCCCCCCGGCTCTCCTTGCTGCCTCTATATCATTCCCTCCATCCACGACCCTTGCTGCCTTTATATCAGAGGCAGCAATGGGGAGGTGGAGACAGTGTTGGGGGGAAACCAGCTTTTAAGCTGGCTCCCGCTTCCCGTACTCTTGCTACCTCTGATATCAAGGCAGCAAGGGTGGGGGATGGAGGGAATGCAAGTAGTCGACTGGATTCCTCTCTTACATCCCTAGAGTAGAGCAGAATTATTTCTCATGTCTTAGAACATTCCTGCTAATACATCAGGAATATTTGCATTTTTTGCAATAGTGTTATGCTGTGGACTCTTATTATGGCCCCCTATGGCACCCAGATTCCTTTCTACAGTACTCCTTTCTAGGCAGTCATCTCCCACTTAGATGTGTGAAAGTGATTGTTCCTTCCTATGTGGAATATGTTGCACTTGTCTTTATTGAATTTCATCCTATTTAGTTCAGACCATTTCTCCAGTTTCTCCAGATCATTTTGAATTTTAATTCCAGCAACTGTCATGGGCTGTAAGAAGGAATGAAGAGGAGACAGGATCTATGGCACCCCTTACATTAGCACATATGTGCAAGACTCCAAAGGGCAATAGAGCCAATCAAATGGATACCACTAAGGGAAAAATCTCCAGGAATAGTACATGTGGCATGCACACATCTATCACAGAATGGACATGAATAAGCACTCAAAGAATATTTTGGTCTCCAGTCAGAAAGAATATTTTAGAGTATGATCAGAACTTAACTCTGTTGTAAAATAAATGGAATAAAGAAACAAAGGAATGGTGTATTCACATTGGCCGTTGCATGTCAGGTGCACTGCTGCAATTCGCAACTGTTTGTTGTAATGTCAGAGGTTGCATCAGTTTTACTATTGCAGTAACCTAGTTCAGAGGTGGCTTGGCTCTTTTTGAATGGAGGGGGCAGAATTTCATGGCCAAACTGAAGATGAAAGTATTTTTGTTTGGGTTTGCTTCCCACTCATGGGATGTACCGGCAGCATAGCCGCACTACTAGCAGATGCCACGAATATGAACGGGCAGAATACATCTATACAAACTCTGGTTACAGGTGAGTAAACTTAATTTCCCTATCATTATGGTAATCTTCATATCTAGGAGTAGCAACAAACTAACATGACACTGATACTTGTAACCAGGTAATCTGTAGTGTGCTGTCTTCAGTCACGAGTGAAGTAAAAAAAGCGAATAAGTTCCATCGTGGTTTTTCCCTTTATACTTACAGCACTTGTTTTTCTTGGGTTATTTGAACCAATTACTTTTAATCCCTGATAATCAGTTCCAAGAATTAGGAAATCTATGTAACAAGGAGTTAGATTTAGATAGAAGAACAGATGTACTCAGAGGGGCCAACAGATTCGCTGGACCCTTGGGTAAGACGGGGAGGGCAGCTCCATACTCTCAGGGGTCTTTGGCAGAAGGGGCAAACCTAGGGATTGCTTCCCCCAGGCAACTCTCAGTGCTCCCAGAGCATGCTGCACAGGGACCCAGCAATGATTTAAGGGCCACAATAGCAGCAGTGGCTAGAAGCCCTGGGCCCTTTTGAATCACTGGGCGTTGGGACAGTTGCCCCATTTTCCCTACTCTCCCTTTGGATGAGCAAATTAGTTAGGATAACTGTGATTTTGGTTCTCTTTATTGGGTTGATGTTATATATATATATCACTTCCAAAATCAAAATAATCAAGGAGTTCTCCATGACCATTAGCATCCCAGTGCTCATGAAGTTTTTGGTTCTTGCCCATAGTTAGACTACATAGACCACCTGGACACAATGACATATTTGCTCTACTGATTTCATAGATGGTTCTCTTTCAAAAAATATAGTTTTGACACTGCCTCAGGCTTAAAATACATTAAATCCAGCAGGGAGGGGAGAGAGGAAGTTTTGATGAATGTCTTGATATTTCTAAACTGAGCACATACAAATGAGCACAAATTTGTGATTTTTAAAAGCAAATGGACAGCGAAATGCATAACTGTCTATTTCCACAAACAATTATGCTGCATGTTTAAAGTAGGTGCACAAATGGAAGCACTTTTTGTGGGCTTATTTCCATGTGCACATTTTACAAAACTGGGCCCTTCAAGTTCTTGACTGGAATAATTCAACTCTCTCAGACCATACACTGTTACCACCCCTACTCTTACTCTATGCAAATCTGTTGTTATTTGTTCTTACCATGGCTGCTGGGATTAGTACAGTTGCTTTTAGACATTGATCTATACTTTTTTTTTTTTAGCTTTTTCTTTCAAATGCTCAAATCTGTTTACTCATGAAAACTATTATATTTGAAAATATTAATCAGTTGCTTTTTTCATAATAAAAAGGGAAATAAGAAATATCCCTAAAGAACTCACCAAATGTATAAGATGGTCACGTTCATGACTTACATTCTCTGCCAAACTAATAAGATTTGCTAAATACTGATGAGCTGCCACCTCCTTTTCCATTGCATCTTCCAACTGCTGTTTCAAAAGAAATATTTTCTTCTGTGATCTCCTACAAAATATAAAGATAAAAGGAAAAACTTATTTTTAAGCACTAAACTATGGTATACAAATTTAAAAACTTGTTCTTGTGTTTAAATTAGCTTTTAAACTATACTATCATACATGTCAAATCACATGTAAGAAGGAAAGATTCTGAAACAAGATGACAAAATATAAAAAGCCAGTAATCAAATCTTAGTATATTTGACAAAGAGGATGTAAAAATTGTTTCTATTGACAGGAAGACTAAACCTCTTTATCCTCTAATTTTGCGCTGATTTGTTTCAAGCAATGATTATTACTGAACTATCTGAATGACTAGAAAATACAAGTTAGAGCTTTCTAACATACTACATGGATATAAAAAGATTGTGTGCCAGGTAGTATATTTTAAAACATTCCTGTTCACTGAAATAGATATCCCATGGGTATCATATAAAATAAATGTGTCCAGTATGGAACAATAAACTCTTTCATTGCAAATAATTTACAATAATTTATTATTCATTAACTCATCATATGCAATCTGACAATTTACCTATTTTTATCAAACACCTACAAATAATTAAATGTTTTTCTGGTATGAACTGGCTCAGGATACCAGGCATACCATAAGCATAAAGGCCTGCAACTAACTTGTTTTCTTTTCAGAGCTGATGAAGCCGGTGATCATAATAAATAATCATTCCAAGAAATACCTTGCAATGCATACTAGCCAGAAATTAATTCTGTACACCATGCAGTACAGAACATTCCAATGTTCCATTAATTACTGCACTTTTTCTAGCTCTGATGGATCCAAAAATGTCAAATTTTCAAAATAACATTATTCAGATTATACTTTTGCATGTCCTGTTGTGTTTGCACAAAAAGCATCATGGAATATGACCCAGCAATTCTGACTCATTCTTTGACTTTCATATTTTTCCTAGATTCCTTTATTCTCTTCTCAGAGAGATTATTATTTTCCTAGATTCTCTGTCCAGTCCATTACACAAAGTCAGCCATTGTATTTTGACAATACACACACTTCATTTTTTCCATGGTTCTGCTTACTACATGCTGTACTGCAGTATGTAATTAATTCTATGACAGTATTCCTTTTTTACTTGTAAAATACTTGAACATGGGGACTAATTTCTAGCTTTACAATATGCCTACAATTACTATAATTGCTCACCTAAATCAGGTAATTGGCTAATTATAATTTTCACATGCATTTACTTAATGCAGTCATGGTAATTTGGTAATTGTGGATGAAAATAATATTTAAATTATTTGGCTAATATGTTTAAAAGTCAGGTCTGTGTTATTACAGAAGTTAAATCATATTTAGGCACACCATTTTAGAGAATATATTTAACTGATAGCAGTAAGAATTCATGTATCTGGAGATGTGCTGTAGGGGTTATGGGCAAAGAATTTTTTTCAGTGAGATATTATGGTTTTCAAAAATATTAGTATTAGTGAAAGGAGATATCCAAATGAAGCAAAAAAGGAAATAGATAACCTATTTGTCTTTTGTGCCATTTTCAGCTCAGCTTCCAAGATCTTGTTGTCAGCAACTAGGTCATTTTTCTCTAACAGCAGGCTCTTTTTTTGTGCTTGCAACGATGCTAGCTTTTCCATTAGATCCTCCAGCTCAGCACTTTGCTTTTCCTGTTCCTGTTGTAACTGACTGAAAAAAAGGCAATATAAAAAGATATCAAAGATCTACTTCAGAGAAAATCTATCTATATAGTTTGGAATCAGTCTGCCTGTCTGTCTGCATGGCTGTTTGTTCAAGAACTCAAACGATAAGAGCTAGGATCACCAAATTTGGTATGCAGCTTCCTCTTCTCTTAACTTTAAGCAGGTCAGTGTTTGGTTCTGTCAGGACAACTAGAAGCCCTGGAGAAAGGACAGTTTTCCATAACATGTAAAGGAAGGGGATGTGATATGAGAGTGTCAGCAGGGAGCACAAAGGGGAGAAGCTATCCTGCAGAGTGTCCACTAGCAGTGGCAATACCATGTGGGAGGAGGAGGAGGAGGGGGGAGAAAACATGCTCCTGGTGCCTGAAAGGGGCCTGGGAGGGAGAGAGAACATGTCCCTGGCAGACTGGGAGGGGTTGTGGTCAGAGAATAGGCTCCTGGTGGCTAGAGAGGCCAACAACACACCCCTTGTGGCTGGGGATGGACAACACCACACCCCTTGCAGCTGGGAGGGGTGACAATGCGCCCCTCGCAGGCAGTGGGAGGCCTGGGGGGGAGAAAGCATGCTCCTGGAAGATGGCAGAAACCCCGGCTTCCTCTCACTCCAATCCTCATTCGCCCTTCCCCTCTCTCCCAGCCCCTTGCACACATACTCCCACATCCCCAAGGCCCTGCCCTGACAGACCCGGGCAACATCAGGTAAGTCTCCTAGTTATTAAATAAAAAGAGTGTACTGGCAATGCTAAATAGGATTTATGTGTTTGCTATGTGGTCAAAATGTATCCAGGAAGAGGATATCTTTGCATCTTTTCTAGGAACTCTAACAACTACTACTAAAACTGCATGACCAGCAGTGAAGAAAAGGTGTTTATGGATTACTCACAAAGGTAAAAAGGTGCTATGCCAAGAGATTAATATATTTCCAGCATGAGCAAAAAATAACTCAACTAAATATCATAAAACATAATACATTAAGTTCTAGCTAAACTGAGTTAGAAAGTTAACACTCTCTCTATATATATTCTGAGCTTTAAAACTCAAATCATGCCATAAAACACCATAAGCTTTCAAGCAAAGCACATACTTTCATAGTGGAGGCAGCAGGTAGTAAAACAGTTCTTGGTTAATTGAAATAGCTTAGCATGCACTTTTATAAGAAACAGAGAGATATAAATTTAACACATACTGACGGTTTAGCTATAATTCACTTTAAATCCCTTCATGTCATGTGGTTCAAATTTCTGATATTTCACTTTTATTATTAAAAACTAAATCTTAGTGGATGGAAAAAGAAATGTTTTTTCACCAGAGGAAAACAGTAAAAGCTTTTTACTTTTCACTTGAGACTAAGGATGCTAACTATCATTTATTTGTGTACATGTGTAACTTCTGAAAATTGTATTAGTTACACATTTACGTGGAGCTCGGGGAGGACAAGCACAAGCCAGTGCTTGGGGGGGAGCAGGCTCCTGCCTGTCCCCCTCTTCTGTCTCTGATAAACCATGATTTCCCCCTCTGTTGTTATCAGCCTTAAAAAATTAAGCTAGCAGTTTTCTAAAATAGTATTGCTCCACCTTCTTTGTACTCTGCCAGCTACAACAAAATTTGGATTTTGGTGGAAAAAAACATGGGGTTCTGGTTGCAGCAAAGGGATCTGTGGGTATAAGAGTCTGCTCATGTGAACACTGCAGGACTGCCAACAAGTTGCCTTTGTACATTAGGCAGACCCATACCTTCTTAATGCATTTACCAAAGTAGCATGCTCCTCTGCTGATATTCTGCCATTCAGATTGGTTTTCAGCTCTTCACATGTGGAACATAAGGATTTCAGCTGCTTCTGATTTTCTGATATCTCCTCTTCCTGGCTCTGTTTCTTAGCTTCCAAAATCATCAGCTGTTTGGACAATTTTGAAACTTCAAGGAGGAAAAAAATTGTTAACACAAAACTATCTCACTAATCAAATCAAAATTTCAATTAAAACAATAAGACATTATTTCATAGTTTCATTAAGCATTTTTTAACTGTTGCTTGACTTGGCAAATTAAGTATTGCATTTTTAAGCTTGGCTCCTATTTGTCAAGAGTTTATCGAGTTGTTAGTGTTATCCACCGTTAAGGATAAAAAGAAAATCCTTCTATTATAAGACTGAATTTTCACTAACTTCTGCTTTGCCCAAACTAATTCTCAACCAGTCCACCTGAAATTCCACAAATACGTTCTTCTACCAGGGAGGGAGGATAGTTTTGGATTTGTTTATGTGAGTTTTGTTTGTCAGCTGAAAGATCTGGGGCAAACTGGAGGATTGTCTGGAAGGGCGGGGGAAAAGTTCACTTCTTGGATATGTTTTAAAGTATTTTGGCTCATCATAACCTCAGAGTAATTTGGCTTAGAGATTCAAATTAGTTTGAATCTGTTGGTCTTGGTGAGGATTGGTGTCTTTTTTAATAGCTTTGAGTTATGGGAATGAATTATTTAATTTTACTTTACAACCCTTGCCATGAATATTAGCAGCCTTGTGAAGTTCCAACTCTGCATGGGCCCTGATGCAAACTTCATAGTTTCATATGCCAGGTGTAGATTTGATACAGTTTGTACTGCAGCCCATAATTTTAGATCTCTTCTATGTTCCTAATACACACACAACTTTCCAGGATTGTGGATTTCTGAAAGTCAATTCAACTAAGGGACTTTACAAATTCACCTCCATGGGTCTCTGAAAAAATAAGGGAGGAAGTCTTACATATAGAACCCAGCACGGATACAAAATTTGTATCCATGTACACATGTGCATCTGCAAAAATGAGCTGTGGATATCAGCATCCACATCCACAGATGTGGATATAAGTGGATATCCACAAATTTGCAGGGTTCTAGATACAAAATGTGAATCCACATCTATAAAAATGAGCCACAGATATCTGCATCCACATTCGTGGATGTGGATACTTGCAGATATACAGCAGATGTCCGTGCCTAGTCAAAAAATGAATATAATGTCCTCAGGTAAATTACATGGTCACCTATGCTCACCTACAAGATTCCTTCCTAGGTTCAAAGGTTCTTGGTGACATATCCAATGTATGTATTGTTATACATGGCAAATAGCTACTATACTA
Organism: Apalone spinifera; assembly: GCA_030068395.1. Lineage (NCBI taxonomy): Eukaryota > Metazoa > Chordata > Testudines > Trionychidae > Apalone > Apalone spinifera. Next base: position 20,750,600 of record JANRFK010001785.1, read on the forward strand.
GGATACTTGTCACATTTTACAAACATATCATTAATAGAAAAGTTAGGAACAATGAGACATGGTTAAAGTTTTTCAGGATACATTAAACTGAATTTCCACTTTCAAAATTATTTTGTGTAGAAGTGTGGCTTTTTACAGTCAGGTTTAATACTACAAAGTATTTTAAAGGTTTTTTTTCCCTTTAATGCCTATTAAAATTTTCTAAACATTCACAGGATTTTGTTGGTATAAAAGTATACCAACAGCACAAGTAGTAGAATGATTCTTTATCTAGAATCTTTCCCCCCCCCTTTATCTAGAATCTTTTCCTTGTATATAATTAATGTTCTGAAATCAATTACCAATCAAGGAATAAAAATCTGAATAAAACTGTGTATATGATTAGCTTGATTCTTCAGTGTAATCAGTCTTAAAATTTTAAGCAGGGTAGGTTATAACAATTAATAGAATCACTAACTTTAGTTTTGAGCTAATTAACTATTTTAAAACAATGAACATTGCTTACAAAACAGAAAATAAAATCGCACACACTCCAAATAATTTATCTTATACAATATTTATATAAGATCATACTGTTGAACACTTCTGGTCACTGTTTCCACTAGAGAAAGTGACTTCTGACTGACACATTTTAGTTCAAGATGGTATTTATTACATAACGTCTTCAGAGGAAATAATTTGGACCTTGATTGTAATTATATTATTTTGACTTAATGGTGCTTTAAGGCATGTATTAATTAAAATAATGCTGCAGTACTATCTCTGCTACAGTCCAAATTCTCCGCTCACACTCCAATCATGGCCTCACAAAATTCCAAACCTCTTCCTTTCAGTGCAAGTCAAGACAACCATCCATCAAACCAGGAGAAAGGTACTGGACAAAGGTGTGATCCATTGGGATCCATTTTCATTCTTTTCTTCGTTCATGCCTCTAGGCAGTGTTTCTCTGGGCAGTGTCCACTACTCTCTAGATGCCTTTGAGGATGCCTTATGTAGCATCTAGGTCATATCCAATACTACTTGTTTGGCCCTGAGGATGTCACATGGGCCATAGCTGTATGCTGATTGGTGATGTGCAGGTTCTCTGCTCTGTCCCCTCCTCTGGATCTCTCATACTTTACATCTGGCCTCACTTTTCTCCTGTTTGTTCATTTGCTGTCCTCCATATTCATCTGATGCCTGAATCTGAGATTGTTAGCTATTAATTGAGGGGATGGCCTTTTGTTTTGGGCAGGCCGATGCCAGCCTCTCCCCCATATGTCAATAGTACAATCCAAGTAAGTAGCAGTTGAAGAGTATTACCTTCCTGAAGATGTTGGTTGTAACTCTCCTTTGCTTTTGCCTGCTGAATCTCAAGTTGTTCCATCAACACTCCATTTTCTTCCAAGACCAGCTTTGCCTGAGTTTGCAGCTGCTGCCTAGGATGATTAATTTAGAAGTAATGTACTACTCAAACATTAGTAAGTTAAACAATTAAAAGATGAACCAGGAATAAACCTTACATTAATTTTAGACTGATACTTGCACCCTTCCATTCAAGAAGCTTATTGAAAATGACAGAATCCAGATTACTTTAAGGTTAATAGAGCGAATATGAAAATATCTCCTTAAAAGTAGGTTTTATTTTCTAGAATGCTAAAAATATGAGTGAAGAGGAAAAATGCAAATGCAATGAAGAAAAAAAGATGTGTGAGACAAATATGGTAATTTACTCCTATACCTGGAGAACCTTACTGAAATAAATGTAAGTATATTTGGGGTCCATTATATTAAATGTATGGTTTATGTAATATTTTGGGCTGGGATTGTAGATAGCCTCTCAAAGGAAAAGATGTGATAGATGTGTGACCTGAGGGCTCAGAGGACTATATTAAATAATGTGTCAGATAAGAATGGACTCTTGGAAGAAAACAAAGTACAGTAAAACTCCATTGGTCCGGCATCTGATGGT
>JANRFK010001785.1:20759734-20781100 GCA_030068395.1 Apalone spinifera
GTTTTGGTTCTAGACATACAACACTCCAGTCATCGGAAGAAGTGGGCTATGCCCACGAAAGCTCAGGATACCATCTACATGCTGTGTTAGTCTTTAAAGTGCTACCATACTATTTGGTTTTTTTAAGTTTATCCTGTACAGACTAACTTGGTACCCCTCTGAAGATTATAAGAGTAGTATTTTTTCATTAATTTCTAATATATAAAAGCAAAATCCACTTGCCATTCCTTTAGGGTAACAGAACTATTTTTATTTAATTGCTGGTGCAGTTGTTCATTCTCATTCACCAATTCTTCAACTTGTATCCTTAACTTCTTCATATCCTCCTGTAAAACAAATTCTCACAAAAATCCCAGAATGTACATATTTTGTTTAATTTACAATTGAGTGCATTTATATCTTCCAGGCAAGAACGTCATATTGGTTTACTTGGCTGCCCATCTTTACCTGAGTTTGCTAGTATCAGTGCTGCTGAAGGAAGCATATCAATATCTAAACTGAAAATTGCTTAAAGAATGTAATTTTATTTGTGTGTACACACACACTTAACACTTTTGTTTTAAAAAAAAATCAAGAGTAATTTAGGCTTGATTTCCTTTCAAACAACCAAATTACAGCCTCCTGAAAAATGGAGGTTTATTGGCATTACCAGATGATGCTATTAATTTTTCAGTATACTTGATTAAAGAAAGATACTATGGTGAACTTAGCCCTATGTGTTTTCTGTTCTGTTTACCAATTTTATCCTTGAGGAAGAAAAATATTGGAGTACAGGAGAGGACTTTGGGCTGGGGCCAAGGAGTTTGGAGGGGGGAGTATCAGGCTGAGGCAGGCGGTTGGCGTGTGGGAGAGGGTACGGGTTTTAGGCTTGGGGCGTGGGGTCTTGCGTGGGGCCATAAATGAGGGGTTCATGGTACAGGAGGGGGCTCTGGGCTAGGGCAGGAGTTGGGGGCTGAGGGCTATGGCTGGGGGTGCAAGCTCTGAGGTTGGATTGGGGTGCAGAAGGGGACTCTGGGCTAGGGCCAATGGGCTAGGAGTATAGGAAAGGGCTTAGAACTAGAGCCAAAGTATGGAACGGGGTGCAGGCTCTGGGAGGGTATTTGTTTTGGGAGGGCACTCAGGGCTAGGACAGAGAATTGGGATGCAGTTCAGGGTGCGGGTTCCAGGCAGTGCTTACCTCAGGCAGCTCCAGGAACCTGCACGCTACCCCCATCCATAGGCATTGCCACCATAGCTCTTTAGGACAGCATCTACACTGCGGGCAGGAGAAGTGCACTGCGCCCTCCAGCTGCCCTTGCACTTAAAAGCTGGAGGGATATGACAGACACTTGCTGGGCCGCTCAGAGCCAGTTGCTAGGACCAACCAGAATTTTAAGGGCCCAGTCATCTGTGCTGGGTCCCTTTTTGACTGGGCATTCTAATTAAAAACCACACACCCTGGCAACCTTACCAGACGAGGTGGAAGAAGGCGGTTGGCACTATTAAAACCTGTGGCTTGAACAGTGGGAGCTGCAATGCAATCTTAAAATCTTCCCTATTGGTTGTGAGTGTGAATTGTTTCCATCCCAAACTGCAGTTGAGACCTTTGTACAAAGTCTGTTTACTCTGATTTTCACCATGAGAGGATAGTTCTTGTACATCTCAATGCTGCACCAGCTCACAAAAACAAAACAAAAGAAGGCAGAAAAAAGCAGATGGCATAATGTGTATGCAAGGCAAAAATCAGAGCAAAACTAGTTCTAATTTTAGTCCTCCAACAGCTTTAGCAAGGTCCCTTTAAGAATTAACATCTTGTGAGATGTTCCTATTTATTTCCAGTTACTATTATTTTTTTAATTATTTGCCAACTTGCCTCATGTGCAAGATTTAAATCATCCTTTTCTTGCATTCTGTCTTCATATGCCAATAGGAGAGGTGACAAATATTTCATATCCAGCTGAAGGAAAAGACAGAATGTATTTTAATCCATGGAAATATATTCAAAACCATATTATTAATATTTTAGGTTCCTTTTTTAGTTCTATTTTTAATTTTTAATGTAGTCGGATTCAAGCCAGGGTTTAAGTAAAATGAAATATACTGAAAATGTAGAACTCTGCACAGTACACAGGACAATAGATTGTGTAAAAATTTATGAAAACATGAAATTTTTTAAGAAAAAAATAAGGCCTGATTTTACATCCTGTTATGTTTTCTCAATTCCCATTAACTTCATCTGTGGGTCATTTCATTAGGAGTTCAAGGGACCCACTAGCAAATAGAATTTCTTATTATGAGCAATATAAAAGATATTGTACATCAATTCACAAAAAAAAGTCAGAATACCCTTAATTTCAATGGGAACTTAATACGTCCCAGAAGGTGGTTTAGCCTGTTTGCTAAAATCTGGCTCTCATATGCATGTGTAAGCAGCAAAAGCCAGAACTGAGAAGGAACTGCTCAACTGGTGAGCCCCAGTCCTAGCTACCTGAAAAACAATGAACCTCACACCCTGCAGATCCTCCATAGTTCTGATTGTGAAGAGGTGTAGTCCACTTTAACATACATCCACTGACTGAACTCCAATGTAGTCACCTTGCTTGAATTACTAATGCTTTTGGTGTACATACACTGTGCAGGCAAAGGTGCAGGGTTTATGCAAGCATTTACAGGCCAACTAGAATGTCTAAGTTTTTCTTGGACATGATTAAGACAAACGCTGGTAAAGTCTGATCCTGCGTAGTTTGTGATCTGACAAAACCACATGCCACGGTGCCTTCATTATAATCTAAGAGCATTTTTTCCACTACAATGCCAAATTCTAAGTCGAAGATGAAAGTCAATGAGGCTAGTCACGTGTTTAACATTAAGCACCTGCATAAATGTGTCTTGGTCCATACATATAAGTTGGAGGAAAGAACAGTTACTCACCTCTGTAACTGTTGTTCTTCAAGATATGTTTCCCATGTCCTTTCCAATGTGTGTGCGCATGCACCACATGCATGATTGTTGGGGTTGTGACACCTCCTGTTGTGATGCCTCACGGCACTGTATATATACCTCTACTGACCCAAATCCTGCTTCAATTCCTTCTTGCTGGAATAATCTGACAAGGGGAAGCAGATGGGTCTGGAATGGACATGAGCCACACATCTTGAAGAATTAGTTACAAAAGTAAGTAACCGTTCTTTCTTCTTCGAGTGATTACTCATGTGCATTCCAACGTGACTTACCACAGGAGGGCTCGGACCTCAACTCATTGCCAAGTGCTGTATAGCTCTGCCTAATACCACATCACCCCTGGGATTGCTGGTAAAGGGCATAATGAGTCGTGAAAGTATGCACAGAGGACCATGTAGCTGCCCTGAAGATCGGTAATGAATCAGGACTTGAGCCAGAAAGGTTGTTGACGAGGCTTGACCCCAAGTGAAGTGGGCTGTGATAGGCAGGGTTGGCACCTTGGCCAAGTCATAACATGGTTTGATGCATGTGGTGATCCAGGACGAAAGGTGCTAAGATGCAATTGGGTGGTCCTTCATGCAGTCCACTTGGAGATGCCTCAGCCCCACAGGAACAGTTTAGGGTATGTCTGAGATCTAGGGAGTGCAGCAACCTTTCCTTGTCTGCGGTATGTGGCTTTGGGAAGAACAAAGAGAAAAATGTCCTGATTGACATGGAAAGGTGACACTACCTTGGGCAGGATGGGGTTGCAGCTGCACCATGTCTTTTTAAACAATAGTATAAGGGGCTCAGAAGTAAAAGTTCGTAGCTCTGACACCCGTCTGGTTGAAATAATTGCTACCAGGAAGGCCACCTTATACGAAAAGTAGTCTAAAGAACAGGCGGCCAGGGGCTCAAATGGAGGGGCTGTAAGCCAAGAGAGCATCAAATTCAAGTCCCAAAGAGGCAAAGGCAGTCACACCGGAGGATAAAGCCAATCCAACCCTTTAAGGAAACATCTCAATACCTGGTCCCCAAAGAGCAACATAAGTCCGGACCCCAGGTGGAAGGCAGAAATACCTGCCAGGTGCACATCAATGGATAAGATGGCCAAACCCTGTTACTTTAAAGACAGGAGGTAGTCTAGGATCACCAGGACTGAGACCTGTTGGGAGAGAGGGTACCCAATAGCAAGGCACCACAGGGTGAACTGCTTCCATGTAGCTAGGTATGTTGCCCTGGCAAAAGGCTTATGACTATCAACAAGATCAACCCTGACCGAGTCCAAACACTGGAGTTCAAGTCAGTTCAGCTACAGAGCATCTGTGAGCCGGAGTGATGCTAAGTTTGAGTGGCATAACCCACCAAATTGCTGGATCAGCAGCTTCGGCACCAGGAGGAGTGTTATGGGCCCAGCCACTGACAGGGATAGGAGCATAGTGAACCAATGCTGCCTCAGCCATGCTGGTATGATCAGAATGACTGCCGCTTTGTCCTGTCAGATTTTGAGGAGGACCCTGGTATTAGTGGGCACTGAGGGGAACATATAGAGCAACTGCTCCATCCACATCAGGTGGAAAGCATCCAACACTGACCCTTTGCTGTGTGCCTTGGAAGGAGCAAAATCACTGGCACTTCCTGTTGAGATGGGTCACAAACAGGGGATGACTCAAGTGTGGAAGATGGAAAGAGCAACGTCCGCTTGAAAAGAGCACTCATGGGACTGAAATGACAGGCTGAGGTGATCCATAAGGGCATTCTCCCCTCTACCCTAACCTCCGTTTTGCTTGGAGTTGGGAAAACAAACAGAGATAATCCACAGAGAGCAATGGGGCTCTGCTTCTCCCGAGTAATGTGGTTTCACTTAAGCACATAGGTTTAAGGACACAAAAATCAACCAAATATCAGTCAACCAAAACAAAAAGGAAATGCTTTTATTATTAAAATAAAACCCCGATTGCAAGCATAGTAGATGACTGGGTATAAAAGCCATAAATTGAAATAGATTCAGGGATTCTCCATGGGCTGTAATTCTTAGTTACAAAAAAGAAAAGAAAAAACAGTTAAGCACTCAGGAGTCTGTCTCTCCTGCTCCATACCTAAGGAAAACTGCTGCTTGCACCAAAATAAAGGGGAAAAAAACCTGCTGTTTGAAATTTCTTATCTGCATTTCATTGGCTGAATGCCCAAAGCCCCTGCCCTCAGGTGCATCCCCCCAAAGTTAGCTTAACCCTCTCCTTGCTCTCCAGATAAATCAAGCTTTCCCTTGAAGCTGCTATTCACGACATCTCCTGACAAAGGGGAAAAAAGCAAGCACCACGGTTGATATAAAACATTGCTGTTGTGTTGTCTGTCATCCCCATCGCTCACCTGCCCCTTAATCAACGCAGGAATGGCTGGCAAGCTAGCCGGACTGCCCTGAGTTCTCTGACATTGATATGCAATCCCAAATCTAAACATAACCATAAACCTTGAGTTCACACATCATTCAGGTGTCTGAGGCATCCATCATCAAGATGACCTCTAGCTGTGGTCCCACAAACTGGACCCCCACACATACTATATGGGACTCTGTCCACCACTCAAGGAAGTGAAGGATCACCAGCAGTATGGTGACCATGTGATCAATTGACTCCCTGGATGGCATGAACATGGATGTCTGCCATTCCTGGACTGGCCACAGGCAGAGACAGGTGTACCTAAGGACATATGCATATGAGACCATGTGGCCAAGGAGTCTCATGCAATTCCACATTGAAATGAGCAGGTACCTCCGTAGGTACAAGATGAGGCTCACCATGAGCCTGAAAACAGGACTCTGAAAGGGACACTGTGTCCTGGGTAGAATCAAGAAGGGCCCCAATTAACTCAATTCTCTGCATAGGCATGAGAATGGATTTGACACATGTCTTTGACAAGGTCCACATGACTGAGTACCTGGTCTCTCAACCCTCCCTTGACAACATATACAGTTCCAGATACAGTTGATCCAGATTGTCCAGATACAGAATGTCCAGATACAGATACCTGCACCCACTGATGAGACAGAAACACTACCACTGCCATGCACTTGATAAAAACTCAAAGTGTGCGGCCAGGCTGAAGGGCAACACTATGAACTGGTAATGTCTGCCTGCCATGAGAAAATTGAGGAATTGCCTATGTACCAAGATAATGGCAATATGAAAGTACGTGTTCTTGAGATCGAGAGCAGCATACCAGTCCCCTGGATCCAGGAAAGGGATAATGGAGGTCAGGGAGACCATAGAGAACCGCAGCTTTCGTATGAACATGTTCAAGTTCCTGAGGTCCAAGACAGGGCACAAACCCCCTTTGGCCTTGGGAATAAAGAAGTATTGGAGTAGTATCGCCTACCTGAATTCTGAAGGACCTCTTCTATCACACCTAGTGCAAGGAGTGAATGGACTTAAGTTCCCTGTAAGTTGCGTGCCTGCAGCACTGTTTTAGGCACTGTGCAGCCCTCTTGCACCACCACTAACTCCTCTCGCCTCCGAAGACAGGAGCTCTTGGAACTTTGAAAAAACATTCCAGGAGTTGAAGTCATATAGACTAAGAAGTGCCTGCTAATCCAAGACCCTGATCTTGAAGCCCCGGGTGGAATAATCCTTGTGCCCAAACAGATCTAGCACTTTAGCCTCCTTGTTTTGGGGAGCGGGCCCTGGCTGGTACTCTCTGTGGCTTACTCTTCCACCACCAGAGATCCTGCCCGGGGGCGGCTGAAAAGTTGTTTGTAAGCCTGCTACAGCACAAAGTAGCAGCTTTCTACACCCTTGGCACAATGGATGCCGGTGATTATCAGAAGACCTTGGTAGATGAATGGTCTTGATAATAGGAAGGGCAACCCTTGCTGGACCCTCCGATGAGAAGATATCCACAATGAGGTCAGTCTCTTTCCCCACCACCTCTGCTTAGAGGCTAAGGTTTTGGGCCACTTTCATGCTTATCAGGATCTTCTGCTGAGAGTCCATCAAAGGTGAGAACAGAGATGTGTCCTCCACTGCCTCATCTGGTGACAAGGATGCTATCAGTAAGTGGGGGTCCTACTGGCCTGACAGATCCTCCACCTCTTCCCCCTCCTGCTCCAGGTCCTGCTGGGTCTGTACAGGCATGAAAACCACCAGTGGCTCTTCACCTGGCCCATCCTGCATCTCTGGCACCAGAGTAGGACTGGTGTCGAAGCTGCCACCGATGATTTCACACAAGTCAACGGTGCCACTGAGGCAGCCCTGGAAGACAGGCCCTGTCCTTGTCTCTGGTGGTATGCCCATATAGTCAAGAAGGGCTATTGCATTGGCGCCTGCCACTGGAGTGGCCAAACCTGTGCTGGAGCCGATAAGGAATCTCAGTTCCGAGAACAGTGCCAGGAGCAGTCCTGAGAGCTGCAGGATACAAAGACTGAGCTTCCAAGCTCAATGTGTAATCTCATGCTGACCAGGGATCAGGAGCGATCCGAGGCCAGCTGCAGCAGCTAGCGCCTCAGGCGGAACGCGCAATCGGCGCCCCCACCTGCAGGGCTGTCAATGGACTGACGTCATCATTGGGCGCCCTAGGCGGCAGCCGAGTCCGCCTATAATCACGGGCCGCCCCTGTCAGGGAGGGGCAGAGCCCAATGGTGCTGGGGGCACGGTATCACAACAAACTACCATGCTGCCTCATGGAAGCCGTCTTGCCTCGGGTGCCTGGGTATTGGCAGTGTAGAGAAGGAGACCAGTGTCGAGAGAGTGATAATAGGGGCAGCATAAGGCTTTATAGCAACCATCATCAGTGCCAGCAGAAAGGTGCTTTGTGGGACCCCAGTCATCAATGCAGTGGTAGCCATTTCTGGTGCTGAGGACAGCCCCTGTGGTGCTCCCAGAGGCGGTGCCAGTATCGGTGCCACTATTGGCAGATGTGCCATGGGCAATGCCATTGTAGACAGTGGTGTGTTTGGCAGATGACAGGGCTGCTTGAGCACTGTCGACATTGGTGCCATAAACTCAATGAGATCCCGCAGGGCCTTAAAAGGTGGAGGGAAAGTCCAGGTCTTTCTCCACCACAATGGGCTCTGGAGAGTCAACCAACACTGGACTGGACACCCCACCCTGGGCGTTGGAGTCAGTGCCAGGACGAAGGTGCCTGACTTGGGCAGGCTTGGTGCCATGCAGTCAGCCTCCAGGACTTTACTAGGCCTCTTGAAGGGAGAGCGTCCTCAGTTGGTCTTCTTCCTAGGCTCAGGTGAATGGGAGTGGTGCCATGTCGAGGAGCTCACCTCACATGTGGGGAAGCAATGGTGATAGTCCCACAGCGCTCCTTGTGTTTTGGTGCCAAAGTGTCCCGCACTGAGGGAATGGAATCTATATCATGGGGCTGAAGTGCAGAATCCATTAGCAGCAGCTTGTATCTCTCATGTTAATATGAGGCTTGAAACTCCTGCAGATGCCACACTTGTCTTGAAAATGGCCTTTTCCAAGATAAACAGCATGTGGGTTGCCTGTAAGCATAGCCTTACAAACTTAAAACGTTGTTTAAACCCTTGGGCTGCTGCATGCCCCTCAGGCTTTGCAGTTAGCAAGGGAGGAGGAGGAGTGGGGGGGCGCGGGGCCACCACAGAGATACCATCTAACTAACTGATAACAATTCTATGTACAGAACAAAGAACTCTTAACTACTCTCTAGGGAAGAATGACTTGCTAAGCAAGAAGTCTGAAGCGCCAACAAGTGTCATTAGCAGAAAGAAAGAAAACTGAAGCCGCAGTCAGGTTGGCCGGGCTATACATATGACACCATGAGGAGTCATGTTCATGGGGTGCTACAGCTGCCCCGAAGGGGACCACTAAGGAAAAATCTTCTAACAATTGTGCATGTGGCATGTGCACACACATTTTGGAATGCACATAAGCAATCACTCAAAAAAGACTTTTCTTGTATTTCTGACTAAATACAGAAGGGGGAAAATAATGAATTTAGGATTTGGTTGGAAAATGAAGACATTTTGTTTTAAATCTTCTTTACTATATATTTTACAAATGTGTATCTGTTTGTCAGTCAATATGTTTAATTCAATTGTTACTCCTAAATGGTAAGAGCTAGGACCACCAAAATTGGTATACCTCCTTCCTCTTACCATAACAAAGCAAAGTCAGGGTTTGGTTGTGCCAGATCAATGGGATGTGCCTGGAATGCAACTGTTTCTCATAAAATGGAAAGGGAGGGATCTGCTTACAAGGACAGTTGTGTAATGACCACTGGGGGCAGCAGTGCACAGTATCCAACCAATATTTTATTATTTTAAATATTTGTTCAAAATCTATCTGGAAACTACACACATTTTAGCAAAAGCTAAAAGTATATATAGTAAAGGTAAGAATATTGATTTACTTACCAGCCAGGGTGGTGGTGGTCCTTTCATTGGCAGACCTCCAATCTTTATATTCTAAAATCATTTTTAAAAATTGGAATTCAAATTAAACTGTCTCTATTTTTCAATTTCTTAAGCACGGTCCACTCCCAAACATATAATTCATAGGAATCTTTATATTTTAATTTAGATAATATGTATACTACTTACACATTCACCTCTAAAGACTTTCTATTTTTATTGATATACAGTAAAGCATAATTTAATCCATATCAGTTTACTGATAAAATCACAATTTAATTTTTATAAATATCAATATCAATCTAAGAATTTAAGATAAGTCTGGAGAATATATTCTTATAAAAAGGAACTCTAAATAGAATGTAGGAATACTGGTAAATTTTGGCATGAAAAGAAGGATTATTTGAACCATGATATAAATGTGCCATGATGAAGAAAACAATCCTTTCTGAATTTATCTTAATATAAAACAGTTTAAAAAAAAATCTCTAATCAAGGCAAAGGGGTATATTTTTGACCAGAAGAACACACACACAATTTTAATTAAGCATTAAATCAAGTTGCCATTTTGATATATCTGTGGAATTTACATGGCCACCATTACCATAGTAACTGAGCATCTCACAATCTTTAATATATTTATCCTTAAAAGGTAGGAGACACACAGGGACATAGAACGTAATAGACCTGGGTTATCGAGTCTAGTCCCCTTCTATTGCAGGCAACCCCATTGTATTTTTTCTTTCATAAACATCTTCAGACTACATCCTGATAGTAATATTCTCCCCCTTTGACAGTTGAAGCCCAGAGAAACTAGGTAACTTGCCTATGTTCAGAGAGGAAGTTTGTAATGGAGGAGGGAAGTGATCCCAGGCTTTCTATATCCCTGACTAGTGCTGTAACTACTGAGAAAGGATAAATAAGAAACTTCTCTTTGTTCCATTACACCATGTTAATATTTGCTTGTGTGATTTACCAAAAATAGTCATAATATGCTAATTATTATTTATAGGTTTTTCCATGGTGCTCAGCACCTAAGTTTCCTCTAAGCTGTGCACCACTTGGCTGCCTTTCAAGGCCCATGCAGGCACTCAAGGCCATGGTGCAAAACTTCCAAGGCTGGGGAGAAGTACCTCTCCTGCAGCCACAGCCCCTGAGCTGCTGCAGCAAAAGAAAGGCACATGTGTCTGGCTCTTGCTCTATTTACCATTTCCTTCTTTCAAAAGCATTAAATTCTCATCACAAATACCAAAAAACTGTGGATTTTGCCTCTAACTATAAATCATGCATCTTAAGAAATATTTAAACCTAAAAGCATAGCAAAATCTAGTCATATCCTTAATGTGAACAATCAGAAAAAAACCTTAGTTGAGAAATATTAAGAAGGATGGAAGTATCTCTAGGGAGCTAAAATGTAGGATTTACTGTCAAGAAGATTTAGCAGGTAGCAAGGCAGTTCTGCTGCAAAATGGACTTTACCTCTACTGTGAAACGTAGATGCCTGAATCACAGTTCACTGAGCTTTACAGCATTTGCAAAAACTAGAAAGCTATGATTAGTTGAAAAGTAGCAGCTTAACAAGAAATGCCAGCAAACATAATTTACTTAAATATATTGAATAGCAGAGTATCTAACAAGTCGTTAAATTGGATTTTTTTAAATGTAGACTTTTTTCCGGCCAAAAAGACTGCTTGTTTCAGCATCCACTTTATAAATCAGGGTTATGCAACTATTCAGATCTTAACATTCATTATAATTTTCAAAAGAAAGAACAGATAACATTTGACCTGGAATTTAAATGTAAATCTCTACTTATACAATCCATCCTTTCTACAGCTAATGCAATAAAACAGTCATGTGGTAGTGCCAAAGTAACATCTTACTTCCAGAGATAGGTCTTAATAAGGGGAAGGGGGCAAAATCTTTAGCCCCTTAATGCCTGAAGGTTTGGGAGAAATGATGTCAAGTGCTTCATTTGGTTTTACACTGTCTTTTTGGAGTTTGCAAATTGTTAAAATAGATGAAAGAAATAGTGTTTGAACTGAAACCTAGAAAATAACTAGAAATAATTTTTTTTTCCTTAGTCTAGGCTACCTGTGAAATTTCTCTCCAACTGCTCAGGCCCTGGCCCTGACAAAAATTCAATAGTCATTTTTTTTTAAATCTATTCTTCCTACAGTAGGTAACTTGGTGATACACTTATACCAGTTAAGCCTGCCACCCAATCCTGCAATCTGATCTGTGCAGGCAGATTCTTATGCCTGCGCTGAGTCTCAAGGAAGACAGTCAGGCTCTGCATAAGGGACTGCTGGTACAGATTTAATTGCAGTATTGGGGAAAATGTTTGATGTCAACTAGTCTACTAATATGTTTAAAAATCACAAGGATTTGTGGGATCAGGCTTTGATTAACTGATTTATTAATTTCCTACAGATTAGAGATACTAAAAACAGAATGCATTGTTCCCCTTTTTCCATTAATTGTATGATGTACTGGGGAAAGTACTCCCTGGTAGTAAGTGATGGCTTCATACTACAGAGTTTCTGGAAAGAGAACAAATGAAGTAGGTAGATAGTACATTATTTCTGTGCACAGGAAAAAAATCACTTTGATATCTGTTTATTCTGATTATAGTAGTGTCAGATAAATGTCCTATAGTTGCGTCACCTATTTTTAGGAAAAACATAAAAACGTGAAATATTTAATGGTATATCAGCTAGTTGCTTATATACTAAAACAATCTATAGATATGCAGATCTTTAAAATCTACTAACAATGTCAAATATTTCTTTATAAGCACCAGTAACTAGGACCTTACCTCATCTTGAGACAACGGCCTGAATTTGGTTTGATAGCGACTCAATTCAACATTCAAACGATGGACAGTCATTTTCAAAGCATCATTTTCATCTACCAATTCCTGGGCTTGTTGTCTCAATGAAAGCAATTCTGCAACTTCCTCTGCATTTAAAAAAAAAAAAAAAGGGGGGGGGGCGCAAATCAGAACAGTCTGACAAGCACGTGACACGTACTTTAATTTAGATGTCAAAATTCCTTAATTAGGAATGGAAATATTACATGGTAAATAACTTCTATTCACACATTGATTTTGGTGTGGTTAGTAATCAACTCCGAATAAAAACAAAAAACAAAAGGAAGATCTGTTTCATGTGTTCTGTGGAAATAACAACTAGTTAATTATGTATCACATAAAAACATAACAATCCTATATTTAACAATTTATAAAGTATTTTTGCATGAGTAATGTGGGTTTTGACATTTTAATTCTATTTAAACATTTCCAAACTATATTTCCATATCTTGTCTGTCTAAAAATAACAGGTACATGGGGAAAAAAAGAAATATGCAGTGCCTGGGTTTTTTTGTTTTTTAAACAGTGGAGGATGACTTCATTAGTTTCAAGTAATGAAAGTGAATGCCTACTCTTACCCAAAAGGATAATTTACTTCAGTGGAGTCCTATGCTTTAAAAAAAGGCTACAAAGAAAATGAAAGCATGCTTTTTTTTTTTTCTACTGATGAGGAATCCAACTGTACCACATACTAAAAAATCAGTATTAATATCTCAATAGAATATGTGTTTAAGAAACATGCAAAGCACTGCTGAAGAATCCAGTCATGTTCCCATTCTATTAATTGGGAATTTTGTTTCTGATTGAAAGGGGAGTAAAACTTGGATGAACTGCTGAATTGACAATATCAGGGTTGTCAAGGTGCTGATATGATTTATTTCATTCAAAGTTATAAGGAAGAGGGACTGCTCGTGGAATGAAATTATAATAGATTTCATTTTACTTAGCAACATACTCTGTTGGGCTACTTCTTCAGTGGCCAAAGGCATGCAAACAGAAATAAAGCATTAATACAACTTCCAATTATTGCAGATTCTCCGTTAGCTCAAGTAGAAGAGCTATACTGCTTTGGAATACAAGGTTTCTCAAGTTTAGTGAATTTCTCATACACTAAAAAATTTGAATAAAAAAAGGTGTAAGAGACTCAAAAAAGACTTTAGTTTTCTGAAGTGCTGCTAAGGGACTTCCAAGGTGCCACTCCAACACTGACAACTCTGTGGGACTTTGAGACATCAAACTTACCTGCAGCTTTATTATACTAATTCTGACCAAATATTACATTTAGCACTCCATAAGCTATTTAAAGAACAGCGATGATTATATGCTTGGAGAATTAATTCTATCTGGATATCTGCTGGGGTCACCTTATGGGGGGGCTCAATTATTGAGAGGACAGTTTATTAGTGAGTTAGAAAATAAAGGAAAATATAATTCTTTTTCAATAAACGGTACTCCAAAGTTATATCCCACCTTCCTTATGTGAACTCTCTGCTGTTTTCCTAAGATTTTTATTTTCTTTTTCGAGGGTGTTAAGTTTTAACTGTAATCCCTTTATTTGTTGTTTCAGTTCCTCAAGTTGTAGGGCCATAGTCTGATTTGCACTGATTAGACACCAATTTTCTTGTTTTAGTTCTTGGAACTTTTCTTTAGTTGTATCCATCCATCCTTGTCTTGCCCGAACAGCTACATCTAAAGATATCAGAGGAAAAATGTTATAGGGGACACAGTATTCAAGTGGTGTTTAGATTTTTCTACATTATTAGCTCAAGAGAGGGGGAAAGATTTAATCTTTTCACAAATTACTAGCATTGTATTACTGAAAAATAACTATTTACATATGGTAGAATAAAGCCCTGTCAACACTGGCACATTTTGTTGAGAAAAACTGCCTTTGGACTATAAAAACCTCCAAGTGTCCACATTACAGTGCAACAGATACTGCAACATTTGGCCATTTTTCGTGTCACAAAACTTTCAGCTCCATGAGGGACTTGTCTCTGCACTGTCAACAATCATGCAATATGTCCCAGGTAGGTTTTCTGTTGAGTTTACTGGTCTCCACCAGGTATCCCATAATGTCCCATTTAGCCACTATGGATATCAACTTGAACTTGTCTGCCCTGCAGCAACATAATGTTTACAGGTAAAGAGATGCTTCCCTCCCATCTGCAAACCCCGGGAAATTAAAATCCATTTCCTGTGCTTGTACACATTGTGTAGTGGGCCTCATGGCATCTTCTCAAGGAAATAGGTGAATTTCCCCTGCTTGGAGCAATGCGGAGCTTTTGGATCTAATCAGTGTGCGGGCTGAAGATTCAGTATAATCAAAGGTGCAAGTGACTCGTAAGAATTGGCATATGTACAGTAGCATTTCTGCAGCCTTGTGTGCCAAGAGGTATGAGCAAGACACCCTACAATGCAGAGACAAGAACAAGGAACTCTGGTAGGCCTACCACTCGGCAAAGGAGGCAAATAGGCAGTCTGGTGCTGCACCCAAAACATGCTGATTTTATAAAGAACTGGATGGAATTATGGGTGGGGACCCCATAACCCAGGGACACTGTGATAGTTCTCAGAAAAAAGCCAGAAATACTTGTCCCAGATACACAACAGACACATGTTTATGAAGAGACTGGAGAGAACCAAGAGGTCAGGGTCAATCCGGTGACAACCTGTGCACCTGGCAGTGAGAAATTGTTCTCAAATGATGTTTGTGATGAGGCTCAGCAACTCGTTGTTGAACTGATGCTGGATGTTGAAGCAGTTGAAGGGACGCAGGGTATGCTGCTGTCAGGCAGGCAGAGTTGGTGGCTGAGCAGGTGGCAGCCATGCAGGGCAGGATGGAAATAGTGTCCTAACAAGTAGTTGCTGAGCAGCTGGCCGCCATGCATGGTGGGATGGAAGTGGTGCACTGGTGAGTAGCTGCTGTGCAGGCAGGCGAAGTTGGTGGCTCAGTGGGCAGCAGCCATGCAGGGTGGTCTATGCAGTTGGAGAGGGAGGGCGGCAGTTCGGGATGACCAGGGGCTGTATTTCACTTTGACCAAACACAGCATCAATGCACACACGGATAGCAAGAGAATCTTCCTGGGAAATGGTGTTTGAAGATTTGCCTATTTATTGTCACAAAGATTCCACGGCAGGGCTGCCTTTGCCCCAGTCTCCTGTTACAACATTTTTCCAAACCAGTCCTCAACATGAGCTTCTGGAACAAAGGCAGCACACAGTTTGGCTACATAAGGACTGTGGAGCCCCCAATATGCCTACAAAAGTTCAGTCTGGGTTTGCTTAACAACCTTCAGCAGGGATATGTCAGCAATTGCAGCCTGTGGATTATCAAAAATTGGATTATCAAAAGTGTAGGATTATCAAAAGTTGTTTTCTTTAACAAGTGTTGCACAAGCACAGTCTGTATCTTCTTGAGGAGTCATAATCAACCCTCCTCCAGTCACTTCTCCCCCAATTATAAAAAGCTCACTATGATAGAAGTGCCTGCAGAGATCTGCTTGCCTCCAAGATGATCCAACAAAAAGGGAAGTTCTCTTCAGGGGCAAGCATGCTAATGAAATATAACAATCTTTATCAAGAAAAGTACAGTCACTACGTTGTTAATGGTTTCTTTTTTAGATCAGATCTTGAGGACTCAGCAATTTTTGGACACCATCAGACAGAGTATGCGAACTAAGAAAAAAAAAGTCAAGGATGCGTGATGGCCTGGTGAAGGATTTGTTGGGTCACTCGACTAGTCAGTCAGAGAAAAGAGAGCAGAGACGAGCTGCAGAGAGGGAGCAAAGAATTACTAGGGAAAGGGAGCAAAGAGAGCACAGACAGGACCAGAGATAAGACAGGGCCAATCAACAGAGACAGGAGAGCACTGAACGCATGCTACCGCTTATGCAGGACCAAAATGACATCCTGAGGAGTATAATACTCATGAATAAAAATAGAGACCATAACCTAAGGCCCCCCATCCATAACTCTTTTTCCAGCAGCCTTGCCTTTAACGCTCCACCCCACATCATTACACATGGCTGCAAAGGTGCAATTCTGCATCCAGCAACCCTTCCTTTACACACTCATCACAATCCAGCAATGGTTTCTTCCCCTTACACTCCATCCTTGTGAAACCAACGACAGCTGGACATTAGCATAGTTCTGAGGTTTTCAAATACAAATAAAGACAAATGTCATGCCTGTTTCCATGAGTTTTTATTTTGTGTTAAACAACCCACACCAAATGCTCTGGCCTGAATGCCTCACTTATAACCCCAACACACAGACATCTCAAGCCCTTTCATAGTCATAGAGGTTCCTCATAGCCAGCCTATGCGCTCCTCTGACAGCTCAACTGTCTATTCAAAGTGTGAATCCAAGTGCCGCACCTCAGTTCTCCACCCACAGGGAAACAGTTCACCCTTACTCTCACAGAAATTATGTAAGCAAGAGCATGTGGTCACCACCTTGGGTATATGATCCCCCAATGACCCAGCCTGTTATAGAGACACCTCAATCTCCCTTTCAATCTGCCAAAGGCATATTTAACAATCATGCAGCAGCAGCTTAGCCTGTTGTTGAACCACTCCTTGCTTCTGTCTAGGTGCCCCATGTAAGGCTTCACAGGCCAGGGCTGCAAGTGTTAGGCTGTGTCAACTAAAATCACTATAGGCATTTCCAGGACTCGACAAATCAGCGTATCTACTCGCACGTGGCGAGTAGATTTCAGCCGGTCGCCCCGTTCACTGGCGATGCGCACATGTGCGATGCGGGTCTGGCGCATGCGCGGTGCGGGACTGGCGAGCAGATTACGCCATGGTTTGTCATTCCCTGGGCATTTCCACATGCCACACTGTACATTTCTGGTCTGGAAAGAAAAGGCCAGCATGCAGTCTCCTGTACAGGCTACTGTTTCTGAAGATGCATGCATCATGCACCTTTCCAGATCACCCCACAATTTATGTCTGTGAAATGCCCATAGTGATCCACAAGTGCCTGAAGCACCACAGAGAAGTACTCCCACACGACTGATGTACTCTGAGGCAAGGTGTGGTGGCACTATAAAGGGGATGTGTGTCCCATTGATTGGCCAACAACATCTAGGAAAGTCCTTGTCAGCAAAGCCAGCCACTATGTCATCTACACTTCCCAGAGTCACTGTCCTTTCCATCAAAATGTGATTTGCCATGCACACTTACAGAAATACTGCCCTAACCATAGACTTGCCAAACTGATTCGCACCTGAATGGTAGCCATCTGGAGTGGCCAGCTTTCACAAAAAAAAGCAGCTCTCACTCGGGTGTTCTTGTGCTGCAGTTCCAGGGTCAGCTCAACACACAGCTCCAGGAAAGTTTCTTTATGCATCCGAAAGTTCTGTAGCCCCTGCTCTTCATCCCAACCTTGCATAACAATGCGGTCACACCTCTTGGAGCTGGTTTCCCTAGTCCAAAAGTGACAAGTATATCAGGTCTCCCACAGCCAAATGATATATCAATTCATTGTCCTCTAATGCTGATGAATCTGAATCGGATTCTGATAAATCTGACTACAAATCTGACACGTAATCATTGTCATCCACAAGTAAGTCCATAATTAGGTACACTACAATGTGTGATGTCTTCTGCACAGTGCTCACAAAACAGGGACAGAAGGCTAAGATCCATGTTGTCTCGCTGTGATTACTTGAACTGGTTCAAAAGCCAGAAATCCACCTTTTCTGGGAAGAAAAGAGATGGCTGACAGGATGTTTTTCACATTCCCAAACTATACTGCGCTTTCCCATAGTGCTTAACAGGTGAAAGTGACACAAGGTACTGTGGGATGCATACCCACAATGATTTGCTCTCTATGGATGAGGAAGCTGCAGATGTGGCCATGCGTTGTTGACAGTGGATACAAGAAAAACTGGTTTGGCAAGTTTCCAGTTTTGGCAACTTTTGCCTGTCCACAGCACTTTCGTCGCCAAAACTTGCAAGTGTAGACGTAACGTAAGAGTATATTAAGCTAGGTTTGAGAAAAGTATTCTCACACCTAAATACAAGATCAAACAGTTAGGTTAGCATAAGTAGTTAGCATGTATTCAAAAACACCACTCCAGGTGAAGTGACCTTTACCACCTTTGGAGTCTCAGAACAAAAGAGAGAGTTACTCACCTTGTGCAGTGACGTCTGTTCTTGGAGATGTGTGTCTCCGTGGGTACTCCACTCAAGGTGCTGGGCTCGTCCTGGTGCCGCAAACCAGAGGATTTTCACTAGCAGTAGCCCCCCCACTGGACTGCGCATGCGCGACTGCTGCCTCGCACTTCTCAGCTGAGTGCGGTCTGGTCTTGTCAGTTTCCTCCCAACCAGAAGCATCTGAAAAAGATAAACAGAAACGCCAAAGCACGGAGGGGGGTGGGACACGGAGCGCCCACGGGGACACACATCTCGAAGAACAGACGTTACTGCACAAGGTGAGTAACTCTCTCTTCTTCGTCAAGTAGTGTCCCCGAGAGTGCTCCACTCGAGGTGAGTCCACAGCAGTGGTCCAATGGTAGACATGTGCTTCGGACTCATCGCCTCTGCACTGTAGACAAGACAGCCTGGGCCACCGCTGAGTCAGTCTTCAGTATATTCGCGAGGGCATAATGTCTAGCAAAGGTTAGAGTAGACGACCAGGTTGCTGCACAGCATATGTCCTGCAACGGTACACCCCGAAGATAGGCAGTGGATGTTGCCATGCCTCTGGTAGAATGGGCCCGAGGTTGGCTCAGAAGAGATTTGTTGCATAGGGCAGAACACCATGTGATGCAAGCGATGATCAAGCTGGAGATGCGCTGTGCAGAGTGCTGTTTGCCCTTGGAGCGCTCGGCTGTAGACAGGAAAAGTTGCTGAGACTTCCTAAAGACATGTGTTCTGTCGAGATAAAAGGCCAGCGCTCATCTGACATCTAGGGTGTGCCGCTTCTAGCAAGGAATGAGGCTTTGGGTAGAATGTCGGTAGGCTTATGGGTTCATTTATATGAAAAGCAGAGTTGACCTTTGGTAGAAAGGCTAGGTGCACACGAAGTACCGCACCATGGCTGGAGAATAGTGTGTACGGTGGGTCAGCTGAAAGAGCCACTAATTCACTTACTCGGCACACCAACGTAATGGCAAGCAAGAACGCCACCTTCATTGTGAGCATCCGTAGCTCACACGTTGCAAGCAGTTCAAAGGGGGGGGCGAGTCAGAGTGTCCAATACTAAAGGCAAGTCCCACGGCTCCGGTGTGATCCTGTGAGCCGAATATAGATTGTCGAGCCCCTTCAAAAATCTTTTGGTGAGGGGATGTGCACATACTGAATGGCCGTTGACAGGAAGATGGAAGGCTGAAATCGCCACTAAATGCACTCTGAGGGAAGAAATCTCCAACCCCGCCATCTTTAGGTGCATTATATAATCCAGCACCTGCTGGATAGGTGCTGAGAGAAGATCGAGATCTCTCACTGAGCACCACAACTGAAAGCGATACCACTTCTGGAGGTAAGTCTTGTGCGTGGTGTGTCAGCTACTGTTAATCAGCACTTGCCTCACCTCCTGAGAGCAGATCAACTCGAACGCTTGGAGCCAGCTAGGAGCCACGCTGTCAGGTGCATGCACTCGATGCACGGGTGGATCATTGCACTGTGCTGTTAAGATAGTAAACTGAACAGTTCTGGTAGTCGTCGTGATTTGGCAACCGACATTCTCGATAATTGTGTTAGCCACGTCTGTCAGGGCCAGAAGGGCGCTATCAAAATTATTGTTGCACCCTCTGACACTATTTTCTCCAGCACTCTTGGGATGAGTGGGAGAGAAGAAAAGGCATACAGCAATTGGTGGCGACTCCAGTCTAGCAGGAAGGCATCCCCCAAGGAGCCCGTGCCGACGCCTGCTCGTGAACAGTACTGGTGGCACTTCCTGTTGTGGCGAGTGGCGAAGAGGTCTACGTTGGGGAAGCCCCAAAGTTGAAAGAGGTTGTGAACGACTTTGGTGTGTAACTCCCATTCGTGTTGGGAGAAGAATTGCCTGCTGAGAGCATCGGCGATCACATTGTCCTTGCCGGGAAGGTATGCTGCAATCAGGGTGACACTGTGCCGAACCGCTCAATTCCACAGGCATACTGCCTCTGTGCAAAGGGGGCATGAAAGTGCGCCTCCTTGTCTGTTGACATAATATACAATACATATGTTGTCAGTGAGAATCTGTATTGAGCGACCTCGAATGATGTGGAGGAAATGCTTGCAAGCACTGAAAACTGCTCGAAGCTTGAGGAAGTTTATGTGTTGCAGCGATTCCTGGGGCATCCAGAGGCCCCGAGCTCGGTGATCCTGCAGATGGGCGCCACAGCCGAGCAGGATCTGCAATGATGGCTTCTGGCCATGAAAAGGGACCTCTATTAACATGTTCCTGGGGTTGTCCCACCATCCCAGCGAGGTCCGGACATGTTTGGGAATAGAAACTATCCTGTTTGTGCTGTGCACCCTGGATGTGCACACAGTGAATAGCCAATGCTGAAGATTGCACAGATGGAGCCTCGCATGCGGAACCACATATGTGGTAGCCGCCATATGTCCCAGCAGCTGTAGA
Source organism: Apalone spinifera (assembly GCA_030068395.1). Lineage (NCBI taxonomy): Eukaryota > Metazoa > Chordata > Testudines > Trionychidae > Apalone > Apalone spinifera. The sequence goes on from JANRFK010001785.1 coordinate 20,780,482, forward strand.
CAGGTAAGTATGCAGGATTTGGGAGAAATTGATACAGTCTGTACCAAATCCCGGATTAGATGGAACCTTTTCATGGATAAGCACGCTCTTGTGGTCAGGGAGTCGAGCCTTGCCCCGATAAACTCTAGGTCATGATTAGGAGTCAAGAAGGACTTCTCGAAATTGATTACGAGTCCAAGAGCCTTGAATATAGTGGTGGTAGTTGTAACTGCTCACATAGCTTCGTCGAACGTGGGAGCCTTTAGCAGACAATTGTCCAGGTATGGGAAGATCGTAATGTTGAAGCGCCGAAGGGCAGGCGCCACTACCAGAGGGTCTTGGAAAAAAACTCGTGGAGCCGCCAAAAGTCCGAAAGGTAGTACTCGGTATTGATAATGGTCGGCTTCCACTACGAACCGAAGGAATCTTCTGTGAGCAGGATGTATCGTTATATGGAAACAGGCGTCCTATAAATCCTCTTTGTCAAGAGCCAGAATGATCTAAGACAACGTGACCATTTTGAATTTTTGCTTTCACAGGTAACGGTTGAGCCGATGTAGGTCCAGGATAGGCCTCCAACCCCCTGACTTCTTCTGGGTGAGGAAGTAACTAGAGTAAAACCCTCTCCCCAAAAACTGGG
>JANRFK010001785.1:20808365-20818959 GCA_030068395.1 Apalone spinifera
CCATGTTGACTTTTGTCCAACAAATTATGTTCTTCTACGCGCTTCACAATTTTACAGGTTTCCCCCTGTAATCACATGACTCCAGGAAACAAGACTTTTTAAGAACAAGAACCAAATATTAGGAGTCAGTGGCGCTGGGAATGCGCAGCTCTGCCAGAAAAGCCCACCCACTTTCCCAGGGACAGACATTCGCAGCACGCGCGCTACAGGACAGGACCCTTCCCGAGAGCCTAGTATGGGGGCGGGGGAACAGTGCACCAGGCTCGGCCCCGGCGGATGGGACAGAGCAGCAGCACAAGCTGGAGGCGGCGCGAGCCACGAGAGGGGTTTCGGGGGCCACCTGGGCACTCAGCAGCGCCGTGGGACTGTCACCTCGCCCTGGCCCGCCCCCTATCGGCTCCGTTTAGCTTCGCAGAACCGCTACCCTCACCGCGCGGCGCCACAGCCACCGTCCTCCGCAGCCAGCCCGAGCGCCGGATTACCCGCGCCACACAGTTTAGGATGATTGACACTGGCACTCACCAATAGGATTCAAGAGCCTCCAACGGCGGAGGCGGGGCAGGAAGGTGGACATCAGAAACAGTTGAGGGTTGCTACGGGAGAGGAAGGATGAGTAAGGCCAGTGCTGATTGGCTGTGGCTTTCCCTGCCACCAATCAGGCGCGCCGTTGTTGGGAGGCTGGTTGCGAAGGGGGAAGCTTCTGGGAGTAGAGGCGGTGGGGTGGGCTGGTCCTGGTCGGGGCGTCCCGTTTTCAGCCTTTGCTCATGGCGCTTAGTTTCAGGCGAGGCCGGAAGGGCCCCTTTGTGAGTATTATCCCGCAAGTCCGAGCGGTCAAAGGCCAAAAGGGGGCACGGGGCCGCGGCGCTCATCATGGAATACTAGGACAGGAAGGGACCTGGTGGACGCTGCTGTTCCCGCGAAGCACCCTCCCCCACCCGCGGGGCCCTACCCTTTCCCACCAGGCCCCCGAGTGCTGAACAAGAGGCTATGTACAGTCGGCCTTAGCCTGGCCCAAGGGTCCCCAGAGCATGGACTTGCCCCTTTTGCAGAGACCATGGTGGATCTGAAGCACTTCCCAGGCCTGTGACGGCCAATGCGAATCCCGTTATCTACGTCTACACTGCAGGAATTTGTTGGCAGAGGCAATGCAAATGAAGCACTCATTAGCATTTCTTATTATCTCTTTTGCATAGTCTCTTCCGATCTTTTTTGTGGAAGAGGTTTTTGTGCAAAAAAAAAGCAGTGTAGAGGGGCCTTTTTGCACGCATGCACACACCCCCAACCCACACCCTTTTGCGCAAATTCCTCCTTTTTTGAGGCATAAGCTGTTGACAACTGTCATCCCAGGTGGCCCTTTTTGGAGTGATACTGGGGAGACACACACAGCCACAGTTCAGCAGCAGTTTTGCTTGTATCTGCTGTAGAAAAGAGATCTGTCAAAGCCCACCAGATCAGCTGCTTCCATCACTCGGGATCATAAATCTTATCATGCCTGGAGCTAACCTGACATTGAAATTGAGTGTTGGGTGATTTGTTCAGTGTTCAGAGCCAGAAGACTCATCCCCAGGGTGCACTGGAGTGGATTGGCTTTTGGGAGGAAAGAGCAAATGAGGTCCATGCTTTCTTCTCACTCTTGGACAAAGGCAGCATGACAAACTGATAAGCATTGCTACATCATACAATTGGCTATTGCACCAGCCTGGATTGGTATCCTCATTTATTCTCCTTCCCCAAAGGTTAACAATAGATTGGGAAGGATCTTGGGAGAAGTTTTGAAGAATTTTGGGGTTGGGGTAGGGGTGGGGAGCAGGAGGGAGAAGAAAAAGTTAAAGAACTATTGATTTATTGCTCTGCCTGACTTTGTCTAAGAGGCACATGTACACTCATCTAGCTTGCCCTGTTTAAGCAGCTCAGTTGATAGCAGAAAATATAGATTGTAATTAACAAACAACATATAACTTAAAAAAGTGATTTGTACACGAATTATTGCATTTCACAGAACACTTAGAATGCACATTATAACATAATTAACTGAAGTTTTTTCATTATGATCAGGGCTTGACAAATGGCAGCGAAATCTACTCGCCAGCCCCGCACTGAACATGTGCAAGACCCGCATTGCGCATGCACGCGCCACCGGTAAACAAGGTGACCAGCTGAAATCTATTCGCCATGGGCGAGTAGAAACAGTGATTTGTCGAGCCCTGATTATGATGATAAAAAAAATTCAACTTTTTCTTTTGGGTTTTTTGTTTGTTTTGTGTTGCTCCTGGTGGAGTATTAGCCTGATAGTCACACTGTTTACTTTTATCTCTAAGTAATCACAGGAATACTTCGAATTACCAGACCATTAAGTGTTTCACTTTAATAAATTAAATAAATAAATAGAATGGGTCATGTCAGTTCAGAATACTGGCTATTGAATCCAGGATCTGGAAGCAGTAGCCTCTGATAATTCAGATGGAAAGAGTCTTTGTAATGCACCAACTCAGGAGCTAGTAAATTAGTACAATTGCCTTCCCAATTTCAATAGTTCTCAGTTTTCTGCCACACCAAGATAATGAAAGGACATTTCAGGATCAGAACAAATCCTCTGTAACTGAAATCCTAAATACATAAGCCTTTCCACTCCCTAAAATAGTCAAATTTGCCCAAAGGGTGGGGCCCTCCTACAGCAAACTCCTTTATAAAAGTATCATTAGTGCTAGCTACTCAACTAGTATTAAGCATTATGCAAGTTTCAAGAGCATCTTCATGATATTTTTCCTCTATTCAAACTAAACTCTCTGATTGATTGATTTAATTTTAATTTCTTTCCCTATCTCCTCATGTTGCCCTCTGTGGTGATCCACTGTGACCAACTGAAGAGGTAATACCGATAAACCCTTCAACTAGTTGCCTCTATAATCTTTTTCATTAGAGGAAGGATCACATTATGGCAATGTTGGGGAGGATGAGTTTAAAAAGTTTGGAAGAAATAAAGTTGCCCTTTTGGCTCTACTACACTTATTCATTTACAAAAAATAGATGTGATAGCAAATGTGTTGTTTAGAACTTTTTGTTACTTGAGAATAATGGAAAAAATATACTTGAGATTTGAATGAATCACAAATTATTAACTAGTGGTAGCAGTTACTATTATATTTTAAAAACATATAGAACCTCTTGAAATCATATGTGGACATGAATTTGCATGTAAGTGTTCTCCCTGTTAGTGTTATTTTGTATAGTGTACGTGTTCAGTCTTGTGTTGCTGTCCTTCAGTTCATTGTCAACTAACTTTATTTTAAATTGTCTAGAAACATATAGCTCATGGCCTGGTCCCTGCTGCTACCATAGCTCCTAAACCTGCAGTTCCCCGCACCCCTCCCCCTCGTAGTCCAAACCCTTCTCCAGAAAGGCCCAGGTAGGTTTTAAAGTTGCTTCTTTTTCCTCTGTTAAGTACCACTAGTTACAGTGGAATTACAATAACTAGTGTAGTAGAAATGCATGATTAGAATAATTGTATATCTATACTGTAGCTCTTGTTTAACCTTTTTCTCAAGCAGAATATATTTTCTGTATAGAATAATTTGTTTTAACTAAGATCTGCATTCTTCTCCCTTTGCCCAAGAATTCATAAAACCAGACTAATGCCAAGGCCATATCCTGTAACTGTTATAAACATATAACTGCTATTGAAATTACTAGGAAACTTTACACACAGAAAATCTACTGTGGACTGTTTGTTTAAATGTAGCCTGTCACTCTTAATTCCTATAATCAAGAATTAAATACAGGTGTGAGAAGCTATATAGTTTCTTGGTAATTCCAAGAGAAATTTGTTTTAAGTTTTGACAAAAATGAATTAATGTGTTGTTAGAGTACAGCAACATTAAATGGAGGTTGTTTAAGATTTCATTTTCTTTTAAAACAACAAATAGTCTAGTAGCACTTTAAAGACTAACAAAACATGTAGATGGTAGCATGAGCTTTCGTGGGCACAGCCCACTTCTTCAGATGACCATCTGTTTGCTGTGCCCACAAAAGCTCATGCTACCAGCTACATGTTTTGTTAGTTTTTAAAGTGCTACTAGACTATTTATTGTTTTTTAAGTTTATCCTGTACAGACTAACTCGGCTACCCCTTGAAGCATTTTCTTTTAGTTAGTGTAGGGCAGGGCAGGGCAATATGTGGCCTGGGGCCCTCATCTGGCCTGCCTAATGTTTTGTTCCAGCGCATGAACTGTATCTGGCTGTTTTCTATTTATATCCTGTTGCCTGTGTGACCAAATTTCCATGTGGTGGCTCAGGCTGCAGGATCCTATTTTAATAGCTTCCAGTTGCAATGCTACCCCGGCAGATAACCTCAGGCATCTGCTAGGCAATGTGGTAGTGGTGGGGCCAGAAACTACAAGCACTCTGCTGTGATTTTAATTCAAACTTCCAGCCCATGACAGCGCTGTGGGGAGGCTAGTCCCCAGCCCCACCTCTTCTGCCCAAGCCCCACCCCTTCCTGGGGTAGAGCTAGCCTGTGACCACATACTAACATTTCTTAAGTGCCCCCTCCCCCCCCTTGTGAAAATTTTTGCACTCTCTGGTTTGATTAAAAAAAAATGTTCCACAAAAGCTGAGGATCTGAATTTTCAATATTTAATGAAGACCCATAGCATTTCACACACTGTAAATGTAGGCAAAGGTCCTTCACGCAGCATCTTTAAGTTTAAGAACCTGATGCTGGTGCCTTCCACGCAGGCAAAATTCCCATTAGTTTGCTTTTTATAGAGAGCATTAGCAGGCCCTCAATAATACCGCCAGTACAAAAGGAGGCCTGATTCCTGCAAAAGCAAGAAAATGAATAACAAATTCTTTAGGTTAGCAATGCATACCCATGGTACCATAGAAATGTTAAGTTATTTTTCTGTTCCTTTCCATTTTTAGTCCCCTTTCAAATTTTCTTTCTCCTCCTGTATTCCACTTTCTCTTCTGCTGTACATTTTTCCTCACTGCTGGTAGTTGTTTTTCAGTCTTCTTTCTATGTCAATCCTCTTCTGTTTCCTTGCTGTGTTTGGTATGTCATCAGTCAACCTCAGTTCGTGCTACCTTTGGCTCTAAGGTTTTCTCTTTTCTTATGATTTTTTCACTATTTTTTACTCTTTGATTCCATTAGGTTTTTTTCTCTTCATCTTTCTCATGCTTTGTCACCTCACCCTGTACCCCCATTCCCACCAAATATACTCCCTCTGTCATATCCCAGATCACAATCCTAGAACATTAGTTTCCAGCCTGAAAGTCAATAGCAGAAGCAGATTAGGGAATAGCAGGTGACAGGGAACATGGCGATGATACTGGGTACTGTGGAATACTTCAGGCAAATTCTGCCCTCAGTTTTATATATGCAGCTCCATGCAAACCATTCAGATTTCTGTACATGTGATGTAGGAAAGTATGAGATGGAACAGATTTTACACAGAGAATAAAATTATAGCTGAGTTTAAGCCTAAACAATTCTGTGGGTTGGTGGTTTAAAACATTTTAAGATTTTTTTTTATATTATTAAATTTTAAACTTTGTGCTATCACCTAATTAGTAAAGGTATTTCACAAAAGGTACAGATAAAAGCTTTGAGCCATAGCAAATACATCACGGTGATCGTTACTTTGCTTTCTTCTAGATCTGCCCTAGCAGCAGCTATTCTAGTGACAACTTTAACTGGGCGTACAGTTGCTATTCCTCACCCTCGTCAACGATCATTTTCTGAAAGTGATACCACCTGTTTGGAGCAAGAAAGTTTTATTGAGCCCTATGCCACAGTCACTGAGCTCAAACTAGGGTAAGTCAGACTTTCTGTTTCAGCATCTCACATTGTGAATAAAATCTGAAAATGATGTTTGCACTCTTATTATGAGTTATGTTAAATATTTTCAATCTCTAATACTGAAGTTACTTATTTAATCTTTTCCTTTCAGTGTCCTAGATTAAGTGCAAGGTGCCCACTTATTTCCCTTTCCCCATTTTCCATTTCACATATATGACAGTGTTATAACCACAGATTCCAGAGAAGAAAGACTGAAAAGTGCAGCAAGACATAACAGTAAAAACGTGCATATGAAAGTTTGCCAATTCACCCCCATTTGCACAATTATTCTTAAGGAATCATCTGAGTTGCACATAAGGTAATTCCCTAGGTAGTCCCATAAAAATAGAGGATGATATGCTTTCATGTGTCTAACTACCAGATATGGGGGATGCAAATTTCCACTTTCAGTGACATAAACCAGAGTGTGAACTAGGGATGTTAAACATTGGTTAATTGAATATTCGAGTAACCTCATGAATTCTTATTGGTTACTAGGGATGTTAAATTTAGATTAATTGGCTAATTGAATAGTCAATGCAAATTGCATCGACTATTTGATTAGTCGATAAGGGCGCCTCCGCCTTGAAGTATACCAACATCTCCAGGGCTCTTCTCTGCAGGGAGAACAGGGCCAGCGGGGGTTCAAGCAATCCCCCATTGACCCCGTGCTCCCTGTGGTGTTTCAAAACAGCAAAACCACATGGAGCTCAGGGTCAGCAGGGGACTCCTCAGCTGACCCTGGGCTTCATGCAGCGTTTCAAAGTGGCAGTGCTGTATGGAGCCCAAGGTCTGGCCCCAGGCTCCACGGGTAGCTGCCACTTTGAAGCATCCCTTCCTTTCTCCACCCCTGCTCTTGCTGCTGATAGAGGTAGCAAAGGTGGGGGAAGCAACTAGTTGACTAGTGTGTAGACTATCTGATAAGCATTTGCTTATTGGATAGACGACTAGTTGTTCACATCCCTATTGGTTACTCAGCTATTCTGTAGTCCTCAGGAGTGGGGCCGACAGCAATCCGGCCCCACTCCTGAGGAGCCCCCTGCCACTTCACGCTGCTGCCTGTGTATCAGAGGCAGCAGCGTGGGGTGCCAGGAGAGTTCTGGTCCACAAGGGGAGTTAGTTTAAAAACCAGCTCCCCTTGCGGACTGGCTGCCCATTGCCCTGCGCTGCTGCCTCTGATACACGGGCAGCAGTGCAGAGTGGCACCAGTCCCTGTCCAGGATGGGGTCTGAGCTCCTGGACCCAGCATGAGCCAGAACTGAGCCAGGCTGCCTGCCCATCTGGCTCCTAATACACTTTAAATGCAGAGCCGCAGCAGGGGTAGACCCTGGACCCAGTGTAAGCTGGGACTGAGCCATGCTGCTGGTCAGCCTTCTAAAAAATTTACTGCCCGGGGGTGCAAGGAATGTGTGTAGCCTATAGCATTAAACCTATAAGCTTTTGCTTATCAGTTAATCAACTATACTATTATATCCCAGTGTGAACAGCTGAAATTCTGGACCATTGCGTGCGCCACTAAACATGTAGTTGTCTTTTTAGACATCTACTGTTGTATCTGAGGTATATGTTCAGAGTGACTATTTAAACATTACTAGCCTTTGTTTTTTGGAAAACAAATATGTATTTTAAAGTGTTCTCCGTTTTCAGGCCTAATTGGAAGCATGATGATAGTGAAAGATCTGTGCAGTCGCTGGAAGTGTCAGGCAATCATTGTGAAGATGAAGACATGGACACATACCTTTCTGACACAGAAAAACAGCCGGAACACAAATATCAGAGTACAGAGAAAAAAGAGGAAAGCTTAAACAATGATGCTATTTATGCTGTTCCCCACAAAAATAAAAAGGTTGGTTACTTAGTTTCTTTTGCACATCTTAATATAAAAATATAAGAATCTGAATGTCTGAAAAAGATTATTACATTTTTCTGAATTCATAAACATTTTTTCTGGTTTGCATTTTTCATTCTTGCCTTGTGTTTCACTTACCTCTGATTGGAGTCCTCCAAGTTAGTTTCATTAACACATTCACAATCACCCACTTGCATTTCTGATGGCTTTGGGGTTTATTTTACCAGAATGATTTAGAAGTTGCCAGGAAACATATGTAGTATCTTAGCACCTTATGTTACGTTTAATGAGAGTGAATATTTATCTGAGCAAAGCATGCAACCCTCAGTCCGTTTTCCAGATGTTGCAGTCCAGCCTTATTTTATACCTGCAGTTTTGCAGGCAGAAGTAACAGATTATGGTTTCTGTTAACATGATATACAGTTACAAATGTTTGTGGGCACAAATCAGTTAGCAATTTAAACCATGTCATTTATACCCACAGCTGTTTCCACTGGGAAGATTAGAAGCTCTTTTTGAAAATTTGTGCCCACAGTTCACTGCTGGCTTATAGAGGGGTTCAGTACACTGAGTATGAAACCTATACTAGGCTGTGGAGAAGAATAGCTTGGAGAACTCAAGTTATATGAATTATACGTACTTTATAACTTCCAGAAATTGGAATAATGATTTTTCTTTGATTGTTTGTTATAAACGTATGAACTCACACACACAGCTACATTAAAAGAACATTACTATTGTAAAGTCAACCACTCAAAAGTTAGACAGTGCAAGAAATTAAGTTTCTTTGTGCAGTCTGAATTCATCAGCCTTGTGCATGTGATGATAATTTTTTAATTACATTGCATAGTCTCTTTTCCATAGGATCCTTACCTTGTTAGAGGCACAGAATGAATTCTGATCATTTAATGAACAGCAGCTATTTCCTATTTGGTTTTATGTTCCTTGCTCACTGTATGGTCTTGGACCTTACTTTTGATAAGCTATTCAAATCCTATGCTGAATTATTAGTTTCCTTATGGGCTTTTCTGTGGAGTTCATCACTATCTACAAGTGCCTCACAAACTTTAATTTATCTTCACAATATTGCTGTAATATTCAAGCCCCCAACCCCACCCACAGCTCTCTTCTGCTCAGGCCCCGTCCCCATGGGAGCCAAGACCTCCCTGCTCCAGCACCATGAGAAGGTGGGGCAGTGTGCGGTCCGAGCCTCCCCAGCCCCAGAGCATGGAGAGGGTAGGTGCTTGGGGGCAGCAACACTCTGCTCCCAGTATGCCTATAGTAGGTGTTCTGGGGCAGAGTCTGGGGCAGGCCAGGCTGGCAGTTTGGGAAGGCAGTCCCTTCCTCTGCCTATTATACTCGCCACCTCTGCTCCCTCCTTCCCCAGACATCTGGTTCTGAGTCTTCTCCTCTCCTAGTCACAATTTCCTTGCCAACTCTTTTCAGAAAGCCTCTGTTTTGTCAGCCTAGCTTCCTGCAGCCCAGTCACCTGGCTTCTTTTGCCAATCTACTCCTTTCCTCTCCCCGGTCCTTCTCTTGTCCTTTCTGTATTCGAGTCAGGTAGCTTCCTCTTTTGAGGGTACCAGCAGGAAATCTCTGAAATAGCAGGAGAAACAGAATCTGTGCTCTCAGTTCTCGTTTCTGAGCCCATCCCTGAGCTTCTGGAGCCAGCAATTTTAAGAGAAATCTGGCTTTTCCCATATAGCTCTGTGGTGGAGCATGCTCACTTAGTCTGTGGGGGTGGTACATATACATTCGGTTTGTTGGTTTTTTAAGTTTTTAAAGAAAATACTGTAATTCCTTATCTACTGTTAGGATTTTCATACATGTAAATCTAAAGGAAAAAAAAGAGGAAAATATGGATTTAAGTATAATCTTGAAACATGTCTGTTCAACAGTAATTTAAGGACTGGTGAGGGTGTTAATGCTATGGAAGTGTCACATGGACTTGCATGCTTGCAAATGCACATGAGCTGTTGTTTGGGTGGTCTCTGGATTTGTATAATATGGTTACTTCTCTGTGATATTTTCATTCAGGGAAAGCTTCCAGTATCTCCTAGTGTTAATGATGATGAGAATGAAATTTCTTCCCATGAAGCTGCTTTTCCAGTTTTAGTAGACCAGTCAGATATACAAGTGGAAGGTAACAAATACACTTTTAAAGTGATTTTTTCCTGCTTTTTAACCTCCAAGAATAACTATGAACTTTGGCACAATCTATCGGTTAAATGAACCTCATTACCAGATGCATAGAGGATAACTAATGTAATGCCTATTTTTTTTAAAAAAACCCAGAGATAATCCTGACAATTATTAGGAATGTGTTTATTCTTGTAAATGTGTAACCGTGTGTCCCATGTCCTGCCTGCCCTCCATGCTGCTGCTTCTAATCTGTATCAGAGGCAGCAGCATGATGGGGAGCAGTCCCTACAAGCACCGGCTCCTGCCTGCACCCATCCTTCTGCACTGCTACCTCTGTGGGAGGCAGTGGGAGTGGGAAGGGAGGTGGCTTCCTGGGAGCTGGAAAATGCAAGCCGCTCCCAATGCCCATCAACTCCTGTTTCCCTGATTCAGAGACAACAGCACGGTGGGCATGCTGTGTGTAACTGTCAGGGTAACAGCATACACAGGTACATATTCACATCCCTACAATTACAGGCCTAACTTCCATACCAGGCAAATTGTTTAAACAATAGTAAAGAACAAAATTAACAGAGACATTGATAAACAAAGAGTGTTGGGGAAGAGCAAAGAGGTTTTTTTTTTCTAAATGGAAATTAGAATGCTTTGGCTAGTCAGCAAAGATAGACATGAGTGATACTGTCAATATACAGTAAAACTCCAATTGTCCGGCATCCATTGGTCTGGCATTCCCGATAGTCTGGCACCAACTGGAACCTGGAAGTGCT
>JANRFK010001785.1:20823114-20845326 GCA_030068395.1 Apalone spinifera
ATGCAAACCTGCTCCTGGGTTCTCATGTGACCTTTGGTGGCCAGGCTGGCAGCTTTCCTGCCATAGACGGCTGTGTTCCTCTATCTAGTGCGGAGATCATGGACATTGGGGGCATCCCCCCAAACCTGAGTACAGTCCACTCTGATCTCTGTCCTGGACGAGGAAGGCGCCTGCCTTCTCCAGGCCCTGGCAGGCTCCTGGGACTTGGCAGACTGTTCCAGAGGCACAGTGGAGGGCTGGCTACCAGTGGCTTGCTGGCTCATACTTTGGGGCCACTGCGTCGCAGCAGTGACTGCTGGCTCTGGGCTGGCAGGCTTGGAGCTGGCACAGGCACTGTGACCAGAGTCTTCCCCTTTAAGGGCTCCGGGGCTGGGGGCAAGGAGAAGAGTTTTCCTGGTTTGGTCCAGAGTGGCCACCAGGGGAAACTGGGAAGGCTGGAGGCCAGCTAATTCGGACTAAGTGGCTACACAGCGCTTATTCCAAAATAGCTAATTCGAGTTTGGCGTTACTCCTCGTAGAATGAGGTTTACCAAACTCGAATTAAGCCTGCTTGTGTAGACACTATGGAAGTTAATTCGGAATAACGGCTGTTATTCTGAATTAACTTTGCAGTGTAGACATACCCTAAGATACTTCTAAGGTAAAGTCCTCCATGCTGCTTATCTACAGCCACATCCTGCAGTGATTCTATTGTATACCACCAGCCTTTTGTGCTTGCAGAAGGCTAGGGAGGCAAGGTACAAGGTTGCTCTTAGCTATCCTTTGATTTGTGCTCACAGAAGAGAGGCTTAAACCTGGAAAATGATTAATTTACAAAGTCAAAATACAGAATGGCAACAGAAATGCCTTAGTCACTTCTAAGATGACAATGCTGAGCACCAGCACATGCCTAAAGCTTGCTATAGAATACTGGGCAGTATGCAGCATTAGCCTTAGCGGAACTACAGGTTCTTTATTGTGTTCACACACAAAAGTTTTTTTTTTCTTGATTTATTTAGGGTTTAAATCTTGTGATCATTTTCCACTAGTCAAAAATGTCTTGAGCAACTAAGTAAATGGATTTATATATTAGCAGGATTAAATAGTTTTTACCCCTCAATATATGGGTATGTCTAGACTACAGGCTTTTGTCAACAGTTACTGTCAACAAAGCCTCTGTCGACAAAGAGCGTCTAGACTACAGCCAGTTCTGTCGACAAAGCAAGCCGCTTTTTCGAGAGAGAGGCTAGACGCTCTCTTTTGAAAAAGCACAGTGTGGCTGCAATAGCGCCTTTTGTTGACAGAACTCTGTCAACAAAAGACATTATTCCTCGTAGAATGAGGTTTACCGCCATCGACAAAACAGAACTTGGCGGTAGTGTAGATGCAGGTATAGTTTTGTCGACAGAAGTGGACTTTTGTCGACAAAACCCTGTAGTCTAGACATACCCTATAATATATAAATCAAGAATGCTGATCCCATCTGTTCATGGACATAGTGGATTAAGCTCTAGCTAAGAGTTGGACTGTTTGGTTCTCTACTCTGCAACTGACTCAGTGTGCGCATCTCTCTGCGAGAAAAAACTTGTTTTTCCTCCACTAGTGCTACTAAAGGTGAAAAAAAATGGGCAGGGGGGTTTCTTTTGTTGTTGTTTTTTGTTTTATTTTGTTTGTTTTACCACACAGCTGAGAGTGTGTCCTATCTACTCTACTACTTCTACCAGTAGAGTTGCATGGACAAAAAATGTTTATAAATACTTCGAGATAGGGATGTAAATGACTACTCAACTAGTTGACTATCTGATAAACAAATGCTTCCCGCCCCTTTGCTGCCTCCAGCAGAAAGAGGCGGGGAGGGGGGAAATGGGGAAGAGGGGCTGCTTTAAAGCAGCAGCACCACGTGGAGCCTGGGGTCAGCTGGGGACTCCCCCGATGACTCCATGCTCCCCGCAGCGCTTTTGTCTTTCAAGTATAGCAACAGCCCAGGGGCTGTTGCTACACTTCAAAAGCAGAAGCACCCTTTTCGACTAATCACATAGTTGATGCAAATTACATAGACTATTTTAATAGCCAAATAATCAAAATTTTACATCCCTACTTCCAGAGTATTTATCATGTAATCATTGGCATTGTCCATTCACTTCTGCTTGCAAGTTACTCCATTTATCAAGCTTTTTACATCACTTTGAGATGTACACATGAAAATACATGGTGGAAAGTGGTGTTTTTATACTTTATTAGATTTTGTATATACCAGATTCTTTTTTTAAAGTTTTAAGAGTTTTGAGTTTGCAGCCAGACTGTCTGAAAGATAGCAGTAAGAAATGTGATTACTTTGGAATATACTCTTCTCATTAGATGCAGGTGCAGTAATTAGCACAATGGGGGTCTCACCCTATATTGGGGCCTTCTGCTACAATACAAATAAATCCCATGTTCCACCTAAATACTCAGGATGAAGGAACACTTAACCCAAGGTGTTCTCTCTCTCTCTCTCTCTCTCTCTCTCTGTGTGTGTGTGTGTGTGTGTGTGTGTGTGTGTGTGTGTGTGCGTGCGCGCACTGAAGATACTATCTAATTTGGTTTTTGGCCAGTGCTACACTACATTCCTGACGTAGGTTACCAACCCTACCTGTTGGTTTGAACAAAGCCTCTTCATCCTTTATCTAGTCCTTACCATCCTTTTCTTACTCAGTTGGTGGATTCCTGTACCATCCCTTGGGACAGTGTTTATATTTTACCTCGGTGCACTAGCCTTCTGGAATATGTTTACATAAGTACCTACTTAGGAGTGCCTATGTTTTAGCCATGCCTTTGCTAAGTCCATATACCAGACAGTAAACTGTAAGCTAGCATCTGCTCTATGAGAGGGCCTGACTTCTGGTCATGGTACGGCTTTTGTTCATTGTGGGTCAGGACTCAGATCTTAGAGAGAGCTTGGCACCCAGGGCTTGGTGTTTCTCTTCCACAGCAGACACTTCATGGACATAGGACTATTGAAGAAGGCATGATGCCATGGAGTGGGAAGCAGGGAGGAGGTCCCTGAGCCTCATTTAATGTTCCAACAGCAACAGGAATTCTTACAGAATTCAAGACTCCTTTGAGTTTTGGGGCAGAGCACCACACCAATTTTGGGTCAAGAGGGAGCTGCAGGAGACAATCTGCACCCTCAGAGTCAGTTTGGAGAGAGAACTGATGTAACTCTTGGAATTACCAGTGATTAGTCTTTGGAATTTGACTGCTAAAGCTTGCAAGGTGGCCCTACATATACAGGAATTACTTGGGGTTTCATTAAGCAAAGCATGTATGCATGTGCTGTAAGCATATGTGTAGACCCATTTATCATAATTAAATCCTTTAAACACATGCATCAGAGCTCTGCTGGATTGAGGCCTAGAATCATCTGCAACCCAGAACATCTGGCTCTATCAAATCAGATAGCATTCACTGTCCAAAATGAGGCCATTTCTTCAATTTACATGAGTGCTCTTCAGGTTTAGAAAAGTAGCTGCCCCATTACTTACCACAGAAGCCACTGTATCCTGACAGCTAATAACTTGAATCACAACGTCGTGCTCTCCCATGTTTTTTAACTTTTTGAAAACCTCATTCACTCCCAGCCATTTAGAATCCAAGCCATCAACAGACACAATGTAATCTCCTTCTTTTAGGCCATTTATCTGTAAAATAATTTAGTGCAAATTAGCAGGATCAGCTGTAGTTCTTAAAGCAATTCTTTACCCTAAAGCATTTTATCCTCTTCAAGGCTTCATACAAAACTCATAAATCAGATGGCACAGAACAAAACATACAAGGAACATTTTAATGCACATAATTTTGTGAACATTAGTTTGATTTGACTATAATTATTAAATTTTCCTGTCTCTTATTTTTGTGCCCTTTGCTTTTCTATTTTTCTTCCATAAAAATCTTTTTTTTTTTTTAATAAAAAACTTATCATTCTACTATTAGGTGTTTTTAGCCTTTTGTAATTTTTCCTTTTCATTTCTCACTATCTCTTCCATTTTTAAAAAATTTTTTTTACTTTAATACAAGTCTTGTGTTTTTGTCAGTCACTCTGATCTAGTTAAGCCTCTCTTCTCTTGTGCATATTCTCTCTTCTTTGTATCCCTCCTTTTCCCTCTCCTCTCATTCCCAAAATAGGATTACGTTTGGAATCACCAGCATATTCCATTTGTTCCCTCCTTTATTCTCTCTTTGTTTCCTGATCTTTGCCACTCCATACTACCTGTCACCCCGGAATTCCTCTCTCATAACTTTTCCCCTTCCAGCCTTCTGAAGTAGATGGCGAATAATGTATTTGCTTATGGTACTTGTAAGTCATCTTCATTTATTAAATTTACACAAAAAGGAGGAATCTGTTCTAGTTTAATAAGATTATGAATTTAAAATTGAGTCAGATAACATAAAAGTTAAAGTTCACATTATACCGTTAACCTGCTCAAATAGCAGACAATATATGTAGTATGGCACTGCATTTAACAACTTAATTAGAATGAAGAAATACTCCATGCCAATGCAAGGGAATAGCATTTCCTGACTTTGGGTGTTCAGATGATTAATTTATCACTGCATTTATCTTTTTGCATTTAAAACTGATAATGTCTATTGTTGTATTAGTGGTATTACATTTAGCTTTTTAAAACCACCCTTTTATTAGTCAGATAATATCTTTATTTGCACTAATCTGGATGCCTTACTGTTGCATAGACTTGGCTAAATTAAGAAATCATACCAAATTTGGAGAACCTAGAGAGAAAATTATTATTAAAACTGCATTCTCTATACTTACTGCTGCAGAACAGTCTGGATCAAGACCGTGAACTTGCACAGGTGGGCCCCCTTTAAGAGCGAATCCCAATTCCCCTTCTTGACAATGGAAATTAATAGTGCGAGGGACTGTCCATCTCTGCTTGGCTGAAAACACAGGCAACGGGCCCTGCAGGATGCAGAGGGGCAGAATACACTCATTAACTACAAAAACGCTGACACACAAGTATTATAAGGCAATATAATGTGCTACTTACCAGCTTCTCAAAGAAGTCTTTCACTTTCACCACAGAGAACTGAGGCATAATCATGTCTACTTTATGCTCTGTTTTAGCTAAAACAAAAGTGAAAGAAACAAACTAGTTTTCAAGTTCCAAATTGATAGCCACAGACTGAAAGCTTCTATCGGCAGGATGGGCAGAAGAAGCTTCACATGCTACCTGTTTTTGCACGTGAGCTATTAGTTTCTCCTACAACAGTACTGAAGTTAAGAAAAGAAAACTGGTCAGAGCTCTCTTTTTCATACATAATTTGAACATATCAATGTTTTTATTTTAAGGGCTTTTTAAAAACAATTTAAATGTTCACATTTATGGGAAACAGAGGGTCAGACAGTTATTTAATGACTGATTCAAAACATTAAAACCCAAATTACCAACATCCTATATCAAAACATACTAAGTAAATACACCAACTTCAATAAGTTCTCAAGAATATTTTTCTTACTTTGCCCATTTGTAAATGTTGATTATTATTTATGGAAGTGTACATGTGTGCATGCGCACACAAAAATCCTGACATTTATTAATATTTGCCAATTTAAAAAAATCTAAATTTTTCCAAACTTCAGGATAAATCAGCAGATGTACACAGATGTCATTATCTTAGCAAAATGAAACATCAGGTTCCACAAGGCTTCTTCAGAGTATATATATAATAAAATAGAGCTCAATAAACAAAAGAAAGAATCCAGTTTGTTTATGCTTTTTAAAGAGGCAGCTGGTCTGAATTAATGCAGGAGGAACCAGTAACATTCACATTCACAATCAACTAACTTTTTCCTGTATGCTCCATAGTACATATCTTATTAGAACATCCATGTGGAGAGATTAAAAATATAAAGCACAAAACTAAACTACATTTTATAGCCGTAGAAAGATTTTAACAAATAGAAGATGCTTCCTTCATCCACCTTAGTCCACTATATCTAGAAGATTCAGTCACCGAAGAACTGACACGCTTTCAGGAGCCCTTCTTACAATCATCCCTTAAATATGAAGGGCCAGAGGAGGTTTCCTGAATCTGATGTCAGGCAACCAGCCTATACCATATGAACGTGCTTAAAGGCACCAAAGTAGCAAGGTTGCACAATTCTTCCACAGTTACTTAGGAACTAATCAACAAACTCCGAGTTCACTGTATAGAACATGCTTCTCCATGCACTTTGGCCAAGAATGTTTTGGTGTGTAATCAGACAGCTATAAAAGGAGCTGTTTTTTTCAGAAGGTAAGTGCTCACTGCTTTCTGAAAACTAGGTCATGTTTAACGTGCCTTAGCTTGAATATCCAAAATCACTAGTCCCTTTAGAAAACCTTGATTTTCAGTTAGAGATACTTACGAACAACAGTGGAGGCTTCCGTTAAACTTAGAAAGTCATCTTCCTCCTCATGCTGAGCATACTTGCTAAGTGAACGCTTGTGAGCAACTGACAGGATCTCCTGAAGAATGTCAATATTCCGAAGCTTCTTGCACAGACTACAAACCCTTAGTGCTTCTTCATGATAAACAATGGCTTTGCGTAAATGTGCTTTCCCTAAACAGAGTAGAAACCATTAGCAATCATTTGCTATCCCACAGGAAGAAAAGGCCGAAGGTCCAGTATTGTGATTCTCATTCAACTAAATCATTTTCATGTGAGTGAATCCCACTGATTTAGTGGGAGCAGCAGCATGAATAAAGATGACTTAATTCACTTGCATATTGCAGAATCAAATCCTTGGTTTAAGATTTAATTTGATTATATCCATGTTTTAGGGCCTATGTATTCCTAATATACCAACATTTGCAAAAGTAGGTGAGCTTCATGTCTAATTCCAAGTCAAAGTAACACAAGAAATTGGACTAATTTCAATGAATTTTAATGAGATACACGGTATATGAGACCCCGATTCATCCTATTATTGCAACCTTTTGAATTTTGAGAAACAGGCATTGTTTTTTCTCTCCAAAACAGTTTTCTTCTTAACCGATGCACTTAATAGTAGGAACATACATTATAATCCCGTAATAAAATTGGTTATATGAGCTTTGCCTGATTCATCTACAGCAGGGGTGAGAAACCCCAGTTTGTCTGGATCTGGTCCGTGAGGCTCAGGGCATTGGGGAGCCTACGCTGGCACTCCAGCCCCACCTCCTGCTGTCCCCCCATGGGGCTGGAGAACACAAAATCTACTAGCCTGGGTCTCCCTAGGCTCTGGAGTGCAAGGGGAATTTGGGAAGTTTTTTCTGCTTCTCAGTAGGAGTCACCTCAGTGAGGGTTTGCTTGTTTTTCTTCTCACTTTTGTGTACAGCCCCCTGACTAATTTTTCTGTTGGTCAGCGGTTCCCCCCTCTTATCTATAGCATATTATATATTGTGTAGATATACTTTAACAGTATGTATGATATAAGAAGATATTTTGCTGCACTGTAATTTACAACAGTTATACACTTGCTCAACAAAGTCAGATTACCTAATTGTTTTCGTTGAACTTTATCCCTTAAAATGGTTAGGGACATCAATCCTTCTGGCATGCAGTCATGCAGTTGGGACCAGGCCTTTTCCTGTTTGTCTTCATCATCACTGGGATTCACTATATCAACATACATAAAATGTTAGTTATTTTAAAGTATTTCTATACCAGGTACCTGGAGGCAAGTAGAGTGCAGATGTGGGGGAGTAAGCAGTAACATTTTGGAAACATTCTAAATTTTACCCCATTTTTTAAAAAATCAGCAAGTTTGCTGCCTGAACTCTTGATTTTTCTATTCAAGAGAACTGATTATTTTAGTAATAATATTACTTAGCTCATACAGAACACTTTTCAAGTCTACTGTGTAAGTATTAGCTAATTAATTTTCTCAGTATTCCTGGAGAGGAAGTCAGAAAGCATTATTTCCATCTTGCAGATGGGGAAATGACAGGATAACTCAAGGCGACAAAGGGATTCCGTGGAAACAGTCCATATTAGAACTCCGGTTTCTTAGCTTCCAGTCCTGACCTCAATACAAATCTTTTCTTGATAGCAGTTGTTTATATGAATATATAAATAAAACCTAAGTATTCTTACGCTGGTGGTCGCTCAGTAGAGTAGCAACGAAGTAATGTGCCAGAGCTTTGTAATGGTCCGATTTTATTTTTGCCAGATTTGACCAGGTATAGGGGATTTTCTCTTTGACTGGTGTCTGATTCATTGCGGTGTTAACAAGCATGTAAACCTCACCAACCTAAAATGAAACACACATCTAGGTATGAGAAGTTACCTTTAAAACTAGGAGCTCTGTTATTAGCAAGAGGAGATATAACCATCTACAAATATTTGAAGGTTTATTCACACCAAGGAGAGCAAAAGGAAATTTTACGTTGACAGCAAGGACTAGAAGGGATGAAATTAAAAGGACAATTGAAGGTATATATCAGAGAAAACTAAATCTCCACCTATGGAGATATTTAAAACTAGACTAAGGGCAGCTCTACATTATGAGGGAAGGTCAGGTTAAGGCATGCAATTCCAGCTACGTAAATTATATAGGTGGAGTTGATGTATCTTAAGCCAAGCTAGGGCATCATCCTCACTGGGAGGTCGACCAGAGAAATGCTGCCATCCACTTCCCTTACTCCTTGCAACAGTGAGGAGTACCAGCACTGATGGGGGTGCCCTCCATGTTCAATTTACCATGTCCTCACTACGTCCGCTAAATCAAATGTCGGAAGATTGACCACCACCACAGCAGCATGTAGATGTGCCCCAAGACACAATACTAGAAAATATATTGTATAGAATAATCCTGCATGATATTGGACTAAATCACTTCTGGGGTCTTCTCCATCTCTAATTTCTATGAAATATAATAGAAATATCCTATAATTTGCAAGCAAATCTTCACTTGTTAATGCATCTGAAGGTAAGGTAAAGCAGATTTCTATTTTAGTAAATGTGTTTGTCAGCTCAAGAAAGCTGAATTCAACGTTTATTTTAGTTTACATACATATGTGGTCCATGGAGGCTCTTTTAGCTACCTGTTTTCAGATGTCACCACCCTCCATGATTATATTCTATATCAGAGCCTGCCTTCTAATGTTTGAGTAAACTATGAAACCATTTTGCAACCCCCTCGCTACCAAAATAACTAACTCTTGCCTACCATGCTGCAACTATAATACACAGAAACTCTGGGAAGGATCAATGTGGGGCAGGATATTTAGTCAACTCCAGTCTCCAGCAGTAGAAATAAAGCCAGATCAGCATTTGGCAATTGTTAATACAAGTAAGTGGTGCCATATAAAGCAACTGACACCTTCACATGTTCATCTGGGATCAGGAGCTAGTCATCTACTTTATGGAATCAAATACTATTCTCATAACTACTCAGACATTTTTTAAAGAAATAATTCTGTCAATCCTCACTGAGAATTACAAGGAGTTTGTGTACTTTAATTTGCTAAGATGAACCACACAGAACATCAGTAAATAAATTATTCACTCTCTCCAGATGCAATTCTAATATTTGTTTCTGTAAGTTGCATTTTTAAATGGAAGAGCTCTCATTATATGTGACAAGGTTTCCTCAGTAGCAGGCGACTGGACTCAATGATCCAGGCAATCTTATGTTCTTATTTTAGTGGCCCTGGTGAGGATGTGTCAGTATTTCCATCATACTTCACTGCTTTTATGTGAGAACACGCAACCTCGTTAATGTTAGGTTCTCATATTGTGCCAGCAATTTGACATGAGTCCCTGCAACTTCATAGTTTCTGTTTGTATAAAAGCCATTAACAGTAAATAGCATTTTTAATTCAATACTTTAAACCAATGTCACAAAAATGCTTTGCAAGTTTACTAAATTGGCAGCATGGTAGAGTTTTGCAAAGCCCTCTTTGCAATCAAGAATGCATTTTTTTGAAAGGGCACTTTTGAAAAAAGGCATTCTTCCTCATAAAATGAGGTTTACCATGATTGAAAAAAACCACTGCATTCTTTCGATTTAATTTTGAAAGAATGCGGCGGCAGTCTAGATGCAGGGGAAGTTTTTTCGAAAAAAGGCCACTTTTTTCAAAAAAAGCCCTGTAGTCTAGACACATCCACACTGTGTGGATTTAAACACACTAAGTTTCATGGCTTACCTTTGCAACTTCCTGAGCCATCTTCACTAGCGTGAAAAATTCATTTCGTATTCCGGGGAGAATAATCTTCTCAAAGACACATTCTTGAGCTTGAGCAAGCATCATTTTGACCAGAACACTCAGCATGGCTGGGCTCATGTCATAACTTGGTGTGTGAGTAAATGTTTCCTTTAAGTAGTTTAAAATACCTGAATTTGTAAAAAGTTTTTCTAATTATTACAACAGAAAAGGACTTTCATGGGTGATCACAATTCACTTAATTGAGAATTCACAAATTATCTAGTACAACTGAAAAGCAGCAAATAAGACAACTGTGAAGTCTGAAAATATATTTTCTTGAAAGTACTCAGCCAAACTAAATTATCCAAAATGGTGTGAAAAGTTAAACTGACTCTCTGTCATATGTGCTAATGTTCTGTATTACCATTTAAGAAAGCTATGCTCAGTTCCCAGTCCTAAGTTATCATTCACAGGATCTACAGAAGCTATCCTATAGCAGGACAAGGGAAGCAATGCCTTAAGATTCACTTATAAGAACTCTTCTGACTAATTTTAGGAGTGGTACTTTCCTGGGAACATAATGACAGTTCTACAGGGACCTAAGGGTGGTGTATTGCACAGGAATACAAAAGAGAAAGGAATAATTAGGGCTCAGAAAAGGTAGTGAAGGACCCCCCTATTAGGGATGTAAGTGACATCGACTAGTCGCTTGACTAGTCGCTTCCCCCTCCCTTTGCTGTCTCTATCAGAGAGAGGCAGCAAGAGGGGGAGCAAGAGCCGGTGCTGGGGGGAGCCAGCTTAAAAGCTGGCTCCCCCCAGCACCATCTCCGCAACAGGTGGAGGGGGCAGAGGCGTAGCAGGGGACCAGGTGCGAGCCAGGTATCAGCTGCTTCCTGGCTCGCGCCTGATCCCCATCACTGCGCTACAGCCTTATAAATGTATTAAGAGCTTGGTGGGCTCTTAATACATTTAAAAAGCAGAGCCTGAAGTGGGGTTAGCTCCCAGGGCCAGAAGCTAACCCTGCTGCAGCTCTGCAATTTCCCCCCTTATCAACGAATGGACTACTCGATGGAAATTCCATCAATTAGTCGATTAGCTAATGAAATGCCATTTAACATGCCTACCTCCCTAGTAAAACAAAAACCAAAACAAAACCAACTAATCTTGGAAACACTCCAAAAGTAGCTTCAGTGCACTGAATGCTCAAGTTTAGTGCTGTTCCTGCCCAATATGTAAACTGGAACAGTATGTTCAGCTGAGCAAAATTAGATTCTGCTTCAGTCATCCACTTCCACTAATCTATCATTTAGAAAATTAAAACAAACATTAACTGTAGCGTAAATATTAAGTAATGTTTGCAGGGATTAAAATGTAACATATCTCATTCATCTCATCCAACTGGTTTATCAAGTTCTGCTAGAGTTTCTTTTTCAAAGTTACTGAACAACTAGCATAGCAGTAACCCAGACTACTGAAGTTCTCCCTGTATTTTCAATTCCATCTTGCTATACTCTTTTTTTTTTAAAATATATGTTAGATTTTACACTTTTGCAAACAGGAGCTGCTGTTACTACTCAAATTTTAATCACAGGCTGTCAAATCAGTGAGACCTTATACCCCCCCCCCAAAAAATTCTCAAGCCCACCTCAGCTTCTTATTCCTTCAAAAACAAATGGAATCGTCTCTGAAAGTCCAGAAAAAACATTCTCATTTTTTTTGGTGTCTCAGTTTTTCTCTTTGTGTGGATAAATAAGTCAGGCATTTTGACTATCAATGTGGAGGGCTCTGTTATGTATGGAATTAGTGCAGCAATTTCAGTCCATGTGTGCAGAACAGCTACTAAGTGTACTATATCATGTCACTCTTAACACAGTGGCCATGTTATGGAGCTATGCACAAGTACAATGAAGTGACTACACAGTGCTTTAGTCGTCATTGTGGGGCCCTGCAAAAGGCATTTTGGAGGTAGGTGATGTGCTGCATTTTACAAATTAGTACAGCTATAAGAAAACACTGATATAGATAGTCTATATAGGAATATATTTACTTTTAAAGGGAAAATTTCTCTTTATTTCAAAAATGCTGAAAACCCTTCCAAAAAGGGGAACAAGTCTGTAGTGTGGCAAAACAAAAATCTATTTAAAATCAACAAAGTAGTATTTATAAAATATCTATAGAGTTCTTTGAATATAAGAACTAGGGCTATTCAAGTAACACACTGAATAGTCTCTGATTGACAGCTATGATAGCCTTTCACAAAAATGGAAGTCAGCAACTGATGATTGTCATCATCTTGCAACACATTTTCATTTCACAAATATTAAAACTGCTTCTAAACACCTGCAAATTCTAGGAATAATACAATATTTTATACTTGTGTGATGACTTTTATCCAGGAAATGGAGGGATTTTGTTACAAAACTACTTTAATGAAAAACAGAGCTGTTATAGCATGTTAGCTGAAGCGATGTAGCTCCCATTAACTACCACAGACACAGAAGAGTAGAAACTCAACTCATATTCCAAATAAATGGCAAATTTACCATTGACCTTAATTGGACAATAAGGCTCATTTGAGATCAAAATAGGGTTTTTTAATATTTTTAAAATGTAAATGTGATAGGCCTGATTCTCTTCCACCACACATATTTTACAGAAGTCAATGCAGAAACAATGGTGTAATGAAGAACAAGCCACAGAGAGGTAAATCTTTAGCTAATTAATCATTAACTGCAACGTTCACTTTGTATTTACCAAACATGTTCAGACAGCAGTTCCACGTTTTTGAAATGTTAGACTAAGGGTAACAGGAAAGTTTAATTAAAGCCTAGTTCAGGTCCTTGTTAGAACCTTTGGGGTTCAGTCCATCTCCTTTTTGTCTGGACTGTGTTAATAAAACCAAAAGTCATTATCAAATGTATGTGTGTGAGTGTGTATTATTTACATATATAATTATATATCAAATGGCTCTTATATAAGACACATTTAGATCTTCCCAGAAATAACTTCCTACATATGTTCACATATGTACATATGTTGAACCACAGCTCCTTCTCTCTTTACATACCTGCAGCTCTCTGAAAAGCATCAACAGCATTTTCAAGTCCAAGCTTGGTATCCCGATTACATCTTGTACCAATCTGTGTGTACAGGGCTCCAATGTTAAATAAAATACTGGCTTTTTCTAGCAAAAAATTCTTCTGACAGACAGGGACGCCTGTGAAGCAATCATACCTAAGAGGGGGGGAAAGGCAAAATGAAATAAGCAAAAGACAAGCAAACATGGAGATACCAGTGTTTTCATTGTATTGTTCAGATCTGTAATGCCTTTTCTGCTTCTGCAGAAACTTAGGGTAATTCATAATGATATGCAGGGCTCAACAAATCACTGTTTCTATTCGCCCATGGTGAGTAGATTTCAGCCAGTCGCTCCGTGCGCCCCATTCACCAGCGCTGCGCGCATGCACAGTGCCAGTCTGGCGCATGCGCGATGTGGGGCTGGCGAGTAGCTCTCGTCGCAGTTTGTCGAGCCCTGATGAAATGCATGTAATGCAAATATATCCTTGAGTTCCAGAAGCCAGTGAGTGGATTTACTGAGCTTTCTTAAAAATGATGTGTCCCTTCTTGCAATGCTTGACTGGAACTGAAATAGCCTTCCTTGTCTAAATGGTCGGAGTCTCCTTTTCTCTCCACAAATACAATTTTTAAATTCACTGAGTCAAATTCTTCTCCTGCTGATAATGGTGCATTGTATCATAGCACATGCCATTTTAAGTCAGTGCAGAAGTCTTTCTACAGTCCTCTGATATTTTAGACTGAATTAAAGTAACACTTTGGGTGCTGTTTGACTGACAATTATGATATCCTTTCAGAAAACTGAAAGTCAGCAATTGACGACTATCATCATCTTACACGTTCTCATTTCACACTTAAAACTGCTTCTAAACACCTGCAAATACTAGGAGTAATACAATACTTTATACTTATATGATGACTGTAATGGTGGGGTTTTTTTTTACAAAACCTACTCTAATGAAAATCAAAGCTGTTATACAGAGTCATTTGTAATGACTTTTGGCTTTATTAACACAGTCCAGACAAAAAGAATGAGATGGATTGAACCCCAAATGTTCTAACAAGGATCTGTACTAGGCTTTGATTATACCCATAATTAAACATTTTAAAATAGTAGTATTTCCTATTTGTCTACAGCAGGAGTGGGCAATAATTTTTAATAGGCGGCCACTCTAAGATATTGGAAAGTGATCAAGGACTGCATTTCTACCAAGGGGCTTTGAGGTCTGGGACAGAGGTTGGATGCAGAAGGGAGCTTGGGGTAAGAGACTAAGAGGAAGAGTTTGGGTGAAGGAGGAGATTGTGATCTGAGGCAGAGGCTTGAGGTACAGAATCCAGGAGGGAGTCTAGGTGTTGGAGAGGATTGTGGCCTGAGGGAAGGGTTCTAGGAGGGGGTTCAGGGTCTGGGAGGCAGTTGTGACTTGGGCAAAGGGGGTGCAAAGGGTTTGGGTGATGACTTGGGGCAGGGGAATGAGGTGTAGGGTATGGGAGGGGATATGGGTGCCAGAAAGGATTCTGGCCTGGGGGAAGGATGTAGGAGGGGGTGCAGGGTCTGGGAGGGAGTTGTGACTTGGGGGAAATGGATACAGAGAGTTTGGGTGATGGTGTGGGCCAGGTAGTTGGAGCGGTGGAGAAGGGGTGGTGTGCCAGAGGCAGGTTCTGGCTGGGAGGCGCTTACCTAGGCAGATCCCAGCCAGCAGCCCTGAAGGAACCTGAAGGCTGCAATCGCAAGCTGCTCCAGGCAGAGGGGAGGGAGAAAGGAGGCTTCATTGGCTGTCCCTGCTGCCAGCAAAATATCTCAACTCCTAATGACCAGAAACTGGCCAATGGGAGCTGCGAGATTTAGCTGAGGGGTGGGACAGAGCATAGAGCCTGCCTCCTGTCCCAGAACAGAGCAGCCACACTTAAAGCAGCTGCAGCTATGCTACGCGTAAGGGTCCCAGTGAGACAGCCACGGGCTCGATCCGGCCCGCTTGTCTTCCCCCCCCCCGGTCTACAGGACAGACAGTTGTAACTACTATTAGCCTGTAAATATTGTAGTTCCAATAACATAGGACTAGATAGCATTCCATACTACAGCTGAGCAGTATTTGAGAGATAAATTGCACCACCCAAAAAATATCAGCAGCAAATCACAATATTAATCCATTCTCACCATAATGTCCAGCAAGTATTAAGGATGTAGTCAAGGTTCTGCTAATTCCCCCCCTGCTCCTATGTGCTCATACACACCAGGATCTAAAATCCAGGTACGATGTGCAAATGTTTTAAAGGGAATACTTATGGCCCTTCACAGACCTTACTCTCAGTGTAGAAAGTGCCTTATTCACTTTAGAATTTTCCCGTACAACCTAAAGAGAGTGCTTATAAGTACCAATATGAAAACACTGTACAAGAAAAATAAAAGTGTTGCAAACTAGATAGAATTAGTTCAAAGTTAACAGTGTTCTATAAAAATCTTACCAAGTAAATAAAATTCCCATTTGTCTGGTAGGTGGAAAAAATCTGTTCTCTAAAAAGCCAAGTTGAATGAAATAGCTCATTAACATCTCAATGCCAGATTCATTTCTGCTGGGAGTTCGGCAGGCCTTAAAATTCAGATAAATAAAAATGTATGTTCACACAATGCATTATGTTTAGTTACAGCATGAGTAATGTAACATAGTGAAGACAGTTCTACTCAACTAAAACCAAAAGAATTTCCACATAATATAAAAAAGTTTAGAATATAGGAGATAAAAGCAAAGGGGCATCACTGCCCATGTTCATCAACTTTGAACAATAGATTTCTGCACGTGGAGAGAAGGAAGCATATGGGAGGTAGTGTGTGGCTGGCAATCTCACACATGTTGAAATTAGGGCTGTCAATTGACCTGTGTTAACGCCTGCGATTAATACAGGACAGGATTAATGCGTTAAAAAAATTAATGCGTTAATCGTAGGCATTAATGCTGAGCTGCATCTTTGAAGTGCCTCTCCAGCACAAGCGGAGCCGAGGATCAGTTGGATTCCCTAGCTGATCCCTGGCTCCGCGTTGCAAAGCCCTCCACATTGCAAAGCTCCGGCACCTTAAAGGGGCAGTGGTGCATGGAGCCCGGGGTCAGCTGGAGATTCCAGCTGATGCCAGGCTCTATGCAGCACTGCCCTGTTGAAATGCTGCCACAGCATTTCAAAGGGGAGTTGCATGCGATTAATCGCACAGCCCTAGTTGAAATACAATGTTGAACAGCAGGTATTGTGTGAACTATAGAAGAACATTTAAGTAAACATCATCTAATAATTAGAAATTGCTAGCATTGTACTACAGACCCCTACTATTTACTCCACTCCTGCTTTCATGTCACATATCAAACTTTTTAGTTTTCTCCCATTACAATTTAAACAAGAATATATTAAAAACAAATAACAATACTTTGGAATGTACAAGTTGTGTAAAAACTGCTCAGTTACTTTGCTTTCCTGTTATGTCATTCTCTCATCTAACCCCAACTTCTTCACCTATTTGTATCTATATCATAGACTCATAGGATTAGAAGGGTCTGGAAG
Organism: Apalone spinifera; assembly: GCA_030068395.1. Lineage (NCBI taxonomy): Eukaryota > Metazoa > Chordata > Testudines > Trionychidae > Apalone > Apalone spinifera. The sequence goes on from JANRFK010001785.1 coordinate 20,839,888, forward strand.
GTCATCCAGTCTAACCCCTTGCCAAGATGCAAGATTATATGTGAGTAGTCCTTTTTTTTGGCCACTTCACTGCACTGGGAGTTTATACAAAGGTGCCGGTTCACTATGACCCCTAAATGCTTTTCAAATCACTGTTCTCCATACTTCAGTCCTTACCCTCCTTGCATTCCTTATTCCTAGGTATACAACTCTGCATACTGCTGAACTGAAATTATTTTTGCTTGAATGGGTCCCAGCTACCCAGTGATACAAATTATACTGTATGATTATCCTGTCCTCATTTACCACTCTGTCATATGCAAATTTTATCAGTGAGACTTCCAAATTATTGATGGAAATTTGCATTGTACAGTCCTTCAGATATGGAGGCTGTCATTTTATATATCTTTGGAAAGGAAATCAATGGAAGTAAGGTAACCCAGAGTAAAGTATTAGTAAGAGTGCCACAATCTGACCATATATGAATATAATTAATAAAAATATGCAAGATTAAAACTGCATATGGTGGCATAGTTAGAAAGAGAATTAACATGCACAATTAAACCTACTTCTCTCAAATCCATAAGATCAGCTATTTCATCTTCATAGTCAGAACTGTCTTCACTGTAATGTTCCAGGATAAAGTCCTAAACAAAATAAAATGTGAAATACCCTTATTTTTTCAAGCCAGAGTCTTTGATTTCTCTGCAAATATGAACAGTATCATGAATATTTAAAAATCTCATTATTTGCAAAGTTTTTACTCATTAGTAATAAATGGTGCTGTATTTATACATTAGATTTGCAAAAAGGTGGAAAAACTATGAGACAAGATTTCAAGAGAATATCTTCATCTTGTATCAAAGATAAAACCCCCAGTCTTGTGTATTGTACTTTAAACAGCTATAATATTTTCTCCACTACTTTTTCAAACTGCAGTTGATAGTATTGAAAATTACATCTGAACTAGGGATGTGAATGTTAACCAGTTAGCCTCACCCATAAGGCAGGTGAGGTTTACCAATTAAGGTTTACCCGTGGGGGTTGGAGCAGCTCACTGCAGTCGGGCACTGCTGTGAGCTGCTCTAGCCATACGGGGTGCCCACTGCAGACAGGCACTGCTTTCGTCATCCCGAAGGTAGAGGCTGCTCAGGCATCCAGGGGCGGGGTCCATGGCAGACCCCCTCGTCCCCACAGGCTGGGTCTGCTCCAAAAGGCCGGAGGGCACTGCAGGCAGGGCCTGCTCTAGAAGCCGGAGCAGCCCCTTCCTGCAGTGAGGGGAGAGGGTGCATGCCAGCCCTGACCTACCCGCCTTTTAATTGATTAACCAATTAAACAGAATTTTACATCCCTAATCTGAACTCTATTAAGTACAAAACAAGGGAGTCAAATGATTGTGAAAACTAAACTCATTAATAGAAAAATAGTGCACCAAATTCTGTTTTTGTTATATTGGTTAAACTCCACTGAGTTTAATGAAGCTATACTGGTATAAATGGCAGCAGAGTATGGCCAAATCAAGAATAATCTACAGATGAAGAAGTGAGGCCAAATTGATGTCTAAGAGAGTCTAAGTTAGTAAAAGGGGGCCTGATTCTCTAGTTTTACTTCAGTGTAACTCCACCAACTCCAAAGGGTAAGTTAAAGTAGAATGTGGGTTTTTTCACTTTACACATTCTTCTGGTTCCTTGTCATAGTTAAATGCATCAACTTAAGACTTCCACAGTATGAGACTGAGGATATACGTAGTTAAGGGAGTTTGTATGTGGGAGTCTCAATTAGTGTAAGTGAGTTTAGCTTACATCACCTTTACTATTCATCCTTTTAATTTGAGCTGTAAAGTCCAAAAAGGATCCAAAGTAGTAGTGCAAAAATTTACTTTCTAACTGAAAACAGCCCATTTCCTACTAACTTGTACAGAAGCTGTCAATTAAAACACAAAGAAAATTCTCCTTGATTCCAAACATACATTCATTTCTAAGACAAAACTCCCATTAAAGCCAGCAAAAGTTTTGCTTGATTCTAGAAAGAACGTAGATTAAGGTCCCAGGTGAAAGTCTGAATCCATGTGGCTCTTAGCTTGGTAAAACTATTGCTGTTTACTTGCTCCGTGGAAAAGGATTCCTCACTGTTTTATTTCCCTGCCTCTGGCAAAGAAATCCTTTTTCCATGGATTTCATCATCTAATTCAAATACAAATATGCTTTGCTTACCTGAATATCCATAACAGATACAGACTTTGTGTGCCCCAAAGATGATCTTTATAATGCTCACAGAAAATTATATCACATAATTAATAAAAAATATAAACATAATAAGCCCTTTTAATTGAAAACATGTTACAGACAACATTTTCTGTAGGAGCCAAATTCTGCTCTTGGTTCTAGCAGGTGCACTTTCACATGACTGCACTGGCAGTTACACCTACATAACTGGAAGCAAACTGAATCCACTCTCTGATCCCTGGACCTGATAAAATTATTTTTCACTATGAAGTCTCCTTAAAACTGGTATAAAAAGAAAACTGGGACTTCCCCTGTCCTACACTGGTAGTCCCCTAGAGCAGAGCTGTCATAGCTGCCTCTATGCACAGTCTCTTCCTGCCCCCATACATAATATGCTCTGGTCATGTCCCCTTCACAGCAGAAAATCTTCTAAATCAGAATCAATTGAATACACTGGGACTACCATCTTCGGTGCAAAACCATCCCCCTGCTGCCCTGATGGTAGGGGGAGCAACACCCATATTATGTAATTGGTCTTCATTTAGACTGTAAACTCTAAACGGGAACCATGTTTTATTTGTATTGTAGAGCACCAATAATTCTTGGTTGCCAAATTCTTGGTGGTTCTTGATCAGATCAGTGCAAATGAAACATCAAAATATGTTTACAATTTGCATTCCACAGAGCACACCTTCAAATAAAACAGCATGCTTATATGTTAAATATTGATTCTAAAATTTTATCTTTAAAACTTACCTTAAGAGGGATTGCAAAGTCCACTTCTTTCGTCTCCTTCAGGCCAAGTGGTATCAGAGGAATGCTAAAAGTCTCTCTGGAACAAAAAAAATAAAAAATAAACAAAAAGTTAACTCCTTATTTTCTATTGTTTTGTTGGCAAAATTACCTGTCTTCTTCCATGTGATCATAGATAGAAGTCGTGTCTCTTGATGACAATGTAAACACACATCTTTTTATTTGCACTAGGAGGCGTTAAATGTTTCAGAAGTGTGTAACATGCCCTTTAAGCAGACTGTTCTTCCCACACATCATTTTCCTTTTTAAAAAAAAATAATTATAAAGCCCAAACATGAATGCTCCTATTCCAGGAATGACAGAAGAGAAATAAACAGCTGCAGCCTGAGAGGGTTTATTAGGAGATTCCAGTAGTTTCTTTTGTGAATGGGGGAGCTCTTGAGTCCCCATGAGTTTATTTTGGAGTCCCTGTACAATGACTCTAGCCACCAGGAGCCTCTGTGATGTGAATAAGGAATGAAGGAAGATTGTCTGGTATCTTCTTCCCTCCTCTATCTGTCCTGCTGTTCCTCAGCCAGAACAAAGAGCTACTAAGAGAGGAAGAGGCAGAAGACAGCTGCATATGGCAGTGTGGTGAGGGACAGTGGGGGAATATGCATAGGGATGGAAGCTCAAAGGGAAAGAGAATGAGGGCTGCCATTGTACCACGGAAGGAAGAGGGAACCAAGGAAACAGAAAGCAGGGATTTACAAATCACTGGTCTCTCTCAATTTGCATCAATCTTTACAAGCCGGATAAATCACATGTGAAGAAATCAGCCACTGCAGTGAAACATACCCAAGTAAGGACTATGATAATTCCATATGCTTTAGTATTCCATCAATAGTGACTACTGTATATATAAATTGTCTCTAGCACATGGGAAAGTAAGGGCCTGAGCTCACTGGTTTTGATATAAGTTTGGAGTCTAATAGTAAAAGGTAGGGATGTAAGCGACTAATCAACTCTCCGATAAGCAAAACCTTATCAGATAATCAGCACACTAGTCGACTAGTCGCTTCCCCCCCTCCCCCACCTCTATCAGAAAGAGGCAGCAAGGGGGAGGGAAAGAAAAGAGGGTGCTGGGAGGAGCTGGCTTAAAAGCTGGTCCCCATAACTCCAACTCCATGGGAGGGAGCAGGAGCACAGCAGCGGTGTTCCACCTTGAAATGCACAAGAGTCCCCACTGGGGCTCTTGTACATTTCAAAGCGGAAGCGTCACATGGAGCCTGAGGCCAGCTCTCTGAGTCCCCCACTGGCCCCAGGCTGCATGCAGCATTTCAGTCTTTGAAATGCACAAAAGCCCCTATTGGGGCTCTTGTACATTTTGAAGGCAGAACACCACATAGCACTTCTGCTTTTGAAATGTAGCAACAGCCTGGCGGGCTCTTGGTACATTTCAAAGCAGAAGCGCCCTTATCAACTAATCAAATACTTGATGGAAATTCCATCGACTATTCAATTCGTTGATTAATCTAATTTTAACATCCCTAATTAAAATTTCCCTAGTAAAAGCCTGAGAACCATGCATCATGTATGTTTAACTTTTAGAAAATGTGAGGGAGGGGGGCAAAGTCAACCCTAAGAACCACCTCCATAGGCAAGGCCTGTTGAGGAAGAGAAGAGTTAGGGCCTCAAGGAGCAGCACAACTGCTGGAAAGCATCTGCACAGGGCTCATTAGCCACTGATGGAGTTTAGAACTCTTCTTCCTGGCAGTGAGGCACAAATACATACACTTGTGGGTTCAACATGTTTAATGTAACCAAAATTATAAAGAAAAAACTGTTATTTCAATGCTTTTACAGCCATAACCTTTGAAAAATAATTTCATACAAATCAAGGCACTAAAAAACTACTTATTGGCTTAAAATGTTCTTTCATGATCCATCTTTATTAAACAGTCAAGCTTGTGTACAATTTCCATGGACACCAGCATTTAAGCCAAGTCTATGATGAACGTCAAGAAATTCAATAGCTGCTTTTTAGCTGAAGTGCCAAGCCCACAGATTAAGTAGTAGGCTGCTTCTATTTTTAGCTACTGGGTGTGACACATGGTTTTGAAAGATATCCTTTGACCACACAGTAAGGATTGGCCACAGGCATGGCAGGTGCATTTTTATGACTCGGGGGGTATTCTCATGTATATGCCCAGGTCAAACTCTCCTCCCATCTCCTAAACAACTATATAATATAAAATAGGCAGAAAAAAGAAATAAGTTGTATTTGCATTTTCAGAATTTCTGTCATCACCTCAAACTTTTTGGGCCATATTTTCCCCCCAGTTTTTGCTGTGAGGGTTGCATATGTATGAGTGGAGGGAAAATATAGTCCCCTGTTTAGAAGCAAATCTGCTTGACAGGTTTACCTTCTTATTCCATAAGAATGGCAATACAGTAAAACTCCATTGGTCCGGCATCTGATGGTCTGGCACCATCAGGAACC
>JANRFK010001785.1:20874452-20884720 GCA_030068395.1 Apalone spinifera
ACAGAGGCATTGATTAGTCGGTACTATTTTTCATGACATATTGCTATGGTGACCAACATGTCCCTTTTAAGTCTTGTCCTGGATATTCCAACTCTTTTGACAGAACTGGGCATTTGTAAGACCAAATGAGACAGATGTCCAGTTTTGCCAAAAAGTGGGGAGTGGCTCCCTAACAATATGCAGAGGAACATCTGTTGCTTGAGCAATGACATCGACATAGCCCCTCATAGCAGGGCTCAGGCAAGCAGCTCAGACAAAACTCATGCAGGAGTAGGGGGAATTCAGGCGAGTTGTTGGGGCTGGCCCCACACAGTGTCCCATTTTCATATTGAGAAATATGGTCACCCTACACATTGTGTTATTGACTTCTAAATGGAGTTTGTAATGCATGTATTAAAGAAAAAATTATTCCCTTTTCTTTACCTCTGTTGAAGTTCATTTAACATAAAAATGTGAGCAGACCAACTGCCTTAACACAGTTCAAATGTGTGCAAACATAAGGCAAAGTATAAAACCCTTGTGACAAATAAGAAAAATGTACATAATCACTCTATCTCTTCTCTTCCCCTGTACTGGAAAAGGTGTACCGTTCGTCAGACACCGCTGTTGATATCAGGTTCGATGACTCACTGACTACCATATCCAGCCATTTATGTCTGTAAGGTGTAGGCAGGGCCATCCCTAGAAGTGCAACCCCACCTTCTGCCCCAGGTCCCTCTCTATCCCTTCCTGTCCCTGGTCCCCACCCCCATTTTTCCCCTCCCCCCAGCTCCCTCCCCTGAACAATGCTGGGAGTAGTCAGAGCAGAGCAGCTGGGGTCAGGTTGCTCTGCTTCTCACCACTGCTGGTGAGTGCAGGAATGAGCCTGATCCCTGCTGCCAACACCAAGCCCCCTCTAATCTCCTGGGCCATCTTTGGCCCTGAACTTTCATGTCCCCCTGAAGTGTGCGGCACCCAAAGCACAGGACCTGATGTGGTTATCTCATACCGTCCATTGGACAGGCCAGCTCTGGTTGAAGGACATAGTAATTTGAGGCAAATCCACACAGCTCATCTGCCTCATGGATCACTCCCCAATTCATCCATCAAGTTGAATAATAATACCTAGCTCATATATATTGCACTCTTCATCAGTAGATCTCAAAGCACTTTACAAAGGTATCCACTATTATTCATGTTACCAACAGAGAAATTCAGTCACATCACAGAGGGTGACTTGCCCAATGTCACCAGAAGACCAGTGACAAAGCTGGGAACAGAACCCACATCTTCTGACTTGCAATCCAGTGCTGGTGCTCTAAAGAGAATTCAAAATAATCTTTCAAACATATCACTATTGAACTCCATGTTTCACTCCTTTATCTCATGATCTCAGCAGAGATACTGTCAGAAGCTTCTCTTTGGGTTCCTTGTCCTCTTTCCTTTGCTTCTCTTTACACTCCCTATCTTCCTTCCTTCATTATTTGGACACTTCCTTCATTATTTGGACACTTCCACTACTCCCTGTAATGTCCTAGTCAGCATACATACAGCTGCATTACAAAAGTAGCAACTTTTATCTCAAAAGAATGACATTCTCTTTGCTGATTCATTTGGCTGCTGTTTGTGAAGCTTTATAAAGGACTTCCCTTTCTCAAATAGTTTTAGTTTCAAGGCAAGGCAAACTAGGTGAGGTCAGCCACAGGTGGGGAAAGGGGGAAGAGAGAGAATTATAGTACCAAGGCTGTAAAAAAACAACAAATAAACAAATCCCTTTGTGAGATAAGGTGGGTGAGGTTATAGTTTTTATTGGAGCAACTTCTGTTGGTGAGAGAGATAAGCTTTGGAGCTACACAGAGATCTTCCTCAGGTCTGGGAAAGGTACTCCCACTGTCACAGCAAAATGCAAGGTGGAACAGATTGTTTAGTCTAAGTAGTTAGCACATATTGTAAGGGACCATTCTAAATAAGCTGACCCATTAATACCAGGGTGGGAAACCTTTTTTGGGTGGGGGAGACGCAGGGGATGGGCACTGACCCAGAGAAAAATAATTTCAGGGCAAGTGAGGAAAAAAAACAAAAACAAAAAAACCCTCACAGACGTGGCCTCTGAATGAGAAGAAGAAAGATACTCCTCACATTCCCCTCGCATACCAGAGCTTAGGGGGACCCAGGGTAGTAGATTTTGTGTGCTCCAGCCCCACAGTGGGGTATTAGGGGGACTGGAGTGCCAGCATAGGTTTGATGCTGGGGGGAGCCTTGTGCCTCAGGGGCTGAATTAGGCTGCATCCCACCCCTGACTTTAGGTTCCCCACCCCTGTATTAATACCTCATTCAAGATAGACTAACTCATTAATACTTCCGCAGCCCTAGGACAAAAAGGGGATTGGTGGGTTACTGGATGTTGTACTAAGCTATAAATCCAGTGCCTTTGATATGCTAAAAAGTCTGTTCCACCCTGCATTTTGCTGCCTTACTAGGAGTACCTTTCCAAGATCTGAAGAAGAATTCTGTGAATCTCAAAAGCTTCTCTCTCTCTCTTTCCAAAAGAATTTGGTCTAATAAAAGATATGGCAGGCCCATATGCGGTGGTGGTGGTGGGTGCGAAAGTACTCTCCCATGGTCCTTCGAGTAAGCGTGAGGCTGGGGTGGTGCTTGGGGAAGGCAGAAGTGGTGCGTTGTCCCAGCCTCCCTTCCTGTGCTCCAGTCAACCAGGGGAAAGCTATGCCTGATTCCCCCCATAGAAGCGAGGCCTGGGGTGGGGCTGAGTTGTGGGGACAGGGCAGCCACAAGTTCCTCCCACAGCTCACACTCCCCCACAGAAATTCCTGGAATGAGCCTGTATGGCCTCATCCATATTTTCTATCTAATATTCTGGGACTGACATTATAACTACACTATTATATCTACACTGCATACAACTCCCTTTATGTCAGTAAAGATGCAGGGTCTGTCCTATGCCACAGGAGGTATGGCTGCTTTACTTGTTGTACAGTGTGGATGTGTGAATGTGGATTGTAGTAAGAGAAAATCTTCAGTGGAACCTGAGTTAAGCCAGCAGCTAAGTCAAAATCTTTATTTCTTCTGTAAATAATTTTTGTAAAATAAGAGTTTAATTGACCTAATATTATTTTCTGTGATTCTTGTTAATATATTTTATTTCTTTGTTACAATGTTTAAAATATTCCCATCAATGAATCACTTAATTTTATCTATTTACTTATGGAGTTTATAATGTGTTTGTTACCATGACATGTCAATGACTCACATGTAGTTTAAAACCAATCAATAAACTACCTATTTAAAGAGTTACTTCTACACAAAAGACATTTAATAAGCAGCCTAATTTGGTCTGCTCTCTTAACAAGTTTAATTTAAAACAAGCACACTGACAAATACCGGCAAACTTCACTCTACCCTTAACAACTGTAACAAAACATTACATCCTTCTGTGGATTTGGGGCCTTTTTCCAGGTTTTGATGTATCTTCCTGTATTTGACCATTTGCATAAAAATGGTGATGTTTCTGGTAACCTAGCCTATTTGTGGCAAAAACGTTTCACAATATATACGCCTACATTATTAACAAATAATTACTTAATTGATGGATAATATATTTGATCAGTGATCCTCAGTGTTCTAGAATTTAGAGAGCTACATTGTCACTAATTGTGGCATTGTTGTAGAAAGGCACTGAGGTCATCACAAGCCTCATAACTTTCCATTACAGTTGCAAGGCATTTGACTTTGCCCTGTAAATGGAGTGAAGTTGTAAGTTTTGTGATGATTCCAGTACTTCTCCTTCTGTAATATCAACACATAGAAATCATAGGCAGCGGGTGAAGCACCACTCTGGGGAGGCAAGCCTGCTGGCCCTGCCCCTTCCGCATAAGGCTCCACCCCTGCAAGCTGGCGCCCTGAAGCCACCATCTGACCCCCCCCAACAGAAAAACCCTGAGGTGTCCCTTGGACCAGAGGAGCCCCAGCCTGCCTGCCCCAGCCACAGTGGACTACTGAGCCTCAGCTCCTCTGGTCTCTGAGCACTGGGCTGACACCAGTGTCTGGCTGAGATGGAACCTGTCCAAGTGCTGTGCCAACCCCAGTGCCATCACAGGCTGGCCGGACAACATGCTGGGTCTAGCTGGCAGCCTCCCCAAGCACCAGCTCCTTCTTCCTTGAATGCCCCACCTAGGAGGTTAGTGAAAAATGAAATCCACAGATGGAATACCTGGAACATGTTACCTGAAATAATCTGTTTTCCCTTTTGTTGCCAATAACAAAAAGGGTACCTTAAACCTGACAGATAGTCATATGGGTCACCTGTCCCAAAACCTGCCCCATTAGAAACATGTATATATATTTAATAATAATAACCCCCCTCTACAAAGAAAGAAAGTCCAGTGCAAATGGTTCTATACCTGGGGAGAGGATGAGAGAACAAACAACATGTAACAGGTGTGTAGTCATGTTACTGAAAGAACTACTGGAAAGTGCTCAAATACCATGGTATGAGTGTGGTATAAAAACCTATCCAGAATATAACTAAATGATCACTTATCCTCCCCATGAACTTGTATAACAATTGCAAAAATTGTATTGACTTGAAGAGATAACAGTTTACTATGGCCAAAGTAAGCCACTCTATGATGCAAGATGTAATTCTCATCTGGTAAAGGCAAGTCAATATAACTGAAGAAGGAGCTGTAGGCTTTATTACCCCATCTCTATATATGTGCCAAACAAAATGTGCAAGAGCTTTGTTATTAATGTTCATTTTGTGCAAAATATAGGTAATTGAAGTGTATGTGCTAAATTCAGAGAAGATTTGAATATTCTGTGGTTATAAAGTTCTGGGGATCAATTATTTACTAAACAAAGGAAATCTCCTAGTATAGGAATGACTAACAGTTCATTTTACATTATGTTTTCTGGCCTGACTGCTCAGTAATTAGCAACAATGAGAAAAAAGATAATGTATGTAAATATCCATTGTTTCCCTTTCTACAGATTTAAAGTTGGATTTAAACCACAAATGATGTAGATAGGGAGGATTCTATTCAGAGCTGTGTAAATATTTTCCATGAAAGCCTGAAAACATGAAACTCAGCTAGTTTCAGTTTGAACACAGATATTAAAGCAGCTGAGCTCTGTGCAAAAAATTGTTGATCCTAAGAACTCTTGATTTAAACTCAAAGCAAAACATGTCACTATCTAGGATTAGAAAGGAATTTCTCATGATGGAGTGTTGTGATTTTCTTTCAGTATCCTGGGTTATGTCTAGACTACATCCCTCTTTTGAAAGAGGGATATAGTTTAGATGTATCCTCTAAGAAACTTGTGACAGCTGCTCATGATAAATCTTCAAGATCAATAGAAACCTCAAGAACCCACATGCAGCACAAAATTTGAAATCAGACTTTTCATGAAGTTTTACCTTTAGCATCTTGACTTTGAATTAACCTGAATCTTAAGAAAAATGCAAGGTTGAAAAACCATTTGAATACAAATTTCCATAAAAGTTTCTCTCAGATAATTAACAGATAAAGCCACAAAATTAAAATCCAGAGAGAGATTAAAAGTTGCAGGATTTCATATCTAGGGGATTTGGGTTTTTTTAGTTTACTCATTATATAAGAGGTCAGTGTGCAAAAACTGGACCCAGAAATAGCCAACATCTAGATGTATTTTGGGCCAGGGTTTTGGGGTAGGTCCAGAATTAGTTTTAATCCATACAAACCAAAAATAGCAGGTTTGCACAGCTTTGACTAAGCTCTCACATAACATAAGCTGTGCTTTTGCTATCCATTTACATTCTAATAATTGATCTACAGTTCTGACTATGTATGATTACGGTAAAAGGTAAATACTATACATGGTCAGAAGTAAATACTGTACGTAATCAAACCCTGCTTGTTGTCCTTGACTACAGCTAAGGAACAGGTTGAGTGGATGTCACTGTTTTAGATTCTTACATGTTGCCTAGTGAGCCACACCCTATGCTAGTCCAATGGGCAGAGTAAGACCTATCAACACACCTTGTGTATATACTACTAGCTGGAATTACCTGGCGTTGCTTGGGAAACCGGAGGAACAAATGTAGAAAAACAGTAGTCCATTATCTTTTTTTGAATGGTAGAAAAGTTGCACTGATTTCTATAGGGATTAAAATATAGGTCTGCGTCATCCCCGGGGGCGAGGGGGTGCGACCCCCGGTGGAGGGAAGGTTACACACGGGAGGGGCACCCCCACTCGTGCCTGTTGCCACGGGAGGTAGGGCGGATGCCTGAGCCGTTGTGCGCGTGGGGGTCGGGGCACTGGGTGCCAGTGCAGGGTGGGGGAAAGAGGGATGCTTATGTAACCTTGCGGGTGGGATGGGGCAAGTCCTGGATGGCGCTGGGGGCCGTAGGCGGTGGGTTACTTTTTTATTTTTACAGCTTGAGCTTGGGCCCAATTGGGTCCAAAATACCTTAAAACATTCTCTTGAATGAAAGGTTATCCCATGCAAAGTTTGGTTGCGGTAGCTCTTATAGTGTCCAAATTATTAGTACACAAACTTATAAACATTCTCCTTTATATATTAGATATGTACAAGATAAACAAAGATGACTGAAAAATTGACAGGAGATTTTTCTAAATTTATGGAGAAAAAAAGAGAGAAAGCCTACATATAGAAAGCCTATGTATGTGACTGTGTTCAAAATTTCCTAGGGTATATATTATAAAAGTGGAGCTTATTTGTAGCAACTAACAGACGTGACTGTCCATTTCATAATTGTGTCTAACACTAACTTGATAAGTGCCTTATAGAGTAAATCTTCCTCATATGTGAACTAGAAAAAAGTTGGTGCCACAAAACTAATTATTTCCCCCTTCATCTTTTAATAAAAAAAGTTTTGGACATCCCTTTAACCATGTACAGCAACACTTTGAAAACTCTGTACAAGTGATTAGATATCTCAGGTGACCAGTAATAGCATCTCGAGTCTTTAATTTATATAGATTCCTGGTTTCAGTTAAACCCAAGCCAGATGAGCCTTTGGAAGGCAATTTGGTGTCTTGCGAAATGAAATTTGGTGCTCTTAATTGAGTTCTTAGTAGACTAAGGTTGCCAACTCTCCCATTTTTGCCTAAAGTCTCCCAGAATGGGCTCTGTCTTCTGAAGGATACTGCAGCCAAACTGGAAGATTTCTGGCCACTAAAAGTCTGGACTGGTGCATGAGGGCTAAAGCAGGGATAGAAAAAAGACTTGAGGCTCCAGGGTTGGTGAAACTGATGTCTTTCACAAAACCTAAACACATATTTATACAAAACACATTACAGAGAGCTCTATGATAAAGTACTGTTAAGAGAAACATTGACAGATTCGGAAAATGGCTTCTTCTTTGACATGTGTGTAGAGGCACCCTTCTTCCATCTTGCCAACTCATTCATTAACAAACATTGGAAAAGACCTAGTCCACAAAAAACACTTTTGGGGTGACAAATATTGTTTGATTAGATGAAGTGGTCTTCTAGTGAAGATGGGGCAGAATTGTTGTCAATACATTTTAGTGATACTGTACTCTGGAGCAGTCTCTTAAAAAGGAAGATTATCTAATAATGGTGGTTTCCTGTACATGTTTCATTAAATACAATAGAAAGTTCTGAAGTAGAACTCCTGCCCAAAATTTTGCTACTTCCGACCAGATGGTAGGAGGTACACCTTCATGGAATAAGGAGTGGAACATAATAAATTTACCTTTGGTTGCCTTCTATTCTTTGGATAGAAGAAGCAAATGTGAATGATCATTAATGGTAAAAATCTAGACATGTTAAGAAAATGTTTGTGCAACTGTTTAAATGTATCAGAGGAGGTAGCCATGTTAGTCTGTTTAAATGTAATTTGTAACAAACAGGACAGAAGCTAGCAGAAACCAGTAAAAATGATAAAAGGTTTAGAAACATGACTGTGAGGGAGCAGTGAAAGGAGGGTCTGGCATCCCAGGAGTTAAAGAAGCCTTCTGAGTCCAGCTAGTTCTATCCCACTTTACCTGCAACCAATGCCAGGTCTGGAGGAGGAAGAAAAGGAAGAACCCTGGCTCTGACTAACAGGCAGGAGCTTAGTTCAGCAGTCTCAGGGCATTAACCAGAGTCTGTCTGCTCAGCAGCCAAGGAAGCAAGCCCCCCACTCTAACCCTTTGGGTAAGGTGACAATCTGTCTCATTCTTTATTGTCCCTGATTGAAGCTGTCTTCATAGTGTCCCAACTTTTTTTTTTTTTAAGGAGCAAATAGTCCTTTATTTGCACTCCCCCTGCTGGTCCTTGAGTTCCCTATTCAGCGCAACCACAGCAGCCTCTTGTTTGTAGCTGGCCATAAAGGCAGGCAGGCAGGTATGACCAGCCCTGGTGTCTGAAGTAGGCAGGGAGAGGAGGGAGAAAGATAGAAACCAGGTAGTACTGAGGAATATTGGTAGCCTGTAAATATATAGTGAGGGTTAGGGTGTATGGGGTGAGTGAGGAGTGTGCATCTTTCCCCCACACCGTGCACCTTAAAGAAGTGGGGAGGTCTGCCAGCCTTTCCAGAACATGGGGCTGAAGCCCTGACTGCCAGTGCCCCCCTCCTCCCTGAGATGAAACCGCTTTCTCTGGCACCCCCACCACTGGCTGCAGCTCCCAGCTCCCTGGCAGCCTCATTGCCAGGTGGCTCCCACTGCTGGGCTAAAGCCTTTTGCTGCCGTGGAGCTGAAGCCCCATTCCTGGGTGGCCTGCACTGGTGGGCTGATGACCTTTTCCCTGGGGTCCCACCGCTGGCTGAAGTTCCAATCTCCCTGGCAGGCCCGGTCCCTGGTGGCCCCCCCCACCATGGGTCAACAACCCCCATCCCTGGTGGCCTCTACCATCCAGTGACAGCCCTGTTCCCCAGCAAGTCCCCCCATTCCCAGTGGCCTTAATCCCCAGCACATGCTTCTGCTGAATCCCCATCCCTGCTCCATCCTGCCATCCAAGCCATGATTGGTGGGGCTCAGGCTGAGAGCATCAGGGCTTAATCCTGCATGCCTGGAACTCCCCATGGGGGAGAAGCCGACAGAGCACACATGCAGAATCAGGGCCACATTAACCATCTGTGGGCCTGGAACCAAACATTTTTGTGGATCCTCAGAAGGGCAATGGAACATGGCATTGGGATACCAGTCCCCAGAGCAAGGGGACAGCTAGAGGCAAAGGGGCATGGATGGCAGGCAGTGTTCCTTCTAAGCTATCCAGCAGCACAGCTTCACAGGTGACTAATCAGCCCTGCCCAGTCAGACAGCTCCATGCAGGGAGCCCTGAGCCTCTGACTGGGCAGCACTGATTAATCACTTGGGAAACTGTGCTGCCCTGCAGATTAGAGGGAACACTGATGGCAGTGGCAGCCCTGCTCCACCCAGGCCAGCGCAAGGGCATTATTTGCAGACTGGCAGTTGATAGGCACGCAGTGGTCTGCCTGGGCCTGTGCTGCCAGAATCCCCCTTTCCCATGCCCCACAGCCCCTAGACTCAACATCCCCCCTGACTCCCTATGACCAGAGTCTCCCACATCCCTGCCAGAAGCACAGCATCCTGAACATCACCCCTGCCCACTGCCCCAGCCTCACCACAGTTGCCCAGAACCCCCTCTCCCTAGTCGTCTAACACATTTTCTTTCTCATCATCTCACAGCCCACACACAAGATCCTTCTAGAGACCCACTCCCCCACGCCGTGCCTCCTGGCTACACTCACTGACTCTGTGTTGTGCTTAAAATAAGCACATGGGATCTTTTTTCAGGGGGGATAAGGCAACACATCGCATTTATTGAGCACAGATAGATCAATCAATACTTTATCATATGCATATAATACATTACGCTCACACTCACACATACACACAGTCTTGTTACCAATAGCTGCTCCCCCTAAATGCACCGGCCAGGTGAGTTAGATGGGGAAGGGGTGGAGCTGGGCTTCTGCAGATCCGGATTGATGCTCCAATGTTGTCAGCCAATGGTCAGGGCAGAGAGAGTGAGTGTGTGTGTGTGTGTGTGTGTTACACCCGAGTCTTCAACTGCTGGGACACAAGGTCCTGTCACAGCAGGTGGCCTTAGGGGAGGCCGACGGGTGCCCCTATGGATCTGTCCCCTGGAGGCAACATGATCCAAACACCCAGCTCTGCCTGCATCTGCTCCCTGTGACTGGCTGGAGTTCTTTTAAATTGTGCTTGGTTCTGTTACAGCAACCAGAAGGAGTCAGGTTAAAGCTTAAATAGTTACAGGTTTATTAAAAAGGCTTATAA
>JANRFK010001785.1:20892541-20909077 GCA_030068395.1 Apalone spinifera
AAAATGGCGGCTCATTAGCTATGCAAATGAGGCTAGGCGATATTCCACACTGAGCCTCATTTGCATAACTCTGACGCAAGATCGCGCCAGTTTAGACACAGCCAGTTATGCTAATATAAAGATGCTTTATGTGAGTGTAGATTATTTCTTTTCCTGTACAGGAATAAGTTAGATCACTCAGGACTACTTGTCTTTTAATAATGTCACTTCTTGGCCAAGTTGTCAAATGTCTGCTTAAATGGAATATCAAAAATCCTGGTACAGTTTTCACATTCTGTGAACAATTGAAGGCTTCAATTCTCAGTACATTCAGAGAAGTTCCAGCATTTCTGTAAGGCCTTGGTGGTGGTGGCCAGATTGTTTTTGGCTATCTGAGTATAGACATGAAAAGGGTCAACTTTTTTATAAATACAATATAGTCTTTTTTAACAATGTGCATGGCTGACCCGAGGCTTTTGCAATAACAGAATTGTATTTCTCATAAATGTTGGAATAGGGCTGAGTGCAGTAAACAATGAAAGTAAGTTTCTTTACTTAGATAAACTTAGAAAACAATTTGTTACTGTAGAAGGTAGGCTCAATATACAGTAGATCTCTCCGTGGTTTTTAGTGCATCTTACTCAAGGATGAAATACAAAGTGTTGCTCATTTTAATACTGTTTTCTATTGCCTTATAAGTAGGGTGACCAGATGTTCCATTTTTAAAGGGATAGTCCCATATTTAATAGGGATGGGGCTCATCCGTTAACACTCACGGTTAAATGCAGCCCCTCGCCTCCTCCGCTGCTGCCTCTATCAGAAGCAGCGAGAGGAAGTGGGAGCAGGTGCTCATGGGGAGCCGCTTGCCCTCCCCACCACCCCAGTGCTACCTCCCACAGAGACAGCAGTTTGGGGTGAGGGGGGGAAGGAGGGAGCTGGTTTAAAAGTGAGCACCTGCCTTCCTGCGCTGCTGCTTCTGTGGCCTGCCCCCCCTCGCATGAAAATGTCAGCAGTTACACTTTACAAAAATAAACACCTTTTAACATCCCTAGTATTTAATTCTCGTGCAGGTGTCCTGACTTTTTCTTAAAAATAGGCACATTGTTCTAAAGTTTTTGTCTCCCTCCTCCCATCAGTGTCAGCGGGATCTACTGGATCCCTGTTCATCAGCTGCCTACCTACCAACAATGAGTGGGAGGTGGGTTTAGTAGCTGATGATTGGGAGAAGGTGTGCAAGCTGGTGGAAGGGCGAAGATGCAGTGTATGGGGCTGGCTACCCGCTGGCTAGTGCATCTGCCCAGCCCCCACTACATGCCAGCTCTCAGCCAGCAGAGTCCCACCCACATACCCTGTTTCCAGCCAGCAGTGGCTGTGCATTGCAGGCTGTGGTGGCTGGTAAGTGCAGGCAGGTTGCCAGGTGGTGGCTGGTTACATGTTGCCTCTTCCCATTGGCCTTTTACATGCTCTCCCTCTTGCTATCCTCTCCCTGTCTTTCCCCTTCACTCCTCCCCCACCTCCAATATCCCTGTCCAAGTGGGGCACCTCTCACTCCCAGAGCTGTGTGAAGAATCAGCTCCTGGTCAGAGTGCTGAGCTCACCAACAGTCTGGCTGGCATGCCCCTTCCTTCCTCCAACGCCTCTGCCTCAGCTAGCACCCCAGAAAAGCCCAAGACCCTCAGACCTGGGGCTGGCCAAGAGGAGCTGAGCCCAGCATATGCCAAAGCCCTGTACAGCTCTAGCACAAGAGAGCCTCTCCACCCACAGCTAAATTTTGGGATTGTGGGGTAGAGAAGCAATTTCCAGCATGTTTCCACCCCAAACCTGCAGTCCCCTGGGCAGGGGCTTAGTCCCCTCTTCTTCCCTCTCTCACCTAGTCTGTGTCCTGCCCTCAGGGAGTGTGGGACTGCTCTGTCCCCTATGCATCCTCCCTGCTCAGCCACCTTTCTGACCAGGCTCTGTGATACCGGTAACCCCTGCAGTCAGATTCCCTGGGCCTTGGTGCACAATAGGTATTGTTGTTGGCCAGCTGCAGCCTGGAGGTGTTAGATTCTATTTAACGCTATGTGAGGCAGGAAGGGATAAGCTCTGCAAAGACATGGAACATGTCATCCCTTCCCCTCTCCTGCTTTCCTAGGGCTAGCTAGGGCAGCTCCTATCCCATCTCTCCTGTATAGTGCTGAAAGGCTGCTGCTGGCCACATTTCTGCTGGTGTTAGTGCAGAAATCAAGAAGAAGGCATGTGACCTTGTGTGCCTCATCCCCATATGTTGCCTTGGGAAGTCACAGTGCCAGGTACCATGACAGGAGGGTCCACCCTGGGAGCCCAGCCAGGCATGGAGGGTGGAGAGTGACAAGTGGGGAGGATCAGATCTGTCGTTCACCCCCTGCTGTATGAGAGAGGTGTACAGGAGTATGTGTGTTTCCTCTGCCCACGTGAGCCCTAAAGTCTTAAATATAAGAAGATAAATACTGTGTAGTTCGATTTTTTTTAAATTTCTTTTTAATGGGACTCGGTCAACTTGATTATCAATGTGAATGTTTGTATTGCATAGTTCTGATTGCTGTTGAACTCACTTGAATATGAGTAATTTTACAAGTTGTCCCATATTCAGCGTAGGGAAATATGGTTACCCTACTTATAAGGGTCAGAGTCAATAATTTTCCTTTTATATCCAATTTCATAAAACTGCCCTGGAGGTGCATGTAAATATGTATCCTGCCATCAAAAGCACAGAGACTCTATGTAATCAGAAGAGCATCTGCATATGTGTACATGCACAGGACTGCTGGCCACATGAATGTTTAACCTTCGTCTTATGTATTATATATGTACAATATTATATTTCAGTGGTAAATATTTGCCTAATATAGATTTCCACCCTTTGAAGGCCATGACAAAAGTTTTGGGGCCTTAGAGACGTATCTGATTCTGCAAACACTTAACTGGGACTTAATACTCACTACTGTGAGTTGTGTTGAAGTCACTGGGCAGTAAGCACTATATACAACATGTTTCAATTATCTGTCCCTGAGATTATAAATCTCTTGGAGAAATGACAGTGTCTTACATGATTTTGTCAAGACACGCACACTTTTGATTTTCAGTAAATAATAATGAGTTTACACACAACAAGTTTATATAAAAATATTATATATACACTTTAAAAGCGCTTATTATGCGAATCCCTCTATTCCCGGGAAGTCGTCTTGTTAAAATGTAATTTCAGAACAGGTAATTGTACCACATATTTCAAGGTCCATGATTCTGTAATAAATTGCATGTCGGCAGAGGTCTGCACTTTCACAGAGCTTCCTTAACTCCGGTTAGGGTGATGGTGCTATTGGAAGTTTTTTGGTTTTTGGGTAGAATCATGCAATTGAGGTACTGGCCACTTAAAGATAAGCCTGGCTTTTAAAGATCCTGTTGCAATGATAGTGTTCTTAGGTAACCTCTGTGTTGATTAATTTCCAAATTGGATAGTAACATTCTGCCTTCCAGATTCTTAAAGCTTCAGTTGGATATGATATTCATATTAATAACGCTTAGCACTTCTAATTTTCATAATATTTTACAAACACCCTCTTATGTAGATAAATAAGTACAGGTTGAACTTCTGTGGTCTGGGAATCTCTGGTCTGGCAACATACAGGGTCTGGCAGGACTACAGATGTTGCTGGCCTAGAGAATCCCAGTGGCAGAGGTTGCTGGCAGCTGGGAGCAGAGCCAGCCAGCAGGGGCAGCATAGCCCAAAGCCTACAGGGGCAATGCTCATGGCGCCACAGAGCTGCTGGGGCTGACGGATATTGTGGGGCAGCAGAACCTGCAACGAGTGGGACTGGTGGGGCCGCTGGAGCTTGTGGGGCCACTGGAAGGGGCATGGCACCTGCAGGGCTGCCGCAACCAGGATGCCAGGGGATTGGTGCTAGGTGACCGGGGAGAAGAGCCTAACAGGGAGGCTGCCCGCCTCCCACACCTCCAAAGTCTGGCAAACTCCCTTGTCTGGGACCGGTCAGGTAAATGTACTGGACCAGGAAAGTCCAACCTATATTATTCTTCCCATTATATAGATCAGGACATTAAGGAGACAGTTTATGGTTTGCCGCCTAGCCATAGAAATAATGGGTGTCAGAACTGGGATTAGGATTTAGGAATCCTTAACTATTTTAATTTTCTTATTCTTTCTCAGTTCTTGTTTTAAACTTCAGTTGTCGTGGAGTTGTGGGAGCGCTGCTCTGAAACTGCTCTGTATGAAACCAGTCAGAACTCTGGGGTAGTGTGCCTCCATTCTCTGAGCACACTGTCACCACAGCAAGAAGCTTTACACAGCCTTGACTTTCTTGGGCTTGACCTCAGCATTCAGCATCCCCTTCCATAGCATGCACTTCCACACCATGCACTTGGGTGGAGCTCCTGAAGAAGCGAGAAAGCACTGCCCCCCCAACTCTGCAGGAAGCAGACACTCAACCAGTATTGTAAAACTGATTTGCTTCCCGCTGCCTGGCCCCAGACCTCACCTGTGGCTGAGAGTCTGGCCTTTATCCTGCTTCCTGGGCTAAAGGTGTCACTGGTTGCATCCCTCTTCTGTAGTTCAGGTTATGGACATCAGACATTGTTTATGTGCAGAAAGCTGGGCCTCAGGAGAAGTCACATACCCAATTCCCATGACCATCTAGGTATTGGTGCAGTACCTAGGGAAACTGAGGTACACAGTATTTGTATCCAAAGGTAAGACTCACATGCAACATGAGGTGCATAAAACCCCACTTCATTACAGCAGCATGTAGTGTTGACCTGCACAGTTGAACTGCTGTCACTTTGCACTTCAGAGTTGGCTGCTGTTCCTGTGGGGAACAAATAGTTGTTGAGAAGCGTGAAGATTTGATTGTCTTAACCAGGCTAATCACTTTCCTTTTTTGTTTTTTGTATTTTTATAAATATAGGTGAACGAATTAAGAAGCCAGTTCCTCTTCAAGAGCAGACTGTTAAAGATGAAAAGGGACGATACAAACGTTTTCATGGAGCGTTTAGTGGTGGTTTCTCTGCTGGCTACTTCAACACTGTTGGTTCAAAAGAAGGTCAGAGATTGTATATGAAAGTCATTCTCATGGAAAAGACTGCAGTGCTACTTTGTTATCAAAACACAACATTACTCTGTTTTTGGGAAAACAAATGTAAATTGGCATTATGTAATTTTTTCTGCTGATGTTCAGTGTTTAATACTTTTCTATTAAAATGAACATTACTGAAGGTGCTTCCCTTGGAATGTTCTGCTTATGGATGCATCACATTATGTTGTCATGTCCTTCATGTGTTTCTAATTCATAGAATGTCAGAATGGCTACGTATACCCTTTCCTTGCTGCATTCATACATATTAGAGTTTTTGATATATTTCTTAAAAATTTGCTTTCTTAAAAGGATGGGCACCTTCAACTTTTGTATCATCACGTCAGAAGAGAGCAGACAAAAGAGTCCTTGGACCAGAAGACTTTATGGATGAAGAGGTAAATTTACAAAAATTGTGGCAATATATGCAGTGATATATTGTTGCATGAATTATGTAAATATGGGTAATAGTCACTTTGTTATAGATAGCCTATTAAGAAATTTGTAAGAACTATTCATTTTAAATTTTCATGAAAGAAACTGATTTAATTTTGTCAGGGACAAGTGCATATTTGGTGGTGGTGGGTTTTGCTTGCTTCTTAATTTGGAAATATCAGGATGTAAAATATGAGCATCTCGTTTTGATGGCAGACTAGTTTTGAGGGCTGATAGGTGTAGTTTTAAATGTTTGTAGGGAATTTAAACAAAATAGAATTTTCAGGAGTCTAAATAAAATCATTTAGGCTACATCTACACTACAGGGTTTTTGCGCAAGAAGTCTTTTGCGGAAGGTTTCTTGCACAAAAACTTCTTGCACAAAAGCGCGTCCACACCTCAAAGCACATCGCTTTTGTGCGAGAGAGCGTCCACACTGCATGGACGCTCTTGCACAAGAAAGCTTTGATGGCCATTGATAGAATAGCCATCAGAACACCTGTGGTTTTTCGGATAGGTTCTTTTTGTGCAAGAAACCTCTGTGGAATGTCCACACATGCCTTTTTGCGCAATAGCTGTAGCACAAAAAGGAATTATGCTTCGTAGAAGGAGGTATACCGCAAAAAGCCCTCTGTTCTGTCAATTAACTGTAGATTTTCTTGCACAAAAACGTACTTGAGGTGTGGATGCTCTCTGGGTTTTTATGCAAAACCAGCCATTTTTCTGCAAAAACCTTGTAGTGTAGATGTAGCCTTAATGTTTTACTTATTTTGTATATATGATATGATAATTCTAACCAGTTTTATAATAAACCTTAAAATCTTCTGGGTAGGATCTATTTAAAACAAACAAAAAAAGCCTTACTAAACAGAAAGCAAACAAAACTTACTAGGTCTCCATCATAAAGAAGCATATGTAATTAAGCACTGTGATTTGTGAGGGTGCTTAAGAGGAGGTAGGTGCTCATTTCCCATTGAAATTTAATTGGAGTTAGACATCTAACCTAGCCAAAATAAAGGGCATAAACCACATTTTGTCCTTGGAATATCATCTTTAATATTAATCGATATTTGAAGAAAAGTTATTTTGTAATTTTCCATTGTGTGTGTCTGTTTTTCAGGATCTTGGTGAATATGGGATAGCACCTAAAGAAATTACAACAACAGAAGACTTTGCTTCCAAACACAAAGATAGAATAAAAGAAAAAGCTAGGCAGATTGCAGAGGTAGCTTCATCCATTCCAGGAGCCACTGCACTGGGTGATTTAATTTCACCTGCAAAGTAAGTAGGTATAGCTCCCTCCTCCCCAAAACCAAAAATCTATGCTGTATTGGCAAGTAAAGGAATTTCTGATTGCTGCATTAAGTGCAAGTAACTGCAAAATATGTAAAATTACATTTTCAAAGGTGTCTTCAACTGCCTTCTTGTTTGATACAAGCAAATTTGTGGATAGTCATTTGCATTTCTGCATGCAAGGTACAAATACAAATGATATGTGCAGAATTGTGCTTACAGAAAATTGCTCTGAAAATTTGCCCCATATTGTTATGCAGGGGTGGGCAATAATTTTTGATGGGGTACCAGTCTAAGAATTTGGTAAGTGGTTAACGGCTGCACTTTTCTGTGATATTAATGAAGGGGCTGTGGGGTCTGGGCAGTAGTTGGATACAGGAGGGAGCTTTGGATGGGCGATTGGGGAACAAGAGGAATTCAGGGTCTGGGAGGGAGTTACGATGAGAGGAAGGGATGAAAAAAGGGATGCAGAGGGTTTGAGTTGTGACCTGGGGCAGGGAGTTGGCGTGTGAGAGCGAGTGGGTGGCAGGTGCAGGCTCTGGTGGGAATGTGCTTATTGTAAGTGCCTACTGGCCAGCAGCCCACATACACTGTTCAAAGCGACTGGCTGCTGGGGCCAGCGTGTGTATGTCTGCATGGCATGCACTTTGGAGGGAGCCTGTCTGAGGGTCCTGCTGCACTGCAGGACATTGGTGGCCCAAAGTATCATGGTGGGCTAGATTTTGCCTACCCTTGCTGTTACAATTTTATTTATAGCTTTAAGGAGCTTCATCATGAATACTTTGAAAGTAGACTATCATAAATGTTTTGTTAATTTCTCTTAGAATAACTATTGGTGTTGAACTGTTGCGAAAAATGGGCTGGAAAGAAGGACAAGGAGTTGGACCTCGAGTAAAGAGAAAGCCTCGCAAACAAAAATCTGGTATGTTCAATGAAGTTTTGAGTAATGGAAAATAAGTTTCTAATCTTCTCTGATATTGAGAAGCTGTTTTGAAAACTTCTATTTGCTTTTTTTAAAAATTTTAACTAAGAGAAACTTACTAAAGAATTGGAACTTTATAATATGGTGCTGTTATGTCTTTACAGATCCTGAAGTAAAAGTGTATGGCTGTGCACTACCACCTGATGGATCTGAGGTATTATGCAGGCAAAAGTTACAGTTTTTTATATAAAAATATAACTTTCTATATATCTTTATCTATATACACACACTAGAACACATACCCGGTGTTGATCCAGTCCTTAGCTCAGTTTTTGAATTTTGGAAAATAAAATTAAAATGCATGTGTTTTATTTAAATCTTTGTTCTTAGATGGGGCTGTGGATGAGGGGTTCAGCATGCAGGCTGCCCTGGGGACAGAACGCTAACCCAGCCCATCTCTTACCACAGCAGCTTCAGTCCAGATGAGCAGTGCTTCACCCTGGCCACTGCAGTTCCAGTGGACCCACTGCATTGTCCTCCTTCTTCCCCCAACTGGGGGGATAGTTTGTGTGCTTGTCTGTTTTCCTGTCTATCTCAAATATACAGTAGATAGCTGTCCCTTTCTCTATGCTTGCCCTGTGGTGTCCCAATGGGGTTAGAGCTGTCTTTGGCCCCTTGCTGCCCTTCTGTGGTTGTTATACAGTATAGCTGTCTTTAGGAGCAGAACCTTCTCTTTCCTTGTTATGAGAAACAGTCGCATTTCAGGCACATCCCATTATCCTGGCACAACCAAACCTTTGCCTTGCTTTACATTGTGATAAAAGGAAGCTACATACCAAATTTGGTGGTCCTAGCTCTTACTATTTGGGAGGAATTCTTGAACAGATAGACTCTCTCTGTATATTTGAGGTTGTCTGTCTGTAAGCGAGTGATTGAGTCTAACACAAAAAAACCCCAACTATTATATAACTAGACTACTAATATTTGTAATGTTGGTCCCAGGACATTAGAGATGGGCAATGTAATATTTTTTTATTGGGTCAAGTTCCGTTGGTAAAAATGACACGCTTTTGAGCTATACAGAGCTCTGCTTCTGAATACTAATGGTTGGTTAATGTAAACCTAGAACAGCTCATTTTGTTAGGCATATGCGGTGACATCACTATGTATATAAAGAATTTTTAAACTTTTTCAGAATTGGACTACATTTAGCTAAATGTTGTTATGGGACTTGCATTTTTATACTGCGCTACAGTGTTTAATGCTTCTTTATTGTAATGTACTTTAACTTTGTAAAAGGATGAAGAGGATGAATATCAGCCAGAGAATGTTACGTTTGCACCCAAAGATGTAATGCCAGTAGATTTGACTCCTAAAGAGAATGTCCATGGACTTGGATACAAAGGTTTAGATCCCACCAAAGCATTGTTTGGGGTTTCAGGAGGAGAAGATTTCAGTCTTTTTACTGATGGTTCTGAAAATACAAGTAATTTGCTTGGTGATCTGAGACCTAGTAAAGGAAGAAAACTTGGAATCTCAGGCCAGGTAAAACATTACTGTATGTATTGTGTTGCAATGTCAGTATTGTGTTGCAATGTCAGTTATAGGAAATAAATGTTTGTTTTAAAATCTCTCAAATTAGAATTAAAACAATTTTAAAGCAAATTTAAAATACTGTTTCTGTTATTAAAAATAGTACTTGGTGTTTCTCTGTTTCATTCTCTTTGAGAATCAGAGAGAGCATTAATTAAATCTTACAATATTTTGTGATGCAGAATAGTCATTTTATACCAAATTAGAGATGAGAAAAACTAAGGCATAGAGACGTAAAATGATTTGACCAAACACCAATAAATATGGTTAGCCTGATTCTTGAATTTAGTATATATTGGTTGAAAGAAGTAAGATTTGGTTCCAATTAGATTATGCATGACATTCCAAAATTAAATTGTGGGAGAGTGGAATGAAACAAACCTCTCTCGCGCTCTCTCTCTGTCTCTCTCTCTCTCAGTACTCTTAATATTGCAGTAGAATCTCTAAGGGCCAAATGCATATCAGGCAACTACCTAGTCCATATCAGGTAACACTTCTGGTTAAAGCAATAGCATTTTTTTCTATAAATACAGATATTTCTGTTATTACAGCATTATCCCATATTCTAAGAATAGAAAAAAAGAAACTACCTTATCAATGTGAAGCAAATGCTTTCATTAAATGATCCCTTTTATAAGGTAGTGTCATACTTTTTCTACTCTTCCTGGCTTTTTGGAAAATAAAATGTAGATAATTGATCTTTTTTTCTCCTTTTCGCCTGATAAAGATGGAAAATACTCAGAAACTGTAGAGTGATTGCAAGAAAGTTTGTGTGATTTGAAAAAAGGCCTGGGAGGCAGGCTACCTTGCTGCTTTTCCAATTGCTACAGTAATTTGCTATGAAGCCGTGGCTGAGTCCCTAAAAGCTTCTTCTATATGGCGTAGCAAATTAATTGATGTAATGTAATAATATGATGAGTGCAGTTTAAGTACAAATTAATGCTGTATTTCTTTAGTTGGAGTAAAATGAGCTTTTTGTGATACAAAGATGTTTAATTTTTTCCCATTTCTTTCTCATGTTAGGTTCTGTCAGCCACATTCAGTTGCCTTTTAGCATTATGCCTGTGATTCATGTTTTCACACAGAATATTGTCAAGTTATGTGATTTTAGGGGAAAAAAGAAATATGGTCAAATATGACTATATTTATTCCCATTGCATTGTTCTCTTTAAAGGCTTCCTGCCAGTATAATTATTTTTTTCCCTTGAGAGCTCAACTAGTACCTTTGTTATTCAAATGGCAGGATATATTCTTCAGTATTACAAAGCTAAGACTGCCAGTTACAAGCCAGACATGCCTCTAACATACAGTAGTCCCATTCCCTTTATGCTTGAGGACACATTTGCTGTTTTGATCATTGGTCTCCCATTTGGCAGGGTATAATGGAAAGTAGGGATAGTAAAATATGTTCAATTGTATAAATTTCAGCTGTCAGTAGTTGGCTCCTTGGAAACCGGTGTGCGCCTTCCTGCCTACCCCTTACCTTCCCTGCCCCCCCACACACTGCTTCCTCTACCTGGGCTCATTGGTTAAGCATGTACACAGTTACATTTCACATCCCTAATGGAAAGCTATCAAACTTGTCTCAAACATGTAATTTTAATGTCAGACAAAATTTACATATTGTGACATTACCTTTTCAAGGGAAAAAATTCTACAGTGTCAAAATATAACCATTTTAAATTGAAAACATTTTTTTCTAGGCATTTGGTGTAGGAGCTTTGGAAGAAGAAGATGAAGATATATATGCTACTGAAACATTGTCAAAATACGATACAGTTCTGAAAGATGAGGAACCTGGAGATTGCCTGTATGGTTGGACTGCACCTAAGCAGTATAAAAACAAGAAAGGTAAGAATTTTATATCTGAAATTTCAGTATATTTGTATTTAAAATACTGTAGATGAGGATGCTAATCTCTGTTTCTCAAGTATGTTCATTTATAAAGGATTGATACTTCTTAGCTTTGAGATTTCAACATTTCACCTATTCCCCTCCATTCCTGTTAATAGTAGTTCAAAAGCAGATTAAATGAAAACTTCTCTTTTTCTTCAATTTAATTTATTTGAAGACGTTTTTCCTGCACCAGCACAAAAAATGTGAAAAGCAGCCACTGCTGTACAAATACAGATAATATTAAAAGAGCTTATTCCAAAGTTGTCTGTGGCCTAAGTATAAAATATTATATGGAAAAAATGTTAACTATCAAGATTGCAAAGAAAAACATTCAAAAGTTAGGAAATGTCAGTATGAAAATTTCCAGCACAATTGATCTAAAACTACATTAGCATTAAACAGCTCTAAATTACCATGAAAGAGGGCTACTGTAGGAGGAAAATAATTACCACTAACAGTAGCAATAGTTCATGAGTAACATTAATGGTTATTGTTGAAAATCTGAGAGACAGACAGACCTTCCCTCCTCAGACTGGTTCAGCTAAGTTAGTGGGCCCATGGGCCGAGTATGGGATAGAGGCTGCGTCTTGCCAGGAACACAGGGAGTCCGGCCGGCAGATCTGGGTAGGCTGGCCAGGATCCAGCCTGCCAGCACCAGGATGACAGACTCCAGCAGCCCCAGAGTGCTTTCCCGCAGGTGTGAGTGCATAGCACGCACAGGCAGCACAAGGTGGGGCAGAGCATGGCCATGGCAGCAGCAGGTTCTTCATGGGCAAGATGGCTGCCGGATCTGCTTTTACCCCCCTTGCACCAGGCCAACCTGACTGTATGTCTGCCCTCACAACAGGATGGATAATGCTAATATGGATAATTTTGAAGATTTGAGTGGGGATGTTCACATAAAGCAGCACTTGCCAAAGTGCTATCTTTGGATTTAATTTAATGCATGTGTATAAACTTCTGAGTTTCTTTCAAAATGAATTTTTCAATTTTTTTCACCAGTATGGATAGTGTATAGCCAGTCCCAACTGTGGAGGCGTCAGTAGATTCTGAATGAGTTAGGGGTGCCTCAGGGATTGTTGCTTAGCAGAATTTTTGCAGGACATGTAAGTTAGCAGTAACTATGCATACTCTGTTTGTATTAAACCGTGCATAGTAGTATTGTGCTGATTTGTTTGCAAGTTGAGGAAAACTAAGGATTTTTAAAAAGGAATTTTTAAAAACATCAGGATATACTAATTAAAAGATGCTGTATCAGAAAATAAAATCTTATGAAATGATTTAATTAAAGTTGAATATTTCTGTCTATGAAGTTAATTCCATAGTTGAATTAGGACTTTGAAAGTCCTAACTAATACTGTCATCATTTTATAGGAGTGGAGAAAGAAGTTAGATATATTGGCAAAATTCTTGATGGCTTTTGCTTGGCTTCTAAATCATCAGCTCCAAAGAAGGTAAATGAAACATAAAATGTTTCTTCTTAGCAAAAACAGCTCGTACAATTTTGCCATCTTTATGTCTTTAAATATAGACAATAAGTAATCACTCATATTAGGTATGTAATAGTGTATTTGATTAACCAATAAGCAAAAACTTATAGGTTAATGCTATAGATTGCACGCATTTCCCCCTCTGCCCCGCTAGCACATTTTTTAGCAGGGTGGCCAGCAGCCTGTCTAAGTTCTGGCTTGTGACGGATCCAGGACCTGCCCCTGCTGCAGCTCTATATTTAAAGTGTTATTAGGAAATAGGCAGGCAAGCATCCCGTCTTAGTTCCAGCTCATGCTGGGTCCAGGAACTCAGAGACACACACACCCTGCCCCAGACAGTGGCTGCTGCCACCCCTGTATCAGAGGCAGCAGCATGGGGTTACAGGCAGCTGGTCCGTGAGGGGACCTGGTTTTTTAATTGGCTCCCCTAGCGGACCAGCTCCTTGCTGGCACCCCATGCTGCTGCCTCTGATAAGTGGCAGCAGCGCGGAGTGGCAGGGAACTCCTCCGGAGTGAGGACAGAATACATTGGCTGCTGGCAGGGCCGGATTAAGGCATGGGCTAGCCGGGCAGCTGCCTGGGGCGCCAACCTATGGGGGGGCGCCTGATGGCAGCTGAAAGGGGCGCATAGTGCCTCTTATATCTGCCATCAGGTGCTGCGCGCCCGGCTCCAGGATTGCGGGCTGCAGTAGCTCCCAGCGGCTGCCTGGAGCGGGGGCAGTGTTAACCCCCGCAGCGCCGGCCAGCAGCCGCCTTCCGCCTGCGGCCACGGGGCCCTGCACGGCCAGGCTCGGCCTGCCCCGGGCTGTGCGCCAACAGCAGTAGCTGGGCCGGACATGTGTGTCCTGCCGCCACCAGCTCTGCGCGCCCTCCCCCATGCACCGGGCGGGGCCAGGCATGCGCCCTCCCCCAACCCGGGGTGCAATCAAACTATCTGTCCCGGGCGCTGGAATGGCTCGGTCCGGCCCTGGCTGCTGGGCACACCCCAGGGGACTATAGAATAGTCGAGTAAACGATAAGAGTTGAGGTTACTCAACTATTCAATTAACCAATATTTAGCATTCCTGACTCATCATATATATGAAAGAGAGCGAGAGAGACGGAGCGAGAGACTGGAGGCTCAGGAGAGAAGACCGAGATAGAAAGGGAATAGGACATGGAGGAGAGACCCGAGGGCAGGGTAAAGAGGTGGGGCAGGGAGACACTCGATCCCCACCAAGACACACCCATTTTATTATTTCCAGGTTCCTTGCAAAATCCCGTCTTATGACGGGCTATTGGCTAGTATGTCAATAATAATCAAATTTATCAAGGAAAGATGTAAACATGTCTAAAATAGATCCAAAGAGTGATATGCAATTTGACAGAGCTTCTTGGTCATTACTGTATTCTAGTGCGTTCATAATGTGTCCTTTTAAGAGAAATAAGTGTTGATAAGCAGCAGAGGTGTCCTAACTAGTAAAAACAATAGGTTTTCAGGCTGATAATACAAACTTGAAATATGTCCATCCACTACAGGTTGCGCCTCTGAAAACTGGCACTCTGTGGTCTGGCAATCTCTATGGTCTGTCTGTATGCTCCTGAACTAGAGAACCTGGGAGCCTAATGGCAGAAGGGCCAGCAGTCTGGCTGGGGCTGGAGGCAGCGGGCCCAGAACCCCACAGCAGTGCAGTGACCATGACTTCTCAAATTCACTCGTAGTGGCAAATTTGTTTTAATACTAATTTTATTATTTAAGTACAAGATATATTGGTGTAAATATAAAGTGGACTAAAATTCAAGCGTAATATGAATTTTTTGTGACAGTAATCTTTTCTAAAAAAAAGAAATAGGAAAAAAAATCCATTTAGTATACTTTAGCATAAGCAGGTTTTGGGATATCTGTTCATTTAAGAGCTATAAAAACAGAATTTCAGTGGAGGATGCTGAGGTAATTTAGAAGTTTAGGTAAACAATTTAACTCTTAAAATTTGAAGTTGCATGTAATTCCCAGTTTAAGGAAGATGAATTCTTATATAATATCCAAGGCATTTTTTGAAATATAATTAAAAAAATCCAGTTCTTGATTTTTCTTTTATACTATGGAATAATTTTAAAAAACTGACAATTCACTAATATTTTTCAAGTTTCAGATGTTTCTGTTTTTATTACAACAGCATTTATTTATTGACTCTGACTAATTGGGCCTGTCCAGTTTGTTGTATAGCTTGTTTTTCTATTGTTAAAATTTACAAATTAAAGTGATAGTCCTTTTCTGCAAGCCTGAACTGTATAGTCTAACTTTTGTATTCTGCCCAGTGGTTTTAGTGTTGGGCATCATCTGTTAATACAAATATGAAACTACATCTCTCACTGTATTTTCTGTTTGTTTTGGAAGACTTACCTACCACCTGAGTTGCCAAGAGATTACAGACCAGTACATTACTTTCGGCCAGTGATAACAGCTAGAAACGAAAACCCATTTTTACTTCAGGCATTAGTTGAATCAGCTGGGAAGCTTGAGACTGATACTCCACATGAAAGCAGACACACACTGAATGCATCTCAGAGGAGGGAATTGCTAGGAGAGACTGCTCTGGAAGGTATGTGATGGGGTGTTCTTGTTTTGTTAAAATTTACTGAACACTGAATAGAGTACTAGTTTATCCTCATAATATTTTTAGCATATGGAATACTTGTTTATAAACTCAAATATTTATGATCTTGAATAGGTATTTTCTAATTTAATAAAAATAAAAACTAAACTCACCCTCTATGCTAGCCAGAATATTGGCCAATATGTTCCCTGTGTTAATTACTGAGGATACCTATGGGCGTGTTTCAGTTCCTTACATTAATTAAAATAAAAAAGTATTTGTGAAGGTATTTCATTTTTTTGCTTCCATAAAGCCTCAATTTATTTATTTTAAAATTTCTGCTTGTGAGGGGGTTTTTTTAACTTTAGAAATTCAGATCTTGTGTAGCCTAGAAGATTTGATAGCTCTTTAGGTGCTAGTTAGAGACTGAAGAAGATAATAAAGAAAAGGAAAAGGGAATGTTAGACTTCTTAAAAAAAAAATTAACACCTATTTAAGGTCAACCAGTGAAGGACACTAGAGAGAGAATATATATTATTAATTGCCTTTCCCTTCAGTTAAGTTGTGAGGCTACAATATTCATGCAGGGTGGATTGATTTAAATTTGTGATTTTTTTTTTTAAATCTGTAAACCAGGTAATCATTAGTAAAATAATCTATTTTAATTTTGTTTTGCATTTGTACATTTGATTTATTACCCTAAAGAAAGGTTGGTTCTCGTTAGTTGGTAACCATTAAAATATATTGATTTGTAATTAAATACAGCCTTTGTAATAATTTTGGTCTTTTTTGCTAACCAAAAATACTCTATACACACTTATTTAAGCAAGTATATCACTTAACTTAAATTTATTCAGCTTTTTAATTTTTAAATTTACATTATTTAGAAAATTACCAATGCGTTTCTTTACTAGATACTTTTTTACTTGATTTTTGTCAAACTCTGTTTGAATAGGAAATCAATTAAAAATGCACAAAACAATCATTTTTAGTTTTATTAGATAAATTTAAACCATCACATGTATTAGATACATAAGAAAAGCAAGTCTTAGTTTTTCAAAATGTGTTTTGCATTTAAAACCGATTTATTAAACAAAGGAAGTATGTATTATATGTAGTTGCCAAACTCGCTGCTTTTCATCACCGTGTCCTTCAGGATTTTAGAACTAAAAGACTGCATTCTCTCATCAAGTTTTATTCATAGTTTTTGGAAGACTTCTTTTTTGTCTTAAATCTCCCCCCCCCCC
>JANRFK010001785.1:20917380-20937187 GCA_030068395.1 Apalone spinifera
AATTCAACTTAAGAACAAACCTACAGTCCCTATATTGTACGTAACCCGGGGACTACTTGTACCCTCTTTATCTTCAGAATAGATGCAACCCAGAACAGCAGGCAAGCTTTTTTATGGTATCTTTCAAATTTTCTTTTTACCCCAATTTGGAGGACCACATCAAAGTATCTCTAATGAGTGCATAGAATGGAAATAGGTGATCCTCTTCCCCTTCCCCCCGCCCCCAGACCATAGTGTTAGGGTTTTGAAGTGTTAATAGCTGTTTCATGGACTTTGCTTGTTTTGTAGATAATTTAAGCCTTCATTTTCCAGTGTTTTCCATCATCCCATCATTAAAAACAATGATTGACAAAAAAAAATTCATTTTCTTCTAGTTCATCAATTGTTGGGTTACCCAAAGTGAAACGTGACAAGTATTCTGTATTCAATTTCTTAACTCTGTCGGAATCTTCCACGACAACCGTAACTCAAACAACTGAAAAAATGCCACAGAATATCAATCCTAACAGTAAGTGGGTCACAATTTTATTAGTATAATGCCAGTAGTTAACAAAAATATCAATATTTTTTTACAATTATTATGGAATGTGAAAATACCAAGGTGCAGCTTAAGTAAATCTACACATATAAGGGCTAAATTGTACTGATTTATACCAGCTGAGAATCTGGCCAATAGAGATATTCTAATTTTAATTTTTTTAAAGTAGGAAGTAATGATAAAGCAAGTATTTGTAAATAATTGACCTGATCATGAAATGCTGTAGTGTTTTAACATAAAGCTAATTAACCATGTTGATTGGGATCTTGTACCATTTTTAGAGCCAAAGAAACCATCAAGATGGGATGTATCTGACAAAGAAAAGAAAAGAAAAGATTCTATTAGTGAGTTCATAAGTCTTGCTAGATCAAAAGTTGAAAATCAGCAGCAACAACCAGAATCAATAAAAGAAGAAGCCAGAAATAGAACAAAAGAACCTCTTCCCAATAAGGTATAAAATCCCCAAAGATTTAACATTTTCAGTAACAATTGTGCTATTGTAAATGGCTCTTCTTTGTTGATGGTGTTTTGAAATGCCTTTCCTTGTGTATGGACAGAGTCACTAGTAGCAGCTTATGTGGGTGAGAAAAGATGTCTGCACTTGGGATCAAGCTGTACCCTCCAGCTGTAGGAAAAAGAGATTTTTTTCTACAATATGTCTCTTGTAAACCACAAGTTCTAACCCCCGCTCAAAAATGTGATTTAAAAACTCCACACCCCACGTGTGTCAACTGGTTTTGTGCATATAAAAGCCAAATCTTGCGCTAAGGGATAGCAAGCAGTGCACTTGCCCAGAGCCCTATGACATTGGATGCCCCAGAAAGCTAAATTGCTTAGAGCCCTGGGCTTCATCCCTGTGCGGCAAGATTTAGGCTTTCTATCCTAGGCACCTGCAAGTCTAACACTGATCCTGGTTGCCAGACCCCCTAAAACCTGCCTGTGGTCCCCCCACGGGACCTATGGTTGAGAACCATTATCCTATGGAAGCTCCTCAACTGGCGCTTTGCAAATAGTGGGTTACACAAATAGAGAGGCAGCAGACCCAGGGCAGATCTAGCTGCTCTGCAGCATCATACATGCACATATGTACGCTAGGGAGAACTTCCTGACTTTGGCTCTTAACTTACTCAGGTTCCCATTTTGGGAGCTTAACTTTCCACAGCTATGAAAGATGAGTGGTGATAAGAGGGTCCTGGTCACCAAAGTTCCCGCAGCAGCATGTTGTCAAATAGTTGAGGAAACTAGGCGGCAATGTGAAGGCACCAGTCGAATATAAGACACAATGTGTGGATGTAGGTGCTGCATGAGTTCTTTGACCTGAATCTTCCTGTCATGGGTGGTGGGAAGATAAACTCCAATTTTGCCCTCTGCTCAAACAGAAAAGTGGGAGAGGGGGACTGCAACAGTAAACGATACAATTTCTAGTTTCCTACATGAGGAAACATATTATACATTGATGGGGAACCTAGGATATTGCCATGAAATTATTTAGCATCGAAACACTTTGTATTTTTATTCACATCATTTTGCCCTAGAATTGCCTGTATACGTACTTTTAATATCAGCAGTTCTCAGCCTGTGGTTACGTGCTGCTGGTGGTAAATGAGGAGTTAGCTAATCTCAGGATGTCGGCAGTCTTCATCATTTCAAAAGCTTCAGAGGGGTAGCGAGTTAGTCTGTAACTTGAAAAACTTAAAAAACAACAAATAGTCTTGCAGCACCTTAGAGACTAAAAAACATTTAGATGGTATCATGAGCTTTCATGGGCCTAACTCACTTCAGATTAATGGAGTTATTAAAGGTCCAGTTTCTAAATACGGGGCTGGAGGGGAGAAGGAAAAAGAATAGTAAAAAAGGGGGGGAAGAAATAGTCAATTAGTGTCCATGCTACATGAAGCTAATAGAGAAGCTGTTTATTGTTTCAGTAAGACAGCTAAAACCAGATAAGCAAGTTGGTGTAGTTGCCTCAGGGATATGTGGTAATGAATGGGAGGAAACGTGGTGCCTAAGGATGTGAAGGACTAGTCGCTTCCCCCCCCTTGCTGCCTCTTTCAGATAGAGGCAGCAATGGTGGGGGGAGAATAAGAGGGTACTTCAAAGTGGCAGCACCGCACAGAGCCTGGGGTCAGCTGTTCTGTGCGGCACTGCTGCATTGCATGACGCAGGGAGCCCGGTGTCAGGCTCCTCGCAGCATTTCAAAGTGGCAGCGCTGAGTGGAGCCTGGGATTAGCTCCGTACGGCGCTGCCGTTTTGAAACACTGCTGTGGTGTTTCAAAGTGATAGCACCTCATGGAGCCCGGGGTCAGCGGGGGAGTCCCCCGCTGACCCCGGGCTTTGGTGCTTTCGCCTTTGAAGTGTAGCAACAGCCCTAGGGGCGCCCTATCAGCTAACTGAATAGTCAATGCAAAAATGCACCAAGTATTCGATTAGTCAGTTACCTGACACTTAACAGCCTTAGTGGGGCCCACATCTAGAAGTTGGAGAAGAAATGGTGCAAATGGCAGGAGGTGAATGAGGGAAGAATTCTTGCTTTCTATGGTGTCTCAGAGGGGTAGCTGTGTCTGCAACTAAAAAACTTAAACAGTGAATGGTCCTGTAGCATCTTTGAGACTAACCTAAAAAATATAGATAGTTTTATGAGCTTTCATGGGCACAGCCCACTTCTAGAGGAAGAAGTGGGTTGTGCCCACGAAAGCTCGTAATACTGTCTATATTTTTGGGTTAGTCTCAAAGGTACTACAGGATCATTCTTTTTATGCTTTCTATAGAGAATGTATAGTTCTGATGAAGAAAAGTACTTATATTTCTATTTCTTACTCTTTTACTGAAGAAGCAAAACAGGAAACTCTGCATGCAAACAGATCTTTATATAAAGTAGGAAATTTGTTTTGCTTGAGTACTATCTATTGAGAGGAATGTGAGTCTTATATGTGGGGACGAATTGTGGAGACCTGTAGATCCAACCATGAGAAATTACAAGGATTAACAATAAGTGCACAAAGTGGGTAGTTACCATAAATAACAGTTGCCCCTTTTGCTCTTGCAGTTTTAGCCTCCATCAGCATATTTGCTATTTGAAAATATGGCATGAACAGTGAAATTTGCTTGAGTTAATTATTTTAGTTTAGTAGTATACTTCTTTTGTATGCATTAATTATCATAGGTCAATTTGCATATCTGGCATTTAGGTTTATTGTGAATTGACTTGGGAGTTTGAGGAACATTTAATAAAGGGCGGGATATTTACTTTTTGGTAAGGGTATGCAAGCCTCTCTCTGATCTATGTAAGGGCTGTTTGGGGAACTAGGTTACAGGCAGAGTGACCTTATAGCAGTGGTCACCAACCTGTCGACTGCAGGGAAGCTATTATTCGATCGTGTTTTCTGCTTGTGGAGAAGGGCTGCCACTAAGGCAGGCTCCCTGCCTGTCCCAGCCTCATGCTGCTGCCCTGTTCCTGGAAGCGGCGATCGTCGCACCAAGTGTGCGAGATGAGGCGGGCAACCGTCTTGGTACGCTTCTCCTGCCTTAAAGCACTTCTTCCACAGTGCCCATTTGGCCAGGAACAGGGAACTGTAGCCAGTGGGAGTGATGGGGTGGTGCCAGGAAAAAGGAGCGGCATGCGGAGCCATGTGCCCTCCATCCTGGGGGACTACAGGGGTGCATTGACCCCTTCCAGGCGCAGCATGGGACCAGGGCAGGCAAGGAGCTGGCCTTAGCCTTCCTGGGCTACCAATGGGGACCCAACCATGGTTTGTAGAGCCCTGCATGGGTATAATATTTGTATCTGTATCTGCAAAAATGAACTCCAAATATTTGCATTGACTTCTCAAGATGCAGATACTCATGGATACAAAGCAGATAGCCATACATTTGTAGGCTTCTAGATACAAAATGCGTCCACATCCATATTCATATCCACAAAAATGAGCTGTGGATATCTGCATCCATATCTGTGGGTGCGGAGACCCATGGATATAAAGCAGATATCCGCAGATTTGTAGGGCTCTAACAGGAAGTACTTCCTGGTGGAAAGCCGCACACCAACTCTCAATCCAGACTCCCCTCCTGCACCCCAATCCACTCCCAGAGCTTGCATTGTCATCCTCTCCTATATCCCAACCCCTACCCTATGCTCACTCTGGAGCCTCCTCCCATACTGCAGGCCCACTGGCCCAATCCAGAACCTGCACTTCCTCCTGAACTTCAACTCCCTCCCCCAGCCTGGTGAAAGTGAGTGAGGGTGGGGGAGAGCGAGTGGCAAAGAAGGAGGGATGAAGTGAGTGGGACAGAGCTTTGTGGAAGGAGCGGGGTAGATCCTGGGCTACCCTTAAATTCAAAAATATCTTTGGCATTAAAAAAGTTGGAGACCCTGCCCTAAAGTCTTTGTAATCCCTAAGTGGTCTGCAGTAGTCTCTGCACTGTCTAACATAAGTTGGTGCAACTCACAGTGAGCAAAGAGAAGTAGGGGATCTGTGCTTATCAGGCTTGTATGGCTGTAGCATATACTTAGGGGACAAGAGGATAGCAAGTGTAGTCAGGGATTGTGACTGTAAGAGGGATTGTATGGCCTTCTAGCAGGTGTGAGGTTAAATTCCTTCCACTACACCCACTGTTTTCCCTGGACAATGTACACTTTTCTGTGCTTTGAACCTAGACAGAGGAAGATGATAAATTCATTGCAGTGATCTTAAGCTAACGAGGTGCTTGCATTTATTGATTTAAAAATAAAAAGAGTTAATATATTATAGTCTTTCAAATGTGCTGTTCTGACCTGCATGAAAAAGGCACAGGTTGCAGTATTCTTTATGGAAAGTGACTTAATTTAGTGGTGTCTGAGCTCTGCTATTGTGTATCAACAGTTGTCAAGTTTATAGACTTCCAGTGTACTGTGAAATTTGCCAATTAAAAAATCTTCAAGTGAAAATATCATTAAAAGTGTCAAGATACGTTAATTTAATTGGGAGACTTTTTTCCTTTATCGGTGTTTCCTTTTTTTCTTATGGTCATTGTTATGTAGGTAGTTAATGAAAGCACAGATCAGAAAGAAGAAGAAGAAAGCAGACCATCTATGGACTTATTTAAAGCCATCTTTGCCAGTTCTTCAGATGAAAAATCATCATCATCATCTGAGGAAGATAGTGATGAAGAGGTACATCAGCCAACTTCTGCCGTGCCAGACTCAGAAAGTACCAGTCATGCTAATCCACCAGATACCTCTGTATCTGAGGTACAAGGTAATAGTTGATAGTTTTGTTCAATTTCATGAAGTTCTGGTAACTTTAAAAGTAATTAAAACCTTCTGAGCCTAGTAAAAAAGTGTTTTACTCCAGTCTCTCAAAAGGGCAACTCTTCTTCCCTCCAAGAAGTTACTCCAGCTTTACACTGGCGTTATTGACTGCTGAATTAAGTTCTTTCTATTTAAATATTATCTACATAGGCATAGGACAAAGGCAGTTTTTACAGATATATAGTCAAATGCATTATTTGCTAAATACAAAGAGGGATGAGGACAAAACCTATATTTCTCTAGAAAGAAACCCCCAAAATTAGGAAGTTTTATATACTAAGTATATGATATATGTTAAAGTATATGTATTTAATGATGAAATTTTGACCAGACTAGAAATAAGTTGAATTTTCATTTGAATTTAATTTCTATATTTTGATATTTTCATTTAAGATAATATTGAAATGGATTTTTAAATATTTCAGCAGTGTAGCTGAACCTCTCTATTTTTCACTGTCTGCACAGCAAAGAAATTGAGAGGGTGGTGACAAAGCAATCTTATTCTATGTATGAAGATTGAATAGCAGAGTATTATAGAGAGTTCTCATACTAGAAATTAAAGTAACAATATGCTAGAGTACATTTAAAAATTTACTATGAAATAGTATAAATCAAGATAACATTCTATTTATTTTAACATTTTAAGATGTTGAAAAGTCTGGGGGATAGTTGTGCTAATCTGTAACTTTAAAAACGAGTAGTCCTGTGGCATTTTAGAGAACAACAAAAATATATATAATCTTGAGGTTTTTGCGGGTAAAACCAACTGCATCAGATGAGTTGGACAGGATGTTGTATCTTTAATTTTAAAATTGGCATGTTTACTTACTTGCCAACTCGGAAAAAAGGCAATATGAAATGGATCTCTTCATAATTAGTGCCAAATTAATCAATTTAGTGCAAATAGCTGATGGAATAATAAATTCCTAAATAACCTAACACCCATAGTCAAACTTAAGGTAGCCTTTATTTTATAGTAAAAAGACCAATTAATGTATACTCTTTAATTTGGAAACTTTTCAGACTGCTAGATCTAAAATCACCTATTCTTACCATATCTTCAGCACTGTAATTTTGCCTAATTATTGAAAAATGTACACGAGTCTGTTTTTGCCTTTAAATTACAGATTAATTTGATAATTTCAGACAACATGTATATAAATATTTTTATTTTTAATTTTGATGTAGAAATCAGCAGCATTGTGATTAAATATTTGATGATCCTAGCCCAGGGCTACTTATCTTTGGAAACCCCGGGGTCCACAATGATACTCACAGCACATGCTGAGGGCTGCAACTTAAGTGAGGTTGCATATACATGCAAATATATATGTAAATAGCTTCTTTCACACTGATGGGCATGAATACAAAGCACTTTCCACAATGCACTGGCACTCCCAGCACCTCCTCCTATGGTACTAGAAATGCCAAAACCCCTATACCTGTCTGTTCCAGCCTGCCTGGGCGCTTGCATCTTTCAGTGCTTACCCCATCTGGGAGACATCTCACCGTTGTGGAGTGTGTTCCCAGTGGAGGCCATATTCAAAGGATCCCACCCATCGGCCATGTGCTTAGCCCTGCGTAATCCCAAACTGCCTCACGTTCTGCAAACAAATGGGCCGCAGGCCGCATGTTAAGTAGCCCTGTCCTAACCAGTGCAACCAACCTTTGAAATGCACAGGAAGGTGCAAAAGGAAAAAGCATCAACTCTTTTAAGGGGTTGTGTACAAAAAAAGCTTAAGAAATTATATAATGATGTAATTAATGGAAGTCCTTTTTTAAAGAATGTGTGTCATTATCGGAGGCTTCTGAGGATCCCATTAATCAGAAATAATGGTTAGAAGCACCTTCTGCTTCTTTGAAAATCTGAACTGCAAAATCTAAACAAGCATGCAAAATTCATTAACTTATCTTCAATATTTTATTTTTATGGCATATTTTCTCAGATGTCTTGGGTAGGGAGAGTTCTTTTCTCTTTTATGTTAAAACCTATATGTTGTTTTTCTAGAAAATATGGCTGTTACAAATGAGCCTGACTTTGTGCCACCTCTTTTGAAGGAGGAGCTGAATAAGGGAGAGGAATTTGGACCGAAGTTGCCTCCAGTTTTCTTTTCTAGTAAGTATTACTTTACGTTTTGTACATTGAAAACAAGTATAAGATGCTGTTATTTATTTATGCTCCCCATAAACATCTTCAAAGTTACCTCATTATCCACCTTCAAATCCCCTTCTCAGAACCCTGACTTGTCAAGTCATCAAGACCCAGTATACTGAGACCACTGCCTATCATGCTAACCCATACTGTCTTATTTCCTGGTAGTCTCCAGTCTCTCTGCTGTCATCTGTTGTCTTTTGTCTTTTATATTTAGAGCCCAGCAAATCCATAGGTATCTATCTGCTTTATATCCATGGATATCAGATGCAGATATCTGCAGACCATTTTTGTGGATCATGAATCACCGACATAGGTGCTGTGAAACTAGGTGTGCTGCCATACACCTCTGCCTTAAAGTGGTTTCACACACACACACACACATATATATATATAGCGTTTACAGTTTGGTTCAATGTCTTTCAGCGCCCCCACTATACAGATTTTTTTAGCATCCCTGGATGTGGATATAAATTTTTGTATCCACACAGGACTCTAAATAGAAGATCTGAAAGGTGAAGAAGCAGCTGTCAGTAGCTGATAGCCTTTAAGGTTGCTTTTCTGCCTTCCGCACCCTGTATCTCCCCTCCTGCTCACTCCCCCTTACTTATTTTGCAGAAGCAGCTGCTTCCCTTTCCTACTAACCTGTACAGCAATAATGAAGTTGGGAGAGAATTCCTAAATAGCTTGGCTGCTTAAACCAGAAGGATAAGAGTAAAGGGAATTTTGCATCCTGTCTTGACCTATCATCTCCTCCCCTTTCTCTTTATGAGGCTGAGGGGGAGGTGATAGATAAGAAGCAGCTGCTTCTCTGCCTTCCAGATCCTCATAGGCTATGAGCTGTAGACAGTTGCTTGCTCACATACACACTGTCTCACAGATGCTCCTCCTGAGAGACACTTTAGCATGTTGCTCCAGATACACTGTGACTCACAGGTCAGCTATAAGTTGATTCTTGTGCATGCAGATCCATAATATATCTGTAAAGCTCTACTTTTGTGTAGATTTTTAAGTCCCTCAGGGTAGGGACCATCATTTGTTCTGTGTTTGTACATTACCTAGCACAACTAGGTCTTTGTCTACGACTACAGTAATGTAGATGAAGCTAATTTAATTTTTTTTAAACTGTTTGATTTTCAGAGGGAAATATATTGACTGGAATTTGATTTACAATTAGGTACAAGGTGGGACTTCCCTGGTCTGGCACCCTGGAGACCTGAGCAGTCCCAAACAGAGTTTTCCAGACCAAGGGAGGTAAAAGCTCCCCTTCTGACTATTGGCCCTGCTGTCCTCAGGACTGCTAGGCTGTGCTTGCCACCCGGGTTGGGGCTAAACTCCCCAGCGCACTGACTCTAACTGGGGCTGTGTTCTCACCACTGGCCTGGGCTGAGCTCTCGGGCTCCTGTCCAGGTTGCAGTTCCGGGCACTGACCCCACTGCCTCTGGCTCATGCAGGACTGCACTCCCTGCTGTGCTAGCTCGGTCTGGTATGTGTTGCCAACCCCCATTGGCCCCTCTGCCTCCAGCTGTGGAGGGCTGGGCTCCCTGCTGTGCTGGCCCTGCTGCCACAGGGGCTGTGCTCTCTGCCGCCGGTGTGGGCTGTGCTCCCCACATGATGGCCCTGCTACGAGCTGAAGTGCGCTTCCCACCACCAGCCCAGCTCCTTAATGTGGCCAGCTAGGGCTCTTTGGTCCAGCAATATCTGTGGTCCTTACGGACCATGGATGTTGCCAGACCAGAGGGTCCCAGATTTTAGAAATGTAATCTTACTATACAGACATAGATATGCAAGTGAAAGTGAATGTGCAGCTGTCCCTATGCAAGTAGAGATGTTATAGGTCAACAAAGTAGATATCTGTTTATATACACGTTACACCTCCCACACACATACATTTTTTAAAAAATTTGCCTATCAGTTTGTGCTCAAATTGAAGTGAATGTATAGTTATTTTTTTCTGTACCCAGAATCAGCCCTTTTAGATATTTTGAGTAGGACGACATATGCTGTTGCCATTGCCTGGTAAATGTTGAATAGACAGGATTTTTTTGCTGTTGTTTTAATCCTGTTTGTTTAACCATGTTCAACAGATTTAAAGTGAATAACATAGCATTGTTCATCTCTGGGAACTTTGTACGCAGGTTAAAGAGATGAAGAAGATTTAGAATATAACTTCAATTTATATTCAGGTCCCTTTGCAAACTAAAAGAAGACTGGGGTCCTTCATTCTTCTCTCCGGCCTCATATATACCCGTGTACATTAGTGACATTGTCAAATACTTTGATCCAACATTAGGATCCACTAGCCCAGACTTATTTGCCTGTGCAGATGCCCACTGATTTCACGGGGGCTTTACATAGACTCAAATGTCAATGTTTAACAGATTCTGATGCAAAACAGGGGCTACGGCTGAATTTTTTTTTCTTCACCAATATCCGATTGCAAAGGTATGTCTATAGAGAAGTTAAAATATTTGGAATTGGGAGTCCCAAATCCCTTATGTAACTCTGAAAATCTCAACCCATATATTAGGGAATTAAAATTTTGTATAGTTTAATATTAATGTTTGTCTTGGTAATGTTTTTATATCTCTATATTTGATTTTTTACTTTAGAGACTACTCAGAAGCATGAGTCAGTACTTCTATCAAGTTCTCCTGAAGTCAATAAGAAAGAGAAACATAAAAAAAACAAAGAAAAATACAAGGCTAAGAAAGAGCACAAACATAAAAAGGAAAAGGTGACCAGCTTAAATAAATTGGTTCTTTCTTTCTTTGGACTGATTTCCTAAGTCAAGTGTAAACTGCCAGGATACATGCTAGATCAGTGTTTCTCAACCTTTTTTTTATAAAATATCCCTTTACAAAAATTATAAGTACCCCCAGTACCTACAGTTTTCAGACACACACAATGTTTTTCTACCATTGCAACACTTTTGTTTAAACAACTTAATCATAGCTGGGGAGGCGATGAAATTTTTGAGTGTAAAAAATACAAAAATAATAAAGCGCTGTAAAACTTAAACAAAAATTCAGTTTTCTCCAAATTTCAGTTGTGTTAACGTACCTCCCAGACTTCTCTCGAGTACCCCTAAGGGTACTCATACCACTGGTTGAGAAACACTGTGCTAGATTATGGAAAACAGAAATCAAGTTGGGCTGCTTGGACAATCTCCCTTTGCAGTTCTAGTTTAGAACTGAAGATATGTTAGCTTAACAGGGTGTTGCTTGTTCTTTATGTGCCTATGGACCATATGCATAGTTTGCTTAGATACTGCATAATAATGTAAAAAAACAGGATACATTATGATGATAAAGCTTCTAAATATGTTAATGTAATTTATTTGGTCCTTGCTTTCTAGAGATTAGGTTTATAAGCGACTCATTGCTTGACTACTCACACCTCCCTCCGCCTCTATAGCAGAGGCAGCAAGGCGGGAGAAGCAGGAGCCAGTGCTGGTGGGAGACAGCTTACCCCTGCTGCTGGTCTGCCTTTTAAATGTAGTAAGAGTCACCCAGCTCTTACTACATTTAAAAGGTAGAGGTACAGTGGTCCAGAACTCCGTGTGAGCTAGGACTGCTCATGCCTGGCTCACAACAGGTCTGGGATTTACCCCTGCTGCGGGTCTTCAATTTAAATGTAGTAGGAGCTGGGCTGCCTGTGTGCCCTGCTCATACTACATTTAAACTGCAGAGCCGCAGCAGAGGTAGCTCCTGGACTCCACCACCTCTTATTGACTAATCGTGTACTTGATACAAATTGTATCGACTATACGATTAGTCAGTTACCCGCTTCTTAACATCCTTACTTAGACACCTTGGCTTCTATTATTTAAAGTTTACACAACTGAAAATGTGTAAG
This sequence comes from Apalone spinifera, assembly GCA_030068395.1. Lineage (NCBI taxonomy): Eukaryota > Metazoa > Chordata > Testudines > Trionychidae > Apalone > Apalone spinifera. The sequence goes on from JANRFK010001785.1 coordinate 20,929,216, forward strand.
TACCATTGTTATTGCTCTGCTCCAGTTAACTTTGGAATTTAACCTGTATATAAACTGTTTCCTGTGATCCCAGTTATTCTTTTTTAGTGACCTTTGGTTATAATTTGACGTGACTTAAAAAAATACATGAATAGCAGATTCAACCATTTCTTTTTTAACAGAAAAAGAAACATAAGAAGCACAGGCACAAAGGCAAACACAAGAATAAAAAATCAGAGAAAAGCAGTAGCTCAGATACTGCTGATAGTAGTGACAGCCTTAGTGATGTGGAGAAGATCACAAATTTGTCTCCCCAGGAATTTCTACAAAGGTAAACAGATAATTTACTGAGATCTTTATAAATCTGGCAGCAATAATGGGCCATAATCTCACTAGTGTAAATTGGTGTAGTCCCACTTAAGTCGGTATAATATGTTTGTGTCTAGAATTTAGATAGCTTTTTGTTAATCAAGTCAGAAAAGATAACTTATTATAGGCTTTTGGATCTAGATGTGCCATGTAAGGACTAGTGTTAAGATAAAGTGCTACAGGAAAGAGAGCATTAAGCAGCTAATTCTACAGCACTAGATAAGGAAAGTTAATTTGGAAGAGATCTTAGTATCATTGTAAATTGCTATAAATGGGAATAAATATTGTGTAGATAAGACAAATACAAATGGTGAGAAATGTTGCTGCTATATCTTTTCAGAAGACGTAGTCAAGTTTAACAAAATGTAACCCTCCCCTGGTAACTATTGGTATTGACTGATAGATTTTAGGGAAGTAAAATCGTGGTGAATCCTTAACTGGTTAAAGGTTGTTTAATCTGTTAACAACTGTTTAAATGGGGCATGGTGGGTTGCTCCAGCTGAGCAGGAGGGACTTGGCCAGACGGGCTGGAGCAGTTTTCTGCCCGCTGTGGGCTGGGGGCTTCTAGCCCCGTTGGGCAACAGGTTAACCGGTTAACCACTGGCATCCCTAATGGATTTTTAGAATACAAAATAAATTCTGTCTGGCTAAAATCCTTCACAACTGAATGACCCAGCTTCAGCAGGTGCAAGGTGTTAGGCTTATTTTGGTTCACAATCTGGGCCTATCAGTGTCACGCCTTTCCCTGCTTGCTGGATCTGTTCTTGAGACTTGGCAATTTACTGAAGGTTAACAGCATTTTGTGCTTGAATACAAGGTTCCTGTAAGTCAGTAACCTGCTGGGTCTAATTCACATTCCAATGGACTAATTTACTTTTTAATTGCTTAAAAGAGCAATTATTTTTGCTCTTTTAGTAAATCGGGATTGGCAAATCTAAGATCCTCTCTTATGTTCATATTGGAGGGTTTTAGATTTGCAATCCCGATTTACTAAAAGAACAAAAATAAATGATTGAATTCAGATTGCAGTTTGAGAAACTTCTTAATTCTTGTTAAAGTGATTAAATGTACCTGTTGCTGTTGTGTATATCTATTAAATATGGCCTTTTATTCCAGGCTGAAATGCCTTCCTGGAAGAAAGCAGTAACTTTTCTTCAATGCTGTATGACTTTTGATCTGAAACTTTGATTTCCTCCATGATGGAAGATCAGTAATGTATAAATTGCATTGTAAATGTTGTATTTATGCTGAACATATATTTGAAATAATACATTTATACATTTGTGATGTTTTACCATTTTGAACCTTATGAATTATGGGATGTTGTAAAGATACTTTTGATAATGCATGCTAGCAATAAAAAAAAAAGTAATAGCTTAGGCGCTAAATTTATTTAATGTGAGGGATATAGGTAGCAAGGACATGTGTATGAAAGTAGGATTTCTCCATTTCACCCCTATGTTTTACTTAAAAAGGTAGACTCAAAATAGTGACTCCTTGGCTGACTTCAGATATTTTAATAAACTATATATTACAAATTTGGTATTTCTGGTCTGTTAAATCATTGTGTGAAAGTTCTTAAAACATAAACAAGAATGTAAGTCCGTTCTGAAGGAAGTGAAGCCAGGAAGTTAACAAGGCATAATTTACACGAAGATGAGTCATTCTGTGTCTCTCTTATATAGATGTCCAGAATGTAGACTTTCTGTGTGTTTCTAAATGTGATAATTTGCTTTCCAGACTTTTTGTCTTAGACAAAATTACCTAAGACAAATTCTATTACCCATCACCATCATATAGCTTTTTCAATCATTTAAACTGTTTGATGCAAGCTAAAATAGCATTACAGTACTGGATTATCTTGAGCACTACTTACATAAATTCCATCATTCATTATCAGCATTATTTTACGTTCATGTTTAAAATAACACAAATGTTATGTTGAAAAACCCAAAGATTCTTCAAATGTTCTGGGTACAGATCTGTGCTGTATAATACACTTAAAAGGAGGCTGAAATTTAATTTAAAAAGTACATATTAGTCTATAAAGTCCTATTACAATTACAGGGTTGTTTAATGTGCGGAATGGAACAAGTTATTAAAACAGCTCATCATGATTTATTATGAGACTAAAAAAATGTTATCCATTTGCAATTGCTAACAAAAACATCAAACAAGCTCAAGGTTGTAAATGATACTCTTGTTTGGGCTACTTTAAAAATGCAGTACATTTTTGACATTGACAGTCTCTTTAGTAGTTCATTAGATTTACAGCAACATGGCATAGGGGAGAAAGAGAGTTAGTAACAAATATGGATTTGAAATGCTGTCGGGATTACAAGAATGAGAAAATGAAGCAGCTGAATAAGATTAACTAAAAAAGCAGCAGAAAACTCTCTTAATTATAATAAACATATTTTGGTAAAATATAGTAGTACAGTATTGTTATAAACATTAGTGCCTCAAGTTCTGGTTCTTTCAGAAGGGAAAAAGGCTCCTATAAAATCAAACTCCATTTCTCAATCCTTTCCATTTAGAACAAAGATTTACTTTTCACCAATTATTTAAAAAAATCAAGTCGAAGTTGAAAAGCCATTGCTTCTTTTTAAATTTGCTAATATGACACATTCTTTGATTAGTATAATTTGACAGGATTAGAGAAAAATATAAACTTAAAAATTTTTTGCCTATGCATTTGATAGCACTTTGTATAATCTTTTTTTTTTTTTTTTTTTTTTTTTTGTATAGTGAGTTCCCACTTTTGTCCATGTGGGTCTCTTCATACACCAATAGAGGAGAAAGATATTTTAAAAAGATAAGAAAATCTTGATTGCCATCCTACAAAATTGGCAGAAAGATTTAGGATAAGTGTCGTTTTTGTATCTTTTAAAATGTTTTGAAAATTAATGAGTTTTCAAATTAACAGTGCACATTTAGTTTTATAAAAACATTATATACCCAGCTTGTTTCTTTAGAAGTACATGTTTTCAACACTGCATTAATTTAAAATCCCTGTTATATCTTTTTTTCCCATGACATTAGAACAGGCATGCTGGGTCAGATCACAGGTCCATGTAGCCCAATATCCTGTCTTCTGACAGTGGCTAGTACCCCGGACACTGTTGTCTTCAGGTCGTCATTGTCAAGTCCAAGTCGAGTCTCAAGTCACTACAGTTCAAGTCTCAAGTCGAACTCAAGTCCCTAAAGTCTTGCGTCCTTAAAGTCACTTTCGAGTCAAATCCTAAGTCGAATCTCAAGTCTTAATTTAAAAAATGTCAAGTAACTTTTGTACAAGCCATCAATATCGGCATTTTCGGACAATTTTTTCACCAAGTCAATTTAACAAAATTAGCAAGTCTCAAGTCAAACAATGAACCTGAGTCGAGTCTCCAGTCGAGTCACCTAGGCAACTTAAATTGGACTCGAATTCAAGTCATGGAACTTGAGTCAACAACTCTGGCCCCAGAGAAAATGAACAGAACAGTACTTATCAAGTAATCCCTCCGCTGCCACCCATCCACAGTTTCTGACAAACAGAGGCTGGGAATACCATTCCTACCCATCCTGGCTAATAGCCATTGATGGACCTATCCTCCATTAATTTATCTAGCTTTTTTTAAAATCCTGTTACACTCTTGGTCTTCACAATGTACTCTGGCAAGGAATTCCACAAGTGGACTGTGTGTTGTATGAAGAAATATTTCCTTTTATTTGTTCAGTTTGTTTGCCTGTTTGTTTTATTTGGTAATCCCAAAATAAAATTTATTGTATTTTATGAGAAGGTGTAAATAGCACTTCCTAATCTACTTTGTCTACACCAGTCCATGATTGTACACACTTCCGTCATATTCCTTTAGTAGTCTCTTTTCCAAAATGAAAAGTCCCAGTCTTATTAATCTCTCTTCATACAGAATGCATTCCATACACCTAATCATTTTTATTACCATTTTCTGAACATTTTCCAATTCCAATATATCTTTTTTGTGAGATAGGGTGCTTGCATCTGCACGTAGTATTGAAGCTGTGGGCATACCACGGATTTATATCGAGGCAATATTCTATTTTCCATCTTATCTATCCCTTTCTTAATGATTCCCAACATTCTGTTCCCTTTTTTGACTGCTACTGCACATTGAGTGGATGTTTTCCGAGAACTATCGACAATGACTACAAGATCTTTTTCTTGAATGGTAACAGCTAATGTAGCCCTCTTCATTTTATATGTATATTTGGGATTGTTTTCCAATGTGCATTACTTGTATTTATCAATATGAAATTTCACCTGTCATTTTGTTGCTCAGTCATCCAATTTTGAGAGATCACTGTGTAGCTCTTCGCAGTCTGCCTGGGTATTTTGAGTAGCTCTGTAGCATCTGCATATTTTGCCACCTCTCTATTTACATCTTTTTCCAGAACATGTAAGGTTGTTGAATAGGACTGGTCCCAGAACCAGACCTCTTTCCATTCTGAAAACTGACCATTTATACCTATCCTTTTCCCCCTATCTTTTCTCCAGTTACCAGTTCATGAGAGGACCTTCCCTCTTAACCTGTGGCTACTTATTTTGCTTAAGACACTTTGGTGAGGGACCTTGTCAAAGTCTTTCTGATAATCTAAGTACACTATATCTACTTGTCCACATGCTTGGTGCCCAATGAAAGAATTCTAGTAGATTGGTGAGGCATGATTTCCCTTTACGAAAACCAGAACTTTTCCCCAACAAATTATGTTAATCTATGTGTCTGACAATATTGTTCTTTGCTATAATTTTAACTAGTTTACCTGGTACTGAAGTCAGGTTTACCAGCTTGTAATTGCTGGGATCACCTTTGAAGCTCTCTTTAAAAATTGGCTATCTTATTAGCTTTCTTCTAGTCATTTGGTACAGAAGCTGATTAATTTACAGACTACAGTTAGTAGTTTTGTAATTTTCAAATTTGTATTCCTTCAGAACTTGGCTGAATATCGTCTGGTCCTAGTGACTTATTACTGTTTAATGTATCAGACTAATGCAAAAAATTAATTTAGTTCCTTCACAATGTCCTGATTGTCCAGTGGCCCCACTGGTTGTTGCTTCTGAATTATTATTATTATTGCCATTACTTTTTGAGGCTTTGGCAAGCTGCTCCTCAAATTCTTTTTTGGCCTTCCTAAATATATTTTTATATTTAATTTGCCTTCCTATTTTCCAGTTTCTAAATGATACCTCTTCGCCTCTCACTGATTCTTTTAATAAACAGTCACGATTGCACTTTCTTGGGTTCTCATACTGTTTTTTTTAATTTGGGGTATACGTTTAAGTTCAGACTCTATTATTGTGTCTTGAAAAGGTTTCCCTTCAGTTTGCAGGGATTTCAATTTTGTCACTGTATTTTTTTTAAATTTCTGTTTTAACCTCCCCTTTTTGTGCAGTTACCCTTTCTGAAATTAAGTGCTACAGTGTTGGACTCCTGTGGTATTTTTCCTGCCATGTGGATGTTAAATTTATTTATATTGTGCTCATTATTACCAAGTGGTCCAGCTGTATTCATTTCTTAGATCAGATCCTGTGCTCCACTTAAGACTAAATCAAGAATTGACTCTTCTCTTGTGGGTTCTAGGACTAGCTGTTCCACGAAGCTGTCATTTAGGGTGTCAAGAAATGTTATCTATGCATTCTCTCCTGGGGTGACATGTATCCAGTTAAAATAGTTGAAATCTCCCATCATTATTGTGTTGTTTTTATTTTTATAGCCTCTTTAATCTCCCTGAGCATTTCAGTTACTATCGCCATCCTGGTCAGGTGGTTGATAATATATCCCTACCCTATGGAATTTCCACCCATAGAAATTCTGTGATACAGTTTGGGTTATTTAAGATTTTTACCTCATTTGGTTCTATACTTTGTTTCACATACAGTGCTGCTACTCCAACGTGACCTCTTCTGTCCTTCCTATATATTTTGTACTCTGGTATTATTATACCCCATTGATTATCCTCATTCCACCTTACTACATTTAAAATGCAGAGCCTCTGTGGTCCAAGATTGTGCTGGTCCAGGACCTGTTCTGTTGTGTCTTTGCAGTTTAAATGTAGTAGGAACCAGGTGTGCAGGCAGCCCCGCTTCTTCTACATTTAAATTGCAAAGACATAACAGGTGTAAGACCTGAACCAGCATGAGCTGGGACAGAGAGTCTTCCCTTATCGACTAATTGTGTAGTCGATACCAGTTTTATTGACTACAGGATTAGTCAATTACCTGCCTCTTAACATCCTTAAATCAGATCCTTCTTGTATTATTTTCCATTCTCTCCTCCTCACTAGAAAACAGAGAATCTCCTTTAGTACATCTGCCCCTTTGGGATGTGTTGGTCCAAACCACTTGCTCTTCTGCACCTGTTGGCTTTTCCCCACCACTTAGTTTAAAAACTGCTCTATGCCCTTTTTAAATTTAAGTGCTAACAATCGGTTCCATTTGGTTTTAGGTAGAGCCCATCCTTCCTGTATAGGCTCCCCCTTCTCAGAAATTTCCCCATTTCCTAATAATGCTAAACTCCTCTTGTCTACACCATTGTCTCATCCATGCATTGAGACCCTGCAGTTTTGCCTGTCTAACTGGCCCCGTGCGTGGGGTTGGAAACATCTTAGAAAATGCTACCGGGGAGATCCTGGACTTCAGTCTCTTAACTAGCTACTTAAATTTGGCCTCTCAAATCTCTTATATCTAGGGCCATCTAGAGGGGGACATAGGGCAACTCCCTCCTCTGCTCTACCCTGCCCCCACTCCACTCCTTCCCCACACCCTGCCCCTTTTTCCCCACCCCTGAGCAACATAAAACGGGCTTACAGTGGGGGATTGGGGAGAGGACTGGGTAGGGGGACGACAGCAGGAGACCCCCCCCCCCGCTCATCATTCCAGCCAGCTGCTCTCTGCAGCTAAAGGAAGCAGAGTACCCTGAAGTCAGGCCACTCTGTTTCCAGTGGTTGCAGAGAAGCCAACCACAGAAAGCCAGCAGACAGCGGAGTGGAGCATGCTGCTGGGCTGCTCTGGCTTCCACTGCTGTAGTGAGTACAGAGGCCAGGAGCTACCCCTGCTGCTGCCTTGTTCCAGGCCTCCAGTAATCTCCTGGTCCTGTCTAAAACAGTTGAGGTGGTTGCTATGGAGCCCCCCTAAAGTGTGGGACGCAGGCAGCCACCCCAAGTTGTCCTAAAAATGGTATGGCTCATACCCTTCCTATGTCATTGGTAAATACATGACTCCTAAACTAGCTCTAGTTTCTTGTGTAACTCCAGACCTGTAATCTTTGGTGGCCACACGTTTGTAATTTGTATATTGTAAAAAGGTAACTAACTAAAAGTGATGATGAAAGGAGTTACAAGATAAGGCAAGGGAGTCCTGTGGGGATACATATTTTAGCCTTAGGTTGCAGAAACTCCATCTATTTAGAAAGTATTTACAAGGAGAGCACCTGTTAGTGCTTGCAGCCATAAAGCCCGCTGCTTGCAGTTAGCCTGCGTCCAGCCGCACACAGCTTGAACTGGAAGGCGAGCGTCTCGAAGCCAGGGCTCCCGGCAGCAAACCGCAGGGGCGTGGAGCGTCTTCAGAGCTGGGCGCCCCCCACTTCTCGAGCGCAGCCGGCCTGGC